>JBAIAC010000004.1:1200000-2400000 GCA_037349315.1 Chelydra serpentina | reverse complement strand
AACCTTAATAGGCACCAGGAGGAAACGTGTGTGGATACGGGTTATCCATCATTGTTCCTTCATTCAATGAGCGCCAAGCTAGTGAGTCCATGCTGTAGGAAGTTCCCCATTCACCTGCTTCCTCAAAATCTCAGAGTGGAAAAAAATCTGAACTTTTCCTATGACATGTGCCAGGCAGAAACATCCCAACTAGAACACATCTCATTTAAAATATCTGAACTTCATTGATAGCAGCTCAATGGAACATTCAAACTGAGAAGCCAAGAACAGTTCCCAACCAGTAATAACTATACGTTTGTAGTGCTTCAAAAAGGCTAATTCCCCAAAGCTGAGACAAAGTAGCAGCAAAACTGATTGGAAGGAAAAATGTAGACAGAAAAATGAGACTGAATATTGAGAGTTCTTTAAGAAAAGATTATTAGATACCTAAAAAGCCACAATTCCACAGTCAAGAAAGCAGGGAACTTTGGAGATCAACCCAGTTCAGTGGAAAGTGACGGCGGCCTTAGGTGGGAAAACAGAAATATACAACAAATGGGAAAAAGGAAAAATATAAAATCGACAGAACAATTTGGAAGTTATGAAAATTGAAAAAAGATATTAAAGACATCAGGGAAAAATCCATGCGCGGCAGGACTAAAGATAACAATAAGTGGTTATTACGTATATTAAGAACAAAAGAATTCCTCGAAAAGGTTCACGCCCATTCCTAGAGGTAGAAAGGAAACTTGTTAATATTACAGAAACAGTGGATGTGTTCAAGAAATACTTTTGTTCTGCATTTGGAAAGAAGCAGTATATCACACGAGCTGATGAAAAAATTTCCAGTCCATTATCTGTCAAGGAGGGGGTTAAACAGCATGTACAGTGGAACCTTAATGTGATGAACACCAGAGTTAGAAACTGGTAGATCAACCACACATCTGATTCAGAACCATATGTACGCAATCAGGCAGTTACTAAGTGACAGATCAGCCACACATCTCCAGAAGTACACAGTCAGGCAGCAGCGGAACAAAACAAGAAAGGAAATTCCTGACAGTTCTGTGTTAAATGTAAACAATTACAAAAAAAAAGATACGTTTTAAAAAAAATTCACAAGGTGAGGGAACAATGGAGAAGCTGGTATGTGATTCATTACAAAAAAGTCTAGGAATATGATTAACGTTAACAACATGGATTATGGTAAACAGCTCTTGTCAAGCAAACCCGATTTCATTTTTTAATGAGAGTATTTGTATAGTAGAGCAAGGGTACCTGGGACATTTCATTTCATGGGGAAAACGTTGAGATTAAAAATGAACACTTTACAATATCAGTAAAGCATACTTTAAATGGCCTAAAACCTGGCTAAGTGACTGATCTCAGAAAGCAGATGTCAACGGGCCATTGCCAGCGAATGGGGGTGCGAAAGCATTAAGCATTTGGACTGAAATTTCCAGTGCTGGGTGTCTGCTTCATGCTGTATTGTTTTTTGTTTTTAAAGTTTCAGAGATAACATTTCAGCCGACTTCTCAAATGAAACTAGCAGAGAAGACGTCTTGCCCCTATTGAAAAATTCTTCTCATTGCTCCAGTGTGGAGCCCTAACACCTCCATCCTTTCCAGTAGATAAATGTCAGCTAACAGCTCCCCCATTAACAGCCAGAGCACTGAGATGCAAGAGGAGGCGGTGACAGTGTTTGTGCATTAACACACAGTTGGCTCCTGAGGTCTTTACTCAGTTCTCACTCTAACGGCAGTTTTGCCTCAGTGGGGCCTGAGTAAAGTAAGGGCCACGTCCTCAGAATTTGACCTTATGTTATACATCTACTGACACCTTTCATCCCGAAGGATCCCCCGTGCCACTGAAATGCAGCCACCTCTGGGCTGGAGGCCATCACCTGGGTCGGGAGCCACAGCAAAAGGTGATATTTTGGCCTGTGATACTGGAGGAAACTCATCACCTTTAGCAAGGTCTTTGGGATGTTTAATGGGTGTACAGAGGAGAAAGGACCACAGACTTACACTCTCTCCCACCACACACAATTTACATTAGATTTGTCAAGCTGGTGATCTCCTTGGCAAGAGATGGTACCTGTGAATCCTGAGATGGAAGCGTCTTTCCTGGGAATCCCCCTCATGCAGCCGTATCCCACACCTCTCTCACCCCAGCTTCTGCAGCAACATCAGACAATGAGAGGAAGACACAGGTATCTGGACTGTTTATAATATGGCTCTGTGCAATCCCAGCGGGGTTCGCTCAGCCTCTAGGGGAGAAGCGGCATCTCAGTGTAAACAGGCCAGAGACTGGAGATACTCTAGCCAATCTCTCTCTTTCCATGTCTGCACTTCTGTGTAAACAGTAATTAAGGGACCTTCCCAAAGGGCTCTGTGCTGAGTCAGAGAGGAATTGGCTGCTCTGTGTATTTGTGCATATTTAACAAGTATTGTTGATTAGTAATTAAAAGAGGGATAATGTCTATGTCTCCATAGGGTCTGATACCCTGCAAAAGCCCTGTAGATAGTAGATATATAGTTCTGGAGAAAGATGACTGAGGGGAGACATTAATACTTTTTGCAGGCACACGGGGCTTTTGCTAAGGGATCAGAGATCAGCAATTCTCATCAGTAAATGTCATCATACTGTGCAGCAACTTTCATTGAAGGATCTTCAAAACTCTTAGCAAAGGCAAGTCACTGTGAACATATCTCCAATGTTCAGATAGGTAAACAGAGGCAAAGGAACACCTGACTTGGCCAAAGTTACAGAGAGAATGACAGACAGATCCAAAGAGTCCTGACTTCTCTGCCATAAGCACGGTCTCTCTGTAGGTAACTGAGCACATGACAAGAGGGAAATGGTCTAGAAGACTTGTTCATTGGTGGGTGTGACAGACTTCGCCAGGGTGCAATCACTGAGCCCTCTTTCATGCCAATCTGTGCCCCTTTCACATTGTGAGACTGTGAGACAGGGGACACCATCATAAGACCTGATCACATCAGCCACGCCATCCGGGGCTCATTCACCTGCACATCTCCCAATGTGATATATGCCATCATGTGCCAGCAATGCCCCTCTGCCATGTACATTGGCCAAACTGGACCTTCTCTACGCAAAAGAATATATGGACACAAATCAGACATCAAGAATCGTAACATTCAAAAACCAGTCAGAGAACACTTCAACCTCCCTGGCCACTCAATAGCAGACCTAAATGTCACAATTCTTGAGAAACTGCAGAACTGTAATTAATTTGCAAACTGGAGATCATTAAATTAAGCTTGAATAAAGAGTGGGAGTGGATGGGTCATTATACAAACTAAAAACTATTTCCCCATGCTAATTTTTCTCCTACTGTTACTCACACCTTCTTGTCAACTCTTTGAAATGGGCCATCCTGATTATCACTGCAAATGTTTTTTTTTCTCCTGCTGATAATAGCCCATCTTAATTGACTAGTCTTGTTAGAGTTGGTATGGCAACACCCATCTTTTCATGTTCTCTCTCTCTCTCTCTATATATATATATCTTCCTACTGTATTTTCCACTCCATGCATCTGATGAAGTGGGTTTTAGCCCACAAAATCTTATGCCCAAATAAATTTGTTCGTCTCTAAGGTGCCACAAGTACTCCTCATTCTTTTAACGGAGAGTATTTAACTCGGGACAATCTGCTTAGAACAAGGCAGTCACAGCCCAAGGCTGCTGGTTTCCCACTTCTAAGGCACACCAAATTAGCCAACAAGAGAACTTCTCTTTCACCCCACTGGTTAACAAGAAGTTATACAAGCAATTTCCTCAGATACTCCAGTTCCTCTGCATCACCACCAATAGCACCCCTTAAAGGGATGAGTGGTTATGAATACCAATATCCCAGTTTAAGGTTATCCTGTTCCCAAAGGACCAACCACACAACCCAGGTCAATATACAAATCAGCTCTTACCCAAAAATCACGCTGTTTCCAATCTCCTTTAGTATCTAAAATCTAAAGGTTTATTCATAAAAAGAAAGCAATATAGATGAGAGTTTAAATGGGCTAAAGGGTTCAAATACATACAATTGCAAAGTTCTTGCTTCAGGCTTAAGCAGTGATGGAATAAATTGCTGGCTCAAGTGAAATCTCTGGAGTGCATACATCCAGAGCTTGGATGGGTCATTCAGTTCTTTGTTTGGAGCTTCAGCTTGTAGCAGAGTCCCTCCAGAGGTCAGAAGCAGGATTGAAGACAAAATGGAGGGGCTTCCAGAGCTTTTTCTATCATCTGCCATGTGGAAGGACACCCCTTTGTTCTTCTGTGGAAAATCACAACAGCAAGATGGAGTTTGGAGTCACATGGGCAAGTCCCATGTCCACGAATGAGTCTGTTCATTTCAGGTAACAATACAAGTATACGGCCAATAATCATAACTTCAAATACAAAAATGGTACATGAATACAAACAGCATAATCATAACCAGCAATTTACAACCTTTTCATAGATATCTCACTTGACCACCTTTGTACAAGATTTGTTGCAACTATAGTACAGTTGTTGCAATAATTATCTATATTGTCATCTATCAATTAGATAATGTAACAAGGGTCTTGTCCCACCGTGTAAGACCTCGGGCTGCAATTGGCTTCTGATCTGAGTCAGTGTTATTAATCGTGACTCCCAACAGGTGTCCTAGTCCTCCCAGTGTAGTTCCTCCATCTTGTGGAGTCAGGGTTCCATAGTCTCAGCCGTCAAGTAATCTTCCATCAGTCCTACTGCTTCTGTAAATGTCATGGAGCGGTGTCTATGCAACCACTACTTCCCCCTGGCTGGGAGGATTCGCGTGAACTCTTCCAGAATTACCATTTCTGCCACCTCAGAATCAGACCACTTGTTGAGCTCTAGGTTTGTCAAGCGTAGTCCCGGAGACATTGAGCTCACTGACTAGCCGCTGTGGGGTACCATTCCCAATGAAATCTCTGGTTGTACATCTCGCGGCTGATACTGGTCTGGTCTAATATGGCCACCTTCACCTTTTCATAGTCCAGGGTGTCCTGCAGGTCAGGGTGGTGGTAGGCCAACTGGGCTGGCCCCAATAAGTAAGGGACTAGAAGGGTGGTCAAGTATCCCACGGGCCATCGTGTAGCAGTGGTTACCTGTTCAAATGTCAGAAAAAAGGCCTCGGGAACATCTCCAGGCTCCATCTTCATGAGTCTTAGGGGGAGAACAAGCAGTAAAGATCTTGGGTTGATGTCCTGTAGAGAATTAACTGAAGGCCCTCCTGGCTGGTGGAATGCTGCCATTTGTTGGACGAGCATTTGCTGCTGAGTAGCCAACTCCCGCATCATCTCCTCATGATGGCTAGTCACCTGTTGCAACAGCTGTGTGTATTTCTGTTGTTGCTGTGCAGCTTGTTGCTACCGGCTTTCTAGGAAACATTTCAAGACTATCCAAATCCATGGTGGTATCTGCTAATTTCAGGTCATTAGCACGCGATTAAGGGGAGAACCATACCCTTCACCAATCTACTGGTTTTAGGCCTCTCCTCAGGCCTGAGCCGCTGCCCACATTCTTCACCACATGTGACAGGGTTGGGGAAAACCCGGTCCAGTGTGGGGTGAGTGCGCCCCATCTTTCTTAGGATATAGGGGCTGGGGGCATACGTAACCCATGTCTGAGTCTTCCCCCCACAAGCCCGAGTCAATATACTAGCCCTTATTATCAGGGTAATAAGGCCTAATGGCCAAAGTCATTATACTTGCCCTTAATAGCTTGGCAATGCGGCCCAGTGGCCAGAGTCCATAGATTAAAGTCACTGTATTTGCCCTTAATGTCTGGGTAGTGTGGCCCAATGGCCAGAGGGACTAGATTTGCCCCGGTCAACACGCAGTAAGGCCCCATGGCTACAATCTATAAATTCACCCCTGTAAGCAGGGCTGGTGGGCCCAGTGGCTACCATCGGTAAATTAGACCCAGTCAGCAGGGCAATAAGGCCTAGTGGCCACAGTCAGTAAATTTGTCCCTGTCAGCACAGCTATAAGGCCTAGCGAACAAAGTCCATAGATTTGTCCCTCTTAGCGGGGCAGTTTGGTTTAGTGGCCAAAGTCGATAAATGTGCCCCCATTAGCAGGGATGTAAGGCTTTGTGGCACAGTGGCCTCAGTCACATGCTCGGGGTTCAGCTGATCGCCATATTTGGGGTCGGGAAGGAATTTTCCTCCAGGGTAGATTGGCAGAGGCCCTGGAGGTTTTTTGCCTTCCTCGGCAGCATGGGGCACGAGTCACTTACCGGAGGATTCTCTGCATCTTGAAGTCTTTAAACCATGATTTGAGGACTTCAGTAGCTGAGACATAGGTGAGAGGATTATTGCAGGAGTGGGTGGGTGAGATTCTGTGGCCTGCATTGTGCAGGAGGTCAGACTAGATGATCATAATGGTCCCTTATGACCTTAAAGTCTAGGAGTCTATGAGTCAGGAAGGGGGCCACCATGTAAAAAAACAGGGTTGGTGGCCACAGTAGTGGGGGGTCTCAGCCTCCTTCTCCGTTGGACCCCAGCCCCGGGCCCTGGTAGTGGCTGGAGCATATGCCAGTGAGTCAGTGGGGGAGTTCTGGCTGAAACAGACTCCCACTGACTCAAACGTCTGGTTCTCTTACCAGGCCACTATCTCATTCCCCTGGGTGAAATTCACTGGCTGGCTCTATTCTGCGTGTATGTCCTCATATCGACCTTTGTCAGTAATGTGCCAGCTTACAAAGCAAAGACAATGTAGTAAACACACGTTCAGTGAGCTGGGGAAAGATGACCCCTTCAAAGAACATCACTGTAGGAGCTTGTGTGAATGATTGATGAAAGAGTAAACGTGGAGCAATCTTTGGTCAATACCGTGATGGTCACAGAGACCCGCTTGAGACGGTCACTTGATGTGTTGGGAAACTGCTGAGAATAACCCCTGTGCCAGAATGGGCACCCTCACCTCTGTCTTGCTGAGCCAGACCCTCCAGGTCTTCTGCATCACAGACCCAGAGTTAAGGCCACATCCCTCTGCAGAAGACAGGTACAGAGATTCACTCCACCCTGGGGGTTCTCAGTGAAAAGGGACTTGCCCCAGTACCCGGTGCACAGCCTTTCTGGGAGCCTGAACCCCAGATCAATTCGTCTCACACTGCATCAACTTTTATTCAGTGTGAGTTCATAGTATTTGCCCTCTTTCTCAAAGTAAAGAGAGGTATGCATAGGTAGCAATTCCTTACACTGTGTTTATTAATAAACAAAAGTGATTTTATTAAGTATAAAAAGTAGGATTTAAATGATCATAAAGGATTACATACAGAACAAACGACAAAGGGTCCTGTGGCACCTTATAGACTAACAGAGGTATTGGAGCATAAGCTTTCGTGGGTGAATACCCACTTCATCGATGCAGTGGGTATTCACCCACGAAAGCTTCATCCACCCATTGCATCCGAAGAAGTGGGTATTCACCCACGAAAGCTTATGCTCCAATACCTCTGTTAGTCTATAAGGTGCCACAGGACCCTTTGTCGCTTCTACAGATCCAGACTAACACGGCTACCCCTTTGATACAGAACAAAGTAAGTAACTAAGCAAAATAAAAAAAAAACACGCAAGGCTAAGCTTAGTACACTAAGAAACTGGTTACATGCAACGTCTCATCATCAAAGATGTTCCAATTAACTTCTTTTACAGTTCAGCAGGCATCATTTCTAGGCCTGATGCTGTTCAGTATTTTTATCAATGACCTGGAAGGAAAGAGAAAATCATTGCAGATAAAATTAGCGAATGCCCCTAAGATTGGCAGAGTGGTTGCAATGAGGCAGCCAGGGCAGGCGTAACGTTTGATTTGGAATATTTGATTTGGAGCTGGGTGCATGCAAGCAAAATGTTTTAATAAAGTCAAATGCAAAGTTATCCTTTTTGGAACAGGGAATGCAGGCCCAACCCATAGAGTACGTCGCTGTATTATTGAATCCTGGGATCCTGAAAAGGATTAAGTGATCACTGTGGACAACGAAGTTATCATGAGCTCCCAGTGTGATGCTGTAGGCAAAATGCTGATGTGATCCTTGGATGCATAGACAGGGTAGTGGTGAGGTCCATCAGGGGAAGGAGTTTGCCTGTGCCCATGAGATTTACTGATCTCTGATCCCATAACAACAGTAGAAAGTGCTCATGTCTCCTCTCAGTCATCTTTTTTCCAGATCTGTCTGTCTCCTATCTATCTATTCTTTCTAAACAACTATAATTTATAAATATACACAAATACACAAAACCGCCAATTCTTCTCTGACTCAGAACAGAGCCCAGGAGTTTCCATCTCCCCTTGGGAAGGTTCCTTAATTACTGTCTACTCCTAAAGTTGGATAATTAGCATAGAAGTGGAGACATGCTTGTCTGCAGCCTGTTTACATTCAGATGCTCTCTTCTCCTCTATAGGCTGAGTGAACCCCACTGGGATTGCACAGAGCTATATTATAAACGCTGCACACCCGTGTCAGCTCTTGGTGTTGATGCAGATGCTGGGGTGAGAGAGGTGTGGCACACGGCTACCTGAGGGGGATTCCCAAGGAAGACTCTTCCATCTCCGAATTCACAGGTACCCATCTCTTGCTGAGGAGTTCACCTCCGCCACAGACCCTGTGCAATGTGGGTGTGGCGGGATAGAGAGTAAGTCTGGGGTCCTTTCTGCTTTGCACAACCATGACACATCCCAGGGCCCTTGCCTGTAAGTGATGAGTTTGCAGAAGAATGTCACTCTTTTATGTGCACCCCTGCTCATCCTGCTGATGGACCCCAAGAGGGCTGCATTTCTGTGACAGGGGGGATCCTTTAGGATGAAAGGTGTAAGTAGATGTACAATAGAAGACCAAATTCTGAATCAGTGGCCCGTACTTTGCTCAGGCCAAAGTGAGGCAAAACTCCCCTTGGAGTAAGAACTGAGTACAGAGGTCAGGAGCCAGCTGTGTGTTAATGCACAGACACCGTCACCCCCTCCTCTTGCATTTCAGGACTCTGTCTCTTAATGGGGCAGGAGGTCAGGGGCTGTTACCTGACTTTTATCTGTTGGAAATCTTGGAGGTGCTAGGGCTCCTCACGAGAACAATAAAGATAATTTTTCAACATGGGTAACACATACTTTCTCCGAGCTTCATTCGAGAAGTTGGCCGAACTGTTGTGCCTTAAAATTTCAAAAAACTTTCAAAAAACAATTCTGCTAGAAGCATACACCCAGCATGGGAAATTTCTCTCCAAACACCTAAAATTTGGCAAACTTATAAGCAACTGAATATAAGGTCTTCTTATGGAAGGTGTCAGACAGCCATAACTACAGGTGATGCCACCAGCACCACCTACAATGACAAATCCATTTGTGAATCCCAATCTTCTATGCTCTTCGCTCCAATAATGTTGGTAGCAAGGAGTTCTACAGGCCAAATATGAAGTATGTTAGCAATTTTCTTTTCTCAATGCTATATATTCAGACTTTCAAGTTAACTAAATATTCCCTCAATCGTGTTATGAGACACATTAAATATAAATGGCTGATCTACTTTCATTTTGAACAGATCCATAGGGTTTGAGGTCAGAAGGGACTATTAGATCATCCAGCCTCATCTCCTGTAAAACACAGGCCCTTTACATTTCACTCATTTACCTCCGTATTGAGCAAAAAGATTTGTATGTGAATAAGTCCTGGTCTACACTAGGATTATACATAATAGAAGAATTAGAAGGGACTGCAAAATAAGCAAGACTACCCCCCTGACAAGATGCAGGATTTGTTTTGTCTTAGTTATCTTGACTGATGGCTATTCACACATCTTTGGAAACCTCCACAGAAGGAGCTTCCCTGGGTGTCTGCTCCATTGGCCTCCTGCACTTCAAGTTAGGAAGATTTTCCTGAAATTTAATTTAAATCTGCTATGCTGGAGTTTGAACCCATTGCCTCTTGCCCTGCCTCTCTGTAGTAAGACAGAATAACTTTCCTCCCCCTTTTTATGGCAGCCTTTCAAGTATTTGAAGACCACTATCATGTCCCCCATTAATCGCCACTTTTCCAAATAAACATACCGGTTTCTTCAGCTTGCTCATGTGGTTTGCATTCCATCCCTTGAATAACCTTTGTCACTTGCCTATGAATCCTTTCCAGTTTCTCTACATTCTTTCTGTACATTGGTGAGCAAAACTGAATACATTACTCCAACCGAGACCTAACCCGCACTGAGTAGAGGAATACTATCATGTACCGTCACTTGCATGTTATATTTCTGCTAATATAACCTAACATTGTATTTGCCTTTTTTGAAACAGCAAAAAAATCCACACCACAGAGAGATGTAGCTATATCATCCTAACCCTGGTGCAGACAACATGAGGTGAATTCTTCCATCGACCTATCTACCACCTCTCGGGGAGGTGGATTACCTTTGCTGAGGGGAGAACCCCCGTCATCTGTGTAAGTAGTGTCTATATTCAAGCGCTATGGCAGCACGGCTGTACCATTTTAAGTGTAAAGAACCTTTCAAGCAGATGGTCCAGAAACACATCCAGTCTGGATCTGCCAACATGGGGAATTGGAGAATCCAACACTTCCCTTCTCAGTGTGTCCCAGTGGTTAATCACACTCAGTGCTAAATGTTTGGCCCTAATTTCTAGCTGGAATTTGCCTGGCTTCAGCTTCCAGCCCTTCGGTCTTGTTCAGACTTTCTCTGGTATATTACAGAGCCCGTTATTATCCATGGTTTTCTTTCCATCAAAGTCTCCACTTGATCATCTCTTTGATAACTTAAAGAGATAGACACCTTCAATTCTAACGGTCCGGCTTTTTCTCTGTCCTCCAATCATTTTTATGGCTCTTTTCTGCACCCTCAAAAAGTTTTCAACGTCCTTTTTCAAATGTGGGCCCCAGAACTGGATGCAGTTTATTTCACCAATCCCATGTGCAGAGGTAAAATCCTTCCCCTGCTCCAACTCACCACTCCCCTGTTTATGCATCCGAGGATCACATCACCCCTCTATGCTATAACGTCGCACTGGGAGCTCCTTTCCAGGGTCCTTGCGTTCCATAATACAGTGCCATAGTCTGTGGGTCGAGCCTGCATTCCCAGTTCCGAGAGTATCATTTTGCATTTGACTGTATTAAAACATTTTGTTTGCATGAGCCCCATTTTCCAAATTTTCCAGATCAGTCGGTATGCCTGCCCTGTCCAACTCATTGAATCTACTCTGCCAATCTTTGGGTCATCTGAAAATTTTATTTGCTGTGATTTTCTATTACTTTCCAGATCATTGATTAAAATATTGAATAGCATCGGGCCTAGAACTGATCCCTGCAGAATCCCACTACAAACAGCCCCTTTCACTGATGAAGGCCTATTGATAGCAGCATTCTGACAGATCAATCAGTTAGCCTGTTTTCAGCCCATTTTACATGTTCTCTATTGATATTGTAGAGTGTTAATTTTTTTAACTCAATATTTTCCCCTATTCAATCAAATACCTCAAAGAAATCAAGGTTTGTTGCATCTGTGTTGGTTCCCTTGATCCACCAAATGTGTACCCTTGATCAACCAATGTGTGTTCTCATAAAAGGATGAAATCAGGTTTATCTGACAATACCTGTTTTGTATAAACCCTGTTGGTGATTGGCATTACTTACATTTGTAGATTTTTTTAAACTAATCCCTTGCCAGCTTTCCCATTGTTTCTTAAACTTGTCAGTTCTTTTATTAAAAAAAAATGCTTTCCCTTTATTTTTTAATCCTTTACATTTAACACAGGAATTGCCATAAAACTTTTCTACGATTTCTCTTTTTGTTAATATACTTAATAACCTCTTTTTTTGTGATCCATAGCCCTGCCAAACATGGAGTTCTCCCTGATGTCTTAAACATCCCTTATCAATTTTAATAACTGTCAATTTCTATTCTTGTCTGTCTATTTTCCCCTTATGCCCTTTCATTTGTATTTTTTTCTCTACATTTTCCCTCCCAATCAGTTTTCCTCACAATTTTTCTCAGCTTTGGTGAATTGGTCCTCTTGGAGCACTAAGTGTCTATTGATAGTACTGGTTGGGAACTGTTCTCTGTCCATTTGAATGTAAATCAGTATCATTCTTTATTTTCCTCTCCTATATTATATGTTCCCTTCGTTGTCTCTTCTGTAAACTAAAGAGTCCCAGAGTTTTATATCAGGTGAATAATTGGGGAAGTACCTACAGTATGGACTCTCTAGCCTGGTTCTCATTGCATTAAGGAAAAATGATGGATAACCAGTATCCACACTTGTGTTTCCTGCTTGTGCCTTTTAAGGTTCCCCCACCATGCATTGTAGGAATTATTAAAGCTGGAAGCCCCATAAAATTTGGAATTGCCTTCAGTAGTGTCATTGTTCATAGTTGTTTTCGCTGAATAATTAAAAGTCAATTTTCAGTGTGTGAAGAGCGACCAATCTGATTCACCCATGAGAACAGCCCCCAGTGGTGCATGTAGTGTCTCATATTAACATTGTCTCTCCATCCAGGCATTTGTATTGTGACCCACAACCTAGACCCTGGGCACATAGAGGAAGTGAGGGGAACGTACAGTGAATGCAAGAGACACCCTTATGCCTCAGAGTTGGACACCTTCTCCCCTACTCCATGTCGGATTCCAACGCAACCGACTTCACCAGCCCCTCCACTTTCATCCTGCTGGGCATTCCTGGCTTGGCAGCAGCTCATGTCTGGATCTCCATCCCCTTCTGCACCATGTACACCATAGCTGTCCTGGGGAACTTCACCATCCTGTTCATTGTAAAGATGGAACAAAGCCTCCACGGGCCCATGTACTATTTCCTCTGCATGCTGGCCATCACTGACCTGGTCATGTCCACATCCACCCTGCCCAAAATGCTGAGCATCTTCTGGTTCAATTCCAGGGAGATCAGTTTCAGTGCCTGCCTCACACAGATGTACTTCCTTCACTGCTTCTCAGCGATGGAGTCCGGAATCCTTGTGGCCATGGCTTTTGATCGCTACGTGGCCATCTGCGATCCTCTGAGATATTCTACCATCCTGACAGACTCTGTTGTGGCCAAGATTGGCCTGGCTGTGGTGCTGCGCAGTGGTATATTTGCATTACCTTATCCCTTTCTGGCAAGGCGGTGGCCATATTGCAGAAACAACATCATCCCCCACTCTTACTGTGAGCATATAGCTGTGGTGAACCTGGCCTGCGCTGACATCCGCATCAGTAGTTATTACGGCCTGTTTGACCTTTTCTCTGAGATTGGAATGGATGTATTTTTTATCGCCGTGTCCTATACTCAGATCATCCGGGCCATCTTCAGCCTCCCCACAAAGGACGCCCGGCTCAAAACATTTGGAACCTGCATCTCTCACCTTTGTGCCATCTCAGCTTTGTACATCCCTGATTTTTTCTCCTCCCTCACGCACAGGTTTGGCCATAATGTGCCACTGCATTTCCTCGTTCTCATTGCCAATGTGTACCTGCTGGTGCCCCCCTTGCTACACCCCATCATCTACGGGCTGAGAACCAAACAAATCCGGGGCAGGCTGCTCCACCTCTTTACTCATAAATATGAGTAAAGACACCTAAATATTTTCTCCTTGTGCTCTGGCTCTCAGACCATGGTCCGTGCAGAGCTGGCTGGTGAATGGTGGTGGGCCCTCTTCCCTGAATCACTTACTGGACAGACAGAGAGACATTAAACCCTTTCCTGTCCTTCCTGTGCTGTGTCAATGTGATGAACTGGGGAATCAGTCTATGTACAATACACTGGGTTGTCACCTTTGTAATTGCTGGTATTTGGACTCCTGAAATTGCGATCTTGCCCCATCTCTTCTGTCAGGGCTCCGCCCCTGTTGTGTGTCTTCTTCCCAAGACCCTGCCCCTGTCACTTGCTCCTCTCTTCCCCTCCCCTTGTCAATTGCTGGATCATTTCCACTTCCCATATATATATATAGGGACACTGGTGAGTTTTAAAATTTTAACATTTATTCTTAGTTTGTTACTAACTCCGTGGAGAGAGAGCCCCCGTCAGGACTCCTGGGATTTATCTCAGCTCTGGGAGGGGAGTGGGGTACAGTGTGTTACAGCAGGAGGCAGATACATCTGGGGTCTAAATGGGAAGACCAGAATGGCCATACTGGGTAAAACCAATGGTCCAGTGCCCAGTGCCAGGTGCTTCAGGGGGAATGAACAGAACATGGCAATCATCATGTGATTCATGCTCTGTCGCCCACTACCAGCTTCTGGAAAACAGGTTAGAGACAACATCCCTGCCCATCCTAACCAGTAGCCCTTGATGGATCAATTCTACATGAACTTATCTAGGTCTTCCTGGAAATAGGTCAAAGGTTTGGCCTTCACAACATCCTCTGGCAGAGTTCCACAGTTTGACTGTGAAGATATACTTCCTTTTGTTTCTTTTAAACCTGCTGCGTATTCCTTTGATTGAGTGACCCCTAGTTCTTGTGTTTTGTCATGGAGTAAAGAACATTTCCTGATTAAATTTTTCCACACCAGTCATGATTTTATACACCTCTCTCACATACCACCTTAGTCATCTCTTTTCCCAGCTGTACCCCAATGCAGTACCCTGGCATGCCCATAATCACCACTGTTATTTATTTATAACAAATCTAGTAAAAAAAATGTCATGTGATGTGTCAATTTAAAAGTCGAATATAAATTTCTTATTTGTATGCATGTCTCATTTTTTTATTTGTAGTTATGAATATTGACTATGTGTTTGCTCCTGTGGTAACCCCGACAAGGTAGTTTATGTTCAGCGTATCCAGCACAATGTGAATGAAATATTCAAGTGGATGGCCCAACGACGAGTACCATGTGCCATGGAAGGAACTTATCCCCACCTGATGGACTTACCTGGGACATTCTGGCTAGAATATAATTTATGGCCCCTGCTATGACTCACTGAAACATCCAAAAGCATGTGATCAGCTCATGTGATGCTGGACTCCATCTTGCGCCTGTACTTTTGATGCAGAGGGACCAAGGAGACTCTCTCTCATTCCTTCAGCAGTTCCTAGGACTTTTTGCTTTCTCTCTAGGGTCTCAGCAGAACACTCCTTCTTTCTGCAGGCGGACACTTTAATAGCCTGAGCTACATGGAAGGAATCATTACCAATTAGCACATCACTACGGTTATCATCTACTACCCCCAGTGATGATAGAGCTTGAAAACCCTGGGTTTGTACGTACTCTTCAGCCAGACTCATTAGGATTTTGTAACCTCCTACTAATAAAAGCCCCTGCCATATGTCTCCTTCTTGCGCTATACTCTGCTAACGACAGAAATTTCTGCCCCTGTCTCTTCCCACCCAAGGTGTTACCTGCCAATAATCCCGACAGCCTTGATGTGCTTCATGCCTAGTTGTGCAGAGGCTAATTTCACAAACCCGGTATGATATGTGACAGGCACCCGAGGGACTTCTGTGCTCAGGTCAAAGCATTCGCATGAGCTACCTGCTGCCGGCTTCCTCCCAGCACAGGGCCTTATTCCTCAGGCGATCAGAGGAATTACAATGGTAGCACCTTCTGGACTTGTCTGTTTTTACGGGAGATTTGGGTTGTGGATTAGAGGAATGAGGTCAAATGGAACCCTATTTCCCGCAATGTTTAAACCCTTGTGTCTGTGGTTTATTCAAAAAAAGATGCTTGTGTTTACTCAAAATCATCAGAGAAGGCATCACATACACGGTTTTCATCCCTTTGTCCCACGGACACCGTTATAGTCATCTTTCTCTATGGTTCAGAAATACTCCTGAGCCATAAGGTCGAACATTCCTTCAAAGCTTCTAACACCTTTGCCCCTTGCCCACTTTCCCATCACATTTTCGCAGGCAGAACAGAAGTGGCCTCAGAAAAGCAAAGAGGACCTTCTGCATGAATGTATGCAGCAGTCACGTGCTGAAAATAAAAAAAAAACGCACGAGTGACGGGACAGCGAAAGGAGGGTACGCGCCAGGAGAGCGCAGATTGCCAGCAAGAGACCGTGGAGCGGCTCCTAATCATTAGGGAGCACCAAGCAGACTCGATCCAGGCGCGTCTAACACTGTATATGGAGCAGCTCTGCGCCTGCACCCCCCTGCAGTCCTTGTCCCCAAACTCTTTCTCTTGTACCCCTATGTCAGGGTGGTGAATCTGAGCCTGAGAAGGAGCCAGAGTTTACCAATGTACCTTGCCAAAGAGCCACAGTAATACATCAGCAGCCCCCCGCTCCCAGTGCCTCCCACCCACCGGCAGCCCCGCCGATCAGCTCCTCCCCCTCCCTCCCTGCACCTCCCAATCAGCTATATTATAACCCATGCACACCCCTGTGTCAGCTCTCGGCGTGGGATGCTGCTGCAGATGCTGCAGTGAGAGAGGTGTGGGACACGGCTACCTGAGGGGGATTCCCAGGGAAGATGCTTCTATCTCTGAATTCACAGGTACCCATCTCTTGCTGAGGAGCTCACCTGCTCGACAAATCCAGTGCAACGTGTGTATGGAGGGATAGAGAGAAAGTCTGCGGTAATTTCCACTCCTCACATCCCAGGGCCCTTGCTATAAGTGACGGGTTTGCCAAAGACAATGTCACTCTTTTCTGTGCACCCCTGCTCATCCCGCCTGATGGCTTTGAGCTACGAGGTGGCTGCATTTCAGTGGCACAGTGAATCCTTCGGGATGAAAGTTCTTATTACATGTGCAATACAAGGCCAAATTCTGAGACCAAAGCCCATACGTCTCTCAGGCCCGAGTGAGGCTGGTGAGTCTTGCCCACATGCTCAGGGTTCAGCTGTTTGCCATATTTGGGGTCGGGAAGGAATGTTCCTCCAGGGTAGATCGGCAGAGGCCCTGGAGGTTTTTCGCCTTCCTCTGCAGCATGGGGCACGGGTCACTTGCTGGAGGATTCTCTGCATCTTGAAGTCTTTAAACTATGATTTGAGGACTTCAATAGCTGAGACATAGGTGAGAGGATTATTGCAGGAGTTTGTGGGTGAGATTCTGTGGCCTGAATTGTGCAGGAGGTCAGACGAGATGATCATAATGGTCCCTTCTGACCTTAGAGTCTATGAGGCAAAACTCCCCTTGGAGCAAGAACTGATTAAAGACGTCAGGTGCCAGCTGTGTGTTAATGCACAGAGACTGTCACGTCCTGCTCTTGGATTTCAGGGCTCTGGCTGTTATCAGGGTGGTGGTGGTTACCTGACTTTTATCTGCTGGAAACATGGAGGGGCCAGAGCGCCTCACTGAAACAATTATAAGACTTTTTCAACATTTGCAAGAGATATTTTCTCCCAGCTACATTCGAGAAGGCGGCTGAACTGTATTGCCTGTAACTTTCAAAAAACAATTCAGCTGGAAGCAGGCACCCAGCGTGGGAAATTTCAGACCAAACACTTAAAATTTGACAAACTATAAGCAACTGAAAATGAAGTCTCCTAATTGAAAGTTTCAGACAGCCTTACCTAAGGGTGGTGCCCCCAGCACCACCTACAATGGCCATTCCATTTGTGAATCCCATTCAGCTAAGCACTTTGCTACAATAATGTCAGTGTCAAGGAGTTCCACAGGCCAAATATGGATTATGTAAACTATTTTATTTTATCACTGTTGTATGTTCAGTGTAACTGAATATTCCCTTGTTCGTGTGTTGTGAGACAGTAAATATAAATGCTTGTTCTACTTTATTTACTGATATATTCATAGTGTGTCAGGCTAGAAAAGACCAATAGATCATCCAGTCTGAATTCCTGGTTAATGTAGGCCATTACATTTCATACAGTTACCCCTGTATTGAGCTCCATAATTTGTGTTTGACTAAAGCCTGGTGTACACAATGATATTATACCAGACAACCATAGACCCACAGGATGAGAAGGGACCGCAAGGGTCAGCTAGCCTAATCTCCTGTCAAGATGCAGGATTTGTTGCATCTAAACCATCTCAGATAGATGACTCTCCAGCCTCCTTTGGAAAACCCACATTGAAGAAACTTCCATGACCTACCGGGCGTCTGTTCCACTGTCCTCCTGTTCTTACAGTTACGGAGTTTCTCCTGAGATTTCACCTAAATCTGCGGTGCTGTGTTTAAACCCCTTGTCTCTTGTCCTTCCCTCTGTGGCAGGAGAAAACAACTTTTCTCCATATTTTTATTACAGCCTTTCAAATATCTGATGAGCACTGTCATGTCCACCCTCTATCTGCTCTTTTCCAAACTAAACATATCCAGTTCCTTCAACTTCCTCATCTGACTTCTATTCCATTCCTTTGATCATCATTGTCCCTCGCCTCTAAATCCTTTCCAGTTTCTCTACATCCTTCCAATACATTGGTGACTCAAACTGGTCACAATATACCAGCTGAGGACTAACTAGTACCACGTAGAGAGAGACTTTCAACTCCCATAGCTAGCGTGCTATGTCTCTATTAATATAACCTAAAACTGTATCTGCTTCTTTTGCAATAGCACAATAATTCACACCCCTGAGAGATGTTGCTATTTCAACCTAACCCCGGAGTAGGCAGCATGAGGTCAATGGAAGAATGCTTCCCTCGACCTAGCTACCACCTCTCGGTGAGGTGGGTTACCAATGCTGATGGGAGAACCCCGGCCATTGGTGCAAATAGTGTGTACACTGAAACCCTACAGCAGCATTTTAAGTGTAGACAAGCCCTTAAACAGATCTGCCATTAAAGATTCCAGTCTGGATCTGCAGACATGGGGGTTGGAGAATTCACCACTTCCCTTAGCAGTTCATCCGAATAATTAATCACCCTCAGTGCTAAAAATTTGGCCCGTATTTCCAACTGGAATTTGTCTTGCTTCAGCTTCCAGCTACTGGGCCTTGCTCTGCCCATCTAAGCTAGATTGCACAACGTGTTATTAGCCACCGTTTTCTCCCCATGAAAGTCCCTGATTAACTGTCTTTTTTATACAGTAAAAATATGAAGCTCTTTATTTCTCTCTCTGTTACTCATTTTCTCCAGGCTTCAATCATTTCTCTGGCTCTTTTCTACCTTTCCAATTTTTCAGCTTCTTTTTTAAAATGTGGACACCAGAACTGGATGCAGTTGGTTTAATCAGTGCCAAGTGCAGAGGTAAAATCCGTCCCATGCTCCAACTCACCATTCCCCTGATTATCTGTCCAAGGATCACATCAGCTCTTTTGGCCACAGCATTGAATTGGAAGCTCATGAGCGGGTTGTCCATTAAAACCCTTAAATCCTTTTCAGGGTCCCTGCCTTCCAGAATACTATGGTGTAGTCTGTTTCACGCTATTGAAATGTTTTGTGTGCATGGGCCCAGCTCACCAAATGCTCCAGATCAATCTGTATGCCTGGCTTCATAGAATATCAGGGTTGGAAGGGACCTTAGGAGGCCATCTAGTCCAACCTGCTGCTGAAAGCAGGACCAATCCAAATTTTTCCCCTAGATCCCTCAATGGCCCCCTCAAGGATTGAAATCACAAGCCTGGATTTAGCAAGCCAATGCTTAAACCACTGAGCTATCACTGCCCCCCCAAACTCTGGTCCTCCAAGATAATAATGAAATCCCCACCCAGGACCAGAAACTAGTGAAAATCCAAAATGCCGAGGAACGCAGATGCCTCATGATAGAAACACACCCACTCTGGGTCTGCATTCAGGGGATAGACAATTAACAGATTCAATGTCAGCCCCTCCACACAGGACTGGACTTGCAGCAGGCGACCTGGCATGACCTTGGCAACTTCCAGCATCTCAGGATGTAGGTCAGGGGAGAACAGGGTAGTCACCCCAGCTGACTGAGTGCTGAGGTGTCTAAAATATACCCGGGTCACCCCAGTCCAGCCCCCAACTAGTCTCGGCGGCTGGATCCATGCGGGTTTCCTGCAGGCAAACCACAGAGTACCCTACGTCACAAAGGAAGGAGAACACCCAGCAACTGGGGAGATTCACCCTAGAGCCTCTGGTGTTCAATGTTGAAAAGATGGTTGGCTTCATTCTGAGGGTTGAGGAGGATCCTTGCAGGCAGGAGGATCCCCAGCCAGCCTTGCAATAATTGCTGACCAACCTGAAAGGCTTGTCACAGAAGTTATGAGCCCACCGGTAGACCAGGATGTCCTACTTCCCAGTTTTCCTCCATTCCTCCAAAACAGCCCTCATGGCCAAGAGGAGAAGATGAAAGTCTCCTCAGTGCTGGAGAGGAATTTCACCTTACCCTTGAAACCACACTTTTCCACCAGAAAACGGTGAAGCTCAACCCGCAGCACAGTGGGGGATGGCATCGTGAACATATGATGATACTCTGGCTGGGCCCTTGTTATGACCCTGTGGCCCACGGAGATGGGCAAAGAGGGAGAAGACCACCAGTGCGGTGACTGTACCGATGGCACTGTGCAACCCATCTCCATCTCCAGAAAGGGAAAGGGAGGTGAAGGGAAAAGAGCAGCCCCTAAAGGCTCCGGGAGGGGAAACAAATAAACCACCTGTGATGTTATTGACAATAACTGGGACCATATAGATCATTGTTGCAACCAAGGTCCTGTAGTGGCACCAAATCATATATAAAGGGGGTCAAATGAGATGTCTAAGACCAGGTTATGCTTGGCTGGTTATGATTATGCCATTTATATGTATGTATCAGTTTTGTAGTTGAACTTATGAATATTGGCTCTATACTGTCTGTATTTCAAACTTGGGCTGTGCTTCTGGGACCCCAGACAAGCTATCAGCTCTGCCAGGCCTGCTTGATGGCCCATTAAGAGCCATCAGCGATACAATGGCCCCATTGAGAGAAGGCAGACACGCCTGTGACTCAGCAAGTCACTCAGCAAGGTATGCGGGGACATGCCTATGGACCGAACTCTAAGGTTTTTCTTGCCATGTGCCCCAATGCTTGTCTTTGGAACAAAGAAAGAGAGGCCACATGATGAAAGGCTATAAAACACTGCTGCAACTCCTCCATTTTGTCTTCATTCCTGCTTCTTACCTCTGGAGGGACTTTGCTACAAATGGAAGCTCTGAACAAAGGACTGAATGACCCATCCCAGCTTGATTTGAACCTACAGCTTATTTCATCACTGAACCAAGAACTTTGCCATTGTTGTATGTAATTGATTCCATTTAACCAATTGTAGCTCTCACCTAGACCTTTTTCCTTTTATGAATAAACCTTTAGCTTTTAGATTCTAAAGGATTGGCAACAGCGTGATTTGTGGGTAAGATCTGAGTTGTATATGACCTGGCTTTGGGGCTCGGTACTTTGGGATCGGGAGAACCTTTTTCTTTTACTGGGGCATTGGTTTTCATGACCGTTTGTTCCCATCACGTTTGCACTGGTGGTGAGACTGGGAAACTGGAGTGTCTACGGGAATTGCTTGGGATGACTTGTGGTTAGCCAGTGGGGTAAAACCAAAGTCTTCTCTGTCTGTCTGGTTTGGTTTGCCTTAGAGGCGGAAAAACCCCAGCCTTGGGCTGTAATTGCCCTGCTTGAAGCAATTTGTCCTGAACTGGCACTTTCAGTTGGGTCCCGCCAGAACCAGCATCGTTACGCCACCCACTGAGGTTCATCGAAGGACTGGGGAAATGAGGCAACCCACGGACAGCAGAGGTATGGAAGATGAGGGGGACAAAAATGAGTAGGGCTTCTCTCTCTCCCTAATGCCCCTCCCCCTGCTCCACATGAATGACATGAGGATTGCCATGTTCTGTTCATTGTCTCTGAAGCACCTGGCACTGGGCACTGTCAGAAGATACAGCTCACAAGGGGAGTGGAAGAGAGGAGCACGTGACAGGAGCAGGGTCGAGGTTTGACAGAAGAGATGGGGCGAGATTACAATTTCAGGGATCCAGCTACCAGCAATTAGAAAGGTGGCAACCCCGTGTAGTGTCCATAGACTGACTCCCCAGTTCATCACATTGACACAGCACAGGAAGGACAGGAAAGGCTTTCATCTCACTTTGTGCAGTAAGTGATTCAGGGAAGGGGCCCCAGCACCATGTTACCAGCCAGCTCTGCACAGAGTTCAATCTGAGAGCCAGAGCACAAGGAGAAAACACCTAGGTCTCTTTATGAGTAAAGAGCTGGAGCAGCCTGTCCCGGATCTGTTTGGTCCTCACCCCGTAAATTAAGGGGTGTAGCATGGGATGCACCAGCAGGTACACACAGTCAATGAGCACTCGTAAATGCAGAGGCACATTGTGGCCAAACCGTTGCGTGAGAGAGGAGAAGAAAATTGGGATGTACAAAGATGAGATGGCACAAATATGAGAAATGCAGGTCTCAAACGTTTTGACCCGGGCATCCTTTGTGGGGAGGCGGAAGACGGCCCGGAGGATCTGAGTATAGGACACGGCGATAAAAAACACATCCATCCCGATCACAGAGAAAAGATTAAACAAGCCGTAGTAACTACTGATGCGTATGTCAGCACAGGCCAGGTTTACCACAGATATATGCCAACAACAGGAGTGGGGGATAATATTGGTTCTGCAATATGGCCACCACCTCGTCAGCAAGGGATAGGGTAAAGTCAGTATGCCACTACGCAGCACCACGGCCAGGCCTATCTTGGCCACAACAGAGTTTTTCAGGGTGGTGGAATATCTCAGAGGATTGCAGATGGCCATGTAGCGATCAAAAGCCATGGCCACGAGGATTCCAGACTCCATCCCTGAGAAGCTGTGAATGAAGTACATCTGTGTGAGGCAGGCACTGAAACTGATCTCTCTGGAATTGAACCAGAAGATGCTCAGCATTTTGGGTACCGTGGTTGTGGAAATGACCAGGTGGGTGACGGCCAGCATACAGAGGAAACAGAACATTGGCTTGCAGAGGCTCGGCTCCCTCTTCACGATGAACAGGATAGTGAAGTTCCCCAACATGGCTATGGCATACGTAGCACAGAAGGGAATAGAGATCCAGATATAAGCTGCCTCTAGGCCAGGAATGCCAAGTAGGATGAAGGTGAAGGGGTTGGTGAAGTCAGTTGTGTTGGAATCTGACATGGAGTAGGGGAGAAGGTGTCCAACTCTCAGTCATAATGGTGTCTCCTGCATTTATCATGTGATCCTCTTATTTTCTGTGTGTTCCTAGGGTCTCGCATGATGGTCGCAGTAGAAATGCCTGAATGGAGAGACAATGTTAATATGAGACATTTTATGCACTAGCGGAGGCTGTTCTCATGGGAGAAGCAGATCGATCACTTTTCACACACTGAAATTTGACATTTTCATTATTCAGAGAAAATAACTATGAACAATGACCCTACTAAATCCAATTCTATATTTTGTGGTGCTCCCTGCGTTAATAATTCCTACACTTTGTGGTGGAGGAACCCTAAGAGGAATCAGCAAGAAAGACAAGCGTTGATACTGTTTATCCATCTTTGTTCCTTAATATAATGAGATCCAGGATAGGGAGTCCATACTGTAGGGAGTTCCACATTCATCCAGGTTTCTGAGTAGCAGCTGTTTTGGCCTGTGTCAGCAAAAAGAACAGGAGTACTTGTGACACCTTGGAGACTAACACATTTATTTCATCATAAGCTTTCGTGGACTACAGTCCACTTCATCGGATGCATAGAATGGAACATACAATAAGAAGATAGTATCAGAGGGGTAGCCATTTTAGTCTGGATCTGTAGAAGCAACAAAGAGTTCTGTGGCACCTTATAGACTAACAGACAGAATGCAGTGGAAATGTCCAGGGGCAAGTATAAATATGCAGGGAAGAGTCAGGCTAGAGATAACGAGGTTAGTTCAATCAGGGAGGATGAGGCCCTCTTTTAGCAGTTGAGGTGTGAAAACCAAGGGAGGAGAAACTGCTTTTGTAGTTGGCTAGCCATTCACAGTCTTTGTTTAATCCTGAGCTGATGGTGTCAACGCCCCTCTGCTATGTACATCTGCCAAACTGGACAGTCCTTACACAAAAGGATAAATGGACACAAATCAGATATTAGGAATGGCAATGTACAAAAACCTGTAGGAGAACACTTCAACCTCCCTGGACACACAATAGCAGATTTGAAGGTATCCATCTTGCAGCAAAAAAACTTCAGGACCAAACTTCAAAGAGAAACTGCCGAGCTTCAGTTCATTTGCAAATTTGACACCATCAGCTCAGGATTAAACAAAGACTATGAATGGCTAGCCAACTACAAAAGCAGTTTTTCCTCCCTTGGTGTTCACACCTCAACTGCTAAAAGAGGGCCTCATCCTCCCTGATTGAACTAACCTCATTATCTCTAGCCTGACTCTTCCCTGCACATTTATACCTGCCCCTGGACATTTCCACTGCATGCATCTGAAGAAGTGGGTATTCACCCCCGAAAGCTCCAATATGTCTGCTAGTCTATAAGGTGCCACAGAACTCTTTGTCGCTTCAATAAGAAGATATTTATATTCAGAGAAACATGAAAAGGTGGAAGTACCCATACCAACTGTAGGAGGCTAATTAATTAAGAGGACCTATTAGCAGCAGGGGAAAAAACTTTTGAAGTGATAATCAAGATGGCCCATTTCGGACAATGGACACAAAGGTGTGAGGATAGTTAACTAGGGGAAATAGATTCCATTAACGTAATGACTGAGCCACTCCCAGTCTCTGTTCAAACCTAAGTTACTGGTGTCTAGTTTGCATATTAATTCAAGTTCAGCAGCTTCTCATCGGAGTCTGTTTTTGAAGCTTTTCTGTTGCAAAATTGCCACCTTTAAATCTATCACTGAGTGATTAGAGAGGTTGAAGTGTTCTGCTACTGTTTTTTGAATGTTATGATTCCGGATGTCAGATTTGTGTCCGTTTATTCTTTTGTGTAGAGATTGTCCAGATTGGCCAATGTACATGGCAGAGGGGCATTGCTGGCACATGATGGCATATATCACATTGGTAGATGTGCAGGTGAACGAGCCCCTGATGGCGTGGCGGATGTGATTAGGTCCTATGATAGTGTCACTTGAATAGATATGTGGACAGAGTTGGTATTGGGCTTTGTTGCATGGATAGATTCCAGGGTTAGTGTTTTTGTTGTATGGTGTGTGGTTGCTGGTAAGTATTTGCTTCAGGTTGTGGGGCTGTCTGTAAGCGAGGACTGGTCTGTCTCCCAAGATCTGTGAGAGTGAGGGATCATCTTTCAGGACAGGTTGTAGATCTTTGATGATGTGCTGGAGAGGTTTTAGTTGGGGGCTGAAGGTGACGGCTAGTGGCGTTCTGTTATTTTCTTTGTTGGGCCTGTCCTGTATTGGGTGACTTCTGGGTACTCTTCTGGCTCTGTCAATCTGTTTTTTTCACTTCAGCAAGTGGGTATTGTAGTTTTAAGAATGCTTGATAGAGATCTTGTAGGTGGTTGTCTCAGTCATCCTGTTGCTCAAAATCAGAGAGTTGAAAAAAAAAAAAACTTTTGCCAAGACATGTGCTTGGAGAAACATCCGAACTAGAACATGCTTCAGGGAGAAGTCCTGGGCATCACTGATAGCAGCTGAAGAGAAACACCTGCTCATTAGCAGCATTGGAAAAACAAAAGCAATGTTCAGATCCTTAAGCTATGGGATGGAGAATAACATTTTCGGGATATGTGCTCAATTTTGGTCACCCAGTTTTGGTCAATCAGTCTGTATTAAGGATATAACATATATAAAAGACATGCTCTGAGAATGGGGGAGGCTGCCATATGCAAACAGATAGAAAAGTCTTTGACTCTTTATTTTACAGAAGAGACAAAGAAAAGAGCATATGATATAGGAGAGGAAATTAAAAAAGGAAACTGACTTACATTTAAATGGACAGTTCCCAACCAGTACTATCGAAAGACACTTCGTGCTCCAAGAGGACTAATTTCCCAAAGCTGAGGAAAATTGTCAGCAAACTGATTGGGAGGAAAAATGTAGACAGAAAAAATATGAATTAAAATCGTAGTTCTTTTTGATAACATTTTAGTAGATAGCAGAAAAATCATGATTCCACAGTGAACAAAATGAACAACTTTGGGAAAAACTAAATTCAGTGGTAAGGTGAAGGCAGCAACTGGGGAGGGGGAAGCAATATGTAAGAAAGATGAAAAAGGGAAAATACATAGTGAAGAATAGAAATCGGAAGTTATGAAAATTGATAAGGGATGTTAAGACATCAGGGAAAACTCCATGTTTGGCAGGGCTATGGATCACAAAAAGGAGTTATTCTGTATATTAACAAAAAGAGAAATCCTAGAAAAGTTTTATATCAATTCCTGTGTTAAATTTAAAGTAATAAAAATACAGGAAAATATTTTTTTTTATAAAAGAACTGACAATTTTAAGAAACAATGGAAAAACTGGCATGGGATTAGATTTTAGAAAAGTCTAAAAATGTAAGTAACTCATTGTGAGCTCCCAGTGCGATGCTGTAGCATAAAGGGATGACGTGGTCCTCGGATGCTGTCATAACCATACAGCTAAGGGAAGCCAAGGATTCCTCCTTACCTGTAAGGGGTTAAGATGCTCAAATAACCTGGATGGCACCTAACCAAAAGGACCAATGAGGAAAGAAGAGATGTTGAAATCTGGGGGTGGGGAGGCTTTGTTTGTGCTCTTTATTGGTGTGTATGTGCTCTCTTGGGACTGAGAGGGACCAGAGAGAAATCCATCTCCTCCAAACCATCCTAAACCAAGTCTCCAATATTGCAAAAAGTGTAAGTAAGCCAGGCAAGACGTATTAGATTATTTTTTGTTTTTGCTTGTGAATTTTCCCTGTGCTAAGAGGGAGGTTTATTCCTGTTTTCTGTAACTTTAAAGTTTTGCCTAGACGGGTAACCTCTGTGTTTTGAATCTCGTTAACCTGCAAAGTTATTTTCCATCCTGATTTTAAAGAGATGAATTTTACCTTTTTCTTTTTAATTAAATCCTTCCTTTAAGAACCTGACTGATTTTTCCATTGTCCTAAGTCCCAGGGGTTTGGGTCTTTGATCACTTTGTAAGTCTGCTTTTCTGAAGTCCAGGGTCTGTGTTCTACTGCTCTCCTTTCTTCCTTGTGTCAGGATCCTGAACTCAACCATCTCATGGTCACTGCCTCCCAGGTTCCCATCCACTATTGCTTCCTTTACTATTTCTTCCCTGTTTGTGAGCAGCAGGTCAAGAAGAGCTTTTCCCCTAGTTGGTTCCTCCAGCACTTGCACCAGGAAATTGTCCCCTACACTTTCCAAAAACTTCCTGGATTGTCTGTGCACCACTGTATTGCTCACCCAGCAGATATCGGGGTGATTAAAGTCACCTATGAGAACTGGGACCCATGGGTTCTAAGACCCAGGGGTTTGAGTCTTTGATCTCTTTGTAAGCAATTGGTTAGGATATTATTCTCACGCCTCCCCAGGATAGGGAGTGTAAGGGTTTGGGGGGATATTTTGGGGGAAGAGGAACTCCAAGTGGTGCTTTTCCTGATTGTTAATCACTTGGTGGTGGCAGCATACTGTCCTAGGACAAAGGATTTGTGCCTTGGGGAAGATTTTAATCTAAGCTCGTAGAAATAAGCTTAGGGGGCTTTCATGTGGGTCCCCACGACTGTACCCTAGAGTTCAGAATGGGGAGGGAACCCTGACAGCTAGTGAAAGCATTCATGTAACTGCAGTTGGGTGTGTCCCTGGCTGTGTATGGCTGTGTAAGTGCAAGACCTGAAGAGCATTACAACTTGTCACAGCCTTGCGTATTAGATGGGGTGCAGATTGGCATTCCAGAGGGCTTAGCAGTTCCCCAGTTCCAGGTTACACCCCAGGGAAGTCCATCACACACACCCAATGAAGAGGCCCTCCTAGAATGTGAATCTATTTCCTTCTTGTCATGCCCTTAGTTACTGATGGAAAGTCAGTGGTTATGGCAGGGATGGCAGGACTCCTGTGTGATTAGGGGTATGGAGAAGCTTCCAAATGAGAGATTAATAAGAATCAGGGCCGGCGCTACCATTAGGTGACCCTAGGCGGTCGCCTAGGGTGCCAGGATTTGGGGAGCGGCATTTGAGGACCCTCGGCGGCCGCCAGTGGGAGAGGCTGCTGCCGAAATGCTGCCAAGGTCGCCGGCGGCCAAAGAAGCTGCCGCAGAGGACCCCGGTGGCACTTTGGCGGAAGCCTCTCCTGCCACTGCCTAGGGCAGCAAAAAATCTGGCGTCGCCCCTGATCAGAATGGATCTTTGGAAATTGGGAAAGAGACGACTATGGCAGGGGGATATGAGAAAGGTCTATAAATTCATGAATGGTGTGGAGAATGTAAATAAGGAAGTGTTATTTACTTCTTCTCATAAAACAAAAAATAGGGGTAACCCAATGAAATTAATAGGCAGTGGTTTAAACAAATGAAAGGAAGTATTTCTTCACACAGCACACAGTCGACCTGTGAAGCTCTTTGCCAGAGGATGTTGTGAAGTCCAAGACTATTACAGCATTCAAAAAGAACTAGAGGAATTAATGAAGGATAGGTCCATCAATGACTCTTAGCCAGGATGGGCAGGGATGATGTCCTTAGCCTCTGTTTTCTGGAAGCTGGGAAAGGGTGATGGGGAATGGATCACCTGATAATTATCTGTTCTGTTCATTCTCTATGAAGCATCTGACATTGGCCACTGTCGGAAGACAGGATACTGGGCTAGATGGACCTTTGGTCTAACCCAGCATAGCCGTTCTTAAGTTCACTGAGGAAGGAAATGGTGTGCAGACGTTATATCGTGTTGTGTTTACCTGGATCTGGGTATCTCTTCTGCTGTCTAAAAGAGAGGAATTGTTTTAGCAACCTGTGAATGAGGTTCAAGGGGGGGCCCACTCCGAGATTGCTCAATTAGGGCAAACTGCAAAGAATGGGACTGACAATCCCCAAATAGGATGGTTATTCTAATACTTGGACTTACTAAGGCAGCAACAAAACTACTTTCACAATGCTTTACACAGTTCCCTTAAAGCAGGGATCTCAAACTCAAATCACCATGAGGTCCTCATGAGTTCTAGTACATTGGGCCGAGTGTCGCATCACTGATACCTTTTCATACATAGATAGAAACGCCCCCCTCCATCTCCGACCCCATTCCACTCCTTCCATGAGGACCCACCCCTGCTCTACCTCTTTCCACCCCTTCTCCGCCCCAATTCCAATGCCTTCCCCAAAAGTCCCCTCCCCAACTCTGCCCCCAACATGTTGCTATTCCATTCCCATCCGCAAATCCCCGCCATGGCCCCACCTCTTCTCCGTCTCCTCCCCAGAGCATGCCACATCCCCGCTCCTCCCCACTCCCTCCTTGGAGGCAGGCGGAGGAGCGGGGACACAGAGCACTCAAGGGGGAGATGGGCGGTGTGGGGAGAGGGGAGCTTGGCCGCCGGTGAAGTGGCGGCATCAGGAACTAACTCTGCGGAGCGCATGCAGCCTGCGGGCTGCATATTTGAGACCCGTGCTTTAAAGCAACCCAGCCTTGGGCTTCCACCCTGACAGCCAAGTCAAGTATAAAATGATGATTTTTGAAAATCTTGTTCATCATAGAATAAAGTTCTATCAATTCGAAAAGATTCTGCACATCATTTCTCAGGTGAATGAATATTTCAGATACTCCCCAAATAATCATTTAGAGCCAATTCTTATTAACTGAACTAAGATTTATTAAAAAAGAGAGAGTGTTGGTTAAATGACCATTATACAGAGATACATGATAAGCAATTTTTAAGTCAGTTGCATAATAGAGATGGCTGGCTTCAGAGTTCTACAGATTTCCTTCCGAATTAGTCAAGAGATTATAGCCCAATGTTGAAATATTCATTATCAGGTTGCTCTAGGGTGTTACTGAAGATCAGATTCTTGTGACTCAGGCTTCCCCTGATGATGCTTAAGGAGATCTGAGATAAAAGGATCAGGTTCCAAGAGCCCTTTATACAGTTCCTGGGCGGCACAGCAGTCCTTGGGTGAACAATAGGCTTTTGAAGTAACCTTCTATTTCCTACACATCACTGGTATTTAACTACCTGGATTAACATAAGGTTATTATCCACTAAGGATTTTATAGAGAGTTCAGCAGAAACTTTATACTGTAGATACATATGGAAAATAATATTATTGCACCCAAGTTCCATCTAGTAATATTTCCTTTTCATCCCTAAATTATTCAAATACAGCTCTAGACAGGAATTGTTTGGTTACACTGTTAACCTCTAACAAGCTGTCGGTAAACATAGACTATGAGAGTCAATAACTTCTTACGGTTCTTTAATAATACAAGTCTACATTTCAAAGCTCTGGCCTATCTAATATGGAATGGCCCTAATTACCATTTACATACTTTTCTAACCTGTCTCTAAAGGATGGATCTGGATCAGTAGCCTACAAGATGCTTAACTCTTTCTGGCCATGTGTCACACGACTCCTTTTGCAAGGTCTGGGGCTGTTTGGTTTAGTGGTCATGTGAACTGAAAAGGAGAAACTGGACACAGAGTGCGACCAAGGCGGAGCTCTGGGAAGGGTGGGCTGAAGCAACTGGAGAGTCTGGGGCAGCCGAGTCAAAGCTAGCCTCAGGGCCTTGATGTTTGGCGTGCAGGTTTCTGCTCCTAGAGGGAGGGAATAGAATGGAAGCTGCACTGTGAGATTGGCTAACAAAGCCAGAGCCCGATGTAGGGCCTGAACAGTGCTGGGACTCAAAATTACACAGGTTTTGTTTGTGGGCCCCACATATTCTCAGCTGGTGAGTGTCCAGCTGCACGAGCTCCTACACACATGTGGAAGGGAAGTGGGTCAGGCCAGGGAGGTGCCACAAGATATTTTCTACACCCAAATGTGGCTCCTCTGCCATCTGCCATGTGTCCCCAAGTGCTCTCGTTCCAGAACTGACCCAGACGGGCTTCCCTGAAGCAAATGTTTCTGGAACACACAGTAGGCAATAAGGTGGCCCTCAACTCCTGCAGTATGCACAGGGCAGGTCTGAAGGGTGAAGAGCTCCAGGTGAGCTCCGAGATGAGAGAGACCATCATGGCCGCTAAATGGTGTGCCAAGAACGGGGCTGGTCAAATGCTGGAGGAGTGGGTCCAGGCAAGATAGAAACAAAATACATACATGCGGTCTAACCAGGAATGGTGCAAACCCATCGATCTCCACCTAGACATAGGGAAATGAGGAATTCTCATCCTGGTGTTGGTTGCACCAGACATCCACCGGGGAGTCATGATTGACCATTTCTCTGAGGATGTCTGCAGTCGCCAGGCTGCTCTCGATCCGTGAGCGACCCTGGTCCTCAAAATACCCATGTCACAAAAGAAGGAGAGCACATGGCAACTGCGGAGACCCACCCTAGAGCCTCTAGTGTTCACTGTTGAAAAGATGGTTCACTTCATTCTGATGGCTGGGGAGGATCCTCGTGGACAAGAAATCTCCAGCCGGCCTTGCAACAATCCCTGACCAGCCTGAAAGGCTTGTCATAGAAGTTGCGGGCCCACCGGTAGACCAGGATGTCCTGCCTCCCGGTTCCCGTCCACTCCTCCAAAACAGCCCTCATGGCTAAGAGGAAAAAATGGAGAGGGAGCTTCTCCTAACCCTTGAAACCACAAGTGACCACCAGAAAACAGTGAAGCTCATCCAACAGCACAGTGGGGACACATGGTCATCCTATGGCTGGGCCCCTGTTACGACCCTGTGCCCCACCGAGAGGAGCAAAGAGGGAGAAGACCACCGGTGCAGTGACCGGTGGCACCATACGACCCGTCTATCTCCAGAAAGGGAAAGGCAACAACACTCCCTGAGGTTTGTCCTGGGACAGGGGAAATGAAACAACCCCTGGGAAGCAGCGGTATGGAAGATTGGAGGACAAAAATGAGTAGGGATTCTCTCCCCGCCTCTCCTCCCCCTGCTCCACATGAATCACATGATGATTGCCATGTTCTGTTCATTACCTCTGAAGCACCTGCCACTGGGTACCGACAGAAGACAGACCACTGGGCTACATGGACCATTAGTTTTACCCATTATGGCCATTCTGATCTTCCTATTTAGACCCCAGATGTATCTGCCTCCTGCTGTAACACACTGTACCCCACTCCCCTCCCAGAGCTAAGATAGATCCCAGGAGTCCTGATGCAGTCGCTCTCTCTCCACTGAGTTATTACCAAAGAAAGAATAAACCATTACAATTTCAACACGAAACCGTGTCCCTTAACTGACTTGCCAGAAGATGTGCAAACATATTGGATTTAGAGATGACTGACTCACAGCTGACAAGGGGAGGGGAAGACAAGAGCAAGTGACAGGAGCAGGTCCTTGACGAGAAGACATAGAGAAGGGTCGAGGCTTGACAGAAGAGCTGGGCTATATTGCAATTTCAGGGATCCAGCAACCAGCAATTAGAAAGGTGCAACCCAGTGTAGTGTCTATTGACAGATTCCCCAGTTCATCACATTGACACAGCACAGAAAGGACAGGAAAGGGTTTAATGTCTCTCTGTCTGTCCAGTAAGTGATTCAGGGATGAGTCCCCAGCACCATGCACCAGCAAGCTCTGCACAGAGCTCAATCTGAGAGCCAGAGCACAAGGAGAAAACATTTAGGCATTTTTATGAGTAAAGAGCTGGAGCAGCCTGCCCCGGATCTGTTTGGTCCTCACCCCGTAAATGATGGGGTGTAGCACAGGGGGCACCAGCAGGTACACAGTGGCAATGAGAACGAGGAAATGCCGGGGAATGTTATGGCCAAACCTCTGTGTGAAAGAGGAGAAGAAATCTGGGATGTACAAAGCAAAGATGGCACAAAGATGGGAGACACAGGTCCCAAAAGTTTTGAGCCGGGCGTCCTTTGTGGGGAGGCGGAAGATGGCCAGGAGGATCAGAGTATAGGACACGGTGATAAAAAACATATCCATTCCGATCACAGAGAAAAGATCAAACAGGCCATAGTAACTACTGATGCGGATATCAGCGCAGGCCAGCTTCACCACAGCTATGTGCACACAGTAGGAGTGGGGGATGATGTTGGTTCTGCAATATGGCCACTGCCTCGCCAGGAGGGGATAGGGTAATGCGAGTATGCTGTTTCGCAGCACCACGGCCAGGCCTATCTTGGCCACAACAGAGTTTGTGAGGATGGTGGAATGTCTCAGAGGATGGCAGATGGCCACGTACCGATCCAAAGCCATGGCCAAAAGGATTCCAGACTCCATCTCTGAGAAGCAGTGAATGAAGTACATCTGGGTGAGGCAGGCACTGAAACTGATCTCCCTGGAATTGAACCAGAAGATACTGAGCATTTTGGGTAGGGTTGATGTGGACATGACCAGGTCGGTGACAGCCAACATGCAGAGGAAATAGAACATTGGCTGCCGAAGGCTCTGCTCCCTCTTCACGATGAACAGGATAGTGAAGTTCCCCAACACAGCTATGGTGTACATAGCGCAAAATGGAATGGAGATCCAGATATGGGCTGCCTCTAGGCCAGGAATGCCAAGTAGGATGAACGTGGAGGGGTTCGTGACATCAGTTTTGTTGGAATCTGACATGAAGTAGGGGAGAAGGTGTCCAACTCTGAGGCACAGGGGTGTCTTCTGTATGTAGCGTATGTCCCCCTGACTTTTTGATTGTTCCCAGGGTCTCGGGTGATGGTCACAGTAGAAATGCCTGAATGGAGAGACAACGTTAATATGAAACACTACATGCACTAGAGAAGACTGTTCTCATGAGAGAAGGAGACTGATCTCTCTAAACACAGTGAAACCTTACATTTTCATTATTCAGAGACAATAACCATAAACAAGGAAATTACTAAATCCAGTTCCATATCTTGTGTGGTCTTGCGTTAATTAATCCTTCATTTTGTGGTTGGGGAACCTTCAGAGGCACCAGCAGGAGATATAAATGTGGTTCCTAGTTATCCATCATTGTTCTTTTATGCAATGAGAGCCAGGATAGGGAGTCCAAACTGTATTGAGTTCCCCATTGAAGGGCCAGAAATCAATAATCAGACAGGCCCAAAGTCCAGAGTCTGGTCAAAGACTGAGGCTCAGACATGTGAACAGGACAAGTATGAAGTAATCTTCGTTTTCTTTAGGATGGTTAGCAGAACCCCAGGTGAGAGCAAATATTTGGGGCCTTTATCTGTAACTGCAAATAGACCATAGGTGTGTGATGAGGCCCAGCCTTTAAAGCTTAGGTGCACTTCTCTTCAAGTGAAGATAAAGATGTTTTTCTCGCATGAGAATCCAGGGTCATAGAAAGACCAAGGCTATGAGCATGAGATAAGGGTGTTCCCCCTCCCTCCACAGATATCAGTGACTGGTTCTCAAGCACAAAGCAACTTTATAACTTTACGCCATATGCCTTTTAATCCTCTTTTGTTCTATTTCCAGATATATACTTAATGGACAATCAAGGAAGCTGCTCCATTCCTATGGATCCCAAATCAGGATTCAACATATCTACATATTTTTATAATAACTAACACACTTTATAGATTGTTTAAAGAAAAACACCTGTGTACTAATCACATATGTTAACCTGAAACTATGGGCAGAGACATGATGTAACCTCTTGACCATTGGCTTCTGTGTTATCTTGTCTTGCTGGTTGAGCTTATCCAGGTCTCAGAACTATCCCTGATTTCTTCCCTCCGCCCATGGTAAAATTCAATATAAGCTGCTGTAATTAAATGATTGACAGTGTCTCTAAGCATAACAAGCGAAGTGACACTCTGCCAGCGGTGAATGTAATAAACCCACGTGCTTGATTCTACACAGTGTCCGTTTGTCGTTCCTTCATCCATTTATCCAGTTGCTCAAAACCTGAGAGTGGAAAAAACAAAACTTTTGCCAGGACATGTGCTGGGAGAAACATCCCAACTAGAGCATACCTCAGGGATAAGACCTGGGTGCCATTGATAGCAGCTCAAGAGAAACACCTGCTCATTTGCAGCAGTGGACAAAACAAAAGAAGTAAGGGATTTCCAAGACAGGCTCTGAGAATGAGGGATGCTGCAATATGCAAACGTATAGAAAAGTCTGGGACTCTTTAGTTTACACAAGAGACAAAGAAGAGAGCACATGAAAATATGAAATTATGAAAATATGAAAATAACAAATTAAACTGATTTACATTCAAATGGACAATTGCAATCCAGTATTATCGATAGACACCTAGTTCTCCAAGAGGACTAATTCCCCAAAACTGAGCAAAATTGTCAAAAAAACTGATTGGGAGGAAAAATGTAGACAGAAAAATATGATTTAAAATTGGTATTTTTATAACAGTTTATTAAATAGCGGAAAAATCATGATTCCACTGTTAACAAAGTGAATAACTTTGGGTAAAAATCCAATTCAACCGTAAAGTGAAGGCAGCAATTGTGGGAGAAGCAATATGTAATAAAAAGGAAACAGGGAAAATAGATAGCCAAGATTCGAAATCAGAAGTTATGAAAATTGATAAGGGACGTTAAGGCATCAGGGATAAGGCCATGTTTGGCAGGGCTATGGATCACAAAAAGGAGGTTATTAAGTATATTAACAACAAGAGAAATCTTAGAAAAATATTATGATAATTCCTGTGTTAAGTTTAAAGTATTAAAAAATAAAGGGAAAGCGTTTTTTTTATAAAAGAATTGACAAGGTTAAGGAATAATGCAAAAGCTGGTATGGGATTACTTAAAAAAAAACGTTTTGAAATGTAAGTTTCATGCTGGTCATCAACGAGGTTTATTCAAAGAGCATCTTGTCAAATAAACCTGGTTTCATCCTCTTATGAGAGCACACATTCATGGATCAAGGGTACACATTTGGTGGATCAAGGGAACCACACAGATGCAATACACCTTGATTTCTCAGAGGCATTTGATTTAGTAGGGGAAAATATTGAGTTAAAAAATTAACACAATAGAAAATGAGTAGACGGCATGTAAAATGGACTGAAAACTGGCTAACTGATATATCTCAGAAAGCTGTTGTCTATAGACATTTGTCAGTAAAAGGGGCTTTTTGTATTGGGGTTCTGTAGGGATCAGTTCTAGTCCTAATGCTATTCAATATTTTAATCAATGATCTGGAAGGAAATAGAAAATCACTGCAGATAAAATTTGTGGATGACCCAAAGATTGGCAGAGTATATACAAGAAGTGGCCAGGGCAGGCATACCGATTAATATGGCACATTTGGTAAGAGGAGCCCAAGCAAACAAAATGTTTTAATACAGTCAAATGCAAAATGATCCTCTCGGAACAGGGAATGCAGGCCCGACCCAAAGACTACAGCACTGTATTATGGAACGTAAGGACCCTGAAAAGGATTTAGGGGTTATTGTGGGAAACCAACTCATCGTGGGCTCTCAGTGAGACACTCTAGCATAAAGGAGTGATATGATCCTCGGATGCATAAACAGAGGAATGGTGAGATGGAGCAGGGGAAGGATTTTACCTCTGCGCATGGCATTGGTGAAACAAACAGCATCCAGTTCTGGGGCCCACATTTGAAAAAAGATGTTAAAAACTTGCAGAGGGTGCATAAAAGAGCCACAAAAATGATTGGAGGATAGAGAAAAAGCCGGATAATTAGACTTGAATGTGTCTATCAAAAAAATGGTCAAGCGGAGACTTTCCTGGGGAGAAAATTGTGTGTAATAATGGGCTCTGTAATCTACCAGAGAAAGGCTCAGCAAGACCGAAGATCTGGAAGCTGAAGCCAGCCAAATTCCATCTAGAAATTAGGGCCAAATATTTAGCACTGAGGGTGATTAACCACTGGGACACACTGAGAAGGGAAGTGTTGGCTTCTCCAGGTCCCCATGTTGGCAGATCGAGACTGGATGTTGTTCAGGAAGATCTGCTTGATGGGTTGTTTACCCTTAAATGCTACAGCGGTGCTGCCATAGCACTTAAATATAGACACTACTTACACAGATGGAAGGGGTTTTCCCCTCATCATAGTTAATACCTGAGAGGCGGTAGCTAAGTCAATGGAAGAATTCATCTCATTCTGTCTACACCAGGGCATAGATTATCCAAAAAGTTCTTGGAATGTATCAGAGACAATTTTTTGTTCCAGAAGCTGGAGAAAGCTACCTGGGGAGAAGCTGATCTCGACTTAATTTTGACATATAAGGAGGAACTGGTTGAGTATTGGAAAGCAGCTTTGGGTAAAGTGGGGATGAAATGACAGAGTTTACGATTGTAAGGAATGGTAGGAGGGAAAACAGCAAGATAAAAACAATGGATTTCAAGAAGGCAGACTTTAGCAAACTCAGGAGTTAGTACATAAGATCTCATAGGAAGCAAGTTTAAGGGGAAAAACAATTGAAGACAGCTGGCAGTTTTTCAGATAGACATTATTAAGGTCACAAGAGCAAACTATCCCACTGAGTAGGAAAGATAGGATGTATGGTAGGAGACCACAATGGCTTAACCAGGAGATCTTGAATGATCTAAAATACAAAAAAGGATCCTACAAAAAGTGGAAACAAGGTCAAATTACAAAGGAGGAATATATACAAATAATACAGGTATTTAGGGGTAAAATTAGAAAGCACAAAGCACAAAAGATCAAACTGGGTGGAGACATAAAGGGTAATAAGAAAACATTCTACAAATACATTAGAAGCAAGAGGAAGACCAAGGACAGGGTAGGTCCGTTAATAAATGAAGAGGGAAAAACAATAATAATGAATGTGGAAATAGCAGAGGTGTTTAATGACTTCGTTGTTTTGGTTTTCACTGAGAAGGTTGGTGGTGTTTAGAAACCTAACAGAGAATACCAGTGAAAATGGGGTAAGTTCAGATGCTAAAATAGAGAAAGAATAAGTATACAATTATTTGGACAAATTGGGTATCTTCAAGTGACCAGGGCCTGATGAAATGCATCCTAGAATACGCTGAAGGAGCTGACTGAGGAGATATCTGAGCAATTAGTTATTATATTTGAAAAGTCATGGAAGACAGGAGAGATTCCGGATGTCTGGAAAAGAGCACATATAGTGCCTATCTATAAAGAGGGAAATGAGGGCAACCCAGGCAATTACAGTCAGGTTAACTTCTGTACTAGGTAAGATAATGGAGCAAATAATTAAGAAATTAATTTGCAACATCTAGAAGATAATAAGTTGATAAGTGATAGTCAAGAATAAATCATGTCAAACCATGCTGATAGCTTTCTTTGGCAGGGTAAAAAGCCTTGTGGATGGGGGAAAGCAGTAGATGTGGTATATTTTGACATTAGTGAGGCTTTTGATACAGTCTCGCATGACCTTCTCATTAAGAAACCTAGCTGGAGCTGCTATAAGATGGGTGCATAAGTGACTGGATAACTGCTCCCAGTGAGTAGTTATAAATGGTTCATAGTGATGCTGGAAGGGCATAATGAGTGGGGTTCCACAGGGATCAATTCTGGGTCCAGTATGTTTCAATATCTTCATGAGCGATTTAGATCATGGCATAGAGATACCAAGTTGGAAGGGGTTGCAAGTTCTTTGGAGAATACAATAAAAATTCAAAATGACATGGAAAAACTGTTGAAAAGGATGATTAGGGATCTTGAAAACATGACATATGAGGGAAGATTGAAAGAACTAGTTTGTTTAGTCTGTTTAATATGAAATAGAGAAGACTGAGGGGGAACATGATATCCGTTTTGAAATATGTAAAAGTTTGTTGCAAGGAAGGAGAAAAATTATTCACCTTAATCTCTGATGATAGGTGAAGAAGAAATGGAATTAAGTTGCAATCAGGGCAGTTTAGGTAGGTCGTTAGGAAAAAACTTCCAAACTGTCAGGGTGGTTTAAGCACTGGAATAAATTGCCTAGGGAGGTTGTGGAATCTCCATCTCTGGAGATTTTTAAGAGCAGGTTAGAGAAACACTTGTCGGGGATGTTATAGAAGGTGCTGGTCCTGCCAGTTCTATGATTCTATGATTCTTTGATATAGCTACAACTTTCTGGGGTGAGGATTTTCTTCATGTTTAAAAATAGGCAAATTCAAAGTAAGGTTATATGAGCAGAAGTATAACATGCAAATCTTAGGACGCGATAGCATTCCTCTATTCTATTCTGTTTTTCCAAAAGAGTCTGGACAAGAGGCAACGCAAACTCCAGCATAACATATTTAAATTAAATTTCAGAAAAATCTTCCTAACTTTAAGTACAGGAGGCCGATGGAATAGACTCCCAGGGAAGTCATGGAAGCTCCTTCTGTGGAGGTTTTCCACAGGTGTGTGAATAGCCATCAGTCTGAGATGACTAAGAGGAAACAAATCCTGCATCCTGTGAGGGGGTTAGAAAGTTTCATGCACAGCAGTTTAGCCAATCTCTGTAATGAAGCTAGGAGAAAGTATGTGTTACCCATGTTCAAAAACTCTCATTGTGTTCCAGTGAGGAGCAGTAGCACCTCCAACCTTTCCAGCTCATAAAAGTCAGGTAGCAGCCCGTGTCCCTCTGCCCCATTAACAGACAGCCTCTGTGTATTAGCACACAGCTGGCTCCTGACGTTTGCACTCAGTTCTTGCTCCAAGTTTTGCCTCACTGGGGCCTAAGCAAAGTACAGGCAATGGTCTCAGAACTTGGCCTTGTATTGCACATCTACTAACACCTTTCATCCTGAAGGATTCACTGTGCTACTGAAATGCACCAGGCGGGATGAGCAGGGATGCACAGAAATCAGTGATATTTTGGCCAGTGACCCTTTAGCAAACTCATCACTTATCGCAAGGGCCCTGGGGTGTGTCACGATTGTACAGAGCAGAAAGGACCCCATACTTACTCTCTATCCCACCACGCCCACGTTGCACAGGGTTTGTCAAACAGGTGAGCTCCTCAGCAAGAGATGGTACCTGTAAATTCTGAGATGGAAGTGTGTCCCTGGGAATCCCCCTCAGGTAGCCGTGACCCACACCTCTCTCACCCCAGCATCTGTAGCATCAGCCCACGCCGAGAGCCGACACAGTGTTGTGCACAGTTTATAATATAGCTCTGTGTAATCCCAGTGGGGTTCACTCGGCCTCTAGAGGATAAGAGAGCATCTGAATGTAAACAGGCTGTAGACAAACATATCTCTGCTTGTGTGCTAATTATCTTTTTTTAGGAGGAAACTGTAATTAAGGAACCATCCAAAGGGAGATGAGAACTCCTGGGCTCTGTGCTGAGTGAGAAAGGAATTGGCTGTTTTGTGTATTAGTGTTTATTTATAACATATGGTTGATTAGAAACAAAATAAGGTATAGTGCCTAGATGTCCATAAGCTCTGGTACCCTGTAAATGCCCAGGAGAGATGGGTAGATAGGAGACAGTCAGATCTGGAGAAAGATGACCGAGGGGAGACATGAGCAATTTCTACCTAGGAGACAGTGGGAGGAAATGAACCGAGAGGAAGAGAAGAAATCCAATGCAAATACTAATCCAGTCTCTAACTTAAGGTGTCAGACAGTCTTAACTAATGATGCTGCAACCACTGACACCTACAATACCCAAAACATTTGTGAATCCCTTTAATCTAAGCTCTTTGCTCCAATAATTATAGAATCATAGAATCTCAGGGTTCGAAGGGACCTCAGGAGGTCATCTAGTCAAAGCCCCTGCTCAAAGCAGGACCAACACCAACTAAATCATCTCAGCCAGGGCTTTGTCAGGCTTGGCTTTAAACACATATAAAGCTAGAGATTCTTCACCTTCCCAGATAACCCATTACAGTGTTTCACCATCCTCCTAGTGGAATAGGGTTTCCTAATATCTCAACTAGACCTCCCTCAATGCAACTTGAGACCATTGCTCCTTGTTCTGTCATTTGTCACCACTGAGAATAGCTGAGCTCCAACCTCTTTGGGACCTCCCTTCAGATAGTTGAAGGCTACTTACAATTCCCTCGCACTCTTCTCTTCTAAAGACAAAATATGCCCAGTTCCCTCAGCGTCTCCTCATTAGTCATTATTTCACTAGAAGGGTGGGAAGCACTGGAATGGGTTACCTAGGGAGGTGGTGGAATCTCCATCCTTAGAGGTTTTTAAGGTCAGGCTTGACAAAGCCCTGGCTGGATGATTTAGTTGGGGCTGGTCCTGATTTGAGCAGGGGGTTGCACTAGATGACCACCTCAGGTCTCTTCCAACACTGATATTCTATGATTCTATGTACCCCAGTCCCCAATCACTTTCATTGCCCTCTGCTGTACTCTCTGTAGTTTGCCAACATACTTCCTGTAATGAGGGGCCCCAAAATGGATGTAATTCTCCAGATGAGGCCTCACCAGTGCCGAATGGAGGGGAATAATCACTTCCATTGATCTGCTGGTAATGTTCCTCCTAATGCAACCCAATATGGCATTAGACTTCTTGGCAACAAGGGCAGACTTTTGACTCATATCCAGTTTCTTGTCTACTGTAACCCCTAGGTCCTTTTCTGTAGAAATCCCACTCATCCAGCTGGTCCCCAGCCTGTAGCCCTCTGCACTTGTCCTTCTTAAAACTCATGAGATTTCTCTTTGTCTCAAATCTCCAATTTGTCTACGTCACTCTGGACCCTATCCCTAATCTTCAGCCTATCTACCTCTCCCCCCACATTAGTGTCATCCATGAACTTGCTGAGGGTGCCATTCATCCCATCATCCCAATCATTACTGAAGATGTTGAACAAAACCAGCCCCAGGACCGACAACTGGGGCAATCAGCTTGATAATGGCTGCCAACTAGACATCAAGCCATTGATCGCTAGCCTGATGATTTAGCCAGCTTTCTACCCACCTTATTATACATTCATCCAGTGCACTACTTTTGCCCTATATACAGAGGCAGTTATCTCCTCACAGAAGGTAGCCATCTAAATATCGTATCAGCTCTTTCTCCACAGCGTCGCACTGGGATCTCATGATGTTCACAGTCACTCCAAAATCCTTTTGAGTGTCCCTGCATTCCATAATGCAGTGCCCTAGTCTTTGGGTTGGACCTGCATTTCCTTTTTCTAGAGGACAACTTTGCATTTCACTGTATTAAAACACATTGTATGTATGGGCCGAACTCAACAAACACTCCAAATGAATCAGTATGCCTGCACTGGCCTCCTCGTTGTAACCACTCTGCCAATCTTTGGGTCATCATAGATTTTATCTGCAGTGATTTTCTGTTTGCTCCCAGGTCATTGAATAAAATAATAGCATCTGGCCTAAAACTGGTCCATGTAGAACCCGAGGAGATTAATCTCCTTTCGCTGACAATGATCCATTGGCAACTGCTTTCTGAGATCTATCTTTAACCAGGTTTTTTAGGTGTGCTATACTGATATTGTATAGTGTTTATATTTTATCAGAATGTTTTCCCCTATGAAAGAAATACCTTCTAGAAATCAAAGTCTATTGCATCTCCGCCATTCCCTTGATCAACTGAATGTGTACTCACATTAAAGTATGAAAAGGGGTTCATTTGACAAGGCCAGTTTTCCATAAACCCCATTGTTGGCTAGTATTAATTATATACTTTGCCTTTTTTTCAAATAATCCAGCTTTTCCATTGTTTCCTAACCTTGTCAAATGTTTTTTTTTTTAACTTTCTGTTTATTATTTTAATACTTTACGTTTTACTCAGTACTCTCCTGCATTTTTTCCCTCACTCTGCTGCTGCCTGATTTTGTAAGTCTGGTTCCAAATGAGATGTGTGGTTGATTGGTCAGTAGGTATCTCTGATGTTCGTAAACTATAAGGTTCTAACATAGATTCTGTTTAACACCCTCCTTGACCGCTAAGGTTCTGGAACATATTTCATCACTTCAAGTGATGTGAGTACCTCATACTGCTTCTTTCCAAATGAGTACAAAACTGTTGTGGGTAGAACTGAGAGAAAGGGAAGGATCGAATCAGAGGCTGCACTTTTCAATCTAGGTACCACCGTTTGTTGCATCAGAGTTGCTACAAGGTTGCAAGCTGTACTGCCTTTTCCCCCCTCCCTAACTCTGAAGAGTCAGCCCAGATGTTTACTTGCATTACCCCTTTATTGTAAGCATTAGCCCTCCTCTTACCCAGGTGGGGAAACCCTATCCCGGTCTTGGCCCTATAAACGTTTTTAATTACCCTGCCAAATTATCTGCCTCTGTTTACTGTTTATTCCTGCCCTGACCTGTTTGCCTTATGGGGATAGTTGTTGAGCACTTGGATTTGAACTCTTGCAGGTGTGCGTGCATCCCTGGACTTTCTGTGCCCCTGTCTGCTGGCCCTTACCAGGCAGACTTCAGCATTTAGCGATTTAGCAAGCTTTGGTTATGGGGGTCCCTGTTATGCACTTTCTGCTAGCGGCTTGCAAGCCAGCGTTTACTCTTTTCAGTTCACTGGATAGAGCTCATGTCTGACCAAAACAGCCCCCCACAAAAACTATTTCTTGGACCTTTTCTACCTTTTCTGCATCATAAAAATAGTTGACTTTTCCCTTTTGAAATTGGCCTGAACCTTTTTATTGAATTCCTTTAGTTCTTCATCTTAACCAAATCATTTTTCTGATCCTTAGCCCTAACAAGCATGGATTTTCCCCTGATGTGTTTAATGTCCCTTATCTATTTTCATAACTTCCAATTTCTATTGTTGGCTATTTTCCCTTTACCTCATGAATTATATGTTGCTTTCCCCCTCCCCCTCGCCTCTAATTGTGGCCTTCCCTTTGCCACTGAACCTGGTTATTAGACAAATTTGTTCACTTTCTTGACTGTGGAGTCATGGCTATTTAGCAATCTACTAAACTCTTCTTAAAGAACTCCCAAGTTTCATTCCCATTATTTTCCCAACATTTTTCCTCCCAATCAGTTTTCCTAATATTGTGCTTCAGCTTTCAGGAATTAGCCCTTTTGTAGCATCCTGTCTCCATAGATATTATTGGTTGGGAACAGTTTTCCTTTTGTCCATTTGAATGTAATCAGTTTGATTGTTTTATTTTATTCTCCTCTATCATTGGCCTCCTTCTTTGTCTCTTTTCTAAACTAAGCAGTTCCAGACTTTTCAGTCTGTCCGTTAATGGCAGCCTCCCCCATTAGAATCATAGAATCATAGAATCATAGAATCTCAGGGTTGGAAGGGACCTCAGGAGGTCATCTAGTCCAACCCCCTGCTCAAAGCAGGACCAACCCCAACTAGATCATCCCAGCCAGGGCTTTGTCAAGCCTCACCTTAAAAACCTCCAAGGAAGGAGACTCCACCACCTCCCTAGGTAACCCATTCCAGTGCTTCACCACCCTACTAGTGAAAAAGTTTTTCCTAATATCCAACCTAAACCTCCCCCTCTGCAACTTGAGACCATTACTCCTTGTTCTGTCATCTTCTACCACTGAGAACAGTCTAGATCCATCCTCTTTGGAACCCCCTTTTAGGTAGTTGAAAGCAGCTATCAAATCCCCCCTCACTCTTCTCTTCTGCAGGCTAAACAATCTCAGTTCCCTCAGCCTCTCCTCATAAGTCATGTGCTCCAGCCCCCTAATCATTTTCGTTGCCCTCCGTTGGACTCTTTCCAATTTATCCACATCCTTCTTGTAGTGTGGGGCCCAAAACTGGACACAGTACTCCAAATGAGGCCTCACCAGTGCCGAATAGAGGGGAATAATCACGTCCCTCGATCTGCTGGAAATGCCCCTACTTATACAGCCCAAAATGCCGTTAGCCTTCTTGGCAACAAGGGCACACTGTTGACTCATATTCAGCTTTTCGTCCACTGTAACCCCTAGGTCCTTTTCTGCAGAACTGCTGCCCAGCCATTCGGTCCCTAGTCTGTAGCAGTGCATGGGATTCTTCCGTCCTAAGTGCAGGACTCTCTTTCTCACAGCCTGTCTCAGAAATCCCCTTTCTATCTGCTATATCATTTATAGAGACTAAGGGCTGGTCTACACTAGCCCCCCGATTCGAACTAAGATACGCAACTTCAGCTACGTTAATAACGTAGCTGAAGTCGAAGTATCTTCGTTCGATCTTCAAAGCACTTACCGCAGGTCCACACACGGCAGGCAGGCTCCCCCATCGACAGCGCTTACTCCTCGCGGTGAGCAGGAGTACCGGTGTCGATGGCGAGCACTTCCGGGATCGATTTATCGCGTCTAGACAAGACGCGATAAATCGATCCCAGAAGATCGATTGCTTACCGCCGAACCCGGAGGTAAGTATAGACATCTAGTATAGTATGGACATCTAAGTGTCCAAAACTGAGTGCATGTCCAGGTCAGGTTTTCTCCATCCCATTGTTTAGGCATCCAAACATTGTCTTTGTTTTGGGCGTTGCTGCAAATGAACAGGTGTTTCTGTAGACCTGCTCTCAATGACACCCAGGTCTTTTCCCCGATGTCTGTTCTAGTTGGGATGTTTCCCCCTGGAATGTGCCTTGCCAAAAAATTAGTTTTCTTCCACTCTCAGATTTTGAGCAACCGGATGAATGGGGAAACCCCTACAGCATGGATTCTCTAGCTTTTGTTTCATTGCATTAAGGAACAATGATGAAAAAGCAGTATTTACACTTGTGTGTTCTGCTGGTGCCTATGTTGGACATGTATGAATTATTGATGCCTAGTGCAGAGTCAAATATGGAATTGGCATTGTTATTGTCAATTGAAAATTATGAAAATGTCTTTTTTCAATGCATAAAGATCAACCTACTTCTACTTCACCCATGAGACTATCCACCATAAGTTCATGTAGCGTCTCATATTTACATCGTCTCTCCATTCAGGCATTTGTACAACGACCATCGCCATAGAGACCCTGGGCACATAGAAGAAGTCAGAGAAGGAGACACCATTCTCTCTCAGAGTTGAACACCTTCTCCCTTCCTCCATGTCAGATTCCAACATACTCGACATCACCAAACTAATCCTGCTGGGCATTCATGGCCTGGAAAAGGTCCATATCTGGATCTCCATCCGTTTCTGCACCATGTATGCCAAATCACTCTTGCAGGGCCGACTCTAACTTTTTTGCTGCCCCAAGCACAAAAAAAAAACCCGAGCACTGCCCAACCGAAACAAACAAAAAAAAAACCCCAGAGCACCGCCCTGCTGAAACAAACCCCCACCGCAAGCCCCGCCCTGCCAAAACAAACAAAAAAAACCCGAGCGCTGCCCCGCCAAAACAAAAACAAACCTCCCGTGAGCGCCGCCCCACTGAAGTAAAAAAAATTAAAAACCCTGACAGCCGCCCCGCCACTCCAAGATTGGCCGCACCTTAGAAGGTGCTGCCCCAAGCACGTGCTTGGTCGGTTGGTGCCTGGAGCTGGCCCTGCCCTCTTGGGGAACTTCTACCATCCTGTTGGGGGGGAGGGATAGCTCAGTGGTTTGAGCATTGGCCTGCTAAACCCAGGGTTGTGAGTTAAATCCTTGAGGGGGCCATTTAGGGATCTGGGGCAAAAATTGGGGATTGGTTCTGCTTTTGAGCAGGGGGTTGGACTAGATGACCTACTAAGGTCCCTTCCAACTCTGAGATTCTATGATTCTATGTTCATTGTCAGGAGGAAGCCGAGACTCCATGGGCCCATGTACTATTTCCTCTGCATGCTGGCTGTCATCGACCTGGTCCTGTTTATGTCCATCCGTCCCTAAATGCTGAGCATCTTCTGTGTGGGGTGGCCAAGATGGGCCTGGCTGTGGTGCTGCATGACAGCAAGGCCCTATTGTTAAACCAACCTTATCCCCCACTCGTACTGTGAGCATTCTGTTTGATCAGTATGGATGTGTTGTGTTGTTTTTTTGCTGTATCCTATATCCAGACCCGCAGGGCCACCTTCACCCTCCCCACAAAGGATGGTGACTCAAGACTTTTGGGGCCTGCAGCTCCCACCTCTGTGTGATTTGATCCTCTTACATCCCAGCTCTCTTCGGATTCCACTTCACACGTTTGGCCCCAATGTGGTCCTGAATTTTCAGATTCTTATTGCCAAAGGCTACCTTCTGTTGCACCCCAATGCTGAACCCCATCAACTATGAGGTGAGGACCCATCAACTCCAGGACAGGCTGCTCCAGCTCTTTACACATAAAGGGACCTAAAGTTTTCTCCTGTTGCTTCAGATCTCAGAGTGAGCTCTGTGACCAGCTGGCTGGTGACAGGATGCTGGGTCCTCTTCCCTGAGTCACTTTCTGAATAGTCAGAAAGACTTTAAACTCTTTCCTGACCTCACTGTGCTGTGTCAGCATGACAAGCTGGGAAATCGGACGATGTACAATATAATGGGTTGCCACCTTTCTAATGGCTGCTAACTGGACCACCGAAAACCTGCCCCTTCCCGCACCTTTTCTGCCAAGTCTCCAACCCTGTTTTGCCTCTTTTCCCACAAGGACCTGTCCTGTCCCTTCCTCCTTTCTTCAGGCTTACCCGTCACTTGCAGGATAATTTCATATCCCATGAATCCAGCGACTACTTAGACTTTTGAAAACTCTAGTTTTTTGGCAGAAGGACTGTATCTTATTCCTACATAAAGGAAAGAATATTAATTAAATATGAGACCCCCACCTCAGCTCTAATAGTAACAAGTACTGAAATCCTGTGGGAAGTCACCTAAAGACACTGGTTAGTTATAAAATTTTAATGTATATTCTTACTTTGTTACTAACTCCTTGGAGAGAGTGACTCCATCAGGACTCCTGAGTTCTATCTCAGCTCTGGAAGTGGAGTGGGTTCCACTTGGGGGCAGATAAATCTTGGGAGTACATAAGAACATTGAAATGCCCATATTGGGTAAGACCAATGGTCCATCTAGCCCAGAATCCTGTTTGCCAAGAATGGCTAGTGCCATGTGCTTCAGAGTGGAATAATCAGAACATGGAAATCATCACGTGATTCATGTCTCCCACAACCAGATTATGGCTTACAAATGCTAGGGACACAATCACAGCCCATCCTGGCTAACAGCCATCGATTGACCTAGAAATAGAACATAGGTGTTCCATACTCCTAGTCATTTGTGTTGCCTTTCTCTGTACCTTTTCCAATTCCAATCAATCTTTTCTGGGGTGACCAGATATGCTCACAGTAATCAATATGTGGATGTACCAGGCTTTTATATAGAGGCAATATGATATTTTATGTTTTTTATCTATTTTTTCTTAATGATTCCAAACATTCTGTTAGCTTTTTTGTTTGCCGCTGCACATCCATGAGATATTTTAACCCTACTAACACAGGTGTAATTGTATGAACTGTCTGTATGCTTAGGTTTTTGTCTTCTCCTGATCTCTTTGCTCACACACCTTGTGATCAGAGGCAGGTGTTTGGGATGGAGGCACCTGTGTATAAATATGTTTGTTTTGAATATTAACAGCCCTAACACAATCTCAGCTGGACAGAAGAAGGAATTAACTGCATTCTAGATTAAACCAGTTTCTTCCAGGTTCTCTGCTGAGAAGTGAGCATGGAAGTAATGGTACCTCCCCGGAAGAGGGATCAGAGAGAGGAGAAGTGTTGATCAGCCTTTCAAAACCAGAGAGACTGGATGAGTCTCATAGACTCATAGACTTTAAGGTCAGAAGGGACCATTATGATCATCTAGTCTGACCTCCTGCACAATGCAGGCCACAGAATCTCACCCACCCACTCCTGGAATAATCCTCTCACCTATGTCTCAGCTATTGAAGTCCTCAAATCATGGTTTAAAGACTTCAAGATGCAGAGATCCTCCAGGAAAGTGACCCGTGCCCCATGCTGCAGAGGAAGGCAAAAAACCTCCAGGGCCTCTGCCAATCTCCCCTGGAGGAAAATTCCTTCCCGACCCCAAATATGGCGATCAGCTGAACCCCGAGCATGTGGGCAAGACTCACCAGCCAGACACCCAGGAAAAAGTTCTCTGTAGTAACTTCTAACATCCCATCATTGACCATTGGTCCTATTTACCACTGATGGCAATTTTACCACTGACTAAGATCATGTTATCCCATCAAACCATCCCCTCCATAAATGTATCTAGCTTAATCTTGAAGCCAGATAGGTCTTTTGACCCCACTGCTTCCCTTGGAAGGCTGTTCCAGAACTTCACTCCTCTGATGGTTAGAAATCTTCATCTAATTTCAAGTCTAAACTTCCTGATGGCCAGTTTATATCCATTTGTTCTTGTGTCCACATTGGTACTGAGCTGAAATAATTCCTCTCCCTCCCTGGTATTTAGCCCTCTGATATATTTAAAGAGAGCAATCATATCTCCCCTCAGCCTTCTTTTGGTTAAGGTAAACAAACCAAGCTCCTTGAGTCTCCTTTCATACGACAGGTTTTCCATTCCTCGGATCATCCTAGTGGCCCTTCTTTGTACCTGTTCCAGTTTGAATTCATCCTTCTTAAACATGGGAGACCAGAACTGCACACAGTATTCCAAATGAGGTCTCACCAATGCCTTGTATAACGGTACTAACACCTCCTTATCTCTACTAGAAATACCTCGCCTAATGCATCCCAAGACCGCATTAGCTTTTTTCACGGCCACATCACATTAGCGACTCATAGTCATCCTGTGATCAACCAGGACTCCGAGGTCCTTCTCCTCTTCCGTTACTTCCAACTGATGCGTCCCCAGCTTATAAATAAAATCCTTGTTATTAATCCCTAAATGCATAACCTTACACTTCTCACTATTAAATTTCATCCTATTACTATTACTCCAGTTTACAAGGTCATCCAGATCTTCCTGTAGGATATCCCGATCCTTTTCTGAATTGGCAATACCTCCCAACTTTGTGTCATCTGCAAACTATTAGCACACTCCCACTTTTGGTGCTGACGTCAGTAATAAAAAGATTAAATAAAATTGGTCCCAAAACTGAACCTTGAGGAACTCCACTAGTAACCTCCCTCCAACCTGACAGTTCACCTTTCAGTATGACCCTCTGTAGTCTCCCCTTTAACCAGTTACTTATCCACCTCTCAATTTTCATATTGATCCCCATCTTTTCCAATTTAACCAATAATTCCTCATGTGGTACTCTATCAAATGCCTTACTGAAATCGAGGTAGATTAGATCCACTGCCTTTCTTTTATCTAAAAAATCTGTTACTTTCTCAAAGAAGGAGATCAAGTTGGTTTGGCACGATCTACCTTTTGTAAAACCATGTTGTAATTTGTCCCAATTGCCATTGACCTCAATGTCCTTAACTACTTTCTCCTTCAAATTTTTTCCAAGAGCTTGCATACTACAGATGTCAAACTAACAGGCCTGTAGTTACCCGGGTCACTTTTTTTCCCTTTCTTAAAAATAGGAACGATATTAGCTATTCTCCAGTCAAATGGTACAACCCCTGAGTTTAGAGATTCATTAAATTTTTTTGCTAATGGGCTTGCAATTTCATGTGCCAGCTCCTTTAATATTCTTGGATGAAGATTATCTGGGCCGCCTGATTTACTCTCATTAAGCTGTTCAAGTTTGGCTTCTACCTCGGATGTGGTAATATCTACCCCCACATCCTTATTCCCATTTGTCATGCTGCCACTATTCCTAAGCTCCTCATTAGCCTCATTAAAGACTGAGGCAAAGTATTTGTTTAGATATTGGGCCATGCCTAGATTATCCTTAACCTCCACTCCATCCTCAGTGTTTAGCGGTCCCACTTCTTCTTTCTTTGTTTTCTTCCTATTTATATGGCTATAAAACCTTTTACTATTGGTTTTAATTCCCTTTGCAAGGTCCAATTCTACATGCCTTTTAGCCTGTCTCACTTTATCCCTACATGCTCTGACCTCGATAAGGTAGGTTTCTTTGCTGATCCCTCCCATCTTCCACTCCTTGTATGCTTTCTGTTTTTTCTTAATCACCTCTCTGAGATGCTTGCTCATCCAGCTTGTCTAAAGCTCCTGCCTATGAATTGTTTCCCCTTTCTTGGGATACAGGCTTCTGATAGCTTCTGCAACTTTAACTTGAAATAATCCCAGGCCTCCTCCGCCTTTAGGTCCATAAATTCTTTAGTCCAATCCACTTCCCTAACTAATTTCCTTAATTTATTAAAGTTAGCCCTTTTGAAATCAAAAACCCTAGTCTCAGATTTATTTTTGTTTATCCTTCCATTTAGTTTGAACTGAATTAGCTCATGATCACTCGAGCCAAGGTTGTCCCCTACAACCATTTCTTCAATGAGGTCCTCACTACTCACCAAAACCAAATCTAAAATGGCATCCCCCCTTGTTGGTTCAGCAACTACTTGATGAAGGAATTCATCAGCTATCACATCTAGGAAAATCTGAGCCCTATTATTATTACTAGCACTTATTCTCCAATCTATATCTGGGAAGTTGAAGTCTCCCATGATCACACAGTTCCCATTAGTATTTACTTCCTTAAAAACATTAAAGAGGTCTCTATCCATATCCAAATTAGATCCCGGTGGTCTATAGCACACCCCAAGCACTATCCCAGGGGAGGCTCTAGTAGTTTTCTTCCCCAATGTAATTTTTGCCCAGACAGACTCTGTCTTATCCATTCCATCACTTTTTATTTCTTTACAGTCTACCTCATCATTGATATACAATGCTACTCCCCCACCTTTACCTTTATTTCGGTCTTTCCTAAACAGCACATACCCTTCAATACCTGTACTCCAGTCATGACTACTATTCCACCTTGTTTCAGTTATTCCTATGATATCTGGTTTCACTTCTTGGACCAGTAGCTCTAATTCCTCCATTTTGTTACCTAGGCTCCTCGCATTGTTGTACAGACATCTTAGTTTTTGCCATTTGGCCTCATTCACATTCTTTACCCAATTTGGTATGGACATTGTACTGCCAGTATGATCTATTTGACTAGTATCCACTCTGCCTTTCCTTCTTATGTCCATTCTCCTACCCCCGGCTATATCCTCTCTTACTTCATTGTCTTCCCTCTCAAAGTTAAAATCCGGCGTGGAGATTACCTGGACATCTCCCAACCATCTCCCCCAAATTCCTAGTTTAAAGCTCTCTTGATCAGTTGTGCCAGCCTCCATCCTAGAAGTCTATTTCCTTCCCTACTCAGGTGAAGTCCATCCTGAGAGAACAGTCCTCTGTCCATGAATGCCTCCCAGTGGCCATACATCCCAAAGCCCTCCTTGTAGCACCAATCCCTCAGCCATCTGTTGATCATCATAATCCTGTCACACCTTTGTTGCCCTTCTCTAGGAACAGGCAGAATCCCACTGAAGATTACCTGAGCCTCGATTTCCTTAAGCGTCTTCCCCAGCCTGGCATAGTCCCCCTTGATTCGTTCCAGTGAGAATCTAGCCGTGTCATTTGTTCCTACGTGAAGGATGATCAATGGATTATTTCCCGCTCCCTTTAGGATCCTCTTCAACCTCAGGTCCACATCCCGTATCTTAGCACCCGGTAAACAGCACACCCTTCTGTTCTCTGGATCAGCTCTGGTTACAGGCCTGTCTATTCTTCTCAGTAAGGAGTCCCCAATCACGTAGACCTGCCTTTTCCTGGTGACAGTGCGATTCTCCAGTCTATCCCCTGTTCCCTCTGGCTGCAAGTTCTTTCCATTCCTATTTTCCCTTGTAATCCTCTTCAACCCATCCTGTATCCTCCTGGGGCTCATGTTTGATGTTGTCTCCATCGACTCTTCCGCTTCTTGTATGGGACTAGCCGCTCTTCTCTTCTTCCTTGCCCTTCCACATTCAGTGACCACCTGCTGTACCCCTTCTTCATTCTCCAACTCTGCAAACCTGTTCTTGAGCTCTATTTCTCCTTCACTGGCCTGTCTTTGCCTCTGCCTGTTTCTCTTAGTTACATGCTTCCACTGTCCATTTTCTTCACCCGGCAGTCCCCCCTCAGAGGCCTTTGATCCTGCTTCCATATGCCTCTCTGAGCTTTCCCCTTCAGCCACCTAGTGCCTTTGCTCCATCAACTGCTCGAACCCCCTTCTAAACTCAACCAGAGTTTCCTCCTGCATCTCCAATCCTCAGATCTTTTCTTCCATCAGCTCTATCAGGCGGCACTTCATGCAGACAAAACTCCTATCAGGTACCGCCTCCAGAATCATATACATACCGCAGCTGCCACATCCAGCCATCCTCATTGTGTCCTCCACTGCTTGGTTCGTGACAGCTGCTGCCTCTGTATCTGCCGGCCTTCTCACCTGAATCCTGTTAGTCCGGAAAACACAAAACAAACCACAACACCACCACCTACAGCAGAACAAACCCCAAACGGATCCCAAAATACAGACCCCCCTTAGAAACTCCCACCCAAACTCCCCTGTTTACAGCTCTGTTTGCTGGCTCCTCTGCCGCTGCAGCTGTCAGGGGAAGCTGGGGCAGCAGAGAGGCACAAGGGTGGCAGAGGGGGCTCTTGGGTTTGCAGAGCTATAGCTGCAGCAGAGAGATAGATTCCAGATGCAGGAGAAGACATGAGTTTCAGGAGGGACAAAGTCTGCTCCAGGGACGTGTGGATAAAGTAATGACTATTGGAAAACATTATCCCAACTATGCATATAAAATGATGGGGTCTAAATTGCTGTTAGCACTAAAGAAAGAGACCTTGGCGTAATTTTGGATAGTTATATGAAAACATCCACTCAATGTGCAGCAGGGAATCAGTTAGAAAGGGAAAGATAATAAGACTGAAAATATCATATTGAGTCTCTCTAAATCCATGGTTCGCCCACACGGCCTGCAAATCTGGTCGTCCAATCTCAAAAAGATATATTGGAATTAAAAAAATCTATGGAAAATGGAAAGAAGAATGATTGTGGGTATGAACCAACTTCCATATGAGTAGAGATTAATGAGAATGGCTCTTTTCAAGTTGGAAAAGAGACGACTTAGGGGGGATATGAGAGATGTCTATAAAATCAGTAATGGTGTGGAGAACATAAATAAGGAAGTGTTATCTACTCCTTCTTATAACACAAAAACTAGGGGTTACCCAATGAAATTAATTGGCAGTGGTTTAAAACAAATGAAAGGAAGTATTTCTTCACACAGCACACAGTCAAGCAGTGATGCTCTTTGCCAGAGGATGTTGTGAAGGCTAAGACAACTACAACTTTTAAAAAGAACTAGATGAATTCATGGAGGATTTGTCCATCAATGGCTATTAGCCAGGATGGGCAGGGATGATGTCCCTAGCCTCTGTTTGCTGGAAGCTGGGAAAGGGTGATGGGGAATGAATCACTTGATAATTATCTGTTCTGTATATTCCCTCAGAAGCATATGAAATTGGCCACTGTTGGAAGACAGGATACTGGGCTAGATGGATCTTTGGTCTACTTCAACATGGCCGTTCTTAAGTTCACTGAGGAAGGAAATGGTGTGCCGATGTCGTGTTGTGCTGTGTTTATCTGGCTCTGGGTATCTCTTCTGCTGCCTAAAGTAGAGGAAATGTGAATGAGGTTCCAGGGGGGCCCACTCTGAGATTGCTCAATTAGGAAAACTGTATAGAAAGGGGCTGATAATCCCCCAAATGGGTGGTTATTCTAATACTTGACTTTCCAAGTCAGCAACAGAACAGCTTTCACAATTGTGGAGGTCGGTAGAGGGAATTTGGATGCAGGCCTCTATATGAGCAAGAGTCAGGCTAACTCTAGCTGTAATAACAGAAGATTTGTAGAAGCAGGGCTCACGTCAGAAGCGGGTGGGAAGACAGCAGAGTAGAGTCAGCATGACCCAGCCTTGAGATAGCTATGTTTTGAAAACAGAAGTGAAAAAATACAGGAATGGGCAAGACATAATATAAACAAACTGTTGATCATTACTGTATGTAACAAAAAGTATAAATGCTGGCCTTAATTGTTTATCTTTTGAGAGACCTGCCTAGGAGGGGGAAACCCTGTGTCCTAGTGCACTTTCTCCCTCAATTTCAATTGCTTGAGTTAATAAATGTATCTGCGTTGCTGCACCCAAAGACAGAGTGAGAACTCTGTTTTTCTCTGACACAATGCTTCACTGATTACACAGAAGTCAAAACAGAGTTCATTTAAAGCAACACAGCCTTGGGCTTCCACCCAGACAGCCATGTCAAGTATGATGCTGATTATTGACAATCTTGTTCATAATATAATAAAGTTCTACTAATACCAAAGGATTGTACACATCACCTCCCAAGAGAATGAATATTTCAGATATTACCCAAATACTCACTTAGAGCCATTTCTTATTAACTAAACTAAGTTGTATTAAAAGAGAGAGAGTATTGGTTAAAAGATAATTATACATGGAGACATGGTTAGAGTTTTTAAGTCAGTTTCATAGAAGAGATGGCTGGCTTCAGAGTTCCACAGAGTTCTTTCAGAATTAGTCAAAAGTTTATAGTCCAATGTTGATATATTCATTTTCAGGGAAGTAACTGGAGGTGTAACTGGAGGCCAGGGTGTAACTGAAATAAGGTAACTCCCCATAACCAGGGTGTAACTGGAAACCAGAGTCTTGTGACTCAAGCTTCCCCTGATGATGCTTAAGCAGATCAGAGATAAAAAGGATCAGGTTCCAAGAGCCCTTTATACCGTTCCTGGGCAGCACAGCAGTCCTTGGGTGAACAATAGGCTTTTGAAGTAACCTTCTATTTCCTACACATGACTGGTATTTAACTACCTGGATTAACATACGGCTATTATCCATTAAGCAGTAAAAGGGAATTCACCAGAAACTTCCAATTCTTTAATAATACAAATCTAATTATCAAAGCTCTAGACTATTTAAGATAGTACCAACCTGTCTCTAAAGCATGAGTCTTTGTCAATAGCCTGCAATTTGCTTAAATCTTTCTGGCCATGAGTCACACAACCTCTTTGGAAAGGCCTGGGGCTATTTGTTTTAACAATCATGTGACCCGAAAAGAAGAAACTGGAAACAGAGTGCGCCCAAGAGGGAGCTCTGGGAAGGGTGGGCTGAAGCAACTGGAGAGTCTGGGGAAGCCGAGCCAAAGCTAGCCTCATGGCCTTGGTGCTTGGTGTGCAGGTCTCTGCTCCCTGAAGGATGCACTAGAACAGAAGCTGCATTGCGAGAGTGGGCCTAGAAACCCAGAGCCAGAGGAATGGGGTTGTACTGGGCCATGTACATGCCTGTTCTCATGGCTGCATGAAGGAGCCACCAACCAATATCTCCAGGGGGCCGTGGGACCATGGTGGAGTACGTTCTGGCCCACCGGGGTTCCCCACCCTCCAAAGGTGGTACTAGGTCCCTCCACTTGGTATCAGGGCATCTGAGGAAGTGACGTGTGTGAAGAATGTGCATGCAAAGTTGTTCCGTTGGTGGAATTCAGAAAATAACTAGTTGATGGGTGTGTAGCCGACTCAGGTTATGAAAGGGGGGGGGTCGAGGGGACTCGTGGAACAGGAGCCCAATCAAGAATTCCAGAGGTCCTGGCATGAGGGTGGGTGGGGAGCAACCTCTTGTAGGACCCATTCAAGGAATATCCGACCGCTAGGCAATAAGGTGGCCCCCACCTCCTGGAGTAAGTGCAGGGGAGTCTGAAGTGCGAAGAGCCCCAGGTGAGCTCCGAGATGAAAGAGGCCATCATGGCCACTAAATGGTGGGCCGAGAACTGGGCCGGCCGATTGCTGGAGGAGTGGGCCTGGGCAAGATGGAAACACAATACGCACATGTGGTCCAACCAGGAGTGGCGCACTGGATTGACCTCCACCAGGACGTAGGTAAAGGAGGAATTGTCATCCGTGTGTTGGTCGCACCAGACGTCCACAAGGAAGTGATGATTGATGATCTCTCAGCACTGGCCTGGCTGCTCTCGATCCCTGAGCAACTCTGGTCTTCAAAGGTGGTAATAAAATCCCCACTCCCAAGCAGGCACTCATGATGATCCAAAATGCCGAGGTAGGCAGACGCCTTATGATAGTAAGACACCCACTCCGGGTCTGCATTCAGGCACGTAGACACTGAACAGATTCAATGTCAGCCCCTCCACACGGGCCCGGATGTGCAGCACGTGACCTGGCACAACCTCGGCAACTCCCAGCATCTCAGGCGGTAGTTCGGGGGAGAACAGGGTGTCCATCCCAGCTGAATGAGCCCTGAGGTGTCTACAATATACCCTGTCCCCCCACAACAGCCACCAACTAGTCTCAGTGGCTGGATCCATGTGGGTTTCCTGCAGGCAATCCACAGAGTACCCTACATCAGAAAGGAAGGAGAGAACCTGGAAACCATGAAGACCCACCCTAGAGCCTCCTCTGTTCAATGTTGAAAAGATGGTGGGCTTCATTCTGAGGACCGAAGAGGATCCTTTCAGGCAGGAGAATCCCTAGTCAGCCTTGCAACCATTGCTGACCAACCTGAAAGGCTTCTCACAGAAGTTGTGGGCCCACCGGTAGACCAGGATGTCTTAACTACCAATTCCCCTCCACTCCTCCAAAACAGATCTCATGGCCCAGAGGACAAGATGGAAGTCTCCCCAACGCTGGAGAGGGAGATTCACCTTACCCTTGAAACCACACTTGTCCTCCAGAAACGGGCGCAGCTCAACCCACAGCACAGTGGGGGTGTGTTGTGAACCCTGTTATGACTCTGTGGCCCACCGAGATGGGCAAAGATGGAGAAGACCACTGGTGCGGTGGCACCATGCAACCCATCTCCATTTCCAGAAAGGGAAAGGGAGGTGGAGGGAAGAGAGAAGCCCCTAAAGGCTCAGGGAGAGGAAACAAATAAACCACCCACTGAGGTTCGTCGAAGGACAGGGGAAATGAGGCATCCCATGGGCATGGGAAGATGGGGCACAAAAATGAGTAGGGCTTCTCTCCCTCCCTCCCTCCATTTTCTCCCTCCCCTCGCCCTCCTCTACATGAATCACATGATGATTGACATGTTCTGTTAATTCCCTCTGAAACACCTTGCACTGGGCACTGTCAGAAGACGGGCTACTGGGCTCATGGACCATTGGTTTTACACAGTATGGCCATTCTGATCTTCTTATATTGATCCCATATGTATCTGCCTCCTTCTCTAACACACTATACCCCATTCCCTTCCCAGAGCTGAAATAGATCCCAGGAGTCCTGATGGGGTCTTTCTCTGTAGACAGATTTAGCAACAAGTAAGAATAAACATTAACATTTTAACCCAAACAGTGTCTCTTAAGTGACTTGCCATAAGATGTGAGAACATATTGGTTTTAGAGATGACTGAGTCACAGCTGACAAGGGGAGGGGAAGACAGGAGCAAGTGACAAGGGCAGGGCCTTGGGGAGAAGACACAGAGCAGGGTCGAGACTTGACAGAAGAAATGGGGCAAGATTGCAATTTCAGGGATCCAGCTACCAGCGATTAGCCCAGGTCTACACTAGGGGCGGGGGTCGATGTAAGGTACTCAACTTCATCTACATGAATAACGTAGCTGAAGTCGACGTACCTTGCTGGACTTACCACCTTCACACAACCACACACTCTCACAATCACCCTCACCCTCACCCTCACCCTCACCCTCACTCTCACCCCCACCCCTCACCCCCACCGTCTACCTCACCCTCACTGTGAGGACCCCGCAGGGTCGACTGCCACCGCTCCCCCGTCGACTCCGCTTCTTCCTCTCGCTGGGGATGGATTGCTGGAGTCAATGGCAGAGCGATCGGAGATCGATTTATCGCATCAATCGATTTATCGCGTCTACACTAGACATGAGAAATCGATTCCCGAAAGATCGATCGCTCAGGTGGGTAAGGTAGACAAGCCCTTAGAAAAGTGGCAACTCAGTGTATTGTCCATAGACTGATTCCCCAGTTCATCACATTGACACAGCACAGGAAGGACAGGAAAGGGTTCAAGGTCTCTCTGTCTGCCCAGTAAGTGATTCAGGGAAGAGTCCCCAGCACCATGCATTAGCCAGCTCTGCACAGAGCTCAGTCTGAGAGCCAGAGCACAGGGAGAAAATATTTAGGTCTCTTTATTAGTAAAGAGGTGTAGCAGCCTGCCTCGGATCTGTTTGGTCCTCACCCCGTAAATGATGGGGTGTAGCACGGGGGGCACCAGCAGGTACACACTGGTAATGAGAACGCGTAAATGCAGAGGCACATTGTTGCCAAACCGCTGCGTGAAAGAGGAGAAGAAAATTGGGATGTACAAAGCTGTGATGGCACAAAGATGAGAGACGCAGGTCCCAAACGTTTTAAGCCGAGCATCGTTCGTGGGGAGGCGGAAGATGGCCCGGAGAATCAGAGTATAGGACACGGCGATAAAAAAGAAATCCATCCTGATGACAGAGAAAAGATCAAACAGGCCATAGTAACTACTGATGCGTATGTCAGCGCAGGCCAGCTTAATCACAGCTATATTCACACAGTAGGAGTGGGGGATGATGTTGGTTCTGCAATATGGCCACCGCCTTGCCAGGAAGGGATAGGGTAATGTGATTATGCCACAGCGCAGCAAAACGGCCAGGCCTATCTTGGCCACAACAGAGTTTGTCAGGATGGTGGAATGTCTCAGGGGATGGCAGATGGCCACATAACGATCAAAAGCCAGGGCCACAAGGATCCCAGACTCCATATCTGAGAAGCAGTGAATGAAGTACACCTGGGTGAGGCAGGCACTGAAACTGATCTCTCTGGAATTGAACCAGAAGTTGCTTAGCATGTTGGGCAAGATTGATGTGGACATGACCAGGTCGGTGATGGCCAGCATGCAGAGGAAATAGAACATGGGCCCGTGGAGGCTCGGCTCCCTCTTCACGATGAACAGGATGGTGAAGTTCCCCAATACGGCTATGGCGTACAGAGCACAGAAGGGAATGGAGATCCAGATATGGGCTGCCTCTAGGCCAGGAATGCCCAGCAGGATGAAGGTGGAGGGGTTGGTGAAGTCGGTTGTGTTGGAATCTGACATGAAGTAGGGGAAAAGGTGTCCAACTCTGAGGCACAAGGGTGTCTTCTGTATGTACCGTATGTCCCCCCTGACTTTTTGTTTGTTCCCAGGGTCTCGAGTGATGGTCACAGTAGAAATGCCTGAATGGAGAGACAATGTTAATATGAAACACTACATGCACTAGAGAAGACTGTTCTCATGGGAGGAGACTGATCTCTCTAAACACAGTGAAGCCTTACATTTTCATTATTCAGAGACAATAATTATAAACAAGGAAATCACTACATCCAATTCCATATTTTGTGGTACTCTTGCATTAATTAATCCTACATTTTGTGGTTGGGGAACCTTAAAAGGCAGTAGCAGGAGACATAAATGTGGTTCCTAATTATCCATCATTGTTCCTTTATGCAATGAGAGACAGGATTGGGAGTCCATACTGTAGGGAGTTTCTCATTCATCCAGTTGCTCGATACTTGGGAGTGGAAAAAAATGAAGCTTTTGCCAGGATATGTGCTGGGAAAAACATCCCAACTAGACCATACCTCAGGGAAAAGACCTGGACGCCATTTATAGTAGCTCATGAGAAAAACCTGCTCATTCGCAGCAGTGGACAAAACAAAACAAATTTTCAGATCCCTAAGATATGGAATGGAATGTAACATGTTCAGGATATGTGTTCAGTTTTGCTCTTCTAGTCTCTATTAAGGATATAGCATATGACAGGTTCTGAGAATGAGGGAGGTGGCCATATGCAAACAGATAGAAAGGTCTGGGACACTCTAGTTTACACAAGAGAAAAAGAAGAGAGCATATGATATATAAGATGAAAATAAGAAATTAAACTGATTTACATTCAAATGGACAGTTCCCAACCAGTACTATCGATTGACACTTAGTGCTCCCAGAGGACTAATTCCCCAAAGCCGAGGAAAATGGTCAACAAAACTGATTGAGAGGAACAATTTAGACAGAAAAATATTAATTAAAATTGGTATTTTTATAACAGTTTATTAAATAGCAGAAAAATCATGATTCCACTGTCAACAAAGTGAACAACTTTAGGTAAAAAACGAATTCAATGGGAAAGTGAAGGCAGCAATCGGGGGGAAAGCAATATGTAATAAAAAGGAAACAGGGAAAATAGATAGCCAAGATTAGAAATTGGAAGTTATGAAAATCAATAAGGGATGACCAAGGACAGGGTAGCTCCGTTACTAAATGAAGAAGGGAAAACAATAATAATGAATATGGAAATGGCAGAGGTGCTTAATGAATTATTTGTTTCCGTTTTCACCAAGAAGGTTGGTGGCGTTTGGACACCTACCATAGAGAATACCAGTGAAAATGGAGTAGGTTCAGATGCTAAAATAGAGAAAGAACAAGTTTAAATTTACTTGGACAAATTCGGTGTTTTCAAGTTACCAGGGCCTGAAGAAATGCATCCTAGAATATGCTGAATGAAATGACTGAGGTTATACCTGAGCCATTCTTTATGACAGGAGAGATTGCGGAAGACTGGAAAAGTGCACATATAGTGCCTATCTATAAAAAGAGAAATAAGGGCACATCAGGCAATTACAGACCAGTCAACTTAACTTCTGTACTAGGTATGAAAATGGAGCAAATAATTAAGAAATCAATTTGCAAACATCTAGACGCTAATAATTTGATAAGTGATAGTCAGCATGGATATGTCAAGAAAAAAACATGCCAAACCATCCTGATACCTTTCTTTGACAGGGTAACAGCCTCATGGATGGCGGGAAGCAGTAGATGTGGTATATTTTGACATTAGTGAGGCTTTTGATACAGTCTCGCATGACCTTCTCATTAAGAAACCTAGATGGAGCTGCTTTAAGGTGGGTGCCAAAGTGACTGGAAAACTGCTCCCAGTGAGTAGTTATAAATGGTTCATAGTGATGCTGGAGGGTCATAATGAATGGGGTTACGCAGGTATCAGTTCTGGGTCCGATACGTTTCATTATCTTCATGAATGATTTAGATCATGGCATAGAGAGTACACTTATTTAGTTTGCAGATGGTACCAAGTTGGGAGGGGTTGGAAGTTCAATGAATAACACAATAAAAATTCAAAATGACATGGAAAAACTGTAAAAAAGGATGATTAGGGATCTTGAAAACATGACCTATGAGGGAAGATTGAAAGAACTAGTTTGTTTAGTCTGTTTAATATGAACTAGAGAAGACTGAGGGGGAACATGATATCCGTTTTGAAATACGCAGAAGTTTGTTGCAAGGAAGGAGAAAAATTATTCATCTTAATCTCTGATGATAGGTGAAGAAGAAATGGAATTAAGTTGCAATCAGGGCTGTTTAGGTAGGTTGTTAGGAAAAAACTTCCAAACTGTCAGGGTGGTTTAAGCACTGGAATAAATTGCCTAGGGAGGTTGTGGAATCTCCATCATTGGAGATTTTTAAGAGCAGGTTAGACAGACACCTGTCAGGTATGTTATAGATGGTCCTGCTAATGTCAGTGATTCTATGATTCTATGATATAGCGATATCTCTCCGGGGTGTGGATTTTCTTGATGTTTAAAAATAGGCAAATGGAATATTAGATTATATTATCAGAAGTATAACATGCAAATCATAGGACGTGATAGTATTCCTCTATTCTGTTCTGTCTTACCACAAAGGGTCAGGAAAAGAGGCAAAAAGTTCAAACTCCAGCATAGCAGATTTAAATTAAATTTCAGAAACATCTTCCTAACTTTAAGTACAGGAGGCCAATGGAACAGACTCCCAGGGAAGTCATGAAAGCTCCTTCTGTGGGGGTTTTCCAAAGACGTGTGAATAGTCATCAGTCTTAGATGACTAAGATAAAACAAATCCTGCATCTTGTCAGGGGGTTAGTCTAGCTGACCTTTGCATTCCCTTCTAACTCTCTGGCTCTATCATTCTATGATGAAAAATCCTAGTGTAGACTAGTCTTTAGTCACACACAAGTCTCTCGGCTCCATCCAGAGGTAACTGAGTGAAAATTAATGGGCCTGTGTTTTACAGGAAGTCAGACTGGGTGATCAAATGGTCCCTTCTGACCTTAAGCCCTATGGAACTATTGATAAAAAACGTAGATCATGTGTTTATATTTAATGTGTCTCATAACACGAACAAGAGAACAGTTAGCTAAATGGAAAGTCTGAACATATAACGGAGAGAAAAGAAAATTGCAAACATAATTCATATTTGGTCTGTAGAACTCCTTGCTACCAGCATTATTGGAGCAAAGAGCAAAGAAGAATGGGATTCACAAATGGATTGCCCATTGTAGGTGGGGCTGGTGGCATCACCTGTAGTTAAGGCTGTCTGACACCTTCCATTAGAAGACCTCATTTTCAGTTGCTTATAATTTGTTAATTTGTAGGTGTTTGGACAAAAATTCCACATGCTCGGTGTCTGCTCCGAGTAGAATTGTTTTTTTAAAGTTTTTTGAAAGTTTCAGGCATAACAGTTCAGCCTACTTCTGGAATGAAGCTAGGAGATAATACACGCTACCCATTTTGAAAAATTCTCATTATTGTTCTAATGAGGAACAGTAGCACCTCCAAACTTTCCAGCTGTTAAAAGTCCGGTAGCAGCCCCTGTCCTTCTGCCCCATTAACAGACAGTCTGTTTATTAGCACACAGCTAGCTCTTGACATCTGTACTCAGTTTTTGATCCAAGGGGAGTTTTGCCTCACTGGGGCCTGAGCAATGTACGTGCCAGTGTCTCAGCATTCGGCCTTGTATTGCACATCTACTAACATCTTTCCTCCCGAACGATTCACTGTGCCACTGAAATGCTCCACTTTGGGTCTGGAGGCTCTCAGGCGGGATGAGCCTGGATGCACAGGAAAGAGTGACGTTTTGGCCAGTGATTCATTGGCAAACTCATCACTTATGCCAAGGGCCCTAGGATGTGCCATGGTTGTGCAACGCAGAAAGGACCCCAGACTTACTCTGTATCCCTCCACAGCCACGTTGCACAGGGTTTGTCGATCAGGTGAGCTCCTCAGCAAAGGATGGTACCTGTGAATTCTGAGACGGAAGTGTCCTCCCTAGGAATCCCCCTCAGGCATCCGTGACCCAGAGCTCTCTCACCCCAGCATCTGCAGCAGCGTCCCACGCCGAGAGCCGACACAGTGATCTGCACAGTTTATAATATCACTCTGTGTAATCCCAGTGGGGTTTGCTTATCCTCTAGGGGAGAATATAGCATCTGAATGTAAACAGGCTGTAGACAAACATGTCTCTGCTTCTGTGCTAATTATCCAGTTTTAGGAGGAAACAGTAATTAAAGAACCTTCCCAAGGGAGATGAAATCTCTTGGGCTCTGGGCTGTGTCAGAGAGGAATTTACTGTTTTGGGTATTAGTGGATATTTATAAGATATGGTTGATTAGAAACAAAATAAAGGATATGCCTAGATGTCGATAAGCTCTGGTACCCTGTAAATGCCCAGGAGAGATGGGTAGATAGGAGATGGTCAGATCTCGAGAAAGATGACTGAGTGGAGACATGAGCACTTTATACCTAGGAGACAATGGGAGGAAATGAACCAAGAGGGAGAGAAGAAATCCAATGCAAATACTAATCCAGTCTCTGTACTGCCTACAGGCCACCCCTTATTCTAATGTAAGGTGTCAGACAGTCTTAACTAACGATGCTGCCACCACTGACACCTACAATATCCAATACATTTGTGAATCCCTTTCATCTAAGATCTATGCTCCAATAATTATAGAATCATAGAAAATAAAGATTGGAAGAGCCCTCAGGATGTTATATGGTCCAAGCCCCTGCTCAAAGAAGGACTAAGTCAACTAAATCATCCCAGCTAGGTCTTTGTCAAGCTTGGCTTGAAAGACAAATAAAGCTGGAGATTGTTCACTTTCCCAGATAACCCATTCCAGTGCTTCACCACCGTTCTAGTCAAATAGTGTTTCCTAATATCTAACCAAGACCTCCGCCACTGCAACTTGTTCCGTCATCTGCCACCACTGAGATTAGCTGAGCTTCAACCTCTTTGGGACACCCCTTCAGGTAGTTGAAGGCTGCTAACGATTCCCTCTCACTCTTTTTTTTACAGTTCTTGGGCAGTCCTGAGGTAACTTTTAAAGTAACCTTCTATTTCCTAAACATCACTGGTTAGTAACTACCTGGATTAACATAAGGTTATTATCCATTATGCAGTTAAAGAGAGTTCACTAGAAACTTTAAAAAGAAGCATAGAAAATAATAGTATTGCACCCAAGTTCCATTTCATAATCTTTTCTTTTCATCTCTAAATTAACTGAATACAGCAGTAGTCTGGAATCCTTTGGTTGCACTGTTGAAATCTAACCCACTGGCTTTTCTCACGCTCCGAAGGCGGTACTAGGTCCTGCCACTTGTTATCAGGGCATCTGAGGAAGTGAAGTGTGTAGAGCATGAGCATGTAAAGTTGTTCCCTAGGTGGAATTCTGACATGAATCGTCTACTAGGCGTGCAGCTGGCTCTGGTTATGAAAGGGAGGGGTCTGGGGGGACTCCTGGGAAAGGAGTTCAATCAAGAATTCCAGATGTCCTGGGTGTGGGGTGGGTGGGGAGCACCCTGTTGTAGGACCCATTCAAGGAAAATCCGAGTGTTAGGCAATAAGGTGGCTCGCACCTCCTGGAGTATGCGTAGGGGGGTCTAAAGGGTGAAGAGCCTCAGATGAGCTCTGAGATGAAAGAGGCCATCATGGCCACTAAATGGTGGGCTGAGAACTGGGCCGACTGAATGTTGGAGGAGTGGGCCCAGGGAAGATGGAAACAAAATACATACATGCGGTCCAACCAGGAGTAGCAAAACCAATTGACCTCCACCTGGACATAGGTAAAAGTTGATCCGGGTATTGGTCATGCAAGGCATCCACCAGGGACTGATGACTGATCATCTCTCAGAGGATACCTTCAGCGGCCTGGCTGCTCTCGATCCCTGAACGATTCTGGTCCTCAATGATGGTATTAAAATCCCCACCCAGAACCAGGCACTAGTGAGGATCCAAGGTGCCAAGGAAGACACCTGCTGATAGAAACACACCCACTCAGGGTCTGCATTCAGGAGGTAAACATTGAACAGATTCAATGTCAGCCCCTCTGCACAGGCCTGGATGTGCAGCAGGGGACCTGGAACAACCTTGGCAATTCCCAGAATTTCAGGCTGTAGGTTGGGGGGAGAACAGGGAGACCACCCCAACGGAATGAGCCCTGTGGTGTCTAAAATATTCCCTGTCCCCCCAATCCAGCCACCAACTAGTCTCGGCAGCCGGATCCCTGTGGGTTTCCTGCAGACAAACCACAGAGTACCCTACGTCACAGGGGAAGGAGAGCACATGGCAACTGTGGAGACCCGCCCTAGAGCCTCTGGTGTTCAATGTTGATAAGATGATTGGCTACTTTATGAGGGCTGAGAAGGATTCTCATGGGCAGGAGGATCCCCTAACCGGTCTTGCAAAATTCACTGACCATCTTGAAAATCTTGGGCTTGTAATAGAAGTAGTAGGCCCGCCGGTAGACCATGATGTCCTACCTCCCAGGTCCCCTCGACTCCTCCAAAACAGCTCTCATAGCCAAGAGGAGAATATGGAAGTCTCCCAACACTGGAGAGGGAGCTTCACCTTACCCTTGAAACCACACTTGTCCACCAGAAAAAGGTTAAACACATCCTGCAGCACAGTGGTGGAAGGGGTCGTGGACCCATGATGATCCTCTGGCTAGGCCCCTGTTTCAACCCTGTGGCCCACAGAGATGGGCAAAGAGGGAGGAGGCCACTGGTGTGGCAACTGTACCAGTGGTGCCGTGTAACCCGTCTCTTTCTTCAGAAAGGGAAAGTGAGGCGGAGGGAAGAGCCTCAGGGAGGGGAGACAAATAAACGATCCCCTGAGATTCGTACAATGACAGGGGAAATGAGAAAAACCCTGGCCAGTAGAGGAATGGAATATGGGGGGACAAAAATGAGTAGGGCTTCTCTCCACCCTCCCCTCCCTGCTCCACATGGTTCACATGATGATTCCCATGTTCTGTTTATTCCCTCTGAAGCACCTGACACTGGGCACTGTCAGAAGACAGGCTACTGGGCTTCATGGACCATTGGCTTTATGCAGTATGGCCATTCTGATCTTCTTCTTTAGATCCCAGATATAACTGCCTCTTGCTGTAACCCACTATACCCCACTCCCCTCCCAGAACTGAGATAGGTCCCAGGAATCCTGACCGAGTCTCTCTCTCCACAGAGTTAGTAACAAAGTAAGAATAAACATTGAAATGTTAACAAGACCATTGTCCCTTAAGTGATGTTCTAGAGATGACAGAAGAGATGGGGCAAGATTCCTGTGACGGAGTACCCCATAAAGCTTTATGGGGAGATGCTTTTAAATGTTGTGGCAAATTGCCAGCACTACTATGATGGGTCCCGCACTTTCTCTTCTTGTGGGGGGGGTTTCAGGGTGCCATTTCTTGCCCCTGAACTGGGGTAACAGCTATCCTACTGGTATCCCAGGGAAGGGGAGTGGAGAGGGAGGGACCCGGGCCCGCCCTCTACTCCGGGTCCCAGCCCAGGGGCCCTATGATAGCAGGTAAACCACTTGTACCAGTGATTCTTTCCCCTGGGCTACTTCCCTCTCCTGACCTTCAGCTTGTGGGGCTTCCTGCCTTCCCTCTGCACAAGCCAGGTGTCCCTTTACCTAGGATCTTGGTCTTAGCCCTCTGCAGCACTTCTCAAAACACTCCTCCACTTTCCTCCAAACTGCTCTTTGTTCCACCACCAATCCACTCTGCTTCACTCCTCCAAACTGCTCTCTGCTCCACCACCAAACCACTCTGATTAAACTCCTCCAAACTGCTCCAACTCCTCCTCACTCTGCTCCAATTCCTCCTCTGGCTGATTGAAGCAGGGGGATTTTATCAGGTGACTGGCTTCATGTGCTCTAATTGGTTCAGGTGCTTTTAATTAATCTACAGGGAATAAGGCTTCTCCTCATCCTAGATCACCCTCCTGCTGCCTTCTGGCCATGCTGTATCACAATGTATATATGATATAACTGGAATATGTTTTATGCTACATGTACAATGTAACATATCTCTGTAAAAGTTATGATCTACTGAATCTATTCATCCTGTTTGTATGCATGTATCATTTTTGTAGCTGAAGTTATGAATATTGGTTGTATTTCGTGAGAAAGGATTGTGCAGGTTAAGTGCCCAATCAAGAAGCACTTAACAGACAATAGAACTTGCAGACACCAATCTACATCTGAGCTTTGCCAGGAATGTGGCTTGGCTGGTAAGGAACTGAGTGGTGCATGGACATGTGACTTGCCCATGTGACCCCAAATCTCCATTTGGTAACTGGATGCTACACATGGAGAGGGAGGGGTCTCCACCCAGGGGAGAAAGTCTATTTAAACCCCTGGGACACCCCTCCATGTTGTCTTCAGCTGGCTAAAGAGAGAGCCTCTCCACCCCCCACTGACATACCTGAAAGAGACTGGAACAAAGGACAAGGACAATAGGGGGTGTGAGCAATTGCTGGACCCAGGTTAGGAGGACCGTATCCTGTAAAAGGAAGTTTACTAAAACTGGTGAGGTTTTCATCTGTGCTCAGTGTGATTAGACATAGACGTGCGGGTTTTATTTTATTTTAGTTAGTACTTATTAAAATAACTTTTCAGTTATTAAGTTACCTGACGTACATGTTAGTACCTGGAGCAGGGCAAACAGCTGTGCCTATCTCCCTATCTGTAAAATAGAGCACAAACTATTTATGAGTGTAAGCAGAGTCAGGATGAACTCCACCCTGACATCTGGTGGTGAGTCGTGGCAAAGCACTCGAGGGGCTGATACCATTTACATAGGCACATCCACCTCACCGAGTACGAACCCATAATAGCCCAATGGGCATGTTGGGCTGCTGTAGGATCCCCAGTTTTCTGTATTGGGGCAGGAAGAATAAACTGTTGTTATACTGCTTATGTTAATCAGGGACAGTGGAACTGTACTTGGCCTTTTGTCATGATGAGGGGGAACTTGCCATCAACTAAGCAGCGCTTGCCAGCCAAGGGACATGGGTTCCAAAACCCAGTGAAGGGAGAGAGCCTGGGGACATGTTTCTCGACTGGGCCTTTTGGCTATAGCTCAAGCACAGTACCTGGTGGTGGGGGCTCCTTGTGAGGGTCTGAGACACCGATTGCACCTCTTCCTCTCTCCACTGTGGAATATCAGAGCTAACGTTGAGTTCATTGGGAGTCTGATCTCAGGCTGCTGAGTTGAAATCACTCTGGGCTAAGGGTGCAAATGAGCACTAGGGCTCCCCTAACTACAAGCTGAAATCACTAAAGAGCTAAAAGTCTCATGAGCTGAAATCACAGAGCTGAAATCGCTGAGCAGTGTGTTAAATAGTGGGGGAGCCTGAAGATCTATTGCTGAGTGGCCGGCGGAGCGGAGCTGCCGGCGGAGCAGTTCGTGGGGACAGTCGGAGCGGCTTGTGTTACGGCTGACGGAGCAGAGCGAATCACCACGGAGGGGTGAGGCAATCATCTTCAAGCCACATAAGGTGCCCCTTACCTCTCCCCATCCCATTTCTGCTCAGACTGATGAACTTTTGAACTTTTGGGTTCTTGGACTTTTGGGGACTTTGGGTGATGTCTGGGTTGCTGGACTCAAGAACCAAAGGGACAGGACATGGCCCAATTAGCTGGGGTAGGTTTTGCTCACAGTTTGGTTTATGAATCCTGGTTGCGGTGTTTTCTCAATTTAATGCTGCTGTCGTTTACCTCCTGTTATTAAAGATTTTCTGTTACACCGAGGCTCTGTGCTTGCGAGAGGGGAAGTATTGCCTCTTTGAGGTGCCCAGGAGTGTGTGTAAAGATTTTTCCAGGTTACTAGGTGGGGCTCGAGCCGGTTTTACATTGTATTGCTGAAAAGGGAACCCCTTGCTGCTGTCAACTCGTCCTGGCAGAAGGGTTACATGAGTTGACCCTGTATAAGCTTTATACAGGTTAAAATGGACTTATTCAGGGTTTTAACCCCATTGGGAGTTGGACATCTGGGTGTCACAGGCAAGAAACCTTCCTAAGCTGCTTCAAGGCAGGCCTACAGCTGTTAGCGGACATGGTACAGACCTGGGTCTGGGTTTGCAGCAGGCTAGCGGGTCTGGCTCCAAAAAGAGAGGATTCTAGAGACCCAAGCTGGAAAAGGCAGGAAAGCAGGGGCAGGAGTTGTCTTGGCACACCAGATGACAGCTCCAGGGGATTTCGGTGATACCAACCCTTCACAATTTCAATTTAAGGGATGTAGCAATGAGCAATTAAAAAGGTAGCAACCCAGTGTAGTGTCCATAGACTGATTCCCCAGTTCATCACATTGACACAGCACAGGAAGGACAGGAAAAACTTTAATGTCTCTCTGTCTGTCCAATAAGTGACTCAGGGAAGAGGCCCCAGCAACATGCACCAGCCAGCTCTGCACAGAGCTCAATCTGACAGCCAGAGCACAAGGAGAAAACATTTAGGTCTCTTTATGAGTAAAGAGGTGGAGCAGCCTGCCCCAGATCTGTTTGGTCCTCACCCCATAAATGATGGGGTGTAGCACAGGGGGCACCAGCCGGTACACACTGGCAATGAGAACGCGTAAAGGCAGTGGCACATTGTGGCCAAACCGGTACACGAGAGAGAAGAAGAACATTGGGATGTACAAAGCTGAGATGGCACAAAGATGAGAGACACAGGTCCCAAAAGTTTTGAGCCGGGCATCCTTTGTGGGGAGGCGGAAGATGGCCTGGAGGATCTGAGTATAGGACACAGCAATAAAAAACAGATCGATTCCGATCACAGCGAAAAGATCAAACAACCCATAGTAACTACTGATGCTGATGTCAGCGCAGGCCAGCTTCACCAGAGAAATATGCCCACAATAGGAGTTGGGGATGATGTTGGTTCTGCAATATGGCCACCGCCACGCCAGGAAGGGATAGGGTAATGCAAGTAGGCCACTGCGCAGCACCACAGCCAGGCCAATCTTGACCACAACAGAGTTTGTCAGGATGGTGGAATGTCTCAGGGGATGGCAGATGGCCACGTAACGATCAAAGGCCATGGCTACGAGGATTCCAGACTCCATATCTGTGAAGCTGTGAATGAAGTACATCTGGGTGAGGCAGGCACTGAAACTGATCTCCCTGGAATTGAACCAGAAGATGCTCAGCATTTTGGGCAGGATGGACATGGACATGACCAGTTCGGTGACAGCCAGCATGCAGAGGAAATAATACATGGGCACGTGGAGGCTCGGCTCCCTCTTCACAATAAAGAGGATGCTGAAGTTCCCCAACACAGCTATGGTGTACATAGCACAGAAGGGGATGGAGATCCAGACATGGGCTGCCCCTAGGCCAGGAATGCCCAGCAGGATGAAGGTGGAGGGGTTGGTGAAGTCGGTTGTGTTGGCATCTGACATGGTTCAGTGGAGAAAGTGTCCAACTCTGAGGCATAAGGGTGTCTCCTGCATGTACCGTATGTTCCCCTGACTTTCTGTGTGTTCTCAGGGTCTTGGGCAGTGGTCACAGTAGAAATGCCTGAATGGAGAGACAACGTTAATATGAGATATTATATGCTTGAACAAAAACCCTACTTAATCCAGTTCTATATTTAGTGGTGCTCCCTGCGTTTGTAATTCCTACACCTTGTGGTGGGGGAACCTTAACAGGCACCAGCAGGAATCACAAGTGTGGATACTGGTTATCCATCATTGTTCCTTAATGCAATGAGAGCCAGGATAGTGTGTCCATCCTGCAGGGTGTTGCCCATTCATCCAGTTGCTCGAAATCTGAGTCTGAAAAAAACCAAACTTTTACCAAGACATTTGCTGAGAGAAACATCCCCATTAGAACATACCTCAGGGAAAAGACTTGGGTGTCATTGATAATAGCTCAAGAGAAACACCTGCTCATTCACAGCAGTGGACAGAACAAAAGCAATGTCCAGATCCCTAAGATATGGGATGGAGAATAACATGTTTGGGAGATGTGTTCAGTTTTTGCCACCCAGTCTCTATTAAGGATATAGCACACATAAACGGTATTTCCAAAAGAGGCTCTGAGAAGCGGGGAGGCTGACATATGCAAACTGATAGAAAAGTCTGAGACTCTAGTTTACACAACAGACAAGGAAGAGAGCATATGGTATAGGAAAGGAAAATAAAAAATGAAACTGATTTACATACCAATGGACAGTTCCCAACCAGTACTATCTATAGACACTTAGTGCTGCAAGAGGACTAATTCCCTAAAGCGGAGGAAAATTGTCAAAAAACGTGACTGAGGGGAAAAATTTAGACAGAAAAATATGAATGAAAATTTGTAGTTCTTTGATAAGAGTTTATTAGATAGCGAAAAAATCATGATTCCACAGTCAACAAAGTGAACCACTTTGGGTAAAAACCCAGTTCAGTGGTACAGTGAAGGTAGGAATTTGGGGTGGTTTGGGGTGGGGTGGGGTGGGGGGGATGGGGGGGGAACAATATGTAACAAAGCAGAAAAGGGGAAAATAGGTAGCCAAAAATAGAAATCAGAAGTTATAAAAATCGATAAGAGAATTTTAGACATCAGGGAAAACTCCATGTTTGGCAGGCCTATGGATTACGAAAAGGAGGTTATTAAGTATATTAACAACAACAGAAATCCTAGAAAAGTGTTATGGCAATTCCTGAGTTAAATAATTAAAAGTAAAGGGAAAAGTTTTTTCGGTTTTTCTCTAAAAGAATTGATAAGGTTAAGAAAGCATGGAAAAGCTGTTATGAGATTTGTTAAAAGGTCTAGAAATGTAATTAATATCAGTCACCAACAGGGTTTATGCAAAATAGGTCTTGTCAAATAAACCTGATATCATCCATTTATGAGAGTACACATTTCGTTAATCCAGGTAACCACGCAGAACATATAACATTGAGAAAAGGTAATTGCTAACATAATTCAAATTTGGCCTGTAGAACTCCTGGCTACCGACATCATTGGAGTGAGAAGCAGAGAAGAATGGGAATCACAAATGGATTGGCCGTTGCGGGTGGTGCTGGTGGGATCATCTGTAGTTAAGGCTGTCTGACACCTTCCGTTACAAGAGCTCATTTTCTGTTGCTTATAAGTTTGCCAGATTTTAGGTGTTTGGACTGAAATTTCCCATGCTGCATTTCTGCTTCGAGCAGAATTGTTTTTGGAAAATTTCAGGCACAACAATTCTGCCGACTTCTGGAATGAAGCTCGGAGAAAGTATGTGTTACCCATGTTGAAAAATTCTTGTTATTGTTCTAGTGAGGAGCCCGAGCTCCTCCAAGCTTTCCAACAGATAAAAGTCAGGTATCACCCCCCGAAATGCAAGAGGAGGGGGTGATAGTGTCTGTGCATTAACACACAGTTGGCGCCTGACGTCTGTACCGAGTTTTGCCTCACTGGGGCCTGAGCAAAGCACGATCCGTGGTCTCAGAATTTGCCCTTGTATTGCACATCTACTAACATCTTTCATCCTGAAGGATTCACTGTGCCACTGAAATGCAGCCACCTTGGGGCTGTCGTCCATCAGGTGGGATGAGCAGGGGTGCACAGAAAACAGATACATTTTGGCCAGTGATTCTTTAGGAAACCCATCACTTATGGTGAGTGCCCTGGGACATGTCACGGTTGTGCAGAACAGAAAGGATCAGAGACTTACTCCACAGGGTGTGTCGATTAGGTGAGCTCCTCAGCAAGAGATGGGTTCACGTGAATTCTGAGATGGAAGTGTCTTCCCTAGGAATCCTCCTCAGGTAGTCGTGTCCCATCCCAGCATTTACAGCAGCATCCCACGCCGAGAGACGACACAATAGTGTGCACAGTTTATAATATAGCTCTGTGTATTCCCAGTGAGGTTCGTTCAGCCTCTAGAGGAGAAGGGAGCATCTGAATGTAAACAGGCTGTAAACAAGCATGTCTCCGCTTCTGTGCTAATTATCCAGCTTTAGGAGTAAACAGTAATTAAGGAACCTTCCCAAAGGGAGATAAGACCTCTTGGGCTCTGGGCTGTGTCAGAAAGGAATTGGCTGCTCTGTGTATTTGTGTATATTTATAAATTATACTTGATTAGAAGGAAAAAAGGGATAATGCCTAGACGTTCATAGACTCTTGTACGCTGTAAATGACCAGGATGGATGGGTAGATAGGAGACGGTCAGATCTGGAGAAAGATGACTGAGGGGAGACATGAGCACTTTCTGCAGACATATGCTGTTGTCGCAGATATCAATAAACCTCCTCACTATTATCATACTGTGCAGTACCCTTCATTGAAGAATCTTCAAAACAGTTAGCAAAGGAAAGTCATTATGAAAATATCCCCAATATACAGATAGGTAAACTGAGGCACGGGGAAATATGAGCAGGCCAAGGTCACACACAGAATGAGAGACACAATGACAGACAGAACCCTGGAGTTCTGACTCCCCTGCTTTAATCACGGTCTCTCCGTCACTCCAAGAGGGAAATGGACTCCCGCTCTGGCAGGGAATATTCATTGGGTGGGATGCAGAGGAAAGGCTGGAAGAAGGAACCTGAGCCATTGCCATCCTGTCCAGGTGAATCTGAGGGTCTCAGAACTAGCTGGAGTTTGTGAGCTCCCCGCTCCTGTGAGGTGTGAACTCCGGGACTCCAGTTCCACTGCCCCTCAGAAACCTGCCAATGCATCACAGTCACTGGGGTCGCTTCAGGGGAACGGACGTAGGCTATGTCCACAGTTGCAGATGTAAAGATCTGGGAGTTAACCCCGCCCCCTTCAGAGAGCACTGCAGGGATAGCGCTGCTCTGTGTTCACACTGTCAGCTGCCAGCGCAGTGGCATGGCCACACTTGAGGCACTTGAAACACTTGCAGCGACATTTGGAGAGATGGACTCTGGGCAGAGATCCCACAGAGCACCTCTTCCCCCTCATCCACTGAGGTTTGTGGGAAGGGGATTGGTGGTCGTGGGGCAACCTGGGTCCTGTCCCAATGGCCCATCATTCATCGGTTCAATCTCCAGCAGTCCTTTCCCTTCCATCCGCATTTTGCGCCATCTTTCAAGTTTTTTTACTGTGCCCATCTTTTCGGTCAGTGGGAACGGATCCCAGACTGTTGATGAATATGCAGATGGGTCTCACTAACATGTCATGAATGGGGGTCCAGCTACTCCTTAAACGGCATTGTGAGGATGAGTTGTCCGATGAAGATGTTGACATTCACAGTAGAGACATCACGAGCTTGCTTGTGGCATTTACGGATGTGCTGACCACAGTGCAAATCTTTTTTTGGACTCGGGAAATAAGCACTGAATGGCGGGATCGTATCGTCATGGAAATCTGGGATGACGAGCAGGGGCTGAAATACTTTTGTATGAGAAAAGGCACTTGCATGCCACTGTGTGATGAGCTCTCCTCCACCCTGTGGCGCAAGGACACGAGAATGAGAGCTGCCCTCATGGTGGAGAAGCGAAATAATTTGGAGTGGGCAAGTCGACCATTGGACTCATGTTGATGCAAGTTTGAAGGGCCATTAATCACAAATGTCAGAAAAAACCTGACTCTGGGCAACGTGTGTGACATTGTGGATGGCTTTGCACATATGAATTCCCTAACTGTGGAGAGGCAATAGATGGGACGCATATTCAAATTGACACCAGACCAAACTTGTCACCGAGTACATTACTGGGAAAGGGTATTTCTCGATGGTTCTCCAGGCGCTTGTGGATGACTATGGGTGTTTCATGGACATTAACGCAGGCTCGTTCAGAAAGAAGCACAATGCACAAATCTTTCGGAATATAGGCCTGTTCAGGAAGCTGCAAACTAAACCATTTTTCCCAGAGAAGATGATCACTGTAGGGGAAGTCGAAATCCCCATTGTGATCCTGGGAAACCCTGCCTACCCCTTGATGCCGTGCTTCATGAAGCCATACATGGGGAGCCTTGACAGCAGCAAGGAGCAGCTCAACAACAGGTCAAACTGGTGAAGAATGACTGTTGAGTGTGCTTTTGGCTGTTTTAAAGGCCTATTGGCGAAGTCTGTATGGGAAGCTGGATCTCACCGATGACAACATCCCTATGTTTTTAGCTGCGTTCTGTACCCTGTATAATATTTGAGAAGGGAAGACTGAAAGCTTCACTCAGACATAGACCACTGAGGCTCAGCTCCTGGAGGCTAACTTTGAACAGCCAGAGACCAGGGCTTTTCAGGATATGGATTTATGTCTTATGTAAAAATAGGATATTAGATCTCACAGAGCTCTTGTTTTATAGATATATTGCTGTAATATGCAGTACCCCAAAGCAACACCCTGGCACCCCCATATTCACCTGTGTTATACATTGCAACAAATCATCTTCAAAATCTGTCATGTGAAGTGTCAGTGGAAAAGTTATGGTTTGCTGAATATGATAATTCCATCTGTATGCATGTACCATTTTTGTATCTGAAGTTATGTATATTGACTCTGGATCTGTATTTCAAATGTGTTTCCTCCTTTGGTAACTCCCATGAGGTACTTTACATCCACTCTAGCCAGCACATTGAGGATGAAACATTCAAGGTAGTGTCCCATTAAGAAACACAATAAGTATTTGAAGAAGGTTGTTCCCACCTGATGGACTTTCCTGTGAATGTCATAGTCGGGACATGACTCCATGAAGCATGCAGGGGCATGTGACCAGCTCATGGGACACCTGGATCCATCATATGCCTGACATTATCCACTAACTGTGCTGGGGGCTTTGTTTTGGACAATGAAGTTTCCTCTACATGGCAGAAGTTAAAACAGGGAAAATCAACATCATCAGTTGGCTACACTGCCCCTCAACACCTGGAAACACCATTGGAACAAAGGACTGAACTGGGGCTGTGGTCCCAGGCTGCAGGGATTTCTAGCTGTGTATGAAAGATGGGTGGACTGTTTGTACCATCAAGGTGAGACATTCCTTGATTCAAATTATGTCTAGTGTATCAATCTTAGATTGCAATTTTGTTTATTTCTTACGTAGCCAACTTTGATCTGTTCTCTATTACTTATAATCACTTAAAATCCATCTGTTCATAGTTAATAAAATTGTTTCATATCTTTTTTTTACCTGTAACAGTGAGTTGTTTGAAATGCAAAAGGGAAAGCTGCTCAGGAACAGGGGGCTGGTGTATTGTCCTCTCCACATTGCGGGGGGTGGGGTGGGGGGGGCAATAAATGTAATAAATGTAAAAAGTAATAGAGAACAGAGCAAAGAGAACAGACTGCCGAGACTCGTCAAGCCCTCAGATCGCTACCCCTTCCTGCTTCTCCACGTGGGCACCAATGATACTGCCAAGAATTACCTTGAGCGTATCACTGCAGACTACGTGGCTCTGGGAAGAAGGATAAAGGCGTTTGAGGCGCAAGTGGTGTTCTCGTCCATTCTCCCTGTGGCAGGAAAAGGCTGGGGTAGAGACTGTCGAATCGTGGAAGTCAACGAATGGCTACGCAGATGGTGTCGGAGAGAAGGGTTCAGATTCTTTGACCATGGGATGGTGTTCCAAGAAGAAGGAGTGCTAGGCAGAGATGGGATCCACCTGACGAAGAGAGGGAAGAGCATCTTTGGAAGCAGGCTGGCTAACCTAGTGAGGAGGGCTTTAAACTAGGTTCACCGGGGGAAGAAGACCAAAGCCCCGAGGTAAGTGGGGAAGTGGGATACCGGGAGGAAGCACAAGTAGGTGAGTGCAAGAGGGGAGGGCTCCTGCCCTATACTGGGACAGCAGGACAATCGGTGAGTTATCTTAAATGCCTATACACAAATGCAAGAAGCCTGGGGAACAAGCAGGGAGAACTGGAAGTCCTGGCACAGTCAAGGAATTATGATGTAATTGGAATAACAGAGACTTGGTGGGATAACTCACATGATTGGAGTACTGTCATGGATGGATGTATACTGTTCAGGAAGAATAGGCAGGGCAGAAAAGGTGGGGGAGTTGCGTTGTATGTAAGAGAGCAGTATGACTGCTCAGAGCTCCAGTATGAAACTGCAGAAAAACCTGAGAGTCTCTGGATTAAATTGAGAAGTGTGAGCAACAAGGGTAATGTCGTGGTGGGAGTCTGCTACAGACCACCAGACCAGGGGGATGAGGTGGACGAGGCTTTCTTCCAGCAACTAACAGAAGTTGCAAGATCACAGGCCCTGGTTCTCAGGGGTGACTTTAATCACCCCGATATCTGCTGAGAGAGCAATACAGCGGTCCACAGACAATCCAGGAAGTTTTTGGAAAGTGTAGGGGACAATTTCCTGGTGCAAGTGCTGGAGGAACCAACTAGGGGAAAAGCTCTTCTTGACCTGCTGCTCACAAACAGGGAAGAAATAGTAGAGGAAGCAATAGTGGATGGGAACCTGGGAGGCAGTGACCATGAGATGGTCGAGTTCAGGATCCCGACACAAGGAAGAAAGGACAGCAGTAGAACAGAGACCCTGGATTTCAGAAAAGCAGACTTTGACTCCCTCAGGGAACTGATGGGTAAGGTCCCCTGGGAGAATAACATGAGGGGGAAAGGAGTCGAGGAAAGCTGGCTGTATTTTAAAGAATCCTTACTGAGGTTGCAGGAACAAACCATCTCGATGTGCAGGAAGAAAAGTAAATATGGCAGGCGACCAGCTTGGCTTAACAGTGAAATCCTTGCTCGTCTTAAACACAAAAAACAGCTTACAAGAAGTGGAATAATGGACAAATAACCAGGGAGGAGTATAAAAGTATTGCTCAGGCATGCAGGAGTGAAATTAGGAAGGCCAAATCACACTTGGAGTTGCAGCTAGCTGGAGATGTTAGGAATAACAAGAAGAGTTTCTTCAGGTATGTTAGCAACAAGAAGAAAGTCAAGGAAAGTGTGGGCCCCTTACTGAATGAGGGAGGGAACCTAGTGACAGAGGATGTGGAGAAAGCCGTTGTACTCAATGCTTTTTTTGCCTCTGTCTTCACAGACAAGTTCAGCTCCCAGACAGCTGCACTCTGCAGCACGGTATGGGGAGGAGGTGACCAGCCCTCTGTGGAGAAAGAAGTAGTTTGGGACTATTTAGAAAAGCTGGACAAGCACAAGTCCATGGGGCCGGATGCACTGCATTCGAGGGTGCTAAAGGAGTTGGCCGATGAGATTGCAGAGCCATTGGCCATTATCTTTGAAAAATCATGGCAATCGGGGGAGGTCCCGGATGACTGGAAAAAAGCTAATGTAGTGCCCATCTTTAAAAAAGGGAAGAAGGAAGATCCGGGGAACTACAGGCCAGTCAGTCTCACCTCAGTCCCTGGAAAAATCATGGAACAGGTCCTCAATTCTGAACCACTTAAAGGAGGGGAAAGTGATCAGGAACAGTCAGCATGGATTCACCAAGGGCAAGTCATGCCTGACTAACCTAATTACCTTCTATGATGAGATAACCGGCTCTGTGGATGAGGGGAAAGCAGTGGATGTGCTATTTCTTGACTTTAGCAAAGCTTTTGATACAGTCTCCCACAGTATTCTTGCCAGCAAGTTAAAGAAGTATGGGCTGGATGAATGGACTGTAAGGTGGATAGAAAACTGGCTAATTGGTCGGGCTCAATGTGTAGTGATCAATGGCTCCATGTCTAGTTGGCAGCCGGTATCAAGTGGAGTGCCCCAAGGGTCGGTGATGGGGCCGGTTTTCTTCAATATCTTCATTAACGATCTGGAGGATGGTGTGGACTGCACCCTTAGCAAGTTTGCAGATGACACTAAACTGGGAGGAGTGGTTGATACGCTGGAGGGTAGGGACAGGATACAGAGGGACCTAGACAAATTAGAGGATTGGGCCAAAAGAAATCTGATGAGGTTCAACAAGGGCAGGTGCAGAGTCCTGCACTTAGGACGGAAGAATCCCATGCACTGCTACAGACTAGGGACTGAATGGCTGGGCAGCAGTTCTGCAGAAAAGGACCTAGAGGTTACAGTGGTCGAAAAGCTGAATATGAGTCAACAATGTGCCCTTGTTTCCAAGAAGGCTAACGGCATTTTGGGTTGTATTTGTAGGGGAATTTCCAGGAGATCGAGGGACATGATTATTCCTCTCTATTCGGCACTGGTGAGGCCTCATTTGGAGTACTGTGTCCAGTTTTGGGCCCCACACTACAAGAAGGATGTGGATAAATTGGAAAGAGTCCAGCGAAGGGCAACAAAAATGATTAGGGGGCTGGAGCACATGACTTATGAGGAGAGGCTGAGGGAACTGGGATTGTTTAGCCTGCAGAAGAGAGGAATGAGGGGGGATTTGTTAGTGCTTTCAACTACCTGAAAGGGGGTTCCAAAGAGGATGGATCTAGACTGTTCTCAGTGGTAGAAGATGACAGAACAAGGAGTAATGGTCTCAAATTGCAAAGGGGGAGGTTTAGGTTGGATATTAGTTTAAAGTCAGGCTTGACAAAGCCCTGCCTGTGATGATTTAGTTGGGGTTGGTCCTTCTTTGAACAGGGGGTTGGAGTAGATGACCTCCTGAGGTCCCTTCCAACCCTGAGATTTGATGATTCTATGATCTCCCAGGTGAATTAATATTTCAGATACTACACAAATACTCATTTAGAGCCAATTCTTATTAACTAAACTAAGGTTTATTAAAAAGGAGAGAGTATTGGTTAAAAGATAATTATACACAGAGACATTATAATAGTTTTTAAGTCAGTTTCATAGTAGAGATGGCTGGCTTCAGAGTTCTACAACGTTCTTTAAGAATTAGTCAAGAGATTACAGTCCAATGATGACATATTCATTATCAGGGTGGTTCAGGGTGTAACTGGAGACCAGAGGCTTGTGACTCAAGCTTCCCCTGATGATGCTTAAGCAGATCTGAGATAAAAAGGATCAAGTTCCAAGAGCCCTTTATAACGTTCCTGGGCAGCACAGCAGCCCTTGGGTGAACAATAGGCTTTTGAAGTAACCTTCTATTTCCTAAACATCACTGGTAATTAATTGCCTGGGTGAAGATAAGGTTATTATCCTTTAAGCAGTTTATAGAGAGTTCTAAAGAAACTTTAAATTGACTTATAGAAAATTTATATTATTGCACCCATGTTCCATCTAATAATATTTCCTTTTCATCTTTGAATTAACCGTATACAGCTGTAGACAGGAATCATTTGGTTATACTGTTAAGCTCGAACAAGCTTCCAGTTCTTTAATAATAGAAGTCTGCGTTTCAAAGCTCTGGCCTATATAATATGCAATAGTCCTAATTACCATTTACATACTTTTCTAACTTGTTTCTAAAGGGTGAATCTGGGTCACTAGCCTGCAAGTTGCTGAACTCTTTCTGGCCATGTGTCACACGACCCCTTTTGCGAGGTGTGGGGCTGTGTTGCTTTAGCGATGATATGAACTGAAAAGGAGAAACTGGAAACAGAGTGCGCTCAAGGGGGAGCTCTGGGAACGGTGGGCTGAAGCAATTGGAGAGTCTGGGGCAGCCGAGTCAAAGCTAACCTTAGGGCCTTGGGGCTTGGCGTGCAGATTATCCCCAGAGGGATTGAATAGAATGGAAGCTGCACTGTGAGATTGGCCTACAAACCCAGAGCTGGATGCAGATCATGAACCGTGCTGGGACTCAAAATCACACGGTTCCCGTATGTGGGCCCCAAACTCAGCTGGTGAGTGTCCAACTGCACGAGCTTGAGCGGGGCTGTGATCGTAAACCTGGAGCTACTACACAGATATGGAAGGGAAGTGGGTCAGGCCAGGGAGGTGCCACAAGATATTTTCTACACCCAAATGTGGCTCCTCTGATGTCTCTGTTTCCCAAAGTGCTCTCGTTCCAGAACTAACCCAGACGGGTTTCTCTGAAAGAAATCTTTCTGGAACACACAGTAGGCAATAATGTGGCCCCCAACTCCTGCAGTATGCACAGGGTAGGTCTGAAGGGTGAAGAGCTCCAGGTGAGCTGTGAAATGAGAGAGGCCATCATGGCCACTAAATGGTGGGCCAAGAACTGACCTGGTCAAATGCTGGAGGAGTGGGTCTGGGCAAGATAGAAACAAAATAGATCCATGCAGTCTAAACAGGAGTGGTGCAGCCAATCGACCTCCACCTGGACATAGGGAAATGAGAGCCAGAGCACATGGAGTAAACATTTAGTTCTTTTTATGAGTAAAGAATTGGAGCAGCTCCTAAGCTAGAGATGGTACCTGTGAATTCTGAGATGGAAGTGTACTCCCTAGGAATCCCCCTCCGGTATCCATGACCACAGATCTCTCAACCCAGCATTTGCAGCAGGATCCCACGCCGAGAGCCGACACAGGAGTGTGCACAGTTTATAATATAGCTCTGTGTGATCTCAGTGGGGTTCGCTCAGTCTCTAGACGAGAAGGGAGGATCTCAATATGAACAGGCTCTAGATAAGCATGTCTCCGTGTCTGTGCTAATTATCCAGCTTTAGACGTAAACAGCAATTAAGGGACTTTCCCAGAGGGAAATGAGAACTCCTGGGCTCTGTGCTGAGTCAGAGAGGAATTGGCTGTTTTGTGTGGTTTTTTATATTTATAAAATATATTTGATTAGAAAGAAAATAAGGGATAATGCCGAGATGTTCATAGGCTCTGCTGCCTTGTAGAAGAACAAGATGGGTGGGTAGAAAGGAGATGGTCAGATCTGGAGAAAGATGACTCCTCACTATCATCATACTGTGCAGAATCCTTCATTGAAGGATCTTGAAAACAGTTAGCAAAGGAAAGTCATTATGAAAATGAAGGACATAAATTCCACACGATGTAGAGGTCAAGCATAGGAGTTTATGACGTACAGCGCTGCCGGAGTGTCACCTTGCTTATTAGGCGAAGAGACACTGCTAATCAATTGATTACAATGGAATATATGGATTTTCCAAGGGTGGGGGAAAGTGATGATGTGGGCAGTTTACATCCCAGGATAGGCTAGCAACAAGGCCAGATATGCAAATTAGCTCAACGGTCAAAGGTTACATAATATGTCCGCCCATGGTTTTAAGTTCACAAATTAACATTTAATTAGTACTTTAAAGAAATGTATTAGTAACATATATGTATATGCTGAATTCAATTTGGGGTCAATAGGAATGAAGTAGCCCCTCTGATTATTTAACAGATGCATTCCTAGGGATTAAAGCAAAAACAGTGAAAAGTATATGATAAGAATTGTCTCCTTTGTGTATTAAGGCAGGCTTGGTCCCTGGGAAAGACAGGTGGGAGGTCTTAACTTTATACTGACATGCCAACCCTTCATAAACTCAAGGTTGGTGTGAGGGATGATCTCCCTACAGAAGAAACTAACACAACAGGGACAAGATGCCTTTCTCCCACACTTGCAACTTTAGAAACGATACAATTATTTAGTTATTGCTTCAACATCTGGCATATTTGCTGACTAGGCTTAAAAAACAAAGCAAGGTTATCTTTTGTTCATTTTGTTTTCTTTAGCTAATCAATATTCACTAGGCCTCTGGCCTCTTAGCCAAACTCTGGACTTTTGGGGCTCTAAAAGGTGACACAAGTCCATATGCCATATTGTTATACAAGCAGCACATGAATTTTAACCATTCAGAAAATATCCCCAATATACAGATGGGAAAACTGAGGCACAGGGACATATGAAGTGACCAAGGTCACATGCAGAATGAGAGAGATGATGACAGACAGAACCCAGGAGTCCTGACTTCCCAGCTGTAACCACGGTCTCTCCGTCACACCAAGAAGGAAATGGACTTCCGCTCTGGAAGAGACGGTTCGTTCGGTGGAAATGCTGGAAGAGGGAACTTGAGCCAGTTCCATCCTCTCAAGGTGAATCTGAGGTTTTCAGAACGAGCTGGACTCTGTGAGCTCCCCACTTCCGCTGCATCTCAGGCCTGGGCTACATTAGTGGGGGCGGGGTCGACCTAAGATATAGCGTACTTAGGGCGACTTACCTGGGCCGCTACACAGTGGAGAGTCAACCGCTGCCACTCCCCCATCGACTCTGCTTCCACCTCTGGCGGAATTCCGGAGTTGACGGGGAGCGCATGCGGGGATCAATTTATTGTGTCTACATTAGACATGATAAACTGATCCCCGAAAGATGGATCACTGCCCGCATCACAGTCACTAGGGTTGCTTCAGGGGAACAGACTTAGGCTATGTCCACACTTGCAGATGTAAGGACATAGGAGTTAACCCCCCCTCAGAGGGATAGTGCTGCTGTGTGGATAGCACTGTTGTGTGTTCACACTTGGGGCACTTGCAGCACTTGAAACAGCATTTGGAATATTGCACCCTGGGCAGCTGTCCCACAGAGCATCTCTTCCCCTTCAACCGCTGACGTTTGTGGGCAGTGGACGTGGGGTCATGGGGAATTGGGAAAGGGCCCAGTTTGCCCTATCTCGCATCGGTTCAATCCCCAGCAGTCCTTTCAAATCCATCCGCATTTGGTGCTGCCATCTTTCAACAGTTTTCGTACTGCACTCTCTGTCCACCTTAATGCTCTGCGGGAACGAATCTCGACCTGTTGATGAACATGCTGATGGATCTCACTAACAAGTCAACCCAGGAGAGATTTCAACGGGTCTCTTACCTCTCATATGGCACCTTGGAGTTCGAAGGGGGACGGTCCGCAGCAGCTGCCTCCATCTCAGCCAACCGTAACCATCCGAGTCAGGGCACCGTAATTGTGGAAGAAAATAAATCCTCACTCTCAGGTTGGAATGCAACAAGATCAGAGACAGCTTTATTTCAGGCAATTGCCAGGGAAGAAATACAGCTGACAGAGAGCATCTCTGCCTCAGTTTCTCCAAAGTACAAGCAATAAGCCACAAGCATTTATACTCTTTCATGGAATGCGTTAATGAAAAACATCTGCAATTTATTTTTATGTCATGTCCTGTCCATTCCAGTATTTTCACACTTCTATCTCACTTTGGTTCTCAAAACATCGCTATCTTCAAGGCTAGGTCACACTGCTTCTGCACTGTGGTTTCCCACCTGCTTCAGACACAGATCCTGCTTTCCCAAGTCTCGCGTTATGAGAGTTGAGAGTTAACCTGACTGTGCTCTGTCTTGACATAACTGAGAGGCCTATAGTCAAATCCTTTAACCCTTGTTTCCACACGGAATAAGAAGAATATACCAATAGGGATATATCACCGACCACTTGACCAGGATGGTGATAGTGACTGTGAAATGCTAAGGGAGGTTGGAGAGGCTATGAAAATAAAATAAAAAAACACCTTAATATTAATGGGGGATTTCACGTCAGGATGGGAAGAAGATAAAGTTTTTGACACCTCAAATAACTGCTTCTTGAAGCAGCTTATGTGGGAACCAATCATAGAATATCAGGATTGGAAGGGACCTTAGGAGGTCATCTAGTCCAACCCCCTGCTCAAAGCAGGACCAATCCCCAATTTTTGCCCCAGATCCCCAAATGGCCCCCTCAAGGATTGAACTCACAACCCTGGATTTAGCAGGCCAATGCTCAAACCACTGAGCTATCCCTCCCCCCCCACAACAGGAGCGTCAATTCATGAATTAATCCACAGAATCTGGTCCAACAGATGAATATAGCTGAAGCACTTGGTAATAGGGATCATAATCTAATTCAATTTAACATCCCTGTGGTGGGGAAAACACCACAGCAGCCAAACACTGTAGCATTTTTTTTTCACAAAGGGGAATTACACTACAATTTACCGCACCTAACAGGCAAGTACACTGCCACCATTTACCCCACCCCAGAGAGTACACTCCTCTGGATTGCAGAATCTTACTCACTTGTGTGTTGGTGCACCAAATAAGGCTTTATGGGGATGTACTTATAAATGTATATATGACATAACTGGAATATGTTTTATGCTACATATGCCATGTAACTTATCTTTGTAAAGGGTATGATTTACTGAATCTATTCCTCCTATTTGTATGCATGTATCATTTTTGTAGTTGAACTTATGAATATCGGCTCTGTACTTGCTTGATTTCTAAGTAGCCTTAGTAAAAGTATTTGGTCAGCTTCTTGAGAAAGGAATGTGCAAGTTAAGTGCCCAATCAAAAGGCACTTAACAGACAATAGAGCTTGGGAGGCTCCAATCCACATAAGACCTCTACCTGAGGACATTCAAGGAAGTACTGCTGCCTTTGGAATGGCTCGGCCATTATGTTAATTGAATGTATTTCCCTTAAGTTAACGATCCTCATTCACACCTGTGTGACCATCTTGTTTATCACTTCAAAAGCTTTTTCTTCCCCTGCTGTCATGTTTCCTCTCAACTAATTAGCCTCTTAAGATTGGTCTATACACCTGGACCATCATGTTTCTCTGACTGTATATATATCTGTCTGAAGAATAATTTCATTCCACGCATCCGATGAAGTGGGTACTAACCCACGAAAGCTTATGCTGAAATAAATTTGTTAGTCTCTAAGGTGCTACAAGTTTTTCTTTCTTATTTTCATTTTGCTGACACAGACTAACACGGCTACTACACTTAAACCTGTAAGTTCTGAGTCAACCATGGACATATGACTTTCCCATGCGACTCCAAATCTCCATTTCGTCTTAAGCTGGCTCAAGAGACAGTCTCTCCACCCCAAGGATACCTGAAAGAAACTGGAACAAAGGACAATAACTGCAGGGGATGTGAGTGATGGCTGGACCCAGACTAGAGGGAGACTAGTCTGTAAAAGAAAGCTTAATGAAACACCAATAATGGTGAGATTTTATCTGTATTCATTTTCATTACTGTATTAGAGATAGATTTGTGCCCTCTGTCAGTGTTATAGAGGGTTAACACTCTATGAGTTTTCCCTGTATAAGCTTTCTACACGGTAACATGGATTTATTTGGTGTTGACAGAAGAGATGGGGCAAGATTGCAATTTCAGGGATTCAGCGTCCAACAATTAGAAAGGTGGCAACCCCATGTAGTGTCCATAGACTGACTCAACAGTTCATCACATTGACACAGGACAGGAAGGACAGGAAAGGGTTTAATGTCTCTCTGTCTGTCCTGTAAGTGATTCAGGGAATAGGCCCCAGCACCATGCACCAGCCAGCTCTGACCAGAGCTCAATCTGAGAGCCAGAGCACAAGGAGAAAACATTTAGGACTCTCTATGAGTAAAGAGCTGGAGCAGCCTGTCACAGATCTCTTTGGTTCTCACCCCATAAATGATGGGGTGTAGCATGGGGGGCACCAGCAGAGACACACTGGCAAAGAGAACAAGGAAATGTTGGGGCACGTTATGGCCAAACCGGTACGTGAGAGAGGAAAAGATAGCTGGGAAGTACAAAGCAAAGATGGCACAAAGATGAGAGATACAGGTCCCAAAAGTTTTGAGCCGGGCATCCTTTGTGGGGAGGCAGAAGATGGCCCGGAGGATCTGAGTATAGGACACGGCGATAAAAAACAAATCCATTCCGCTCTCAGAGATAATATCAAACAGTCCATAGTAACTACTGACGCTGATGTCAGTGCAGGCCAGGTTCACCACAGCCATATGCCCACAATAGGAGTGGGGGATGATGTTAGTTCTGCAATATGGCCACCGCCTCGCCAGTAAGGGATAGGGTAATGTGAGTATGCCACTGCGCAGCACCACGGCCAGGCCGATCTTGGCCACAAAAGAGTTTGTGAGGATGGTGGAATGTCTCAGAGGATGGCAGATGGCCACGTAGCGATCTAAAGCCATGGCCACGAGTATTCCAGACTCCATCCCTGAGAAACAGTGAACGAAATACATCTGGGTGAGGCAGGCGCTGAAACTGATCTCCCTGGAATTGAACCAGAAGATGCTCAGCAGTTTGGGCAGGGTGGCTGTGGACACAACCAGGTCAGTGACGGACAGCATGCAGAGGAAATAGAACATGGGCTCGTGGAGGCTCGGCTCCCTCTTCACGATGAACAGGATGGTGAAGTTCCCCAACACAGCTATGGTGTACATAGCACAGAAGGGGATGGAGATCCATGTATAGGCTGCCTCTAGGCCAGGAATGCCAAGTAGGATGAAGGTGGAGGGGTTGGTGAAGTCAGTTGTGTTTGAATCTGACATGGTGTAGTGGAAAAGGTGTCCAACTCTGAGGTATAAGGGTGTCTCCTGCATATACCATATGTTCCCCTGACTTTCTGGGTGTTCCCAGGGTCTCGGGTGATGGTCGCAGTAGAAATCCCTGAATGGAGAAACAACGTTAATATGAGACCCTACATACATTAGTCAAGGCTGTTCTAATGGGAGAAGCAGATTGTCATTTTTCAGTGTGTGAAAAGCGATCATTTTCATTATTCTGAGAAATTAACTTAGAACAAATGACCCTACTAAATCCAATTCCACATTTTGTGGTGCTCCCTGCACCAATAACTCCTACACTTTGTGGCGGGGTAACCTTAAGACGCTCCAGCAGGAAACAGAAGTGTGGATAATGGTTCTTAATCATAGTTCCTTGATGCAATGAGAGTCAGGATAGGAAGTCCATACTGTAGGGAGTTACCCATTGATCCAGTTGCTCGAAATCTGAGAGTCAAAAAAAAACAAAGTTTTGCCAAGACATGTGCAGGGAGAATCATCCCAACTAGAACATACCTCAGGGAAGAAATCTTGGCACCATTGAGAGCAGTTCAAGAGAAACACCTGTTCATTCGCAGCAGTGAACAAAAAAAAAGCAATGTTCAGATATAGGATGGAGAATAACATGTTCGGGATATGTGTTCATTTTGGTCAACTAGTCTCAATTAAGGATTTACAAAAGGGATTTCCAAGACAGGATCAAGGGAACCCTGCAGACATTACAATCCTTCATTTCTCAGAGGAGTTTAATTTAGAACGGGAAAATATTGAGTTGAAAATAAATTAACGTCCTACAATATCAGTAGAGAACATTTAAAATGGACTGAAAACTGGCTAATGGATGGATCTCCGAAAGCTGTTTTCAATAGGCCTTGATCAGTAATGGGTCTGTTTGTAGTGGGGTTCTGTAGGGATCAGTTCTAGGCCAGAGGTTATTCAATATTTTCATCAATAATCTGGAAGGAAATAGACAATCAAATTTGCGGATGACCCAATGATTGGCAGAGTTGTTGCAATGAGGAGACCATGTCAGGCATACCGATCGATATGGAGCATTTGGAAAGTGGGGTCCATGCAAAGAAAATGTTTTAATACAGTCAAATGCAAAGGGATCCTTTCTGAACGGGGAATGCAGGCCTGATGCACAGACTTCAGCAATGTATTATGGAACGTAAGGACCCTGAAAAGGATTTTGGGGATATTGCGGACAACCAACTCATCGAGAGCTCCCAGAGCGAAGCTGTAGCATAATGGGATGATGTGGTCCTCGGATGCATAAACAGGAGAGTGGTGAGTTATAGCAGGAATTTACCTGTGCACATGGCATTGGTGAAACAAACTGCATTGAGTTCTGGGGCCCACATTTAAAAAAAAGATGTTGAAAACTTGGAGAGGGGGCAGAAAAGAGCCATAAAAATGATTGGAGAATAGAGAAAAAGCCTGATCTTTAGACTTGAAAATGTATATCTCTTTAACTTCTCAAAAGATGACCAAGTTGGGACTTTCATGGGGAAAAAACCAGGGATAATACTGGACTCTGTAATCTACGAGAGAAAGGCTCAGCAAGACTGAAGGGTTGGAAGCTTAATCAGGCCAAAATTCTTTCTAGAAATTAGGGCCAAATATTTAGCAATGAGGGTGATTAACCACTGGGACACACTGAGAAGGAAAGTGTTGGATTCTCCAATTCCCCATGTTGGCAGATCCAGACTGGATGTTTTTCTGGAAGATCTGCTTGAAAGCTTGTTTACACTTAAAATGCTAAGCCGTGCTGCCATAGCACTTCAATATAGACAGTACTCACGCAGACTGAAGGGGTTCTCTTCTCAGCACAGGTAATACCCGAGAGGTGGTAGCTATAAGGAGAAACTGGCTGAGTATTTGAACGTGGAAGGGAGCTTGGGGGAAAGTGATCATGAAATGACAGATTTCATGATTCTAAGGAATGGTAGTACGGAAGGAGGGAAAACAGCAAAATAAAGACAATGGATTTCAAGAAGGCAGACTTTACCAAACTCAGGGAGTTAGTAGGTAGGATCTCATAGGAAGGAATGCTAAGGGAAAAACAATAGAAGACAGCTGGCTGTTTTTCAAAGAGACATTATTAAGGGAACAAGAGGAAACTATTCAAATCTTGTATGAGCTAAAAAAAAGTTTCTTACAAAAATTGGAAACAAGGTCAAATTACAAAGGAGAAATATAAACAAATAACACGTGTATTTAGGGGCAAAATTAGAAAGACAAAAGGAACAAAATGAGATCAAACTGTCTAGAGACAGAAAAGGTAACAAGAAAACATCCTAAAAATATATTAGAAGCAAGCGGAAGACCAAGGACAGGGTAGGTTTGTCACTAAATTAAGAGGGAAAAACAATAACAAGAAATGTGGAAATGGCAGAGTTGCTTAACGACTTCTTTGTTCCGGTTTTCAGAAAGAAGACTGGTTGTGTTTGGACACCTAACATAGAGAACTGAACAATTTAGATCCCTTGAAGTCACCAGTGCCTGATGAAATGCATCCTAGAATACTCTGAAGGAACTGACTGAAGAGATATCTGAGCCATTAGCTTTTATCTTTGAAAAGTCATGGAAAACGGAGGAGATTCTGGAAGAATGGAAGAGAGCACAGATAGTTAGGTTATGTTAGCAGAAGAATAGCATGAAAGTCAATTGGAGTAATGTGTCTAATTTTTCTCACCAATATGTAGGAAGTATGTAGAGAAACTGGAAAGCATCCACAGGCAAGTGACAAATGTTATGCAAGGGATGGAATACAAGCTGTATGAGCAAGCTGAAGGAATCAGTACTTTAATTTGGAAAAGAGGAGATTAATGGGGAACCTGATAGTGATCTTCAAATATTTGAAAGACTGCCATAAAAAGTGGAGGAAAGTTATTCTGTCTTAGCACAGAGGGGCAGGACAAGAGGCAATGGGTTCAAATTCCAGCATAGCAGATTTAAATTAAATTTCAGGTAAATCTTCCTATCTTTAAGTACAGGAAGTCATGAAAGCTCCCTCTGTGGAGGTTTCCAAAGATGTGTGCTTAGCTATCAGTCTTAGATGACTAAGGCAAAACAAATCCTGCATCTTGTCAGGGGGTTAGATTAGCTGTTCTTTTTGTGCCCTTATAACTCTATGGCTCTATCCTTCTATGATGTAAAATCCTAGTGTAGACCAGGCCTTAGTCACACACAAGTCTTTTGGCTCAATACAGAGGTAACTGAGTGAAATTTAATGGGCCTCTGTGTTTCTGGAGGTCAGATGGGATGTCAAATGGTCCTTCGGACCTCAAACCCTGTGGATCTATTGATGAATAAAGTAGATTAGGCGTTTATATTTAATGTGTCTCATAACATGAACAAGGGAACATTTAGTTAAATTGAAAGTATGAACATATAAAACCAAGAAAATTGCTAAAATAATACATATTTGGCCTGTAGAACTCCTTTTTACCCACATTTCTGGAGCGAAGAGCATGGAAGAATGGGATTCACAAATGGATTGGCCATTGTAGGGTGGTGCTGGTGGCATCACCTGTACTTAAGGCTGTCTGACACCTTCCATTAGAAGACCTCAGTTTCACTTGCTTATATTTTGGCCAAATTTTAGGTGTTTGAACTTAAATTTCCCATGCTGCATTTCTGCTTCGAGCAGAATTGTTTTAGGAAAATTTCAGGCATAGCAAGTTCAGTTGACTTCTCCAATGAAGCTTGGAGAAAGTATGTGTAACCCATGTTGGAAAATTCAAATTATTGTTCTTTTTAGCAACTGTAGAACCTTCAAGAGTTCCAGCAGCTAAAAATCAGGTAGCACATTAATAGACAGAGCCTGAAATGCAAGAGGAGAGGGCAACAGTGTCTGTGTATTAGCACACAGCTGGCTCCTGATGTATGTACTCAGTTCTTGCTCCTAGGGATTGAGCAATTTATGGGCCGTTGTCTCAGAATTTGGCCTTTTATTCCACATCTACTAACATCTTTCATCCTGAAGGATTCACTGTGCCACTGAAATGCAGCCACCTTGGAGCTGGAATTGAACAGGCGGGATGAGCAGGGATGCTAGAATATCAGAGTCATTTTTGCCAGTGAATGGTTAACAAACTCATCACTTATGGCAAGTGCCCTGGGATGTTTCATGTTTGTGCAGAGCGGAAAGGACCCCAGACTAACACTCTATCCCTGCAAACCCACGTTGCACAGGGTTTGTCGATCAGGTGAAATACTCAGCCAGAGATGGTACCTGTGAATCCCTAGTAATCTCACTCAGGTAGCCGTGACCCAGAGCTCTCTCCACTCGACATCTGCAGCAGGATCCCATGATGCGAGATAACAAGGGGTGTGCACAGTTTATAATATAGCACTGTGTGATCCCTGTGGGGTTCGCTCAGCCTCTAGAGGAGAAGGGAGCATCTGGATGTAAACAGGCTGTAGACAACCATGTCTCCTCTTCGGTGCTAATTATCCATCTTTAGAAGTAAACAGTAATTAAGGGACTTTCCCAGAGGGAAATAAGAACTCCTGGGATCTCGGCTGAGTCAGAGAGGAATTGGCTGTTTTGTGTGTTTGTGTCTATTTATGAAATATATTTGATTAGAAAGAAAATAAGGGATAATGAATAAATGTCTATTCACTAGACCTCTGGCCTCTTAGCCAATCTCTGGACTTTTGGGCCTCTAAAAGTAGACACAAGTCCATATGTCAAATTGTTATACAAGCAGCACATGAATTTTAACCCTTCAGAAAATATCCCCAATATACAGATGGGCAAACTGAGGCATGGGGAGGTATGAACTGGCCAAGGTCACATGGAGAATGAGAGACAAGATGTCAGACAGAACCGAGGGTCCTGACTTCCCAGCTGTAACCACGGTCTCTCCGTCACACCATGAGGGAAATGTACTCCCGCTCTGGCAGAGACTGTTGATTGGGTGGGATGCAGAGGAAAGGCTGGAAGAGGGAACCTGAGCCATCGCCATTCTCTCAAGGTGAATCTGAGGTTTTCAGAACTAGCTGGACTGTGTGAGCTCCCCGTCCTGTGAGATGTGAACTCCGGGACTCCACTTCCGCTGCATCTCATGCCTGGGCTACATTAATGGGGGAAGGTCGACCTAAGATATAGCGTATCTTAGGGTGACTTACCTGGGCCGCTACACAGTAGAGAGTCAACCGCTGCCACTCCCCCATCGACTCCACTTCCACCACCTGCGGAATTCCGGAGTCAACGGGGAGTGTGCTCGGGAATCAATTTATTGTGTCTACACTAGACATGATAAACTGATCCCCGATAGATGGATTACTGCCCGCATCACAGTCACTAGGGTTGCTTCAGGGGAACAGACTTAGGCTTTGTCCACACTGGCAGATGTAAGGATACGGGAGTTAACCCCCCTCTCAGAGATCACTGCAGGGATAGCGCCGCTGTGCGTTCACACTGTCAGCTGCCAGCGCAATGGCATGGCCACACTTGGGGCACTTGCAGCACTTGAAGCAGCATTTGGAGTGGTGCACTCTGGCCAGCTGTCCCACAGATAACCTCTTCCCCTCCAGCCGCTGACATTTGTGGGCAGTGGACGTGGGGTCATAGGGCAACCTGGGCCCTTTCCCAATGACCCATCTCGCATCGGTTCACTCCCCTGCAGTTCTTTCAAATCCATCCGCAATTGGCGCCGCCATCTTTCAGCAGTTTTTGTACTGCACGGTCTGTCCACCTTTATGGTCTGTGGGAACGAATCCCGACCTGTTGATGAACATGCTGATGGGTCTCACTAACAAGTAACCCCACTAGAGATTTCAACGGGTTCGAAGGGGGGCGGTCCGCAGCCGCTGCCTCCATCTCAGCCAACCGTTACCATCCGAGTCAGGGCACCGTAATTGTGGACGAAAATAAATCCTCACTCTCAGGTTGGAATGCAACGAGATCAGAGACAGCTTTATTTCAGGCAATTGCCAGGGAAGAAATACAGCTGACAGAGAGCATCTCTGCCTCAGTGTCTCCAAAGTACAAGCAATAAGCCACAAGCATTTATACTCTTTCATGGAATGCGTTAATGAAAAACATCTGCAATTTATTTATGTGATGTCCTGTCTGTTCCAGTATTTTCACACTTCTATCTCACTTTGGTTCTCAAAACATCGCTATCTTCAAGGCTAGCTCACACTGCCTCTGCAGTGTGGTTTCCCACCCGCTTCAGACACAGATCCTGCTTTCCGAAGTCTCGCGTTATGAGAGTTGATAGTAAAATATATACCATCCTGATTTTACAAAAATATTTTTTTAACGTTCTTGTTTTAATAAAACCCTTCTTTTAATAATCTAATGGTTTTCCATTGTTCTAAGACCCCGGGGGTTGGGTTTTGATCACTGGGTAACCAATTGTAAAACAATTATTCTCAAGCCCCCCAGAAAATGAGGTGTATGGGTTTGAGGGGATATTTTGGGGGGAAGGGGAACTTCAAGTGATTCTTTTCCCTGGTTCTTGTTTAAATCACTTAATGGTGGCAGCAAAAAGTTTTTACCAGGGTGCAGGGGACATTTTCTATCTTGGGGAGTTTTAACCTAAGCTGGTAAAAATAAGCTTAGGGGGTCTTTCATGCGGGTCCCCATGTCTGTACCCTAAAGTTCAGAGTGGGGAGGAAACCTTGAAAAGTGTCCATAGGCTGATTCCCCAGTTAATCACAAAGACACAGCACAGGAAGGACAGGAAGGGGTCCAATGTTTCTGTGTCTGTCCAGTAAGTGATTCAGGGAAGAGGCCCCAGCACTAGGGCCTAGCCAGCTCTGCACAGAGCTCAATCTGAGAGCCAGAGCACAGGGAGAAAACATTTAGGTCTCTTTATGAGTAAAGAACTGGAGCAGTCTTCCCCTGATCTGTTTGGTCCTCACCCCGTAAATGATGGGGTGTAGCGCGGGGGGCACCAGCAGGTACATATTGGCAAAGATAACAAGGAAGTGCTGGGGCACATTGTGGCCAAATCTCTGCATGAAAGAGGAGAAGAAATCTGGGATATACAAAGCAAAGATGGCACAAAGATGAGAGCTGCAGGTCCCGAACGTTTTGAGCCGGGCATCCTTTGTGGGGAGGCGGAAGATGGCCTGGAGGATCCGAGAATAGGACACGGCGATAAAAAGCATATCTATTCCCATCACAGAAAAAAGAGTAAAGAGGCCATAGTAACTACTGATGCGTATGTCAGCGCAGGCCAGGTTCACCACAGCTATCTGCCGACAATAGGTGTGGGGGATGATATTTGTTCTGCAATATGGCCACCGCCTCGTTAGGAAGGGATAGGGTAATGAGAGTATGCCACTGCGCAGCACCACAGCCAGGCCTATCTTGGCCACAACAGAGATTGTCAGGGTGGTGGAATATCTCAGAGGATGGCAGATGGCCACGTAGCGATCAAATGCCATGGCCACGAGGATTCCAGATTCTATCGTTGAGAAGCAATGAATAAAGTACATCTGGGTGAGGCAGGCACTGAAATCGATCTCCCTGGAATTGAACCAAAAGATGCTCAGCATTTTTGGTACGGTGGTTGTGGACGTGACCAGGTCGGTGACAGCCAGCATGCAGAGGAAATAGAACATGGGCTCGTGGAGGCTCGGCTCCCTCTTCACGATGAACAGGATGGTGACGTTCCCCAACACGGCTATGGCGTACATAGCACAGAAGGGGATGGAGATCCAGACATGGGCTGCCTCTAGGCCAGGAATGCCAAGTAGTATGAAGGTGGCGGGGTTAGTGAAGTCAGTTGTGTTGGAGTATGACATGGAGTAGGGGAGAAGGTGTCCAACTCTGAGGCATAAGGGTGTCTCTTGTATGTACCATATATTCCCCTGACTTTCTGTGTGTTCCCAGCGTCTGAGTTTATGGTCACAGTAGAAATGCCTGAATAGAGAGACAAAATTAATATGAGACACTATATGCACTAGTGGAAGCTGTTCTTATGGGAGAAGGAGACTGATCACTCTTTACATCATAAAGAGAAAATAACTATTAACAATGAGCCTACTAAATACAATTCTGTATTTTGTACTGTTCTCTGCGTTAATAGTTCCTACACTTTGTCGTGGGGGATACTAAAGAGGCACTAGAAATAGACATAAGTTTGGACTCTGGATATCCATCATTGTTCCTTAACACAATGAGAGCCAGGATAGGGAGTCCATACTGTTGGGGTTTCCCCATTCATCCAGTTGTTCAACATCTGAGAGTGGAATAAAACAAACTTTTGGGAAGACGTGTGCTGATAGAAACATCCCAACTAAAACATACATCAGGGAAAAGACCTTGGTGCCATTGGTAGCAGCTCAAGAGAAACACCTGCTCATTCGCAGCAGTGGACAAAACAAGAGCAACGTTCAGATACCTAAGGTATGAGATGGACAATAACATGTTCGTGCTATGTGTTCAGTGTTGGTCAACCAGTCTCTATTAAGGATATTAAGGATATAGCAGATATAAAAGGGGTTTCCAAGACAGGCTCTGAGAATGGGGCATGCTGCCATATGCAAACAGATGAAAAGTCTGGGGCTCTTTAGATTATAGAAAAGAGAAAGAAGAGTGCATATGATATAAGAGAGGAATATAAAAAAAAAGGAACTAATTTACATTTAAATGGATATTTACCATCCAGTACTATTAATAGACACTTAGTGCTCCTAGAGGACTACTTCCCAATGCTGAGGAAAATTGTCAGCAAAACTGTTTGGGAGGAAAATGTAGACAGAAAAAATATGAATGAAAATTGGTAGTTCTTTGATAACAGTTTATTAGAGAGCAGAAAAATCATGATTCCACAGTCAACAAAGTGAACAACTTTGGGTAAAAACCCAGTTCAGTGGTAAAGTGAAGGCAGCAATTTGGAGTGGGGTGGGTGGAAACAATATGTATCAAAGAGGAAAAAGGGAAAATAGATAGCTAAGAATAGAAATCGGACGTTATCTAAATTGATTAGGGACATTAAGACATCAGGGAAAACTCCATGTTTGGCAGGTCTATGGATAACAAAAAAAAGAGGTTATTGCGTATATTAACAACAAGAGAAATCCTAGAAAGTTTTATGTCAATTCCCATGTTAAATATGAAGTATTAAAAGTAAAGGGAAAAGTTTTTTTCTAAAAGAATTGACAATGTATAAAACAATGGAAAAGCTGCTATGCGATTAGTTCAAAAAAATCTAGAAGTGTAAGTAATGACAGGACCAACAGGGTATATGCAACAGATGTCTTGTTAAATATTCCTTATTTCACCCTTTAATTTGGTTGATCAAAGGGAACCATGCAGATGTAACAAACGTTGATTTCTCAAATGCATTTGATGTAGTAGGGGAAAATATAGATTTAAAAAAATTAACACAGTATAATATCAGTACAGAACATGTAAAATGGAGTGAAAACTGGCTAACTGATGGATCTCAGAAAGCTATTGTCAATAGGTCTTAGTTAGTAAATGCTGCTATTTGAAGTGGGGTTCTGTAGGGATCAGTCCAGGCCCGATGCTATTCAATATTTTGATCAATGATCTGGAAGGAATTAGAAAATCACTACAAATAAAATTTGCGGATGACCCAAAATTGGCAGAGCAGATACAAGAGGTGGCCGGGCAGGCATACTGAGTGATATGGCACATTTGGAAAGTAGGGCCCATGCAAACAAAATGTTTTATTACAATCAAATGCAAAATGAATCTTTTGGAACAGGGAATGCAGGCCCGACCCATGCACTACAGATCTGTATAATGGAATACAAGGACCTTAAAAAGGGTCATTGTGAACAACCAACTCATTGTGAGCGCCCAGTGAGACGCTATAGCATAAAGGGATGATGGGGTCCTTGGATGCATAAACAGGGGAGTGGTGAGTTGAAGCAGGAGAAGGATTTTGCCTCTCCATATAGGATTGGTGAAACAAATTGCATCTAGTTCTGGGGTCCACATTTGAAAAAAAATGTTGAAAACTTGTTGAGGGTGCAGAAAAGAGACACAAACATGATTGGAGGATAGAGAAAAAGAGAGACCTTTAGACTTGAAGGTGTATATCTCTTTAACTTATCAAAAACATAATCAAGCGGAGACTTTCATGGGGAGAAAACCATGGGTAATAATGGGCTCTGTAATATACCAGAAAAAGGCTGAGCAAGACCGAAGGTCTGAGGCCAGATATTTAGCACTGAGGGTGATTAACCATTGGGACACACTGAGAAGTGAAGTGTTGGATTCTCCAGTTCCCCATGTCAGCAGATCCAGACCTGATGTTTTTTTTTCTGGAAGATCTACTTAAAGGGTTTTTACACTTAAAATGCTACAGCTGTTATGCCATAGCGCTTCAATATAGACACTACTTACACAGATGGAAGGGGTTCTCCCCTCAGCATAGGTAATACCTGAGAAGTGGTAACTAGGCCTATGGAAGCATTCATCTCATGCTGTCTACACCAGGGCACAGATTATGCAATGAATTCTTGGAATGTATTGGAGAGAATTTTTTGATCCAGAAATTGAAGAAAACTACTAGGAGAGAGTCTTTTCTAGACTTGATTTTGACAAACAAGAAGGAACTGGTTGAGAATTTGAAAGTGGAAAGCAACTTGGGGGAAAGTGATCATGATATGATAGAGTTCATGATTCTAAGGAACGATAGGAAGGAAAATAGCAAAATAAAGACAATGGATTTCAAGAAGGCAGACATTAGCAAAACGATATCAAACTAGCTAGACACATAAAGGGTAACAAGAAAATATTCTGCAAATACACTAGAAGCAAGAGAAAGACCAAAGACAGGGTAGGTCCATTACTAAACGATAAGGGGGAAATTATAATTAAAAAATTGTGAAAATGTTAGAGGTGCTTTATAAATTCTTTGATTTGGTTTTCACCAAAAATATTGGTGGTGTTTGGACACCTAAGCTTGAAAATGCCAGTGAAAATGGGGTAGGTTCAGATACTAAAATAGAGAAAGAATAAGTTAAAAGTTTCTTGGACAAGTTAGATGTCTTCAAGACTAAAGGTCTTGATGAAATGCATCCTTCAATAAACTGAAGGAACTGACTGATGAGATATTTGAGCCATTAGCTATTATCTTTGAAAAGTCATGGAAGACTGGAAAAGAGCACACGTAGTGCCTATCTATTAAAAGGGAAATAAGGGCACCTCAGACAAATACAGACCAATCAGCTTCACTTCTGTACCAGGTAAGATAAGGAACAAATAATTAAGGAATCAATGTGTAAACATTGAGAAGATAATAAGTGATAGTCCACATGGATTTCTCAAGAACAAAACATGCCAAACCATGCTGCTAGCTTTCTTTGGCAGGGTAAGAACCGTTGTGGATGAGAGGGAGCAGTAGATGTGATATTTTTACACATTAGTTAGGCTCGCATGACCTTCTCATTAAGAAACTTGGGAAATACAACCTTGATGTAGCTTCTGTAAGGCGGGTGCATAACTGATTGGAAAACTGCTCGCAGAGAGTAGTTATAAATGGTTCACAGTGATGCTGGAAGGGTATAACTGGTGGGGTACCACAGGGATCAGTTCTGGGTCCGGTTCTTTCCATTACCTTCATGAACTATTTAGATCACGGCATAGAGAGTACACATTAAGTTTGCGGATGCTACCAAGTTGGGATGGATTGCAAGTCCTTTGGAGAATACAATAATAATTCAAATTGATCTGGAAAAAACTGGAGAAAGGGATGATTAAGGGTCTTGAAAACATGATCTATGAGGGAAGACTGAAAAAACTAGGTTTTTTTAGTTTGAAAAAGGAAGACTGAGAGGGGAAACGATAACAGTTTTGAAATACCTGAAAGGTTGTTATAAGGAGGGAGAAAAAATATTCCCTTTAACTTCTGATGATAGGTCAAGAAGCAATGGAATTAAATTGCAGCAAGGGCAGTTTGATTGGAGATTAGGAAAAACTTCCTAACTGTCAGGGTGGTCTGGCACTGGATTAAACTTCCTAGGGAGGTTGTGGAATCTCCATCATTGGAAAATTTTAAGAGCAGATTAGACAACTACCTGTTTAGGGATGTTGTAGATGGTTCTGGTCCTTCCAGTTGTATGATTCTTTTATTCTATGATTCTATGATATAGCTACATCCCTCTGGGACGTGGATTTTTTTGCTGTTTAAAAATAGGCAAATGCATACAAATCCATAGTGCGCCCACATCTTGAATACTGCGTACAATTATGGTCTCCTCATCTCAAAAAGTATATACTGGCATTAGAAAAGGTTCAGAGAAGGGTAACTAAATGATTAGGGGTCTGGAATGGGTCCCATATGAGGAGAGATTAAAGAGGCTAGGACTTTTTAGCTTGAAAAAGAGGAGACTAAGAGGGGATATGATAGAGGTATATAAAATTATGAGTGGTGTGGAGGAAGTGAATAAGGAAAAGTTATTTACTTGTTCTCATAATAAAAGAAGTAGGGGCCACCCAATGAAATTAGTGGGCAGCAGGTTTAAAACTAATAAAAAGAAGTTCTTCTTCACACAGCACACAGTCAACCTGTGGAACTCCTTGCCTGAGGAGGCTGTGAAGGCTAGGACTATAACAGGGTTTAAAAGAGAACTGGATAAATTCATGGAGGTTAAGTCCATCAATGGCTATTAGACAGAATGGGTAAGAAATGGGGTCCTTAGCCTCTGTTTGTCAGAGGGGGTGATGGATGGCAGGAGAGAGATCACTTGATCATTACCTGTTACGTTCACTCGCTCTGGGGCATCTGACATTGGCCACTGTCGGTGGACAGGACACTGGGCTGGATGGACCTTTGGTCTGACCCAGTACGGCCATTCTTATGTTCTTATGTTCAATGTTAAGTTATATTAGCTGAAGTATAACTTGCAAATCACATTCCTTGTGATGGTATTCCTGAGTGAGTGTTAGGTCTCAAGTGGAGTAATGCGTCCAATTTTGCTCCCCAACGTATGGAAAGGATCTGGAGAAACTGTAAGGGATCCATAGGCTGTACGGGTGACATGATTGTGGTCTTCAAATACTTGGAACACTTAACGAAAAAGGTTGTATAATTTCCATGAGGGTTAAGAGCAGGTTAGGCAAATAACTATCAGGGATCATAGAATCATAGAATCATAGAATCTCAGGGTTGGAAGGGACCTCAGGAGGTATCTAGTCCAACCCCCTGCTCAAAGCAGGACCAACCCCAACTAAATCATCCCAGCCAGGGCTTTGTCAAGCCTCACCTTAAAAACCTCTAAGGAAGGAGATTCCACCACCTCCCTAGGTAACCCATTCCAGTGCTTCACCACCCTACTAGTGAAAAAGTTTTTCCTAATATCCAACCTAAACCTCCCCCTCTGCAACTTGAGACCATTACTCCTTGTTCTGTCATCTTCTACCACTGAGAACAGTCTAGATCCATCCTCTTTGGAACCCCCTTTTAGGTAGTTGAAAGCAGCTATCAAATCCCCCCTCACTCTTCTCTTCTCCAGGCTAAACAATCCCAGTTCCCTCAGCCTCTCCTCATAAGTCATGTGCTCCAGCCCCCTAATCATTTTGGTTGCCCTCCGTTGGACTCTTTCCAATTTATCCACATCCTTTTTGTAGTGTGGGGCCCAAACTGGACACAGTACTCCAAATGAGGCCTCACCAGTGCCGAATAGAGGGGAATAATCACGTCCCTCGATCTGCTGGAAATGCCCCTACTTATACAGCCCAAAATGCCGTTAGCCTTCTTGGCAACAAGGGCACACTGTTGACTCATATTCAGCTTTTCGTCCACTGTAACCCCTAGGTCCTTTTCTGCAGAACTGCTGCCCAGCCATTCGGTCCCTAGTCTGTAGCAGTGCATGGGATTCTTCCGTCCTAAGTGCAGGACTCTGCACTTGTCCTTGTTGAACCTCATCAGATTTCTTTTGGCCCAATCCTCTAATTTGTCTAGGTCCCTCTGTATCCTATCCCTACCCTCCAGCGTATCAACCACTCCTCCCAGTTTAGTGTCATCTGCAAACTTGCTAAGGGTGCAGTCCACACCATCCTCCAGGTCGTTGATGAAGATATTGAACAAAACCGGCCCCAGCACCGACCCTTGGGGCACTCCACTTGATACCGGCTGCCAACTAGACATGGAGCCATTGATCACTACCCGTTGAGCACGACCATCCAGCCAGTTTTCTATCCACCTTACCGTCCATTCATCCAACCCATACTTCTTTAACTTGCTGGCAAGAACACTGTGCGAGACTGTTATAGATGGTGCTGGTACTGCCAGTTCTATCAGTCTATGATATAGCTACATCTCTCTGGGGTGTGGATTTTTTGGTGTTTAAAAATGTGCAAACGCAATGTTAGGTTATTTGAAAAAGTATAACATGCAAATCACAGGACGTGATGTGAATTCCTCTATTCCGTTCTGTCTTACCACAGAGAGCCAGGACAAGAGGCAATGGGTTCAAACTCCAGCATAGCAGATTTAAATTATATTTCAGGAAAAATTTCCTAACTTTAAGTGCAGGAGGTCAATGGAACAGACTCCCAGGGAAGTCATGGAAGCTCCTTCTGTGGAGGTTTTCCAAAGACGTGTGAATAGCCATCAGTCTAAGAGAACTAAGACAAAAGAAATCCTGCACCTTGTCAGGGGGTGAGACTAGCTGTCCTTTGTGTTCCCCTCTAACTCTATGGCTCTATCAGGCTATGATGTAAAATCCTAGTGTACACCAGGCCTTAGTCATACACAAGATTTTGTCTCAATACAGAGGTAACTGAGTTGTAGTTAATGGGCCTGTGTTGGACTGGAGGATCAAATAGTCCCTTCAACTTAATCCCTATGGATCTATTGAAAAAGAAAGTAGATCAGGCATTTATATTTAATGTGTCTCATAACATGAACTAGGGAACATTTGGTTAAATTGAAACTCTGAACATATAACAGTGAGAAAAGATAATCTCTCACATAATTCATATTTGCTACCAACATTATTGGAGTGAAGAGCATGGAAGAATGGGATTGACAAATGGATTGGCCATTGAAGGTGGGGCAGGTGGCATCACCTGTCGTTAAGGCTGTCTGACACCTTCCATTAGAAGACCTCATTTTCGAGAGAGGGCGACAGTGTCTGTGCGTTAACACACAGTTGGCTCCAGATGTTTGGACTCAGTTCTAGCTCCAAAGGGAGTTTTGCCTCACTGGGGCCTGAGCAAAGCATGGGCCGTTGTCTCAGAATTTGGCCTTGTATTGCACATCTACTAACATCTTTCATGCTGAAGGATTCACTGTGCCACTGAAATGCAGTGACCTTGGGGCTGGAATCCATCAGGTGGGATGAGCAGGGGTGCACAGAAATCAGTGACATTTAGGCCAGAGATTCTTTTGCACACTCATCACTTATGGCAAAGGCCCTGGGATGTGTCACGGTTGTACAGAGCAGAAAGGACCCCAGACTTACTCTCTGTCCCTCCACACCCACCTTGCACAGGGTTTGTCGATCAGGTGAGCTACTCAGCAAGAGATGGGTACCTGTGAATTCAGAGACGGAAGTGTCCTCCCTAGGAATCCCCCTCAGGTAGCCCTGCCACACAGTTCTCTCAACTCAGCATCTTCAGCAGCATCCCACGCCGAGAGCCGACACAGGGGTGTGCACAGTTTATAATAGAGCTCTGTGCAATCCCAGGGGGGTTCGCTCAGCCTCTAGGGGAGAACAGAGCATCTGAATGTAAACATGCTGAAGACAAGTATGTCTCCACTTCGGTGCTAATTATCCAGCTTTAGAAGTAAACAGTAATTAAGGGAAATTCCCAAAGGGAGTTGACAACTCCTGGGCTCTGGGCTGAGTGAATGAGGAATTGGCTGTTTTGTGTATTTGTGTATATTTATAAAATATAGTTAATTAGAAAGAAAAGAAGGGATAATGTTTAGATGTCCATTGGCTCTGGTACCTTGTAAATGGCCAGTATGGATGGGTAGATAGGAGACGGTCAGATGTGGAGAAAGATAACTGAGGGGAGACATGAGCACTTTCTGCAGACATACGGGGCTGTCACTATGCGATCAGAGGTCAATAAATCTCCTCACTAGATTCATACTGTGCAGAACCCTTCATTGAAGGATCTTCAAAACAGTTAGTGAAGGAAAGTCATTATCCCCAGTATTCAGATAGATAAACTGAGGCACGGTGAGGTATGACCTGCCCAAGGTCACACACGGAATGAGTCACAATGACAGACAGAACTGAGGAGTCCTGACTTCCCAGCTGTAACCACGGTCTCTCCGTCAAACCAAGTGGGAAATGGACTCCAGCTCTTTCAGGGCCTGTTCGTTGGGTGGGATGCAGAGGAAAGGCTGGAAGAAGGAGCCTGAGCCTTTGCCATCCTGTCAAGGTGAATCTGAGTTTTTCAGAACTAGCTGGACTCTGTGAGCTCCCCGCTCCTGTGAGGTGTGAACTCCGGGACTCCAATTCTGCTGCCGCTCAGAAACCTGCCCACGCATCACAGTCACTGGAGTCGCTTCAGGGGAACAGACTCAGCCTATGTCCACACTTGGCAATGTAAGGATACGGGAGTTTACCCCGCTTCAGAGAGCACTGCAGGGATAGCGCTGCTGTGTGTTCACACTGTCAGCTGCCAGCGCAGTGGCATGGTCACACTTGCGACACTTGCAGTGGTATTTGGAGTGGTGCACTCTGGGCAGTGATCCCACAGAGCACCTCTTCCCCTTCAGCCGCCGAGGTTTGTGGGAATGGGGTGGGAGGTTTGGGGAAACCTGGGCCCTTTCCCAATGCCCCGTCGTGCATCAGTTCAATCCCCAGCAGTCCTTTCCTTTCCCTACGCATTTGGCACGATCTTTCAACAGGTTTTCTACTGCACGCTCTGTCCACTTTTATGGTCTGTGGGTACAATTCCCGAACTGTTGGTGAATATGCTGATGGGTCTCATGAACACGTCACAAATGACAGTCCAGCTACCCACTAAATGGCAAAATGAGGATGAGGAGTCCGACAAAGATGTTGACAGGCATAGTAGAGACAACGTTCTTGTTGCTGACACAGACTAACATGGCTGCTACTCTGAAGATTGCTTGTGGCATTCACGGATGAGCTGACCACAGTGGGAAACTGTTCTGGGGTTCGGGAAACAAGCAGTGATGATATGGATGATGTGGCTGTGAGTTTGGATGATGTGGATGATATGATCCAACACCACCACCTGGGGCTGCATCCAGTCATTTCTACTGAAACCAACCCTGGGCACATACAGGAAGTCAGGGGAACGTAGGGTACATGAAGGAGACACCATTCTGCCTCAGAGTTGGACACCTTCTCTCCTACTCCATGTCAGATTCCAAAACAACCGACTTCACCAACCCCTCCACCTCCATCCTGCTGGGCATTCCTGGCCTGGAGGCAGCCCACTTCTGGATCTCCATCCCCTTCTGCACCATGTATGCCATAGCCATCTTGGGGAACTTCACCATCCTGTTCATTGTCAGGAGGAAGCTGAGACTCCATAGGCCCATGTACTATTTCCTCTGCATGCTGGCCATCACTGACCTGGTCCTGTTTACGTGCATCCTTCCCAAAATGCTCAGCATCATCTGTGTGTGGTGGCCAGGATGGGCCTGGCTGTGATGCTGTATGACAGCATGATTTTATGGTCCTATCCCTTCCAGGCGAGGCAGTGACCCTATTGTTGAACCAACCTTATCCCCCACTCGTACTGTGAGCATTCTCTTTGATCGGTCTGGATGTGTGTTTTATTGCTGTGTCCTATAACCAGAATTTTAGGCCATCTTCACCTTCCGCACAAAGACGCCAGGCTCAAGACTTTTGGGAACTGCCACTCCCACCTCTGTGTGGTTTGATCCTCTTACATCCCAGCTCTCTTGAGATTCCCCGTGCACAGGTTTGGCCCCAGTGTGGTCCTGCGTTTCAAATTCTCATTGCCAATGGCTACCTTCTGTTGCCTCCTATGCTGAACCCCATCATCTATGCGGTGAGGACCCATCAAATCCGGGACAGGCTGCCCCAGCTCTTTACTCATAAAGGGACCTAAAGTTTTCTCCTGGTGCTTCAGATCTTAGAGTGAGCTTTGTGACAAGCTGGCTGGTGCCAGGGTGCTAGGTCCTCTACCCTGAGTAACTTTCCAGATAGTCAGAAAGCCTATAAACTCTTTCCTGACCTCACTGTGCTGTGTCAGAGTGACAAGCTGGGGAATCTGTCAATGTATAATATAATGGGTTGACGCCTTTCTAATTGATGTTAACTGGACCCCTGAGAACCCACACCTTCCCTCACCTATCTGCCAAGACTCCACCCCTGTTTTGCCTCTTGTCTCCCCAAGGACCTGTGTGGCGGGGTTCATACTCCGTTGCCCCTCTGAGTCACAGGGGGGCTAGGAGGTACCCCGCCTGTCTAGTTCCCAGTCCGTTTTCTATACCACTCTGGGCGGCCCGCCCAGCGGGACTCAGTGGCCAGAGTCCCCCTTAGTCTCTTCCCCTGAAGCGATAGCACGGCCTAGTGGCCTGAGTTACTTCAGCGTGCCTTCTCAGTCAGGTAAGGCAGTCTTGAGTTCTGAGCTTGGGGCCCATCCCCCAAGGGCGGCGGCCCCCGGTAGGGGACCTGGGGCCCAACCCAGGGCCTTAACAACGGGTAACACAGCACCCACCGGCAACCCCACGCCCGCCCCGGACCCACGGCAAACTTACCGGAGCACTGGGAGACGTTACGGGGCCCCGCCCCTGACGCTGGGTAACGTTGCGTCGGCGACGGGGGGGGGGGCCCGCTACGTCACCCAGCATCGGGGACGGGGCCCCGCAACGTCACCGGCATCGGGGGCAGGGCCCGGCGTCGGGTGGGGCCCCCGACGCCGGGTGACAGCACCCATGGGCGTCGCAGGAAGTCGGCCCCTGTGAACACAGCCCGCCAGGGTCAGCGGGGAATCCCACCGAAACACGCTGCCCTCACTGGGGTGGGAGGTACCACTCCCGTACCCCCCCGGGTCACTTCCTACCGGCTCTTTTGGTGCAGTAGTCCATGGCCTTTCTGAGTCTCCAGGCTCCTCAGTTCCCTGAACTTCCTGGGGTTCCAGTAGCGGCTGGCCTCCAGTCCCGGTCTTGGGCTCTTTAGCTCTCCCTGGTAAGGGCTGCCCTAGCTCCTGGGCTGGAGCCTCTGCTGGGCGTCCTTCCTCCTCAGCAGCCAGCCCTGACTGAGCAGCTCTCCAGGCTTTTATACCTGGCCCCCTGCCGGAGCATGCCCAGCAGGGCCTCAGGGGCGTGGCTTCCTCTGTCAGCAGAAAAGAGTTAACCATCTCATGGCCAGTGCAGGGCCAGTCTGCCCCGTCACAACCTGTCATTGTCGCTTGCTCCTCCCTTCGCTTCCCCATCACTTGCTGGATTATTTTCACATCCCTAACCCCACCCTAAGCTGCAAGAGAGACATGTCAGTTTTTGATATGGGTGGCAACTTTAACCGTGACTCCAAACTTTTGAAAAGTCAAGTTTTTTGACAAAAGGACTGTATCTAATTACTATGTAAAAGAAAGAATATTAATTAAAGATGAGACCCTCTCAGATGTAATACTAACAAGTCCTGAAATCTAGTGGCAAGTGACTTAAAGGACACGGGTTAGGTATAAAATTTTCATGTATATTCTTACTTTGTTACTAACTCCGTGGAGAAAGGGGCCGTGTCAGGACTCTTGGGTTCTATCTCAGCTCTGGAAGGGGAGTGATTTCCAGTGGAGAGCAGATAAATCTTGGGACTGCATAAGGACATTGGATTCCCCACGTTGGCTCAGACCAATGGTCCATCTACCCCAGTACCCTGTTTGCCGAGAGTGGCCAGTGTCATGTGCCTCTGAGGGAATGAACAAAACATAGACATCACCAAATCATACAGATTATGACAATCAAACGTTAAGGACACCATCCCTGGCCAACCTATCTAACAGCCATTAATTCACCTATGAATAGAACATAGGTGTTCCATACCCCTAGTCATTTCTGTTGTTTTTCTCTGTACCTTTTCCAATTCCAATCTGTCTTTTTTTTGAGATGGGGTGACCAGATATCCACTCAGTAATCAATATGTGCATGTACCAGTGGTCTATATAAAGGCAATATGATATTTTCTGAATTATTATCTATCCTTTCTTAATGACTCCAAACATTCGGTTGGCTTTTTCTTTTTTTTCTTTTTCTTTTTTGCCATTGGACGTTGATGAGATATTTTAACCCTACTAATGCATGTGTAATTTCATGCATTGTCTGTATCCTTAGGTTTTTGTCTTCTCCTGTTCTCTTCACTCACACACCTTGTGCTCGGAGACAGGAGTTTTGGGTGGAGGCATCTGTCTATAAATAGGTTTGTCTTGAAGATGATTAGCCGTAACAAGATCTCAGCTGGACTGAAGAAGGAAGTAACTACATTCTACATGAAACCAGTTTCTTCCAGTTTCTCTGCTGAGAAGTGGGCATGGAAGTAATGGAACCTCCCTAGAAGAGGGATCAGAGAGAGAAGAAGAGTTGTTCAGTCCTTCAAAACCAGAGAGACTGGACGACTCAGGAGAAGCTGGGGCAGGAGAGAGGCACAAGGGTGACAGAGAGGAGTCTTGGGTTGCAGGGCTATGGCTGTAGAAGAGAGATAGACACCAGATGCAGGAGAAGCCATGAGTTGCCTGAGGGATAAATTATTCTCCAGGGACGTGTGGACAAAGAAATGAAAATATAAGTCCAACTATGCATATAAAATTAAGGAGTCTAAATGAGCTGTTAGCACTCAAAAAGGAGAGCTTGGCGGCATTATGGATAGTTCTCTGAAAACATCCACTCAGTGTGCAACAGGGAATCAGTTCGAAAGGGAAAGATAATAAGACTGAAAATATCATATTGCCTCTAACTAAATCCACCGTACGCTCACACCTAAAACACAGCCTGCAGATCTGGGCATCCAATCCCAAAAAGATATATTGAAATTAAAATGTATGGAAAAGGGCAACAATAATGATTAGGGGTATGGAACAGCTTCCATATGAGGAGAGAATAATAAGAATGAGACTTTTCAACGTGGGAAAGAGACGACTAAGGGGGGATATGGGAGAGGTCTATAAAATCATGAATAGTGTGGAGAATGTAAAAAAGGAACTGTTATTTACTCCTTCTCATAACACAAAACTAGCAATTAACAGTGAAATTAATTGGCAGTGGTATTAAACAAACAAAAGAAGTATTTCTTCACACAGCACACGGTTAACTTGTGAAGCTCTTTGCCAGAGGATGTTGTGAAGGACAAGAATATTAGAATTTTCAAAAAGAACTAGATGAATTCATCGAGGATAGGTCCATCAATGACTATTAGCCAGGATGGGCAGGGATCATGTCCCTAGTCTCTTTTTGCTGCAAGCTGGGAGAGGGTGATGGGGAATGGATCACTTGATCATTATCTGTTCTGTACATTCCCTCTGAAGCATCTGATATTGGTCACTGTTGGAAGACAAGATACTGGGCTAGATAGACATTTGGTTTAACCCAACATGTCCGTTCTTAAGTTCACTGAAGAAGGAAATGGTGTGCAGATATTGTGTTGTGTTGTGTTGACCTGGATCTGGGTAACTCTTCTGCTGCCTAAAGTAGAGGAATTGTTTTATCAACCTGTCATAAATATAAAGGAAAGGGGGAGAGGGTCGGATGCAGTGCTATAAAATCCTCTTACCAGTAAAGGCTTAAAAAATGCAGCCAGACTGACACCTGACCTGGCTGGCATCTGACCAATAAGGGGACAAGATACTTTCAAATCTTGGGAGGGGGGAAGGCGTGTGTGGTTCTTTGTCTGAGTCAGAGTGATCTTGGGAGACCAGAAGTACCTGCAGAAAATCAATCTCCTCAACCAGTCATCTTCTCACCAAACTTCACTTTTCTAAAGTAAGTTTAGTCAGCATAGTGAGTAGGTTTCTGTTTGTTTTGCTTGGTGAGCTTTCCCTGTGTTAGAGGGAGGGGTTATTCCTGTTTTTTTCTGTAACTTTAAGGTTTTGTCCAGAGGGGGAATCCCTCTGAGTTTGGAAATTGAGTGCCCTGTAAAATAGTTACCATCCTGATTTTACAGAGATGATTTTACCTTCTTTGTTTTAATAAAATCCTTCTGTTAAGAAGCTGACTGTTTTCTATGGTTTTAAAACCCAGGGGTGGGTTTTTAGATCACTGTGTAACCAATTGGTTAGGAGATTGTTCTCAAGCTTCCCAGGAAAGGGGGTGTACGGGCTTGAGAGGGTATTTTGGGGGGAAGGGGAACTTCAAGTGGTTCCTTTCCTAGATTCCTGTTTAAAACACTTGATGGTGGCAGTGAGAGAAGCATTTCTCAGGGTGCAGTGAATTTTGTACCTTGGGGGTTTTAACCTAAGCTGGTAGAAACAAGCTTAGGAGCTCTTCATGCAGGTCCCCACGTCTGTATCCTAGAGTTTAGAGTGGGGAGGGAACCCTGACACAACCTGTGAATAGGGCTCAATTAGGGCAAACTACAAAGAAAGGGGATAAGAATCCTAAAAATGGGTGATTATTATAAAACGTAGAGTTACCAAGTCAGCATCAAAACAAGTTTCACAATGCGTTTCTGCTTACACAGAAGCCAAAAAACAATTCCCTTAAAGCAACCCAGCCTTGGGCTTCCACCCAGACAGCCAAGTTAAGTACAATGATGATTATTGAAAATCTTGTTCATCATATTATAAAGTTCTACCAATCCCAAAGGATTGTACACATGACCTCTCAGGTGAATGGATATTTCAGATATAAACCAACTATTCACTTAGAACCGATTCTTTTTAACTAAACTAAAATTTATTAAAAAGAGAGAGTGTTGGTTAAAAGATAATTATAAACAGGGATATGATCATTTTTAAGTCAGTTTCACTGGCATCAGAGTTCCACAGAGTTATTTCAGAATTAGTCAAGAGATAATAGTCCAATGTTGAAATATTCATTATCAGGACAGCTCAGAGTGTAACAGGAGACCTGAATATTGTTACTCAGATTTTCCCGATGATGCTTAATCAGATCTGAGATAAAAAGGAACAGGTTCCAAGTGCCCTTTTTTACAGTTCCCGGGAAGCACAGCAGTCCTTGGGTGAACAATAGGCTATTGAAGTAACCTTCTATTTCCTAACCATCACTGGTAATTAACTACCTGGATTAATATAAGGTTATTATCCGTTGAGCAGTTAAAGAGAGCTCACCAGAGACTTTACAGAGACGTTTAGAAAATGACATTATTGCACCCAAATTCCATCTACTAATATTTCGTTTTCATCTCTAAATTAACTGAATACAGATCTAGACAGGAATCATTTGGTTTCACTCTTAACTTCTAACAAGCTGTTGGTAAACGTAGACTACTAGAGTCACTAACATTGTCCAGTTCTTTAATAATACAAGTCTGCATTTCAAAGTTCCAGCCTATTTAAGATCAAATGGCCCTAATTACCATTTACATACTTTTCTAACCTGTCTCTAAAGGGTGAATCTGGGTCAGTTGCCTGCAAGTTGCTGGACTCTTTCTGGCCACGTGTCACACGACCCCTTTTGCAAGGTCTGGGGCTGTTTGCTTTAGCGATCACATGACCTGAAACGGAGAAACTGGAAACAGAGTGTGCCCAAGGGGGAGCTCTGGGAAGGGTGGGCTGAACCAACTGGAGAGTCTGGGGGAGCCGAGTGAAAGTGCCAGTGGAGTCAAAGCTAGCCTCAGGGCCTTTGTGCTCGGACTGCAGGTCTCTACTCCCAGAGGGAGACAATACAATGGAAGCAGCACAGCGAGAGTGGGCCTGGAAACCCAGAGCCGGAGGCAGGGCCTGAGCCGTGCTGGGACTCAAAATCACCTGGGTCTTGTTTGTGGGCCCCAAACACGCTCGGCTGGCGAGTGTCCAGCTGCATGAGCTTGAGCGGGGTTGTGATAGCAAACCTGGAGATGCTACACCTATGTGGAAGGGGAGTGGGCCTGGCCAGGGAGGTGCCACAAGATATTTTCTTCACCCAAATGTGGCTCCTCTGCCATCTGTGGGTCCCTAAGTGCTCTCGTTCCAGAACTGATCCAGCCAGGCTTCCCTCAAGGAAATCGAAAATAAGAAAGAAAAACTTGTAGCACCTTAGAGACTAACACATTTATTTCAGCATAAGCTTTCGTGGGTTAATACCCACTTCATCAGATGCGTCCGATGAAGTGGGTATTAACCCACGAAAGCTTATGCTGAAATAAATTTGTTAGTCTCTAAGGTGCTACAAGTTTTTCTTTCTTATTTTCATTTTGCTGACACAGACTAACACGGCTACTACACTGAAACCTCAAGGAAATGTTTCTGGAACACACAGTGCCTGTTTGAGGTCAGGGAGAGAGTTTGAGTCTCCCTTGGAAAGTGTTCCCCAGAACGGTACAGACAGGGAGTCCCTGTTCTCCTGGGTTTCATCCCATCTCTCTCTCTCTCTCTCTTTCTCTCTCTCTCTCTCTCTCTCTTTCCTGATGCATTTAGTTCCAGCTCTCTCTTTCCTTTGTAACTCACCCCCAAACACATCTTCCTCCCTCTCTTTGTCACTTCTAAGTCTCTGGCCATACCAACTAGCAGCCTGCAGCGGTGGTAGCCTATAGTCTAACCAACTTGCTTGCCTATATATCTTTTCTTATATGTTTCTTATTTTTATGGGTCTCATTATTTGTTTTATTAATAAGTTTACAGACTGATATTAAAGTAGATTTCGGATGTAACAGAAGGGACCTGCAGGCCACATCCTGTATGTTGAGCTAAAGCAGTGAGAATATATGACAAAGTGCAGCCAAAATGTCCCATTGAAGTTGTGGAGGAATTGGAATAGGGGCTGCAACCTTGCACATTCTAGACAGGCGTGCAACAGAGTGTTTCTCATGCCACAAAAGGGGCAGGCATCTGGAATGGGGGTGAACTGTGCCACGTATGTCCCTGTGCTCATGGCTTCATGAAGGAGCCATCAACCGATATCTCCCAGGGGCCGTGGGACTAGGGTGGAGTTTTTCCTGGGCCACTGGGGTTCTCACCCTCCCAAGGTGGTACTAGCGCCTGCCACTTGGTATCAGGGCAACTGAGGAAGTGAAGCGTGGAGCATGAGCATGTAACGTTGTTCCCTTGGAAGAATTTGGGAATGAACCAGCTGCAGCACGAGCAGCCCGCATGGGTTATGAAAGGGAGGGAGCCAGGGGGACTCATGGGATAGGAGCCCTATTAAGAATTCCAGAGGTCCTGGGATGAGTGGTGGGTAGGGAGCCGTCTCTTGTAGGACCAATTCAAGGAAAACCCAAGCAGTAGACAATAAGGTGGCCCCCACATCCTGGAGTATGTGCAGGGGGGTCTGAAGTGTGAAGAGCCCCATGTGAGCTCCGAGATGAAGGAGGCCATCATGGCCACTAAATGGTGGGCTGAGAACTGGGACGGCCAAATGCTGGGCCCGAGCAAGATGGAAACACAATACATAGATGCAGTCCAACCAGGAGTAAGGCAACTGATCGACCTCCACCTGGACATAGATAAAGGTGGAATTGTCATTGGGATGTTGGTCATGCCAGACATCCACCAAGGAGTGATGATTGAACACCTCTCTGAGGATATCTGCAGCGGCCTGGCTGCTCTCGATCCCTGAGCGATTCAGGTCCTCAAAGATGGTATTAAAATCCCCACCCAGAACCAGGCACTCATGAGGATACAAAGTGCCCAGGGAGGCAGACGCCTCATGATGGAAACACATCCACTCCGGGTCTGCATTCGGGCGGGTAGACATTGAACAAATTCAACGTCAGCCCCTCCACACAGGCCTGGACTTGCAGCACACGTCCTGGCATGACCTTGGCAACTCCCAGCATCTCAGACAATAGGTCAGGGGAGAATAGGGTGGCCACCGCAGCTGAATAAGTGCTGAGGTGTCTAAAATATACCTGATCCTCCCACTCCAGCCACCAACTAGTCTCGGCGGCTGGATCCATGTGGGTTTCCTGCAGGCAAACCACAGAGTACCCTACGTCACAAAGGAAGGAGAGAACCTGGCAACCGTGGAGACCTACCCTAGAGCCTCTGGTGTTCAATGTAGAAAAGATGGTTGGATTCATTCTGAGGCCCGCGGGTAGAAGGATCCCCAGCCGGCCTTGCAACAATCTCTGACCAACCTGAAAGGCTTGTCACAGAAGTTGCGGGCCCAATGGTAGACCAGGATGTCCGGCCTCCCGGTTCCCCTCCAGTCCTCCAAAACAGACCTCATGGCCCAGAAGACGAGATGGAAGTCTCCCCAACGCTGGAGAGGGAGTTTCACCTTACCATTGGAACCACAGGTGTCAACCACAAAACAGTGAAGCTCAACCCGCAGCACAGTGGGGGATGGTGTTATGGACTCATCATGATCCTCTGGCTGGGCCCCTGTTACAACCCTGTGGCCCACGGAGATGGGCAAAACGGGAGCAGACCTCCTGTGCGGTGACTGTACTGGTGACACCACGCAAACCATCTCTATCTCCAGAACTGGAAAGGGAAGTGGAGGGAAGAGAGCAGCCCCTAAAGGGTCAGGGAGGGGAGGCAAAAAACCCCATCCCCTGAGGTTTGTCTAAGGACAGGGGGAATGAGACAAACGCTGGGGGGCAGCGATATGGACGATGGAGGGACAAAAATGAGTAAGGCTTCTCTCCCACTCTCCCCTCCCCCTGCTCCACATGAATCACATGATGATTCCCATGTTCTGTTCATTCCCTCTGAAGCTCCTGGCACTGGGCACTGTCAGAAGACAGGCTACTGGGCTACATGGACCATTGGTTTTACCCACTAGACCCCATTCCCTTTCCAGAGCTGAAATAGATCCCAGGAGTCCTGACGGGGTCTCTCTCTGTCCACAGAGTTAGCAACAAAGTAAGAATAAATATTAAAACGTTAACCCGAAACAATGTCCCTTAAGTGACTTGCCATAAGATGTGAGAACATATTGGTTTTTTAGATGACTGGGTCCCAGCTGACAAGGGGAGGGGAAGACAGAAGCAAGTAACAGGGGAAGGACCTTGGGGAGAAAACACACAGCAGGATCAAGGCTTGACAGAAGAGATGGGGCAAGATTGCAATGACAGGGATCCAGCTACCAGGAATTAGAAAGGTGGCAATATAGTGTGGTGTACATAGACTAATTCCCCAGTTCATCACATTGACACAGCACAGTAAGGAAAGGAAAGGGTTTAATCTCACTTTGAGTGTGCTCTAAGTGATTCAGGGAAAAGGCCCTACCTCCATTCAGCAGCCAGCTCTGCACAGAGATCAATCTGAGAGCCAGAGCACAAGGAGAAAACATTAGGTCTCTTTATGAGTAAAGAGCTGGAGCAACCTGCCCCGGATCTGTTTGGTCCTCACCCCGTAAATGATGGGGTGTAGCACAGGGGGCACTAGTAGGTACACATTGGCAAAGAGGACGAGGAAGTGCCGGGGCACATTCTGGGCAAATCTCTGCGTGAAAGAGGAGAAGAAATCTGGGATGTACAAAACTAAGATAGCACAAAGATGGGAGATGCAGGTCCCAAAAGTTTTGAGCCGGGCATCCTTTGTGGGGAGGCGGAAGATGGCCCTGACGATCTGAATATACGACACGGTGATAACAAACACATCCATCCCGATCACAGAGAAAAGATTAAATAGGCCATAGTAACTACTGATGCTAATGTCAGCACAAGCGAGCTTCACGACAGCTATATGCCGACAATAGGTGTGGGGGATGGTGTTGGTTCTGCAATATGGCCACCTTCTCGCCAGGAAGGGGTAGGGTAATGTGATTATGCCACTGCGCAGCACCACGGCCAGGCCAATCTTGACCACAACAGAGTTTGTCAGGATGGTGGAATGTCTCAGGGGATGGCAGATGGCCACATAGCGATCAAAAGCCATGGCCACAAGCATTCCAGACTCTATCGCTGAGAAGGAGTGAACGAAGTACATCTGTGTGAGGCAGGCGCTGAAACTGATCTCCCTGGAATTGAACCAAAAGATGCTCAGCATTTTTGGCAGGGTGGATGTGGATGTGACCAGATCGTTGATAGCCAGCATGCAGAGGAAATAGTACATGGGCTCATGGAGGCTTGGCTCCCTCTTCACGATGAACAGGATGGTGAAGTTCCCCAACATGGCTATGACGTACATGGCACAGAAGGGAATGGAGATCCAGATATGGGCTGCCTCTAGGCCAGGAATGCCAAGTAGTATGAAGGTGGAGGGGTTGATGAAATCTGTTTTGTTGGAATCTGACATGATGTAGTGGAGATTGTGTCCAACTCTGAGGCATTAGGTTGCCTCCTGCCTCTACCATACGTTCCCCTGACTTTCTGTGTGTTCCCAGGGTCTTGGGTGATGTTCACAGTAGAAATGCCTGAAAGGAGAGACAACGTTTATATGAGACACTATATGCACTAGTTAAGGCTGTTCTCATGGGAGAAGGAGACTGATCAGTCTTCACTGAAAAATTACATTTTCATTAGTCAGACACAATAACTATTAACAATAAAACTATTGAATGCAATTCCACATATTTTGGTGCTCTCCGCGTAGTGGGGGAACCTTAAGAGGCACCAGGAGAAGACAATATGTGGATACTGGTTATCCATCATTGTTCCTTAATGCAATGAGATCCAGGATAGGGAATCCTTACTGTAGGGAGTTCCCTATTCATCCTGTTGCTCGAAATCTGAGAGTTGGAAAAAAAATCAAACTCTTTGGAAGATGTGTGATGGGAAAAACATCCTAACTAAAACGTACGTCAGGGAAAATACCTTGGTGCTATTGGGAGCAGCTCAAGAGAAACACCTGCTCATTCGGAGTAGTGGACAAAAGAAAAGCAACGTTCAGATCCCTAAGATATGGGATGGAGTATAACATGTTGTGGATATGTGTTCAATTTTGGTCACCTCGTCTCTATAAAGGATATAGCATATAGAAAAGGAATTTCCAAGACAGGCTCTGAGAATGGGGGAGGTTGCCATATGAAAAGATATAGAAAAGTCTGGGACTCTTTAGTTTACAGAATAGACAAAGAAGATAGCATATGGTATAGGAGAGGAAAGTAAAAAGTGAATCTGATTTACATTCAGATGGACAGTTACCAACGAGTACTATCTATCAATAGACACTTAGTGCTCTAAGAGGTCTAATTTCCCAAAGATGAGGAAAATTGTCAGTAAATTGATTGGGAAGAACAATGTAGACAGAAAAATATGAATGAAAGTTGGTAGCTCAGATAGCAGAAAAATCATGATTCCACAGTCAAAAAAGTGAACACCTTTGGGTAAAAATCCAGTTCAGTGGTAAAGTGAAGGCAGCAATTTGGGGTGGGAGGGAAAGCAATATGTAACAAAGAGGAAAAAGGGAAAATAGATAGCTAAGAATAGAAATCGGAAGTTATGGAAATGTATTAGGGACATTAAGATATCACCGAAAACTCCATGTTTGGGAGGGCTATGGGTCACAAAAAAAGATGTTATTAAATATATTAACAATAAGAGAAATCCTAGAAAAGTTTTATGTCAATTCCTGTGTTAAATGTAAAGTATTAAAAATAAAGGGAAATGCTTTTTTTAAAAAAAGGTATTGATAAGGTAAAGAAACAATGGAAAAGGTGGTATGGGATTAGTTCAAAAAAAGTCTAGAAATATAAGTAATGCCAGTCACCAACAGAGTTTATGCAAAACAGGTCTTGTTAAAAGCCTTGTAACAAACCTTGATTTTTCAGAGGCATTTGATTTAGTAGGGGAAAATAATGACTTTAAAAATACCCCACAATATCAGTAGAGAACATGTAAAATGGACTGAAAACTGGCTAACAGATTGGTCTCAGAAATCTGTTGTCAATAGGCCTTTGTCAGTAAAAGCGTCTGTTTGTAGTGGGGTTCTCTAGGGATTAGTTCTTGCCCGATGCTATTACATATTTTGATCAATGATCTGGAAGGAAATAGAAAATCACTGCAAATAAAATTTGTGGATGACCCAAAGAGTGGCAGAGTGGATACAAGAGGTGGCCAGGGCAGTCATACAGAAAGAAAAAGTTAAAAGTTACTTGGACAAGTTAGCTATCTTCAAGTCACCAGGGCCTGATGAAATAATTAAGAAATCAATTAGCACAATTCTAGAAGATAATAAGATGATAAGTGACAGTCAGCATGGATTTGACAAGAAGAAATCATGTCAAACCATCCTGATAGCTATCTTTGACAGGGTAACAAGCCTTGTAGAAGAGGAGAAGCAGTAGATGTGTTATTTTACACATTAGTGAGGCTTTTGATATAGTCTCGCAAGACCTTCTCATTAGGGAATGAGGGAAATATAACCTAGATGGAGCTACCGTAAGCTGGGTGCATAACTGGTTGGAAAACTGCTCCCAGAGAGTAGTTATCAATGGTTCACAGTGATGCTGGAAGGTCATAACAAGTGGGGTTCCACAGGGATCAGTTCTGGGTCCGGTTCTTTTCAATATCTTCATGAATGATTTAGATCATGGCATAGAGAGTACACTTATTACATTTGCAGATGATACCAAGTTGGCATTGGTTGCAAGTCCTTTGGAGAATCAAATAAACATTCAAAATGACCTGAAAAAATTGGAGAAAAGGATGATTAGGGGTCTTAAAAATATGACATATAAGGGAACACTGAAAGAACTAGCTTTGTTTAGTTTAAAAAAGAGAAGACTGGGTGGGGGGCATGATAACAGTTTTAAAATACCTAAAGAGGGAGAAAATTACTCTCTTTAACCTCTTATGATAGGTCAAGAAACAATGGAATTAAATTGCAGCAAGGGCAGTTTAGGTTGGACATTAGTGTGGAAATAAGGGTTAAAGGATTAGACTATAGGCCCCTCAGTTATGTCAAGACAGAGAACATTACAGTTAAGTCTGAAGTCTCATACTGCGAAACTTGGGAAAGCAGACTGTGTGTCTGATCCGGGAGGGAAAACAACACAGAGTTAATGTGCCCTAACCTTGGAGATAATGATGTTGTGAGAACAGAAGTGAGACATAAGTGAGAAAATAATGGAATGGTCAGGACATAACATAAATAATTGCAGATGTTTTTTAATTAATGGATTCCATGAAAGAGTATAAATATTTGTGGCTCATTGTTTGTACTTTGAAGAAACTGAGGCAGAGATGCTCGCTGTCAGCTGTATTTCTTCCCTGGCAATTGCTTGAAATAAAGCTATCTCTGATTTTGTTGCATTTCAACCTGAGAGTGAGGATTGAATTTCTTCCACATTACGAAAAACTTCCTGACTGTCAAGGTGGATAGGCACTGGAATAAATTGCCTAGGGAGGTTGTGGAATCTCCATCATCAGAGAATTTTAAGAGCAGGTTAGACAAATACCTGTGTAGGGATGTTGTAGATGGTTATGGTCCTAGTTGTATGATTCTATTATTCTATGATTCTATGATGTAGCTATATCGCTCTGGGGTGTGGATTCTTTTGCTGTTTAAAAATAGGCAAATGCAATGTTAGGTTATATTAGCAGAAGTAGAACATGCAAATCACGTTCCTCGAGATGGTATTCCTCGGTGCTGATTAGGTCATTATTGGAGTAATATGTCCAATTTGGCTCACCAATATATAGAAAGGATAGGGAGAAACTGGAAGGGATCCATAGGCAAGTGACAAATGTTATGCAAGGGATGGAATGCAAGCCGTATGAACACACTGAAGGCACCAGTATGTCTATGTGGAAAAAGGAGATTAATGGGGGACATGATAGTGGTCTTCAAACACTTGAAAGGCTGCCATAAAAAGATGGAGGAAAGTTATTCTGTCTTACCACAGAAGGGCAGGACAAGAAGCAATGGGTTCAAATTCCAGCATAGCAGATATAAATTAAATTTCAGGAAAATCTTCCTAAATTAAACTACAGGAGGCCAACAGAACACGCTTCAAGGGGAGTCATAGAAACTCCTTCTGAGGAAGTTATTCAAAGACGTGTGAATAGCCATCAGTCTAAGACAAAACAAATCCTGCATCTTGTCAGGGGGTTAGACAAACTGACCTTTGCGATCCCTTATAACTCTATAAGTCAGTGGCACTGCTATGGGTACCCGTATGGCCCCACAGTATGCCAACATTTTTATGGCTGACTTAGAACAACGCTTCTTCAGCTCTCGTCACCTAACACCCCTACTCTACTTGCGCTACATTGATGATATCTTCATCATTTGGACCCATGGAAAAGAAGCCCTTGAGGAATTCCACCATGATTTCAACAATTTCCATCCCACCATCAACCTCAGCCTAGACCAGTCCACACAAGCGGTCCATTTCCTAGACACCACTGTGCTAATAAGTGATGGTCACATTAACACCACCCTATACCGGAAACCTACTGACCGCTATACTTACCTACATGCTTCCAGCTTCCATCCTGGACACACCACACGATCCATTGTTTACAGCCAAGCTCTAAGATACAACCGCATTTGCTCCAATCCCTCAGACAGAGACAAACACCTACAAGATCTCTATCAAGCATTCTTACAACTACAATACCCACCTGCTGAAGTGAAAAAACAGATCGACAGGGCCAAAAGAGTACCCAGGAGTCACCTACTACAAGACAGGCCCAAAAAAGAAAATAACAGAACACCACTAGCCATCACCTTTAGCCCCCAACTAAAACCTCTCCAGCGCATCATCAAAGATCTACAACCTATCCTAAAAGATGATCCCTCACTCTCACAGATCTTGGAGGACAGACCAATCCTTGCTTACAGACAGCCCCCCAACCTGAAGCAAATACTCACCAGCAACCACACACCATACAACAAAAACACCAACCCAGGAACCTATCCTTGCAACAAAGCCTGATGCCAACTCTGTCAACATATTGATTCAAGTGATACCATCACAGGGCCTAATCACATCCGCCACGCCATCAGGGGCTCATTCACCTGCACATCTACCAATGTGATATATGCCATCATGTGCCAGCAATGCCCCTCTGCCATGTACATTGGCCAAACCGGACAGTCTCTACGCAAAAGAATAAATGGACATAAATCTGACATCAGGAATCATAACATTCAAAAACCAGTAGGAGAACACTTCAACCTCCCTAATCACTCAGTGACAGACTTGAGGATAGCAGTGTTGCGACAGATTAACTCCAAAAGCAGACTTCAAAGAGAAACTATTGAACTCGAATTGATATGCAAACTAGATTGCGTTGCCTCCGGATTAAATAGAGATTTGGAATGGCTCGGCCATTACATTAATTGAATCTATTTCCCTTAAGTTAACGATCCTCATTCACACCTGTGTGACCATCTTGTTTATCACTTCAAAGGTTTTTCTTCCCCTGCTGTTATGGTTCCTCTCAACTAATTAGCCTCTTAAGGTTGGTCTATGCACCTCGACCTTATCATGTTTCTCTGACTGTATAAATATCTGTCTACTGTATATTTCATTCCATGCATCTGATGAAGTGGGTATTAACCCACGAAAGCTTATGCTGAAATAAATTTGTTAGTCTCTAAGGTGCTACAAGTTTTTCTTTCTTATTTTCGTTTTGCTGACACAGACTAACACGGCTACTACACTGAAACCTTATAACTCTATGGCTCTATCATTCTATGATGTAAAATCCTAGTGTAGACAAGGCTTTAGCCACACACAAGATTTTGGCTCAATACAGAGATAACTGCTTTGTAATTAATGGGCCTGTGTTTTACAGGAGGTCAGACTGGAGGATCAAATGGTCCCTTCTACCTTAAAACCTAGGGATCTATTGCTAAAGAAAGCAGATTGAAAGTCTGAACATATAACAGTGAGAAAAGAAAATTGCAAACATAATTCATATTTGGCGTGTAGAATTCCTTGCTACCAACATTATTGGAGTGAAAAGCATCAAAGAATGGGATTGACAAATGGATTGGCCATTGTATGTGGATTGGTGGCATGACCTGTAGTTAAGGCTGTCTGACACCTATTAGAAGACCTCATTTTCAGTTGCAAATACGTTTAGTAAATTTTAGGTGTTTAGATTGAAATGCTGTTTACATCTGAAATGCTGGGTGTCCACTTCGAGCAAAAATTGTTTATCTGAAAGTTTGTCAATCAGGTGAGCTCCTCAGCAAGAGATGGTACCTGTGAATTCTGAGACAGAAGAGTCCTTCATGGGAATCCCCCTCGGGTATCCGTGACCCACACTTCTCTCACCCCAGCATCTGGAGCAGCATCCCACGCCGAGAGCCGACACAGGGTTGTGTACAGTTTATAATATAACTCTGTGTAATACCAGTGGGGTTCGCTCAGACTCTAGGGGAGAGGGGAATGTAAACAGGCTGTAGACAAGTATGTCTCCACTTCGGTGCTAATTATCCAGCTTTAGAAGTAAGCAGTAATTAAGGGAAATTCCCAAAGGGAGATGAGAACTCTTGGGATCTGTGCTGAGTTAGAGAGGAATTGGCTGCTCTGTGTATTTGTGCATATTTATAAAATATAGTTAATTAGAAAGAAAATAAGGGATAATGCCTAGATATCCATTGGCTCTGGTACCTTGTAAATGCCCAGGATGGATGGGTAGATAGGAGACGGTCAGATGTGGAGAAAGATGACTGAGGGGACACATGAGCACTTTCTGCAAACATATGGGTCTGTCGCTTTGGGATCAGAGATCAATAAATCTCCTCACTAGATTCATACGGTGCAGAACCCTTCATTGAAGGATCTTCAAAGCAGTTAGAAAAGGAAGGTTATTATGCCCGGTATATAGATAGGTAAATTGAGCCATGGGGAGATAAGAGCTGGCCAAGGTCACACACAGAGTGAGAGACATGGGGGCATGACAGGTGTCAATAGATCTGTTCATACTACTTGCTACAAAGGAAAAGAAAACAAACAAGATAAGAGCAGTAAAGGATGAGCATTAGCAAATCTTATTGTTATGTTCGGGAGGACAGCTGTTTTTACAAAGTTCTTATCACTCTTTAGAACAGACACTTTGTCTGAAGTATACTGGTGCACTTAGCACCGACCTTGTAAATTTTACCGAGAGGCATTCCAGTTAGCACAGTCTTATTATGTGAGCTGGGAAACACTTCTTGATACTTTAGTCAGGCACGTCACCTAACTTAGGCCCTATATTGAGTTATGCTTCTCACATATTAAAAAAACCCATTCATTTCTATTTTAATACAACAGACAAACCTAGTTATAGACAGATGCCTCCATCACAAATGCCTGCCTCTGAGCACAAGACATGTGCATGAAGGGTACAGGAGAAGACAAAAGACCTAAAGATACAGACGGTTCATACAATCACACATGCATCAATAGTGTTAAAATGCCTCATTATTGTGCAGTGGCAAACAAAAAAGCTAACAATGTTTGGAATCATTAAGAAAGGATAGATAAAAAGACAGAAAATATATTCATAGATTCATAGATTCTAGGGCTGGAAGGGACGTCGAGAGGTCATCGAGTCCAGCCCCCTGCCCTCATAGCAGGACCAAATACTGTCTAGACCATCCCTGATAGACATTTATCTAACCTATTCTCAAATATCTCCAGAGATGGTGATTCCACAACCTCCCTGGGCAATTTATTCCAGTGTTTAACCACCCTGACAGTTAGGAACTTTTTCCTAATGTCCAACCTAAACCTCCCTTGCTACAGTTTAAGCCCATTGCTTCTTGTTCTATCCTTAGAGGCTAAGATGAACAAGTTTTCTCCCTCCTCCTTATGACACCCTTTTAGATACCTGAAGACCGCTATCATGTCCCCTCTCAGTCTTCTCTTTTCCAAACTAAACAAACCCAATTCCTTCAGCCTTCCTTCATAGGTCATATTCTCTAGACCCTTGATCATTCTTGTTGTTCTTCTCTGGACCCTCTCCAATTTCTCCACATCTTTCTTGAAATGCGGTGCCCAGAACTGGACACAATACTCCAGTTGAGGCCTAACCAGTGCAGAGTAGAGCGGAAGAATGACTTCTCGTATCTTGTTCACAACACACCTGTTAATGCAGCCCAGAATCAAGTTTGCTTTTTTTGCAACAGCATCACACTGTTGACTCATATTTAGCTTGTGGTCCTCTATAACCCCTAGATCCCTTTCTGATGTACTCCTTCCTAGACAGTCTCCTCTCATTCTGTATGTGTGAAACTGATTGTTCCTACCTAAGTGGAGCACTTTGCATTTGTCCTTATTAAACTTCATCCTGTTTACCTCTGACCATTTCTCCAATTTGTCCAGATCATTTTGAATTAGGACCCTATCCTCCAAAGCAGTTGCAATCCCTCCCAGTTTGGTATCATCTGCAAACTTCATAAGCGTACTTTCTATGCCAATATCCAAGTTGTTGATGTGACAAAGGGTCCTGTGGCACCTTATAGACTAACAGAGGTATTGAAGCATAAGCTTTCGTGGGTCAATACCCACTTCTTCGGATGCAAGCAGTGGAAATGTCCAGAGGCAGATATAAATGTGCAGGGAAGATTCAGACTAGAGATAACGAGGTAAGCTAATCAGGGAGGGTGAGGCCCTCTTCTAGCATTTGAGGTGTGAACACCAAGGGAGGAGAAACTGCTTTTGTAGTTGGCTAGCCATTCATAGTCTTTGTTTAGTCCTGAGCTGTTGGTGTCAAATTTGCAAATGAACTGAAGCTCTACAGTTTCTCTTTGGAGTCTGGTCCTGAAGTTTTTTTGCTGCAGGATGGCTACCTTTTAAATCTGCTATTGTGTGTCCAGGGAGGTTGAAGTGTTCTCCTACAGGCTTTTGTATATTGCCACTCCTTATATCTGATTTGTGTCCATTTATCCTTTTGCGTAAGGACTGTCCAGTTTGACCAATGTACATAGCAGAGGGGCATTGCTGGCATATTATGGCATATATTACATTGGTGGATGTGCAGGTGAATGAACCGGAGATGGTGTGGCTGATCTGGTTAGGTCCTGTGATGGTGTTCCTGGTGTAGATATGTGGGCAAAGTTGGCATCGAGGTTTGTTGCATGGCTTGGTTCCTGAGTTAGAGTTATTATGGTGTGGTGTGTAGTTGCTGGTGAGAATATGCTTCAGGTTAGCGGGTTGTCTGTTGGCGAGGACTGGCCTGCCTCCCAAGGCCTGTGAAAGTGAGGGGTCGTTGTTCATGATGGGTAGTAGATCACTGATGATCCGTTGGAGAGGTTTTAGCTGAGGACTGTAAGTGATGGCCAGAGGAGTTCTGTTGGTTTCTTTCTTCGGTTTGTCTTGCAGCAGGAGGCTTCTGGGTACACGTCTGGCCCTGTTGATCTGTTTTCTTATTTCCTCATGTGGGTAGCGTAGTTTTGAGAATGCTTGGTGAAGATCTTGTAGGTGTTGGTCTCTGTCAGAGGGGTTGGAGCAAATACGGTTGTACCTCAGTGCTTGGCTGTAGACAATGGATCGTGTGGTGTGTCCGGGATGGAAGCTGGAGGCATGTAGGTAGGCATAGCGGTCAGTGGGTTTTCGGTATAGGGTGGTGTTAATGTGACCATCGCTTATTTGTCGTTGATGTAGATATTGAACAGAGCCGGTCCCAACACAGACCCTTGAGGAACCCCACTCGTTATACCTTTCCAGCAGGATTGGGAACCATTAATAACTACTCTCTGAGTACGGTTATCCAGCCAGTTGTGCACCCACCTTATAGTAGCCCCATCTAAGTTGTATTTCCCTAGTTTATTGATAAGAATATCATGCGAGACCGTATCAAATGCCTTACTAAAGTCTAGGTATTCCACATCCACCGCTTCCCCCTTATCCACAAGACTCGTTATCCTATCAAAGAAAGCTATCAGATTGGTTTGACATGATTTGTTCTTTACAAATCCATGCTGGTTATTCCCTATCACCTTACCACCTTCCACGTGTTTGCAGATGATTTCCTTAATTACTTGTGCCATTATTTTCCCTGGCACAGAAGTTAAACTAAGTGGTCTGTAGTTTCCTGGGTTGTTTTTATTTCCCTTTTTATAGATGGGCACTATATTTGCCCTTTTCCAGTCTTCTGGAATCTCTCCTGTCTCCCATGATTTAGCAAAGATAATAGCTAGAGGCTCAGATACCTCCTCTATTAGCTCCTTGAGTATTCTAGGATGCATTTCATCAGGTCCTGGTGACTTGCAGGCATCTAACTTATCTAAGTGATTTTTAACTTGTTCTTTTTTTATTTTATCTTCTAAACCTTCTAACCTATAAACCTATATTGCCTCTATATAAATCCCTGGTACATCCATGTATTGATTATTGTGCATATTTGGTACCCTCATCTCAAGGAAGATAGATTGCAATTGGAAAAGGAACAGAGAATGGTACCAGAAATGACTAGGGTTATGGAACCCCTTCCATATGAGGAGAGATTTAAAAGTCTGGGACTATTCAGCTTGGAAAAGAGATGACTAAGGCGGGATATGAGATCTGTAAAATCATGCATGGTGTGGAAAAAATGAATAAGGAAATGTTATTTACTCCTTCACAGAACAGAAGAACTGGGTGTCATCCAATGAGATGAATAGGCAGCAGTTTTGAACAAACAAAACAAAGTAGTTCTTAACAGTCAAGATGTGGAACTCTGGGACAGAGGATGTGGTGAAGGCTTAAACTTGCCAGGGGATATTGTGAAGGACAAAATGATAACAGGGTTCCAATAAGAGCTAGATAACTTCATGGAGGATGGGTCAATCAATGGCTGTTAACCAGGATGGGCAGGGCTGGTGTCCTTAGCATTTGTTTGCCATAATCTGAGTGTGGGCGACATGAATCACGTCATGATTTCCATGTTTTGTTCATTCGCTCTGAGGCACATGGCACTGGCCACTCTTGGCAAACAGGATACTGGGCTAGATGGACCATTGGTCTTATCCGTTATGGGCATTCCGATGCTCTTAGGTAGTCCCAAGATTTATCCGCCCCCCCACTGGAACCCGCTCCCCTTTCAGAGCTGAGATAGAACCCAGGAGTCCTGACAGGGTCCATCTCTCCAAGGAGTTAGTAGCGAAGTAAGAATATACATTAACATTTTATACCTAATGAGTGTCTTTATGTGGCTTGCCACAGAGTTTCAGGACATGTTAGTATTAGAGTTGAGGGGTCTCATATTTAATTAATATTCTTTCTTTTATGTAGGAATAAGATACAGTCCTTCTGCTAAAAACCTAGAGTTTTCAAAAGTCTAAGTAGTCGCTGGACTCACGGTTAAAGTTGCGACCCCTATCAAAAACTAAAATGTATCTCATGCAGCTTGGGGAGGGGGGGAGAAAGGCGGAAATAATCCAGTAGTGATGGGGAAGCAAAGGGAGGAACAAGCGACAAGGACAGGTCCTTGGGGACACAAGAGGCAAAACAGGGGTGGAGTCTTGGCAGAAGAAGTGAGGAAAGGGGCGGGTTTTCGGGGGTTCAAGTGTGGACATAGCCTAAGTCTGTTCCCCTGAAGCGACCCCAGTGACTGTGATGCGTGGGCAGGTTTCTGAGCAGCAGCAGAATTGGAGTCCCGGAGTTCACACCTCACAGGAGCGGGGAGCTCACAGAGTCCAGCTAGTTCTGAAAACCTCAGATTCACCTTGAGAGGATGGCAGAAGCTCAACTCCCTCTTCCAGCCTTTCCTCTGCATCCCACCCAACAAACAGGCCCTGAAAGAGCGGAAGCCCATTTCCCTCTTGACGTGATGGAGAGACCGTGGATGCAGCAGGGAAGTCAGGACTCCTGGGTTCTGTCTGTCATGGTGTCTCTCATTGTGTGTGTGACCTTGGCCAGCTTTATGGAGGGGATGGTTTGATGGGATAACATGATCTTAGTCAAAGGTCAATTAATTGCCATCAGTGGTAAATAGGACCAGTGGTCAATGATGGGATGTTAGAAGTTACTACAGAGAACTTTTTCCTGGGTGTCTGGCTGGTGAGTCTTGCCCACATGCTCAGGGTTCAGCTGATCGCCATATTTGGGGTCGGGAAGGAATTTTCCTCCAGGGTAGATTGGCAGAGGCCCTGGAGGTTTTTTGCCTTCCTCTGCAGCATGGGGCACGGGTCACTTACTGGAGGATTCTCTGCATCTTGAAGTCTTTAAACCATGATTTGAGGACTTCAATAGCTGAGACATAGGTGAGAGGATTATTGCAGGAGTGGGTGGGTGAGATTCTGTGGCCTGCATTGTGCAGGAGGTCAGACTAGATGATCATAATGGTCCCTTCTGACCTTAAAGTCTATGAGTCCATGAGTCTATATAGCCCCGTGCCTCAGTTTACCTATCTGTATAATGGGGATTATTTTTAACTGTTTTGAAGATCCTTCAGTGAAAGATTCTGCACAGTATGATGACAGTGAGGAGATTTATTGATCTCTGATCCCATAGCGACAACCCCATATGTCTGCAGAAAGTACTCATGTTTCATGTCAGTTTTCTTTCTCCAGATTTGACCGTCTCCTATCAACCCATCCATCCTGGTCATTTATAGCGTACCAGAGCCTATGAGCATCTAGGCATTATCCCTTATTTTCTTTCTAAACAACTATATTTTATGAATATACACATACACACAAAACAGCCAAATCTTAATTCACTAAGACCAGTGCCGAGGGGTTCTCAACTCCCTTTGGGAATTTCCCTTAATTACTGTTTACTTCTAAAGCTGGATAATTAGCACCGAAGTGGAGACATACTTGCCTACAGCATGTTTACATTCAGATGCTCTCTTCTCCCCTAGAGGCTGAGCGAACCCCCCTGGGATTGCACAGAGCTATATTATAAACTGTGCACACCCCTGTGTCGGCTCTCGGCGTGGGATGCTGCTGAAGATGCTGAGTTGAGAGAACTGTGTGGCAGGGCTACCTGAGGGGGATTCCTAGGGAGAACACTTCCGTCTCTGAATTCACAGGTACCATCTCTTGCTGAGGAGCTCACATGATCGACAAACCCTGTGCAAGGTGGGTGTGGAGGGACAGAGAGTAAGTCTGGGGTCCTTTCTGCTCTGTACAACCGTGACACATCCCAGGGCACTTGCCATAAGTGATGACTTTGCTAAAGAATCACTGGCCAAAATATCACTGATTTCTGTTCATCCCTGCTCATCCCATGTGATGGTCTCCAGCCCCAAGGTGGCTGCATTTCAGTGGCACAGTGAATCCTTCAGGATGAAAGATGTTAGTAGATGTGCAATACAAGGCCAAATGCTGAGATCACGGCCTGTACTTTGCTCAGGCCCCAGTGAGGCAAAACTCCCCTTGCAGCAAGAACTGAGTCCAAACGTCAGGAGCCAACTGTGTGTTAATGCACGGACACTGTCGCCCTCTCCTCTTGCATTTCAGGACTCTGTCTGTTCATGTGGCAGGGGGAGAGGGGCTGTTACCTGACTTTTAACTGCTGGAATGCTTGGAGGTTCTACGGTTGCTCGAAAGAGCAATAATGACAATTTTTCAACCAGGGTAACACATACTTTCTCCGAGCTTTATTCGTGAGGTCAGCTGGACTTTTATGTCTGAAACTTTCAAAAAACAATTCTGCTCAAAGCAGACACCCAGCATTCGAAATTTTTAATCTAAATCGGAAGGTGTCAGACAGCCTTAACTACAGGTGATGCCACCTGCACCACCTACAACGGCCAATCCATTTGTCAATCCCATTCTTCCATGCTCTTTACTCCAATGATGTTGGCAGCAAGGAGTTCTACAGGCCAAATATGAATTATGTTTGCAATTACCTTTTCTCAATGTTATATGTTCAGACTTTCATTTTAACTAAATGTTCCCTTGTTCATGTTATGAGACACATTAAATATAAACGCCTGATCTACTTTCTTTATCAATACATCCATAGCGTTTAGGTCAGAAGGGACTATTTGATCATCCAGTCTGACCTCCTGTAAAACAGAGGCCCATTAAATTTCACTCAGTTACCTCTGTATTGAGCCAAAAGACTTGTGTGTGAGTAAGGCCTGGTCTACACTAGGATTTTATATCATAGACTGATAGAGCCATAGAGTTAGAAGGGAACACAAAGGACAGCTAGTCTAACCCCCTGACAAGATGCAGGATTTGTTTTGTCTTAGTCCTCGAAGGGCTGGTCTACACTAACCCCCCAATTCGAACTAAGATACGCAACTTCAGCTACATGAATAACGTAGCTGAAGTTGAACTATCTTAGTTCGAATGAAAAGGTACTTACCCGGGGTCCACACGCGGCGCGCAGGCTCCCCCGTCGACTCCGCCTACTCTGTTCATCGAGTTGGATTACCAGCGTCGACGGGGGAGCACTTCCTAGTTCAATTTATCGCGTCTAGACAAGACGCGATAAATCGAACCCAGAACATAGATCCGACGCCTCCGACGCGACGGGTAAGTGTAGACCTACCCTAAGACTGATGGCTATTCACACATCTTTGGAAAACCTCCACGGAAGGAGCTTCCATGACTTCCTGGGGAGTTCGTTCCATTGGCCTCCAGCACTTAAAGTTAGCAATATTTTCCTGAAATTTAATTTAAATCTGCTATGCTGGAATTTGAACCCATTGCCTCTTGTCCTGCCCCTCTGTGGTAAGACAGAACAAAAGAGTGGAATACCATCACGTCCTGTGATTTGAACGTTATACTTCTGCATTTGCCTATTTTTAAACAGCAAAAAAATCCACACCCCAGAGAGATGAAGCTACATCATAGACTCATAGGACTGGCAGTACTAGCATCATCTATTACATCTCTGACAGGTATTTGTCTAACCTGCTCTTAAAAATGTCCCATGATGGAGATTCCACAACCTCCCTAGGCAATTTATTCCAGTGCCTAACCACCCTGACATTTTCCTAATGTCCATCCTAAACCGCCCTTGCTGCAATTTAATTCCATTGCTTCTTGACCTATCATCGGACGTTAAGGAGAGTAATTTTTCTCCCACCTTGTAACAACGTTTCAGATATTTGAAAGCTGTTACCATGTCCCCACTCAGTCTTCCCTTTTTCAGACTAAACAAACCTAGTTCTTTCAGTCTTTCCTCATAGATCATGTTTTCAAGACCCTTAATCATCCTTTTCTCCAGTTTTTCCAGATCCTTTTGAATTATTATAGTATTCTTCAAAGGACTTGCAACCCATCCCAACTTGGTATCATCTGCAGACTTAAAAAGTGTACTTTCTATGCCATGATCTAAATAGTTCATGAACATAATGGAAAGAACGGGACCCAGAACTGATCCCTGTGGTACCCCACCAGTTATGCCCTTCCAGCATCACTGTGAATCATTCATAACTACTCTCTGGGAGCAGTTTTCCAATCAGTTATGCCCCCGCCTTATAGCAGCTCCATTTCAGTTGTATTTCCCTAGTTTCTAAATTATAAGGTCATGTGAGACTGTATAAAAACCCTTACTAATGTCTAAATATGCCACATCTACTGCTTCCCCCCATCCACAAGGCTTGTTACCCTGTCAAAGGAAGCTATCATTTTGGTTTGACATGCTTTGTTCCTGGCAAATCCATGCTGACTATCACTTATTCCCTTATTATCTTCTAGATGTTTGTAAATTGATTCCTAAATTATTTGCTCCATTATCCTACCTGGTACAGAAGTTAAGCTGCCTGGTCTGTAATTGCCTGAGGTGCCCTTATTTCTCTTCTTATAGATAGGCACTATATGTGCACTTTTCCAGTCTTCCGGAATCTCCCCTGTCTTCCATGACTTTTCAAATATAATACCTTATGGCTCAGATCTCTCCTCAGTCAGTTCCTTCAGAGTATTCAAGGATGTATTTCTTCAGGCCCTTGGGACTTGAGGACAGCTAACTTGTCCCAGTACCTTTTAACTTGTTCTTTCCCTATTTTAGCATCTGAACCTACCCCATTTTCACGGGCATTCTCTGTGATAGGTGTCCAAACACCACAAACATTTTTGGTGAAAACCGAAACAAAGAATTCATTAAGCACCTCTGTATTTCCACATTTTTTGTTGTAGCTTTTCCCTCTTCATTTAGTTGGACCTACCCTGTCTTTGGTCTTCCGCTTGCTTCTAATGTATTTGTAGAACGTTTTCTTGTTACCCTTTATGTCTCTAGCTAGTTTGATCTTGTTTTGTACTTTGGCCTTTTAATTATTCCCCTATGTACATGAGATATTAGTTTATATTCCTTCTTTGTAATTTGACTTTGTCTCCACTTTTTGTAGGATCCTTTTTTGTTTTTTAGATCATTCAATATCTCCTGGTTAAGGCATTGCGGTCTCTAGCCATACTTCCTGTCTTTCCTATGCAGTGGGATAGTTTGCTCTTGTGCCCTTACTAATGTCTCTCTGAAAAAGTGCCAGCTGTCTTCTATTGTTGTTCCCCTTAGACTTGCTTCCTTTGAAATCTTACCTACCAACAACATAAGTTTGCTAAGCTTCTTGAAATCCATTGTCTTTATTTTCCTGTTTTTCCTCCTACCATTCCATAGAATAATGAACTTTATCACTTTCCCCCAAGCTGCCTTCCACTTTCAAATTCTCAACCAGTTCCTCCTTGTTTGTCAAAATCATGTCTAGAACAGCCTCTCTCCTAGAAGGTTTCTCCAGCTTCGGGAACAAAAAATTGTCTCCAATACGTTCAAAGAACGTGTTGGGTAATCTTTGCCAATCTTTGGGTAATCACAAATTTTATCTGCTCTGATTTTCTATTTCCTTCCAGATCATTGATTAAAATATTGAATAGCATCGGGCCTAGAACTGATCCCTATAGAACCCCACCACAAACAGCCCCATTTACTGACGAAGGCCTATTGACAACAGCTTTCTGAGATCCATCAGTTAGCCAGTTTTCAGTCCATTTTACATGTTCTCTACTGATATTGTAGAGTATTATTTTTTAAATTCAGTATTATCCCCTACTAATTCAAATGTCTCTGAGAATTCAAGGTGTGTTGCATCTGCGTGGTTCCCTATGATCAACCAAATGTGTAGTCTCAAGAAAGGTTGAAATCGGGTTTATTTGACAAGACCTGTTTTGTATAAATCCTCTTGGTAACTGGCATTATTTATATTTCTAGACTTTTTTTTTAACTAATCCCATACCACTTTTTCCATTGTTTCTTAACCTTTTCAATTCTTTTATCAAAAAAACCTTTCCCTTTCTTTTTTAAAACTTTACATTTAACACGGGAATTTCCATATAACTTTTCCAGGATTTTTCTTGTTGTTAATATACTTACTATACTATACTTTAAAAAACTAACAAAATCATCCAAATCCCAAGATTTGGTGGTGATGGGGGACTTCAACTATCCAGATATATGTTGAGAAAATAACACAGCGGGGCACAGACTATCCAATAAGTTCTTGGACTGCATTGCAGACAACTTTTTATTTCAGAAGGTTGAGAAAGCTACTAGGGGGGAAGCTGTTCTAGATTTGATTTTAACAAATAGGGAGGAACTCGTTGAGAACTTGAAAGTAGAAGGCAGCTTGGGTGAAAGTGATCATGAAATCATAGAGTTCACAATTCTAAGGAAGGGTAGAAGGGAGTACAGCAAAATAGAGACAATGGATTTCAGGAAAGCGGATTTTGGTAAGCTCAGAGAGCTGATAGGTAACAAGGATAACAAATCTTCTGGATAAGGGAGGAGCGGTGGATGTGGTATACCTAGACTTTAGTAAGGCATTTGATACGGTCTCGCATGATATTCTTATCAATAAACTAGGGAAATACAATTTAGATGGGGCTACTATAAGGTGGGTGCACAACTGGCTGGATAACCGTACTCAGAGAGTAGTCATTAATGGTTCCCAATCCTGCTGGAAAGGTATAACGAGTGGGGTTCCGCAAGGGTCTGTGTTGGGACCGGCTCTGTTCAATATCTTCATCAACGACTTGGATATTGGCATAGAAAGTATGCTTATTAAGTTTGCAGATGATACCAAACTGGGAGGGATTGCAACTGCTTTGGAGGATAGGGTCCTAATTCAAAATGATCTGGACAAATTGGAGAAATGGTCAGAGGTAAATAGGATGAAGTTTAATAAGGACAAATGCAAAGTGCTCCACTTAGGTAGGAACAATCAGTTTCACACATACAGAATGGGAGGTGACTGTCTAGGAAGGAGTACATCAGAAAGGGATCTAGGGGTTATAGTGGACCACAAGCTAAAGATGAGTCAACAGTGTGATGCTGTTGCAAAAAAATCAAACTTGATTCTGGGCTGCTTTAACAGGTGTGTTGTGAGCAAGACATGAGAAGTCATTCTTCCGCTCTACTCTGCGCTGGTTAGGCCTCAACTGGAGTATTGTGTCCAGTTCTGGGCACCGCATTTCAAGAAAGATGTGGAGAAATTGGAGAGGGTCCAGAGAAGAGCAACAAGAATGATTAAGGGTCTAGAGAACATGACCTATGAAGGAAGGCTGAAGGAATTGGGTGTGTTTAGTTTGGAAAAGAGAAGACTGAGAGGGGACATGATAGCGGTCTTCAGGTATCTAAAAGGGTGTCATAAGGAGGAGGGAGAAAACTTGTTCATCTTAGCCTCTAAGGATAGAACAAGAAGCAATGGGCCTAAACTGCAGCAAGGCAGGTTTAGGTTGGACATATAGGAAAAAGTTCCTGTCAGGGTGGTAAAACACTGGAATAAACTGCCCAGGGAGGTTGTGGAATCACCATCTCTGGAGATATTTGAGAATAGGTTAGATAAATGTCTATCAGGGATGGTCTAGACAGTATTTGGTCCTGCCATGAGGGCAGGGGGCTGGATTCGATGACCTCTCGATGTCCCTTCCAGCCCTAGAATCTATGAATCTATGAATCTATGAATCACGTCTTTTTTGTGATCCATAACCCTGCCAAACATAGAATTTTCCTTTATGTCTTAATGTACCTTATCAATTTTCATAACTTCTGACTTCTATTCTTTGCCATCTGTTTCCCCTTTTTCCTCTTTGTTACATATTGTTTCTCCCCACTAATTTCTGCCACTGAGCTGGGTACACACACAAAGTTGATCACTTTGTTGACTGGGGAATCATGATCCTTCTGCTTTCTCATGAACTGTTATAAAAGAATTACCAATTTTCATTCGTATTTTTCTGTCTACATTTTTTTCTACCTATCAGTTTTGCTGACAATTTTCCTCAGCTTTGGGGAATTAGTCGTCTTCAAGCACTAAGTGTCTATCGATAGTACTGGTTGGGAACTGTCCTTTTCAATGTAAATCAATTTCACTTTTTTTTCCTCTCCTATATCATATGCTCTCTTCTTTGTCTCTTGTGTAAATGAGATAATCCCAGAATTTTCTATCTGTTTGCATAAGGTAGCCTCTCCTATTCTCCGAGCCTGTCTTGGAAATCCCTTCTGTATATGCTATACCCTTAATAGAGACTGGGTGACAAAAAATGACTACATATCCAGAACATGTTATTCTCCATCCCATATCTTAGGTATTTGAACATTGCTTTTATTTTGTCCCCTGCTGCAAATGAGCAGGAGTTTCTCTTGAGCTGCTATGAATGGTGAACAGGACTTTTCCATGAGGTATGTTAAACTTGGGATGTTTCTTCCAGCACACACCTTCCCAAAAAGTGTTGTTTTTTTCCGACTCTCAGATTTCGAGCAACTGGAAGAATGGGGAACTCCTTACAGTATGAACTCCCTGTGCTGGCTGTCATTGCATTAAGGAACAATGATGGATAATCAGTATCCACATGTCTCCTCTTAAGGTTCCCCCACCACAAAGTGTAGGAATTATTAACGCAGGGAGCACCACAAAATGTGGAATTGGATTCAGTAGGGTCATTGTTCATAGTTATTTTCTATTTATCATGAATATGTAATTTTTCAGTGTGTGAAGAGAGATCAATCTGCTTCTCACATGAGAACAGCCTCCACTAGTGTATATGGTGTATCATATTAACGTTGTCTCTCCATTCAGGCATTTTTACTGCGACTATCACCTGGGAACACACAGAAAGTCAGGGGAACGTATGGTACATGCAGGAGACAACCTTATGCCTCAGAGTTGGTCACCTTCTCCCCTACTTCATGTCAGAGTTCAACACAACCGACTTCACCAATCCCTCCTCCTTCATCCTACTTGGCATTCCTGGCCTAGAGGCAGCCCATATCTGGATCTCCATCCCCTTCTCTGCTATGTACGCCATAGCTGTGTTGGGGAACTTCACCATCCTGTTCATCGTGAAGAGGGAGCCGAGCCTCCACGAGCCCATGTTCTATTTTCTCTGCATGCTGGCCGTCACTGATCTGGTCATGTCAACATCCACCGTACCCAAAATGCTGAGCATCTTCTGGTTTAATTCCAGGGAGATCAGTTTCAGTGCCTGCCTCACACAGATGTACTTCGTTTACTCCTTCTCAGCGATGGAGTCTGGAATCCTTGTGGCCATGGCTTTTGATCGCTATGTGGCCATCTGCCATCCTCTAAGATATTCCACCACCCTGACAAACTCTGTTGTTGCCAAGATAGGCCTGGCCGTGGTGCTGCGCAGTGGCATAATCACATTACCCTATCCCTTCCTGACGAGGCAGTGGCCATATTGCAGAACAAACATCATCCCCCACTCCTATTGTCGGCATATTGCCGTGGTGAACCTGGCCTGCGCTGACATACGCATCAGTAGTTACTATGGCCTGATTAATCTTTTCTCTGTGAATGGAATAGATGTGTTCTTTATTGCCATGTCCTATACTCAGATCCTCCGGGCTATCTTCCGCCTCCCCACAAAGGATGCCCGGCTCAAGACTTTTGGGACCTGCATCTCTCATCTTTGTGCCATCTCAGCTTTGTACATCCCAGATTTCTTCTCCTCTCTCACACAAAGGTTTGGCCACTATGTGCCCAAGCACTTCCTAGTTCTCTTTGCCAGTGTGTACCTGCTGGTGCCCCCCGTGCTGCACCCCATCATATACGGGGTGAGGACCAAACAGATCCAGGACAGGCTGCTCCAGCTCTTTACTCATAAAGGGACCTAAATATTTTCTCCTTGTGCTCTGGCTCTCAGATTGAGCTCTGTGCAGAGCTGGCTGGTGCATGGTGCTGGGGCCTCTTCCCTGAATCACTTACTGGACAGACAGAGAGACATTAAACCCTTTCCTGTCCTTCCTGTGCTGCGTCAATGTGATGAACTGGGGAGTCAGTCTGTGGACACTACACTGGGTTGCCACCTTTCTAATTCCTGATACCTGGGTCCCCGAAATTGCCATCTTGCCCCATCTCTTCTGTCAAGACTCAACCCTCATGTTTGTTTTCTCCCCAAGGCCCTGCCCCGTCACTTGCTCCTGTCTTCCCCTCCCCTTGTTAGCTGCGACCAGTCATCTCTAAAACTAATATGTTCTCACATCTTATGGGAAGTAACTTATGTGACACGGTTTTGTGTTAAAATTGTAATGTTTATTCTTACTTTGTTCCTAACTCTGTGGAGAGAGAGACCTCGTCAGGACTCCTGGGATCTATTTCAGCTCTGGGAGGGGCGTGGGGTATAGTCTGTTTCAGCAGGAGGCAGATACATCTGCGAACCTCAGGGACTGGTTTATTTCTCTCTCCTCCCTGAGCCTTTAGGGGCTTCTCTCTTCCCTACACCTCCTTTGCCCTTTCTTGAGATAGAGGGGAGTTGTGCGATGCTACCGGTACAGTAACCACCCCGGTGGTCCTCTCCCTCTTTCTCATCTCCATGGGCCACAGGGTCATAACAGAGGCCCAGCAAGAGGATCATGATGGGTCCACTACCCATTCCCCACTCTGCTGCACGTTGAGCTTCACCGTTTTCAGGTGGATATCTGTGGTTTCAAGCGTAAGTTAGAGCTCCCTCTCCAGCATTGTGGAGACTTCCATCTTGTCCTCTTGGCCAGGAGGGCTGTTTTGGAGGAGAGGAGGGGAACCGGAAGGCCGGACATCGTTGTCTTCCGGTGGGCCCACAACTTCTGTGACAAGCCTTTTCAGGTTGGTCAGCAATGGTTGCAAAGTTGGCTAGGGATCTGCCTGTTTGAAAGGATCCTCCTCAGCCCTCAGAACGAAGCCAACCATCTTTTTAACACTGAACACCAGAGGATCTAGAGTGGGTCTCCACAGTTTCCAGGTTTTCTCTTTCCTTTGTGACGTAGGGTACTCTGAAGCTTGCCTGCAGGAAACCCACATGGATCCAGCCGCCGAGACTGGTTGGCGGCTGGAGTGGGGGGACCAGGTATATTTTAGACACCTCAGTGCTCATTCAGCTGGGGTGGCCACCCTGTTCTCCCCCGACCTACAGCCTGAAATTCTGGGAGTATACGAGGTTTTCCCAGGTCACCTGCTGCTTCTCCAGTCCTGTGTGGAGGGGCTGACAGTGAATCTGTTCAATGTCTTCCTCCCGAATGCAGGCCCGGAGTGAGTGTGTTTCTATCAACAGGTGTCTTAGCACCTTGGATACTCACTAGTGCCTGGGCCTGGGTGGGGATTTTATTACCATCTTTGAGGACCAGAATCGCTCAGGGATCAAGAGCAGCCAGGACGCTGCAGGCATTCTCAGAGAGATCATCACTCCATGGACGTCTGGCACGAGCAACACCCGGATGACAATTCCACCTTTATCTATGTCCAGGTGGAGGTTGATTGGTTGCGCTACTCCTGGTTGGAGCGCATGTATGTATTGCGTTTCCGTCTTGACTGGGCCCGGTCCTCCAGCATTCAGTCGGCCCAGTTCTCGGCCCACCATTGAGTGGCCATGATGGCCTCCTTCATCTCGGTGCTCACCTGGGGCTCTTCACACTTTAGACTACCCTGCGCATACTCCAGGAGGTGGGGGCGACATTATTGCCTACCAATTGGATATTCCTTTAACGAGTTCTACAAAAGGGAGCTCCCCACCGACCCCTCACCTCAGGACCTCTGAAATTCTTGATTGGGCTCCTCTTCCATGAGTCCCCCTGCCCCCCTCCCTTTCATAAGGTGAGCCGGCTGCACGCCCAGCAATGGGTTAATTTCTGTATTCCACCAAGGGAACAACTTTACATGATCATGCTCCAGACACTTCACTGCCTCAGTTGCCCTGATACCAAGTGGACGGATGTAGTACCAGCTTCAGAGGGTGAGGAACCGTGGAGGACCAGAAAGTCGGTTGGCGGCTCCTTCATGGAGCCATAAGCACAGACATGTATGTGGCACATTTCACCCCCATTCCTCTGGCTCTGGGTTTCCAGGCCCACTCTCGCAGTGCAGCTTCCATTCTAGTGCCTCCCTCTGGGAGCAGAAACCTGCACGCCGAGCACCAAGGCCCTGAGGCTAGCTTTGGCTCGACTCCCCCAGACTCTCCAGTTGCTTCAGCCCACCCTTCCCAGAGCTTCGCCGTGGGTGCACTCTGTTTCCAGTTTCTCCTTTTCTGGACCTAACCAGATCAGCCACACCATCACCGGTTCATTCACCTGCACATCCACCAATGTAATATACTCCATCATGTGCCAGCAATGCCCCTCTGCTATGTACATCGGCCAAAATGGACAGTCCTTACGCAAAAGGATAAATGGACACAAATCAGATATAAGGAATGGCAATATACAAAAACCTGTAGAACACTTCAATCTCCCTGGACACACAATAGCAGATTTAAAGGTAGCCATCCTGCAGCAAAAAAACGTAAGGACCAAACTTCAAAGAGAAACTGCTGAGCTTCAGTTCATATGCAAATTTGACACCATCAGCTCAGGACTAAACAAAGACTATGAATGGCTAGCCAACTACAAAAGCAGTTTCTCCTCCCTTGGTGTTCACAGCTCAACTACTAGAAGAGGGCCTCATCCTTCCTGATTGAGCTAATCTCGTTATCTCTAGCCTGACTCTCCCCTGGATATTTATACCTGCCTCTGGACATTTCCACTGCTTGCATCCGATGAAGTGGGTATTGACCCACGAAAGCTTATGCTCCAATACCTCCGTTAGTCTATAAGGTGCCACAGGACCCTTTGTCACTTCTACAGATCCAGACTAACACGGCTACCCCTCTGATACTTTTCTGGTTACATGATCGCTAAAGCAAACAGCCCCAGGCCTTGCCAAAGGGATCGTGTGACACATGGCCAGAACAAGTTAAGCAGCTTAGAGACAGGTTAGAAAAGTATGTAATTGGTAATTAGGGTCATTCCATCTTAAATAGGCTACAGCTATGATATGTAGATTTGTATTATTAAAGAACTGGAAGATGTTAGTGTCTCTAGTAGCCTACGTTTACTGACAGCTTGCTAGAGGTTAACAGGGTAACCAAACAATTCTTGTCTAGAGCTGTATTCGGTTAATTTAGAGGTGAAAAGGAAATATTATTAGATGGAATTTGGCTGCAATAATGTAATTTTCGATATGTCTCTTTAAGATTTATGGTGGATTCTCTTTAACTGCTTAATGGATAATAACCTTATGTTAATCCAGGTAGTTAATTACTGGTGATGTTTAGGAAATAGAAGGTTACTTCAAAAGCCTATTGTTCACCCAAGGACTGCTGTGCTGCCCAGGAACGTTATAAAGGGCTCTTGGAACATGATCCTTTTTATCTCAGATCTGCTTAAGCATCATCAGGGGAAGCTTGAGTCACAAGACTCTGGTCTCCAGATATCCAATGGTAATGTGGAGTTACCTTACTACAGTTACACCCTGGCCTCCAGTTACAGTCTGGCCTCCAGTTACACCTCCAGTTACCGCCCTGATAATGAATATTTCAACATTGGACTATAATCTCTTGACTAATTCTCAAAAAACTCTGTGGAACTCTGAAGCCAGCCATCTCTACTATGAAACTGACTTAAAAACTCTAATCATGTTTCTCTGTATAATTATATTTTAACCTACACTCTCTCTTTTTAAATAAATCTTAGTTTAGTTAATAAGAATTGGCTCTAAGTGAGTTTTTGGGTAATATCTGAAATATTCATTCACCTGGGAGGTGATGTGTACAATCCTTTGACAGTGGTAGAACTTTATTATACAATGAACAAGATTGTCAATAATCATCATCATACTTGACTTGGCTGTCTGGGTGGAAGCCCAAGGCTGGGTTGCTTTAAATGAACTCTGTTTTGGCTTCTGTGTAATCAATATAGCATTGTGAAATCTGTTTTGATGCTCCCTTGGTACATTCAAGTATTAGAATAACCAGCCGTTTGGGGGATTATCAGCCCCTTTCTTTGCACTTTGCCCTAATTGAGTCATCTCCGAGTGGGGAGCCCCTGGAAGCCCATTTACAGGTTGCTAAAACAATTCCTCTACTTTAGACAGCAGAAGAGATACACAGATGCAGGTAAACACAACACAATATCTGCACACCATTTCCTTCCTCGGTGAACTTAAGAACGGCCATGTTGAGGTAGACCAAAGGTCCATCTGCTGTCTTCCAAATGGCTAATTTCAGATGCTTCATAGGGAATGAACAAAACAGATAATTATCAAGTGATCGATTCCCCCTCACCCTTTCCAAGATTAGAGCAAACAGAGGCTAGGGACATCATCCCTGCCCATCCTGGCTAATAGCCATTGATGGACCTATCCTCCATGAATTCATTTAGTAATTTTTGAAAGCTGTAATAGTGTTGGCCTTCACAACATCCTCTGGCAAAAAGCTTCACAGGTTGACTGTGTGAAGTGTGAAGAAATACTTCCTTTCATTTGTTTTAAACCACTGCCAATTAATTTCATTGGGTGACCCCCAGATTTTGTGTTATGAAAAGGAGTAAATAACCCTTCCTTATTTATGTTCTCCACACCATTCATGATTTTATAGACCTCTCTCATATATCCACAATTAATCGTCTCTTTCCCTATTTAAAAAGACCCATTTTAATTAATCTCTCTTCATATGGAAACTCTCCCATACCCCTAATCATTCATGTTGTCCTTTTCCATAACTTTTTCAATTCCAATATATCTCTTTGAGATGGGACGCCCAGATCTGCAGGCAGTATTTTAGGTGTGGGTGTACCATGGGTTTATATAGAGGCAATATGATATTTTCAGTCTAATTATTTTTCCCTATCTGTCTGATTCCCTGCTGCACATTGAGTGAATGTTTCAGAGAACTAGCTATAATATCACCAAGATCTCTTTCTTGACAGCTAATTTTGACCCCCATCATTTCCTATGTATAGTTGCGATTATGTTTTCAAATAGCCATTACTTTGTCCACACATCCCTGGAGTGTGCTTCAGAGTCTCAATGCGTGGATGAGACGACGGTGTAGAGAGGAGGGGTTTAGATTTATTATGAACTGGAGAAACCTTTGGGATAGGCAGAGCCTATACAGGAAGGATGAGCTCCACCTAAACCAAAGTGGAACCAGATTGCTGGCACTTAACATCAGCAACGCTGACTTCCGTCAGCGTCGCTGGGTGCTGATGCCGGGCCGCGCCCCCGACACCAGGCGACGTTGCGGTGCCCCGCTCCCGACGCCGGGCACTGCCCCCAATGCCGGGTGACGTCGCAGGGCCCCGCCCCTGACGCCGATGCAACGTCGCCCGGCGTCGGGGGCGGGGCCCCGCAACATCACCCAGTGCTGCGGTAAGCTAGGTGCGGGCCCCGGGAATGGCGGGGAGCTGCCAGTGGGTGCGGAGCACCCATCAATTTTTCCCCGTGGGTGCTCCAGCCCCGGAGCACCCACGGAGTCGGCGCCTATGCTTAACATTAAAAAGGTTGCAGAGCAGTTTTTAAACTAAGAAATGGGGGAAAGCCAATTGCTGTGGAGGAGCACGTGGATCAGACAGAGACTTCTCTTAGAGGAGAGTATATTGATAGAGATTCCCTAGGTTTTAGTCAAGAGGAGAGGATGGAAAAGGATAAAGGAGGGGCCAGATCAGACGAGAAACGTTCACATAAAAAAGAATCTGACACATCAGAAAAGGGCAGACAAACAGTGACAAGTTTTTAAAGTGCTTGTACACAAATGCCAGAAATCTAAATAATAAGACGGGTGAACTAGAGTGCCTCGTGTTAAAGGAGGATATTGACATAATAGGAATCACAGAAACCTGGTGGAGTGAGGACAATCAATGGGACACAATCATTCTGTGGTACAAAATATATCGGAAAGTCAGAACAGATTTTGCGAGGGGGGAAAAGCACTAGGCATGAAAGAAAATGTAGAATCAAATGAAGTAAAAATCTTTAATGAATCCACATCTTCCATAGAATCTCTATGGATAGTAATTCCATGCTCTAAAAAGAAGTTCATATCTCTTTAATATATCCTATCAACATCTTTGAAGGACTACTCATCCTCACTTTTTCATTTAAGCAGTAGCTGGACTGGCATTCGTGGTGTGTTAGTGAGACCGATCAGCGTATTCATGAACAGTTTGGGATCCGTTCCCGCAGACTGTAAAGGTGGACAGAGTGTGCAGTAGAAAATCTGTTGAAAGATGGTGCCAAATGTGGATGGAAGAGAAAGGACTGCTGGGATGTGAACCGATGCATGACGGGGCATTGGGACAGAGTCCAGGTTGCCCCACAACCCCTTCCCACAAAATTCAGCGGCTAAGGGGAAGAGAAGCTCTGTGGGACAGCTGCCCAGGGTGCACCATCCGAATAAGTGTGGCCATAACACTGCGCTGGCAGCTGACAGTGTGAACACAGAGCAACGCTATCCCTGCAGTGCTCTCGGGGCAGGGGGGAGGCGATAAACTCCTGTATCTTTACATCTGCAAGTGTGGACATAGCCTAAGTCTGTTCCCCTGAAGCGACCCCGGTGACTGTGATGCATGGGCAGACTTCTGAGGGGCAGTGGAAGTGGAGTCCCGGAGTTCACACCTCACAGGAGCGGGGAGCTCAAAGAGTCCAGCCAATTCTGAAAATCTCAGATTCACCTGGACAGGATGACGATGGCTCAGGCTCCTTAGAATCATAGAATCATAGAATCTCAGGGTTGGAAGGGACCTCAGGAGGTCATCTAGTCCAACCCCCTGCTCAAAGCAGGACCAACCCCAGCTAGATCATCCCAGCCAGGGCTTTGTCAAGACTGACCTTAAAAACCTCTAAGGAAGGAGATTCCACCACCTCCCTAGGTAACCCATTCCAGTGCTTCACCACCCTACTAGTGAAAAAGTGTTTCCTAATATCCAACCTAAACCTCCCCCTCTGCAACTTGAGACCATTACTCCTTGTTCTGTCATCTTCTACCACTGAGAACAGTCTAGATCCATCCTCTTTGGAACCCCCTTTTAGGTAGTTGAAAGCAGCTGAAATCCCCCCTCATTCTTCTCTTCTGCAGACTAAACAATCCCAGTTCCCTCAGCCTCTCCTCATACGTCATGTGCTCCAGCCCCCTAATCATTTTTGTTGCCCTCCGCAGGACTCTTTCCAATATTTCCACATCCTCCTTGTAGTGGGGGCCCCAAAACTGGACACAGTACTCCAAACGAGGCCTCACCAGTGCCGAATAGAGGGGAATGATCACGTCCCTCGATCTGCTGGCAATGCCCCTACTTATACAGCCCAAAATGCCGTTAGCCTTCTTGGCAACAAGGGCACACTGTTGACTCATATTCAGCTTTTCATCCACTGTAACCCCTAAGTCCTTTTCTGCAGAACTGCTGCCCAGCCATTCGGTCCCTAGTCTGTAGGGGTGCATGGAATTCTTCCGTCCTAAGTGCAGGACTCTGCACTTGTCCTTGTTGAACCTCATCAGATTTCTTTTGGCCCAATCCTCTAATTTGTCTAGGTCTCTCTGTATCCTGTCCCTACCCTCCAGCGTATCAACCACTCCTCCCAGTTTAGTGTCATCTGCAAACTTGCTAAGGGTGCAGTCCTTCTTCCAGCCTTTCCTCTGCATCCCACCCAATGAATAGTCCCTGCCAGAGCAGGAGTCCATTTCCCTCTTGGTGTGACGGAGAGACCGTGGTTACAGCTGGGAAGTCAGGACTGCTGGGTTCTGTCTGTCATCGTGTCTCTCATTGTGTGTGAGACCTTAGCCAGCTCATATCTCCCCGTGCCTCACTTTACCTCTGTGTATACTAGGGATATTTTCATAATGACTTTCCTTTGCTAACTGTTTTGAAGATCCTTCAATGAAGGGTTCTGCACAGTATGAACCTAGTGAGGAGATTTATTGATCTCTGATCCCATAGAGACAGCCCCATATGTCTGCAGAAAGTGCTCATGTCTCCCCTCAGTCATCTTTCTCCACATCTCACCGTCTCCTATCTACCCATCCATCCTGGGCATTCACAAGGTACCAGAGCCTATGGACATCTAGGCATTATCCCTTATTTTCTTTCTAAACAACTATATTTTATAAATATACACAAATACACAAAACAGCCAATTCCTCTCTGACTCAACACAGAGCCAAAGAGCTCTCATCTCACTTTGGGAAGGTTCCTTAATTACTGTTTACTCCTAAAGGAGAATAATTAGCACAGAAGCGGAGACATACTTGTCTACAGCCTGTTTACATTCAGATACTTCCTTTTCCTCTAGCGGCTGAGCAACGCCCCCTGGGATTACACAGAGCTATATTATAAACTGTGCACACTGTGCGTCAGTTCTCGGCGTGGGATGCTGCTGCAGACGCTGGGTCGAGAGAGGTCTGGGACACGGCTACATGAGGGGGATTCCCAGGGAGGACACTTCTGTCTCAGAATTCACACGTACCCTCTTGCTGAGGAGCTCACCTGATCGACAAACCCTGTGTAACGTCGGTGTGGGGGGATAGAGAGTAAGTCTGGGGTCCTTTCCGCTCTGCACAACCATAGAATCATAGAATCATAGAATCTCAGGGTTGGAAGGGACCTCAGGAGGTCATCTAGTCCAACCCCCTGCTCAAAGCAGGACCAACCCCAACTAGATCATCCCAGCCAGGGCTTTGTCAAGCCTGACCTTAAAAACCTCTAAGGAAGGAGATTCCACCACCTCTCTAGGTAACCCATTCCAGTGCTTCACCACCCTACTAGTGAAAAAGTGTTTCCTAATATCCAACCTAAACCTCCCCCTCTGCAACTTGAGACCATTACTCCTTGTTCTGTCATCTTCTACCCCTGAGAACAGTCTAGATCAATCCTCTTTGGAACCCCCTTTCAGGTAGTTGAAAGCAGCTATCAAATCCCCCCTCATTCTTCTCTTCTGCAGGCTAAACAATCCTAGTTCCCTCAGCCTCTCTTCATAAGTCATGTTCTCCAGCCCCCTAATCATTTTTGTTGCCCTCCGCTGGACTCTTTCCAATTTATCCACATCCTTCTTGTAGTGTGGGGCCCAAAACTGGACACAGTACTCCAAATGAGGCCTCACCAGTGCTGAATAGAGGGGAATAATCACGTCCCTCGATCTGCTGGAAATGCCCCTACTTATACAGCCCAAAATGCCGTTAGCCTTCTTGGCAACAAGGGCACACTGTTGACTCCTATTCAGCTTTTCATCCACTGTAACCCCTAAGTCCTTTTCTGCAGAACTGCTGCCCAGCCATTCGGTCCCTAGTCTGTAGCAGTGCATGGGATTCTTCCGTCCTAAATGCAGGACTCTGCACTGGTCCCTCTGTATCCTATCCCTACCATGACACATCTCAGGGCCCTTGCCATAAGTGATGAGTTTGCTAAAGAATCACTGGACAAAATATCACAGATTTTTGCGCACCCCTGCTCATCCCACCTGATGGACTACAGCCCTAAGGTGGCTGCATTGCGGTGGCACAGTGAATCCTTTAGGATGAAAGATGTAAGTAGATGTGCAATAGAAGCCATATTCTGAGATCATGGCCAATACTTTGCTTTGTCCTCAATGAGGCAAAGCTGCCCTTCGAGGAAGAACTGAGTCCAAACATCAGGAGCCAACTATGTGCTAATGCACGGACACTGTCACCCTCTCGTCTTGCATTTCAGGGCTCTGTCTGTTCATGTGGCAGGGGGAGAGGGGCTGTTACCTGACTTTTAGTTGCTGAAACGCTTGGAGGTTCTACGGTTGCTCAAAAGAGCAATAATGACAATTTTTCAACCTGGGTAACACATACTTTCTGTGAGCTTTATTTGAGAAGTCAGCTGAACTGTTATGTCTGAAACTTTCAAAAACCAATTCTGCTCAAAGCAGACACCCAGTATTCGAAATTTCAATCTAAACACCTAAAATCTGGCAAACTTATAAGCAACTGAAAGTGAGGTCTTCTAGTAGCTGTCAGACAGCCTTAACTACAGGTGATGCCACCTACACCACCTACAATGGCCTATCCATTTGTGAATCCCAATCTTCTATGCTCTTCGCTCCAATAATGTTGGTTGCAAGGAGTTCTACAGGCAAAATATGAAGTATGTTTGCAATTTTTTTTTCTCACTGTTATATGTTTAGACTTTCAATTTAACTATATGTTCCATTGTTCATGTTATGAGGCACATTAAATATAAATGCCTTATCTGCTTTCTTTATCAATAAATCCCTAGGTTTTAAGGTCGAAGGGACCATTTGATCCTCTAGTCTGACCTCCTGTAAAACACTCGCTCATTAATTATAACTCAGTTACCTCTGTATTGAGCCAAAATCTTGTGTGTGACTAAGGCCTGGTCTTCACTACGATTTTACATCATAGAATGATAGAGCCATAGAGTTAGAAGGGAACGGAAAGGATAGCTAGTCTCACCCCCTAACAAGATGCAGGATTTGTTTCATCTTACTCATCTAAGACTGATGGCTATTCACACATCTTTGGAAAAATTCCTCAGAAGGAGCTTCCATGACTCCCCTTGGCGTATGTTCCATTGGCCTCCTGTACTTTTAGTTAGGAAGATTTTCCTGAAATTTAATTTAAATCTGCTAAGCTGGAATTTGAATACATTGCCTCTTGTCCTGCCTCTCGATGGTAAGAGAGAATAACTTTCCTCCTCCTTTTTATGGCAGCGTTTCAAGTGTTTGAAGACCACAATCATGTCCCCTATTAATCTCCTCTTTCCACATAGACATACTGGTACCTTCAGTGTGTTCATACTGCTTGCAATCCATCCCTTGCATAACATTTGTCACTTATCTATGGATCCCTTCCAGTTTCTCCAGATCCTTCCTATATATTGGTGAGCCAAATTAAACAAATTACTGCAATTGAGATCTAATCCACACCAATGAACACAATCATGAAGAATGTGATTTTCATATTATACTTCTGCTAATATAACCTAACATTGCCTATTTTAAACAGCACAAAAGCCCACACCCCAGAGAGAGGTTGCTATATCACAGAATCATAGAATAATAGAATCATGCAACCATTTCCAATACCCCGAGAAACATATTTTTCTAGCCTGCTCTTAAAATTCTCCAAAGATGGAGATTCCGCAACCTCCCAAGGAAATTTATTCCAGTGCCTATCCACCCTGTCGGTTAGGAAGTTTTTCCTAATGTCTAACCTAAACTGCTCTTTCTGCAATTTAATTCCATTACTTCTTGACCTATCATCAGAGGTTAAAGAGAATAGGTTTTTTTCCCTCCTTGCAACAACTTTTTAGGTATTTCAAAACTGTTATCATGTCCCCCTCAGTCTTCTCTTTTTCAGGCTAAACAAACCTAGTTCTTTCAGTCTTCCATTATATATCATGTTTTCAACTTCCTTAGTCATCCTTTTCTCCAATTTTTCCAGGTCATTTTGAATTGTTATCCTAGTCTCCAAAGGACTTGCAACCCCTCCCAACTTGTTATCATATGCAAACTTAATAAGTGTACTCTCTATGGCATGATCTAAATCGTTTGTGAAGACATTGAAAAGAACCGGACCCAGAACTAATCCCTGTGGAACCCCACTCGTTATGCCCTTACAGCATCACTGTGAACCATTTATAACTACTCTCTGGGAGCAGTTTTCCAATCAATTATGCACCCGCCTTATAGTAGCTCCATCTAGGTTGTGTTTCCCTAGTTTCTTAATGAGAAGGTCATGAGAGACTGTATGAAAAGCCTCACTAATTTGTAAAAATACCAAATCTTCTGCTTCTCCTCATCCACAAGGCTTCTTACCCTGTCAAAGAAAGCTATCAGGATGGTTTGACATGATTTCTTCTTGCCAAATCCATGCTGACTATCACTTATCACCTTATTATCTTCTAGATGTTTCCAAATTGATTTTTTATTTATTTGATCTATTATCTTACCTGGTACAGAAGTTAAACTGATTGGTCTGTAATTGCCTGGATTGCCCTTTTCCCCCTTTTTATAGATAGGGACTGTATGTGCTCCTTTCCTGTCTTCCGGAGTCTCCCGTCTTCCATGACTTTTCAAAGATAATACCTAACGGCTCAGATATCTCCTCAGTCAGTTCCTTCTGAGTATTCTAGGATGCATTTCGTCAGGCCCATGGGACTTGAAGACATCTAATTTGACAAGTAATTTTTAGTTTATTCTTTCCCTATTTTATCATCTGAACCTACCTCATTTTCACTGAATTCTCTAGGTTAGGTGTCCAAACACCACAAACCTTTTTGGTGAAAACCCGAACAAAGAATTCATTAAGCACCTCTGCCATTTTCACAAATTTTGTATTATTATTTTTCCCTCTTCATTTAGTAGCGGACCTACCCTGTCCTTGGTCTTCCTCTTGCTTCTAATGTATTTGTAGTACGTTTTCTTGTTATCCTTTATGTCTCTAGCTAGTTTGATCTCCTTGTGTGCCTTGGCCTTTCTAATTTTGCCTCTACATTCATGTGTTATTAGTTTATATTCCTCATTTGTAATTTGACTTTGTTTCCACTATTTGTAGGATCCTTTTTTTGTTTTTTAGATCATTCGAGATCTCCTGGTTAAGCCATTGTGGTCTCTTGCCATACTTCCTGTCTTTCCTATCTTTCCTATGCAGTGGAATAATTTGCTCTTTTCCCCTTAATAATGTGCCCTTAATAATGTTTCTCTGAAAAACTGCCAGCTGTCTTCTATTGGTTGTCCCCTTACCCTTGCTTCCTATGAGATTTTTCCTACCAACTTCCTCAGTTTGCTAAAGTCTGCCTTCTTGAATTCCATTGTCTTTATTTTGCTGTTTTCCTTCCTATCATTCCCTAGAATCATGAACTCTATCATTTCATGATCACTTTCTCCCAATCTGCCTCGCACTTTCATATTCTCAACCAGTTCCTCCTTTTTTTTTCAAAATCAAGTCTACAACAGCCTCCTAGTGGCTTTCTCCGGCTTCCGGAACAAAGAAATGCCTCCAATACTTTCCAATAACTTGTTGGTGTAGACAGCATGAGAAGAATTCTTCCATCGACCTAGCTACCACCTGTCAGGGATTAGCATTGCTGAGGGGAGAACCCCTTCCATATCTGTAAGTAGCAGCAACGCTGTAGCATTTATGTGTAAATAACGATTTAAGCGGATCTTCCAGGAGAACATCCAGCATGGATCTGCCAAGATGGGGAATTGAAGAATCCAACACTTCCCATCTCATTGAGTCCCAGTGGTTAATCACCCTCAGTGCTAAATATTTGGCCCTGATTTCTAGCTGGAATTTGCTGGCTTCAGCATCCAGCCCTTTGCTCTTTCTGAGCCTTTCTCTGGTAGATTACAGAGGGCCTTTATTACCCATAGTTTTCTCCCTGTGAAGTTAAAGAGATATACAGCTTCAAGTCTAATGGTCCGACTTTTTCTCTATCCTCCAATCATTTTTGCTGCTCTTTTCTGCCCCCTCTCCAAGTTCTCAACATCTTTTTTTCAAATGTGGACCCCACAACAACTCCCATGTGCAGAGGCGAAATCCTTCTCCTGCTTCAACTCACCACTCCACTGTTTATGCATCCAGGGACCCCATCATCCCTTTATGCTACAGCTTCGCACTGGGCGCTCACAATTAGTCCGTTGTCCACAATGACCATTTTCAAGGTCCTTGCATTCCATAATACAGTGCTGCTGTGTATGGGTCGGGCCTGCATTCCCTATTCCAAGAGGATCATTTTGTATTTGATTGTAATAAAACATTTTGTTTGCATGGACCCCACTTGCCAAATGCTCCATATCCTTCAATATGACTGCATTGGCCACCTCTTGTATCCAGTCTGCCACTCTTTGGATCATCCGCAAATTTTATTTGCAGTGATTTTCTATTTCCTTCCAGATCATTGATCAAAATATTGAATAGCATCGGGCCTAGAACTGATCCCTACAGAACCCAAATACAAACAGCCGCATTTACTGACAAAGGCCTATTGACAACAGCTTTCTGAGATCCATCAGTTAGCCAGTTTTCAGTCCATTTTACATGTTCTCTACTGATATTGTACTGTGTTAATTTTTTTAACTCAATATTTTCCCCTACTAAATCAAATGCCTCTGAAAAATCAAGGTTTGTTACATCTGTGTGGTTCCTTTTGATCAATGAAATGTGTACCCTCATAAAAGGGTAAAAACAGGATTATTTAATAAGACCTATTTTGCATAAACGCTGTTGGTGACTGGCATTACTTACATTTCTAGACTTTTTTTTAACTACTACCATACCACCTTTTCCATTGTTTCTTTACCTTGTCAATTCTTTTTTTTAAAAATACTTTCCCTTTATTTTTAATACTTTACATTTAACACGGGAATTGACATAAAACTTTTTCAGGATTTCTATTGTTGTTAATATACTTAATAACATCTTTTTTTGTGATCCATAGCCCTCTCAAACATGGACTTTCCCCTGATGTCTTTTTGTCCCTAATACATTTCCATGAGTTCTGATTTCTATTCTTAGCTATCTATTTTCCCTTTTTCCTCTTTGTTACATATTCCTTTCCCCCACACCCTAAATTGTTGCCTTCACTTTACCACTGAACTGGTTTTTTACCAAACGTTGATCAATTTGTTGACTGTGGAATCATGATTTTCCAGCTATATGATAAACTCTTCCTAAAGAACTACCAACTTTCATTCATATTTTTCTGTCTACATTATTCTTCCCAATCAGTTTTGCTGACAATTTTCCTCAGCTTTAGAGAATTAGTCCTCTTGGAGCACTAAGTATCTATCGATAGTACTGGTTGGGAACTATCCATTTCAATGTAAATCAGTTTCATTTTTTATTTTTGTCTTCTATATCATATAGTCTCTTCTTTGTCTCTTGTACAAACTAAAGAATTCCAGACTTTAATATCTGTTTGCATTTGGCCGCCTTCCCCATTCTCGGAGCCTGTCTTGGAAATCCTTTTTCTACATGCTATATCGATAATAGAGAATAGGTGACGAAAACTGAACACATATCCACAACATGTTATACTCCATCCCATATCTTAGGGATCTGAACGTTGCTTTTCTTTTGTCCACTACTCCGAATGAGCAGGTGTTTCTCTTGAGCTGCTACCAATAGCACCAAGGTATTTTCCCTGATGTATGTTCTAGTTGTGATGTTTCTCCCACCGCACGTCTTCCCAAGAGTATGTTTTTTTCAGACTCTCAGATTTCGAGCAACTGGATGAATAGGGAACTCCCTACAGTATGGACTCCCTTTACTGGCTCTCATTGCATTAAGGAACAATGATGGATAACCAGTATTCACACTTGTGTCTTCTGCTGGTGCCTCTTAAGGTTCCCCCACTATGCAGAGAGCACCAAAATATGTGGAATTGGATTCAGTGGGTTCATTGTTGATAGTTATTGTGTCTGACTAATGAAAATGTAATTGTTCAGTCTGTGAAGAGTGAGCAGTCTCCTTCTCCCATGAGAACAGCCTTAACTAGTGCATTTAGTGTTTCATATAAACGTTGTCTCTCCTTTCAGGCATTTCTACTGTGACCATCACCTGAGACCCTGGGAACACACAGAAAGTCAGGGGAACGTATGGTACATGCAGGAGGCAACCTAATGCCTCAGAGTTGGACGCATTCTCGCCTACTCCATGTCAGATTCCAACATATCCGACTTCACTAACCCATCCACATTCATCCTTCTTGGCATACCTGGCCTAGAGGCAGCCCATATCTGGATCTCCATTCCATTCTGTGCTATGTACATCATAGCCGTTTTGGGGAACTTCACCATCCTGTTCATCGTGAAGAGGGAGTCAAGCCTCCACGAGCCCATGTTCTATTTCGTCTGCATGCTGGCCATCACCGACCTGGTCACGTCCACATCCACCCTGCCCAAAATGCTGAGCATCTTCTGGTTCAATTTCAAGGAGATCAGTTTCAGTGCCTGCCTCACCCAGATGTACTTCATTCACTGTTTCTCAGGGATGGAGTCTGGAATCCTCGTGGCCATGGCTTTGGATCGCTACGTGGCCATCTGCCATCCTCTGAGACATTCCACCATCCTGACAAACTCTGTTGTGGCCAAGATAGGCCTGGCCGTGGTGCTGCGCAGTGGCATACTCACATTACCGTACCCCTTCCTGGCGAGACGGTGGCCATATTGCAGAACCAACATCATCCCTCACACCTATTGTCGGCATATCGCTGTGGTGAACCTGGCCTGCACTGACATCCGCATCAGTAGTTACTATAGCCTGTTTATTGTTTTCTCTGTGATCGGTCTGGATCTGTTTTTTATCACAGTGTCCTATAGTCAGATCCTCCTGGCCATCTTCCGCCTTCCCACAAAGGATGCCCGGCTCAAAACTTTTGAGACCTGCGTCTCCCATCTTTGTGCCATCTTAGCTTTGTATATCCCAGATTTCTTCTCCTCCTTCACGCAGAGAGGTGCCCATTATGTGCCTAAGCATTTCCTCATTCTATTTGCCAATATGTACCTGCTGGTGCCCCCCGCGCTACACCCCATCATTTATGGGGTGAGGACCAAACAGATCCGGGGCAGGCTTCTCCAGCTTTTTACTCATATAGAGACCTAAATGTTTTCTCCCTGTGCTCTGGCTCTCAGATTGAGCTCTGTGCAGAGCTGGCCGGTGCACGGTGCTGGGACCTCTTCCCTGAATCACTCAATTGAGAGACAGAGGACATTAAACCCTTTCCTGTCCTTCCTGTGCTGTGTCAATGTGGAGAACTGGGGAGTCAGTCTATGGACACTACACTGAGTTGCCTTCTCTCTAATTGCAGGTAGCTGGATCACTAAAATTGTAATCTTGATCCATCTCTTCTGTCAAGCCTCGACCCTGCTGTGTGTCTTCTCCCCAAAGTACTGCCCCTGTCACTTCCTCCTGTCTTCCCCTCCCCTTGTCAGCGGCGACCAATCATCTCTAATACCAATATGTTCTCACATCTTACATCAAATAACTTAAGGGACACTGGTTAGTGTTAAACTTTTCAACTTTATTCTTACTTTGCTACCAACTCAGTGTAGAGAGAGACCCCGTCAGGACTCCTAGAATCTATTTCAGCTCTGGGAGGGGAATAGGGTACAGCGTGTTTCAGCATGAGGCAGATACATCTGGGGGTCTAAATAAGAAGATCCGAATGGCCATACTGGGTAAAACTAATAGTCCATGTTTCCCAGTAGCCTGTCTTCTGACAGTGCCTAGTGACAGCTACTTCAGAGGGAATGAACAGAACATGGCCATCATCATGTGATTCATGTTGAGCAGCGGGAGGGGAGAGCAGGGAGAGAAGCCCTACTCATATTTGTCAGTCCATATTCCATACTGCTGCCGCACAGCGGTTGTCTCATTTCCCTTCGACGAACCTCAGAGGGCCTTTTTTTTTTGGTCTCCCCTCCCTGACCCTTAAGAGGCTGCTCTCTTCTCTCAACCTCCCTTTCCTATTCTGGAGATAGAGACGGTTTACGGTGAAGCTCCCTCTCCAGTGTTGGGGAGGCTTCCATCTTGTCCTCTGGGCCATGAGGTCTGTTTTGGAGGAGTGGAGGGGAACCGGGAGGCAGGACATCCTGGTCTACCATTGGGCCCGCAACGTCTGTGACAAGCCTCTTAGGTTGGTCAGAGATTGTTGAAAGACTGGTTGGGGATCCTCCTGCCCGCGAGGATCCTCCTCAGCCCTCAGAATGAAGCCAACCATCTTTACAACTTTGCACATCAGAGGGTCTAGGGTGGGTCTCCACGGTTGCCAGGTGATCTTCTTCCTTTGTGACGTAGGGTACTCTGTGGTTTTCCTGCAGGAAACCCACATAGATCCAGCCACGGAGACTAGTTTGTGGTTAGAGTGGGAGGACTGGTTATATTTTAGACACCTTAGCACTCATTCGGCTGAGGAGGCCCCCCTGTTCTTCCCTGACTTTCAGCCTGAGATGCTGGGGGTTGCCAAGGTTGACTCACATCACCTGCTGTACCTCCAGGCCTGTGTGGAGAGGCTGACATTGAATCTGTTCCATGTCTACCCCCCGAATGCAGGCCCGGAGTTGGTGTGTTTCTATCAACAGGTGTCTGCCTCCCTGGGCACTTTGGATCCTCACTAGTGCCTAGTCCTGGGCGGGGATTTTAATACCATCTTTGAGGACCAGAATCACTCAGGGGTTGAGAGCAGCTAGGCCACTGCAGGTGTCCTCAGAGAGATCATGAATCATCTCTCCCTGGTGGACATCTAGTGCAACCAACATCCGGATGACAATTCCACGTTCACCTGTGTGTAGGTGGAGGTCGATCAGTTGCACCACTCCTGGTTAGATCAGATGTAAGTATTGTGTCTCCATCTTGCCCGGGCCCACTCCTCCAGCATTCGACCAGCCCAGTTCTTGGCCCACCAGTGAGTGGCCATGTTGGCCTCTTTCATCTTGGAGCTCATCTGGGGCTCTTCTCCCTTCAGACCCCCCTACGCATACTCCCAGAGGTGGGGGGCCACGTTATTGCCTAACAGTCGGATTTTTCTTGAACGGGTCCTACAAGAGGATGCTCCCCACCTGAGCCAAAGTGGGACTCTTCTTAACGATTCCTCTCAATACTGTGTGTATGCCTCCGTTTCCCCTATGCATTTCTTAAGTCTCTAGGCGGTGGGAATAAAGTGTGTGATTGCAGAGCCCTAGAGGGCCAGGGTGATGACAGAGACTGGCTGACACCCTGTCTCCTGACAACTAATGGCCTGGGCCCCTTACCTGCAAAGGCGCAGACTGAAGGTGTTGGAGAACAAAGGGATCAGGTGACCTCCTGGCCCAGGAAGGAGACAAAGGCAGAGTAGGAGCTAGAGAGAGGCTCAGTTTGAAGCTGGCTGGGGATATGGAGGGAGGCACAGCCCAAGTGGAGTGTTGGGCTCCCTGCCCCCAAGTTGAACCTGACTGAGGGGTCCTGTTTCCCGTACCTACAAGCTCTGTTTTAGACCATGTTCCTGTCATCTAATAAACCTGGTTTTACTGGCTGGCAGAGAGTCACAGTGAATCGCAGGAAGTGGGGGGTGCAGGACCCTAACCCCCCACACTCTGTGACAACTGGTGGGAGCGGTGGGATGTACTGCACCCTGTGGATGGCGCTTCCTGCAGTTAGTGACTGTGGAGCTGTAACATGAAGGGGGATTGATGAGGACCAGGTGTCCTGAAGGCTCAGAGAGGGGCGGTTTCAGGGGGTGAAGGATCTAAGCTTAATCCCTGGGAGTGTGTGACCAGTGAGAAGGACTATGGCAGTAACGGGGTCCCCCTGGGGACTGCAGCAAGCAGTGTCAGGGGTGGAGGAGTCTGCGGCTTGGCTCTGGGAGAGAGAAGGACTGATGCAGTAACAGGGTCCCCCTGGGGACTTGGCGAGCAGTCTCGGGGTGGAGGAGCTGCGACTCGATCCTGGGAGAGAGGTGGTGACCTGGAGAAGGGCTGGCACACTTGGGGTTCTTCCTGGAAACCATGGGGAGCTAAGAGCATATAGGCCTGTGAATCCACAACAATGTGAGAACAGTGAAGTGATGGCCTATCACCATCTCCTTAAGAAGGATATTGTAACCTTGTGAAAAAAGAGAGGGTTACGCATTGGAAAGTTCACCAAAGCACAGTTAATCGTGCATCTGGAGGATAATGACCGCTCTAAGGAGCAGATTCCTGACCCAGATGGGGCTACAAGAAGATCTGGGAGCAGCTGGAGTGGTAACCAGGCATCCCAAAGAGTCCTGTCCCTGACCAGATGGGGGTCTTCACGATCAGGTTCCACATCAGGGGATCAGCGCCGGATTGGATTGTAGCTGAGTCCGAGAGAGAGCGAGAGGACCATGAGAGACAGCAAGAGCCTGAGAAGGAGCTGCAGGAGAAGCATCAGCAGCATGAACTAGCGATGGTGGAGCGAAGAGGCACAGGGGACTTCCCAGGGGTGAGTGGGGATAGACCCCGGGGTGCCAGTTCCACAGGGAACCTCAATACTAAATTGCTGCCCCTGGTTAAGGAGGGGGTGGATATGGAGGCCCACCTCACTGCTTTTGAGGAGGCTGGTGATTTGAACCAGTGGGACACTGCGGAAAAGCCCCTGTATCTAGCTCCCTTGCTGGGTCCCAAGGCCATAGACGCCGTCAGCCAGATGGGTGGGGTGGTGGACAGTCTTCCACTCCCGGCCCCGGCCTATATGTCTGTGTGGAGTCTCCTGGGCTCAGGCCCCGTGGACCCCCAGTGGAAGCAGAAGGTGATGGTCAATGGGGAGATATTGCTGAGGTGGCGAGATCCTGGGACAGAGAGAACTGTTGTCATGCCCCAGGTGGTAAAACTCCACCAGATGCTGAGGGGCTGTGTGACCTGGGTGAGGGTCCCAGGGATGAAGCCCCTTGCCCTGCCTATTGCCCAGATCCCTGTGCAGACCCAGGAGGGGTCAGGCTGGCTGGTCGTTGGGGGTTCTCCAGGATATCGGCTGTGAGGTGCTGTTGGGGAGTAGAACTGTGGGGAATCAGGAGGCAGCTGGTGGTACCCCAGAATTACCACCGCCGGCTATTGTACCTGGCCCGTGGTAAGGGATAAGCTCCCTGGAGATCCCTGCCCATCATAGAGGAGCCTTTCCAGAAGGTGGCTATGGACGTACTGGGGACCCTCACCAAGGCGACTCAGTCAGGAAAGAAACACATCCTGGTGGTGATGGATTTCGCCACTCGCTACCCAGGGGTGGTGGGTCTGTCCTCCACCGAGGCAGACACCATGGCAGACACGCTGCTGACCATCTTCAGAAGAGTGGGGGTCCCCAGCGAGGTCCTTACAGACCAGGGATCCAATGTCATGTCAGCCCTGCTCCAGGGCTTGTGGGAGAAATGTGGGGTCTGGCCCATCTGGGCCTCTGCATATCACCCTCAGTCCAACTGGCTGGTGGAGAAATTTCATGGGACCGTGAGGATGATGCTGAGGACTTTTATAAATCAGCATCTGCAGGACTGGGACAAGTACCTGCCCCACCTGACGTACAGGGAAGTGGCTTGGGAGAAGGGGGAAGACCCCTGGTGGATCTCTTCCCTGAAATGGGAGCCAATCCTCCCATCAGGTGTTCCCCATTCAGAGTAAGTGGGAAAACAGCCCAGAACCTGGAGAGGGAGGCCAAGGACATGCTGGCTTTAGAGGTGATCCAGTCATTCAACAGCCCAGGGCTGGCCAAGGTGGAGGCAATCAGAGATTGGCCTGTTCCCCAGACCAAGAAACAGGTCCAGGCCTTTAGCAGGATGGCGGGGTACTACCGGGGGTTTGTACCCCACTTTAGCTGCCTAGCTGCCCCCATCACTGAGCTATGTAAGGAGGGGAAGCCAGATGAGGCGGTCTGGACTGAGCAGGGCCAGAGGGCTCTCTGTGCGCTGAAGGAGGTTCTAGGCCAGGGCCCGGTAAATAGGATGAACACAGACAGTGCCAAGCCCTGTACAGTGTTCACCGAAGCCTCAGACACAGGGCTGGGTGCCGTGCTGATGCAGGTTGATGCTAAGGGGGAGAGACATCCCCTCGGGTATCTGAGCAAGAAGCTGCTGCTCCGGGAGTAGAACTGTCCGGCCAAAGAGAAGAAATACCTGGCCATGGTGCAGGCTCTTAAAAAGCTGCAGCCGGATCTATTTGGGTGGCGCTTTACTGTGTATATTGACCCCTCTGCCTCAACATGGCTGCATCCAGAGAAAGGGGCTGATTCTGAGTGGCTGGTGACAGAAACACCTGGTCAGAGGGGGGCCAAGATCAAGAGGGGGGCTCCTAACTAAGAGAGCTCAAAACACAGCCCTCCTGACTGGACCGCTGGGAGAAGACCCGATTTCAGCTTGAACCCAAGAGGTCTTGGAATGGAAAAAGGGCTCGGGCCGCATAAACCTTCCCACATGTGGCCTGCGGGTGCCATCAAGCACACCCGACCTAAGGGGGGGCGTGAAACTGGCAGGGCTTGCTGTAACTCCCACCAAGAAATGGGAGAGATGCTGGGGCCTTCATGGGAAGGTTGGTGGATTCAAACTTCCCCAGGTCACTGGCTAAAGTGACCCCACTCAGTTTGGTCTCAAAGGGGAGAGAGGTGTGATGAAGTGGGACTGTTCTTAATGTTTCCTCTGGATACTGTGTGTATGCCTCAGTTTCCCTTATGCATTTCTTAAGTCTCTAGGCGGTGTGATAAAAGTGTGTGATTGCAGAGCCCTAGAGGGCCAGGGTGATGACAGAGACTGGCTGACACCCTGTCTCCTGGCAACTAATGGCCTGGGCCCCTCCCCTGCAAAGGCGCAGACTGAAGGTGTTGGAGAACAAAGGGATCAGGTGACCTCCTGGCCCGGGAAGGAGACAAAGGCAGAGGAGGGGCTAGAGAGAGGCTCAGTTTGAAGCTGGCTGGGGATATGGAGGGAGGCCCAGCCCAAGTGTGGCGTTGAGCTCCCTGCCCCCAAGTTGAACCTGACTGAGGGGTCCTGTTTCCTGTACCTGCAAGCTCAGTTTTAGACCATGTTCCTGTCGTCTAATAAACCTTCCGTTTTATTGACTGGCTGGCCTCACCCCAGAGCCCACACCCCCAACCAGAGCCCTCACTCCTGCCACACCCCAACCCCAATTTTGTGAGCATTCATGGCCCTCCATACAATTTCTATTCCCAGATGTGGCCCTCAGGCCAAAAAGTTTGCCCACCCCTGATGGTCCTTTAGACCATCCCTAGAGTTTAAAATCTCCAGTGATGGAGATTCCACAACCTCCCCAGGCAATTTATTCGAGTGCTTAACTAGCCTGACAGGAAGTTTTTCCTAATGTCCAACCTAAACTTCCCTTGCTGCAATTTAAGCCCATTGCTTCTTGTCCTATCCTCAGAGGTTAAGGAGAACAATTTTTCTCCCTTCTCTTTGTAACAATCTTTTATGTACTTGGAAAAGGTTACCATGTCCCCTTTCAGTCACAGTGAATTGCAGGAAGTGGGGGTGCAGGACCCTGACTCCCCCACACTTCATGAAACCACCCACCCCTCACCCCAGGGCCTCTGTAATTCTTAATTGGGCTCCTGTCCCATGAGTCCCCTTGGCCCCTCCCTTTCATAACCCATGCGGGCTGCTTGTGCTGCAGCTGGTTCATTTCTAAATTCCACCAAGGGAACAACGTCACATGCTCATGCTCCACACGCTTCACTTCCTCAGTTGCCCTGATACCGAGTGGCGACACCGAGTACCACCTTGGGAGAGTTAGAATCCCATTGGGCCAGAAAACACTCCACCCTAGTCCCACAGCCCGTGGGGGATATCGGTGGGTGGCTCCTTCATGGAGCCGTGAGCACAGGGACATATGTGGCCCAGTTCACCCCCATTCCAGATGCCTGCCCATTCTGTGGCATGAGGCACACCCAGTTACACTCCTCTCTAGAATGCACAAGGTTGCAGCCCCTATTCCAACTCCTCCACAACTTCAACAGGAGGTTCTGGCTGCACTTTCCCCCACACCTTGTCATATATGCTCCCTGCTTTAGCTCAACATACAGGATGTGGCCTGCAGGTCCCTTCTGTTACAGGTGAAACCTACTCTAATATAAATCTGTAAACTTATTAAGAAAACAAATACTTATGCCCATAAGAAAATAAGAAACTCATAAGAAAAGATATATAGGCAAGCAAGTAGGCTAGACTTCAGGCTGCCACAGCTGCAGGCTGCTAGTTGTAATGGCCAGGGACGAAAAAGTGACAGAGAGAAGGGGGGCACGTGTGTCTGTGGGGGGGTGAGTTACAAAGGAAAGAGAGAGCTGGACATAAATGCAGCAGGAGAGAGAGGGGGGGGAGAGGGAGACGGGGAGAGGGAGAGGGAGAGATGGGACATAACCCACTAGAACAGGGACTCCCTGTCTGTACTGTTCTGAGGAGCACTTTCCAAGGGAGACACAAACTCTCTCCCTGACCCCAAACAGGCACTGTGTGTTCCAGAAACATTTCCTTGAGGGAAGCCCGGCCGGATCAGTTCTGGAACAAGAGCATTTGGGGACTCACAGACAGCAGAGGAGCCACATTTGGGTGAAGAAAATATCTTGTGGCACCTCCCTGGCCAGGCCCACTCCCCATCCACGTCTCTGTAGCAGCTCCAGGTTTTCTGTCACAGCCCCGCTCAAGCTCATGCAGCTGGACACTCGCCAGCCGAGTGTGTTTGGGGCCCACAAACAAGACCCAGGTGATTCTGAGTCCCAGCACGGCTCAGGCCCTGCCTCCGGCTCTGAGTTTCTAGGCCCACTCTCGCAGTGCTGCTTCTGCTCTAGTGCCCTCCTCTGGGAGCACCAAGGCCCTGAGGCTAACTTTGGCTCGGCTCCCCCAGACTCTCCAAGTCCTTCAGCCCACCCTTCCCAGAGCTCCCCCTTGGGCGCACTCTGTTTCCAGTGTCTCCTTTTCGTGTCACATGATCGCTAAAGCAAATAGCCCAAGGCCTTGCAAAAGGGGTCCTGTGACACGTGGCCAGAAAGAGTCCAGCAACTTGCAGGCTAGTGACCCAGATTCACCCTTTAGAGACAGGTTAGAAAAGTATGTAACTGGTAAAAAGGGCCATTCCATCTTAAAATGAGCTTTCAAATGGCGACTTCAAATATTACAGATCTGGAAGAAGTTAGTGACTCTAGCAGTCTAAATTTACCAACAGCATGTTAGAGGTTAACCGTGTAATCAAGCGATTCCTGTCTAGAGATGTATTCGCTTAATTCAGAGATGAAAAGGAAATATTATTAGATGGAACTTTGGGTGCAATAATATCATTTTCTCTACATCTCTTTAAATTTTCTGGTGAACTATCTTTAACTGCTTAATGAATAATAACCTTATGTTAATCCAAGTAGTTAATTCCCAGTGATGTCTCTGTATATAATTACCTTTTAAACAATCACCTCTCTTTTTTAAAAAAAAATGTAGTTTAGTTCATAAGAATTGGCTCCAAGTGAGAATTTGGATAATATCTGTAATGAGGCTCGGATTGCAGCTTCCTGAACAGGCCTGTAGAATCATAGAATCATAGAATCTCAGGGTTGGAAGGGACCTCAGGAGGTCATCTAGTCCAACCCCCTGCTCAAAGCAGGACCAACCCCAACTAGATCATCCCAGCCAGGGCTTTGTCAAGCCTGACCTTAAAAACCTCTAAGGAAGGAGATTCCACCACCTCCCTAGGTAACCCATTCCAGTGCTTCACCACCCTACTAGTGAAAAAGTGTTTCCTAATATCCAACCTAAACCTCCCCCTCTGCAACTTGAGACCATTAGTCCTTGTTCTGTCATCTTCTACCACTGAGAACAGTCTAGATCCATCCTCTTTGGAACCCCCTTTTAGGTAGTTGAAAGCAGCTATCAAATCCCCCCCTCACTCTTCTCTTCTGCAGGCTAAACAATCCCAGTTCCCTCAGCCTCTCCTCATAAGTCATGTGCTCCAGCCCCCTAATCATTTTGGTTGCCCTCCGTTGAACTCTTTCCAATTTATCCACATCCTTTTTGTAGTGTGGGGCCCAAAACTGGACACAGTACTCCAAAAGAGGCCTCACCAGTGCCGAATAGAGGGGAATAATCACGTCCCTCGATCTGCTGGAAATGCCCCTACTTATACAACCCAAAATGCCGTTAGCCTTCTTGGCAACAAGGGCACACTGTTGACTCATATTCAGCTTTTCGTCCACTGTAACCCCTAGGTCCTTTTCTGCAGAACTGCTGCCCAGCCATTCGGTCCCTAGTCTGTAGCAGTGCATGGGATTCTTCCATCCTAAGTGCAGGACTCTGCACTTGTCCTTGTTGAACCTCATCAGATTTCTTTTGGCCCAATCCTCTCATTTGTCTAGGTCCCTCTGTATCCTATCCCTACCCTCCAGCGTATCAACCACTCCTCCCAGTTTAGTGTCATCTGCAAACTTGCTAAGGGTGCAGTCCACACCATCCTCCAGGTCGTTGATGAAGATATTGAACAAAACCGGCCCCAGTACCGACCCTTGGGGCACTCCACTTGATACCGGCTGCCAACTAGACATGGAGCCATTGATCACTACCCGTTGAGCACGACCATCCAGCCAGTTTTCTATCCACCTTACCGTCCATTCATCCAGCCCATACTTCTTTAACTTGCTGGCAAGAACACTGTGGGAGACTGTCTCAAAAGCTTTGCTAAAGTCAAGAAATAGCACATCCACTGCTTTCCCCTCATCCACAGAGCCAGTTATCTCATCATAGAAGGCAATTAGGTTAGTCAGGCATGACTTGCCCTTGGTGAATCCATGCTGACTGTTCCTGATCACTTTCCCCTCCTTTAAGTGGTTCAGAATTGATTCCTTGAGGACCTGTTCCATGATTTTTCCAGGGACTGAGGTGAGACTGACTGGCCTGTAGTTCCCCGGATCTTCCTTCTTCCCTTTTTTAAAGATGGGCACTACATTAGCTTTTTTCCAGTCATCCGGGACCTCCCCCGATTGCCATGATTTGTCAAAGATAATGGCCAATGGCTCTGCAATCTCATCGGCCAACTCATTTAGCACCCTCGGATGCAGTGCATCCGGCCCCATGGACTTGTGTTCGTCCAGCTTTTCTAAATAGTCCCGAACTACTTCTTTCTCCACAGAGGGCTGGTCACCTCCTCCCCATACCGTGCTGCGGAGTACAGCCGCCTGGGAGCTGCCCTTATCTGTGAAGACAGAGGCAAAAAAAGCATTGAGTACACTAGCTTTCTCCACATCCTCTGTCACTAGGTTCCCTCCCTCATTCAGTAAGGGGCCCACACTTTCCTTGACCTTCTTCTTGTTGCTAACATACCTGAAGAAACCCTTCTTGTTACTCCTAACATCTCCGGCTAGCTGCAACTCCAAGTGTGATTTGGCCTTCCTAATTTCACTCCTGCATGCCTGAACAATATTTTTATACTCCTCCCTGGTCATTTGTCCAATCTTCCACTTCTTGTAAGCTGCTTTTTTGTGTTTAAGACGAGCAAGGATTTCACTGTTAAGCCAAGCTGGTCGCCTGCCATATTTACTTTTCTTTCTACACATCGGGATGGTTTGTTCCTGCAACCTCAGTAAGGATTCTTTAAAATACAGCCAGCTTTCCTCGACTCCTTTCCCCCTCATGTTATTCTCCCAGGGGACCTTGCCCATCAGTTCCCTGAGGGAGTCAAAGTCTGCTTTTCTGAAGTCCAGGGTCTCTGTTCTACTGCTCTCCTTTCTTCCTTGTGTCAGGATCCTGAACTCGACCATCTCATGGTCACTGCCTCCCAGGTTCCCATCCAATATTGCTTCCTCTACTATTTCTTCCCTGTTTGTGAGCAGCAGGTCAAGAAGAGCTTTTCCCCTAGTTGGTTCCTCCAGCACTTGCACCAGGAAATTGTCCCCTACACTTTCCAAAAACTTCCTGGATTGTCTGTGGACCGCTGTATTGCTCTCCCAGCAGATGTCGGGGTGATTAAAGTCACCCATGAGAACCAGGGCCTGTGATCTAGTAACTTCTGTTAGTTGCTGGAAGAAAGCCTCGTCCACCTCATCCCCCTGGTCTGGTGGTCTGTAGCAGACTCCCACCACGACATTTCCCTTGTTGCTCACACTTCTCAATTTAATCCAGAGACTCTCAGGTTTTTCTGCAGTTTCATACTGGAGCTCTGAGCAGTCATACTGCTCTCTTACATACAACGCAACTCCCCCACCTTTTCTGCCCTGCCTATCCTTCCTGAACAGTTTATATCCATCCATGACAGTACTCTAATCGTGTGAGTTATCCCACCAAGTCTCTGTTATTCCAATTACGTCATAATTCCTTGACTGTGCCAGGACTTCCAGTTCTCCCTGCTTGTTCCCCAGGCTTCTTGCATTTGTGTATAGGCATTTAAGATAACTCACCAATCGTCCTGCTGTCCCAGTATGGGGCAGGAGCCCTCCCCTCTTGCACTCACTTACTTGTGCTTCCTCCCGGTATCCCACTTCCCCACTTACCTCGGGGCTTTGGTCTCCTTCCCCCGGTGAACCTAGTTTAAAGCCCTCCTCACTAGGTTGGCCAGCCTGCTTCCAAAGATGCTCTTCCCTCTCTTCGTCAGGTGGAGCCCGTCTCTGCCTAGCACTCCTTCTTCTTGGAACACCATCCCATGGTCAAAGAATCCAAACCCTTCTCTCCGACACCATCTGCGTAGCCATTCGTTGACTTCCACGATTCGACGGTCTCTACCCCGGCCTTTTCCTGCCACAGGGAGAATGGACGAGAACACCACTTGCGCCTCAAACTCCTTTATCCTTCTTCCCAGAGCCACGTAGTCTGCAGTAATACGCTCAAGGTCATTCTTGGCAGTATCATTGGTGCCCACGTGGAGAAGCAGGAAGGGGTAGCGATCTGAGGGCTTGATGAGTCTCGGCAGTCTCTCCGTCACATCACGAATCCTAGCCCCTGGCAAGCAGCACACCTCTCGGTTTTCCCGGTCAGGGAGGCAGATAGATGACTCAGTCCCCCTGAGGAGAGAGTCCCCGACCACCACCACCCTCCTCCTCCTCTTGGGAGTGGTGGTCGTGGAACCCCCATCACTAGCATCTCATGCCTTCCAATCAATGGAGTCTCCTTCTGCTCTGTTCCCTCAGATGCATCATTCACTCCACTCTCTGCACTAGTGCCTGTGGAGAGAACATGAAAATGGTTGCTCATCTGAATATGCGTTTCTTGTACATGGACTTGTCTCATACTCTTTCCTCTTCTGGAGGTCACATGCCGCCAATTATCCTCGCTGGTCTTCTGTCCCCTCTGCGCAGCCTGCTCCTAATCCTCACAATACTGCGCCCGCTGAAGCCTATCCTGACGTATATCCAGGAACTCCTCATTTTCTTTTATGGAACGCAGGGTTGATACTCGTTTCTCCAGACCTTGAATCTTCTCCTCCAATATGGAGATCAGCTTGCACTTTGTACAGACAAAGTCGCTTCTATCCTGTGGAAGAAAGACAAACATGGCACATCCTGTGCAGGTCACGACAGCGGATCGCTCAGCATCCATATTCCCTTCCTTCGAAGAGTTTCTTCACTTGTGGCAGAAGCTACTCAGGGAAACCTGCAAGGGGGATGCCTCAGTAGGCTCTCTCCAGGCGAACTCCCAGGCTAACTCCACCTGTTTGCTTCTCTGCTATGCGCTGCTCCGCTGGTGCGCAGCTGACTGACAGTCTTTTTAGAAGAGCCTGCAATGAAGCACTCCCAAATCACACTATTCAAACAGGAAATCAAACACTCAATCACATGGTCAAAGTGCCAAACTGTCCCCTCAACAGATACTCACTCCCCCGTCTGCAGCCCCCTGGTTGCTCTGCCTCTCCCTTTAGTTTGGGTTAAAGGAGTTAGGAATGGCAAGGAGAGCTTGCCCCCTTCGCGCTCCCCTTCCAAACTCCCTCTCAATCTCCCCTGTTTGCAGTCCCTGTTCGCAAAGCTCCCTGGTCGCTTGCGCACTGCTTTATAAAGCCCTGGCCTCCCTGATTGATTAGCCCCGCCCCCTGGTGTAGAAGCTCACAGCTTCCAACTGCCAGCCACAGCACACGGTCCTGCAAACAAACAAATGAATGAACACACAGACAGACACAAGTACCCCCAAACACACATTACAGACAGCCACTTACCCCAAGGGTCCTGTATTTGCTCCTGCTTTACCTGGAGCAATTCCTCTCAAACTCCCCTCTTTGCAGCCCCTGTTCTCAAAGATTTCTGTGTCATGCATCTTTCTGTACCATCCTGCGTTAATGTCCGTGAAACACCCATGGTGATCCACAAGTGCCTGGAGAACCATAGAGAAATACCCATTCCTATTAATGTACTCGGAAGCTCGGTGGTCTGCTGTCAGAATTGGGATATGTGTGCCGTCTTTCGCTTCTCCATAGTTAGGGAACCCATCTGTGCAAAGCCATCCACAATGGCATACACGTTGCCCAGAGTCACGTTTTTTACTGAGCAGGATGTGATTAATGGCCCTGCAAACTTGCATCAACATGAGTCCAACGGTGACTTCCCCACTCCGAATTGGTTAGCGACCGATTGGTAGCTGTCTGGAGTAGCCAGTTTCTACATTGTGATCGCCATGCGCTTCTCCATCAGCAGTGCAGTTCTCATTCTCGTGTCCTTGCGCCGCAGGGTGGGGGCGAGCTCATGACAACATCCCATGCAAGAGCCCTTTCTCATACAAAAGTTCTGCAGCCACTTCTTGTCATCCCAGACTTGCATGATGATATGATCCTGCCACTGAGTGCTTGTTTACTGAGCACAAAAATGGCATCCCCTTGCGGTCAGCACCTCCGTGAATATCTCAGGCAACATTGTGTTGCCTCTACTACGTGCGTCAACATCTTCGCCGGACTCTTCATCCTCACTTTGCCATTTAAGGAGCAGCTGCACTGCCATTCGTACGTGTTAGTGAGACCCATCAGTGTATTTATCAACAGTTCACGATCCGTTCCCGCAGACCGAAAATGTGGACAGAGCGTGCAGTATAAAAACTGGTGAAAGATGGCGCCAAATGTGGATGGAAGGGAAAGGACTGCTGGGGAGTGAACTGATGCACGACGGGGCATTGGGACAGGGCCCAAGTTGCCCCACGACCTCCCAACCCCTTCCCACAAACCTCGGCGGCTGAAGGGGAAGAGGTGCTTTGTGGGATAGCTGCCCAGAGTGCACCACTCCGAATGTCACTGCAAGTATTGCAAGTGCCACAAGTATGTTTAGATAGCATAGTGAATAGATTTCTGTTTAATTTTGGCTTGGTGTATTCCCGGTGTTAGAAGGGGTAGAAGGGGGGAGTTATTCATGGTTTTCTGTAACTTTAAGGTTTTGTCCAGAGCGGGAAATCTCTCTGAGTTTGGAAATATAGTGCCCTGTAAAATAGTTACCATCCTGATTTTACAGAGATGATTTTACCTTTATTTTTAATAAAATCCTTCTTTTAAGAAGCTGACTGTTTTCTATGGTGTTAAAACCCAGGGGGTGGGTTTTTAGATCACTGTGTAACCAATTGGTTGGGAGATTGTTCTCAAGCTTCCCCAGGAAAGGGGGTGTACGGCTTGAGGGGGTATTTTTTTGGGGGGTGGGGAGGGAAGTTCAAGTGATTCCTTTCCTGGATTCCTGTTAGATACTTGATGGTGGCCGCGAAAGAAGCATTTCTCAGGGTGCAGGGAATTTGTACCTTGGGGGATTTAACCTAAGCTGGTAAAAATAAGCTTAGGGGCTCTGAATGCGGGTCCCCACGTCTTCACCCTAGAGTTTAGAGTGGGGAGGGAACCCTGACATGGCCACTTAATGGTGGGCTGAGAACTGGGTTGGCTGAATGCTGGAGGAGTGGGCCTGGGTAAGACGGAAACAAAATACATACTTGCGGTCCAACCAGTTGTGGCAAAACCAATCAACCTCCACCTGGACATAGGTAAAGGTAGAATTGTCATCGGGGTGTTGGTCATGCCAGACGACCACCAGGGAGTGACGATTGACCATCTCTCTGAGGATGCCTGCAGAGGCCTGGCTGCTCTTGATCCCCAAGTGATTCTAGTCCTCGAAGATGGTATAAAAATCCCCACCCAAGACCAGGCACTAGTGAGGATCCAAAGTGCCCAGGGAGGCAGACACCTGTTGATAGAAAAACAACCACTCTGGGTCTGCATTCAGGGAGTAGACATTGAACAGATTCAATGTCAGCCCCTCCACACAGTCTTGGAGGTGCAACAGGCGACCTGGCATGACCTCGGCAACTCCCAGCATATCAGGCTATAGCTCGGTGGAGAACAGGGTGGACACCCCAGCCGAATGAGCGCCGAGGTATCTTAAATATACTCAGTCCCCCATTCCAGTTGCCAACTAGTCTCGGTGGCTGGATCTATGTTGGTTTCCTGCAGGGAAACCACAGAGTACCCTACATCACAGGGGAAGGAGAACACCTGGCAACTGTGGAAACCCACCCTAGAGCCTCTGGTGTACAATGTAGAAAAGATGGTTGGTTTCATTCTGAGGGCTGAGGAAGATCCTCGTGGGCAGGAGGATCCCCAGCCGGCCTTGCGACAATCGCTGACCAACCTGAAAGGCTTGTCACAGGAGTTGTGGGCCCAACGGTAGACCAGGATGTCCTGCCTCCCGGTTCCACTCCACTCCTCCAAAACAGACCTCATGCCTAAGACGACAAGATGGAAGTCTCCCAAAGCTGGAGAGGGAGCTTCACCTTACCCTTGAAACCACAGGTGTCCCCCAGAAAATAGTGCAGCTCATCACGCAGCACAGTCAGGAGAGAGGGAAGTGGACCCATGACGATTCTCTGGCTGGGCCCCTGTTATGATATTGTCCCCCCGGCGATGAGCAAAGAGGGAGAAGACCACCAGTGTGGTGACCATACTGGTGGCGCCCTTCAAACCTGTCTATCTCCAGAAAGGGCAAGGAAGGTGGAAGTAAGAGAGCAGCCCCCAAAGTGTCAGGGAGTGGAGACAAAATAAAAAACACTCCCTGAGTTTCGTCCTGGGACAGGGGAAATGAGACAACCCCTGGGCTGCCCAGGTATGGAAGACTGGAGGACAAAAATGATTGGGATTCTCTCCCCGCCTCGTCTCCCCCTGCCTCACAAGAATCACATTATGATTAACCATGTTCTGTTCATTCTCTCGGAAGCTCCTGGCACTGGGCACTGTCAGAAGACAGGCTACTGCGCTACATGGACCATTGGTTTAACCCAGTATGGCCATTCTGATCTTCTTATACAGACACCAGATGAATCTGCCTCCAGCTGTAACACACTATACCCGACTCCCCTCCCAGAGCTGAGATAGATCCCAGGAGTCCTGACGAGGTCGCTCTCTCCACAGAGTTGGTAATAAAGTAAGAATTAACGTTAAAGTTTCAACGCTAACCAGTGTCCCTGAAGTGACTTGCCAAAAGCTGTGACAACATATTGGTATTATTGATGACTGGGTCGCAGCTGACAAGGGGAGGGGAAGACAGGAGCAAGTGACAGGGCAGGGATATGGGGAGTAGACACAGAGCAGGGTCAAGGCTTGACAGAAGAGCTGGGGCAATTTCAGGGATCGAGCTACCAGCAATTAGAAAGGTGGCAACCTAGTGTAGTGTCCATAGACTGATTCCCATTTTAATCACATTGACACGGCACAGTAATGGCAGTAAAGGGGGTTAATGTCTCTCTGTCTGTCCAGTAAGTGATTCAGGGAAGAGGCCACAGCACCATTCACCAGCCAGCTCTGCACAGAGCTCAATCTGAGAGCCAGAGCACAGGGAGAAAACATTTAGGTCTCTTTATGAGTAAAGAGATGGAACAGCCTGCTCCGGATCTGTTTGGTCATCACCCCATAAATGATGGGGTGTAGCATGGGGGGCACCAGCAGGTACACACTGGCAAAGAGAACTAGGAAGTGCTGGGGAACATTGTGGCCAAATCTCTGCGTCAAAGACGAGAAGAAATCTGGGATGTACAAAGTTAAGATGGCACAAAGATGAGAGATGCAGGTCCCAAAAGTTTTGAGCCGGGCATCCTTTGTGGGGAGGCGGAAGATGGCCCGGAGAATCAGAGTATAGGACACGGTGATAAAGAAAACATCTATTCCGATCACAGAGAAAAGATTAAAGAGTCCATAGTAACTACTGATGCGTATGTCAGCGCAGGCCAGGTTCACCACAGCTATATGACGACAACAGGAGTGGGGGACGATGTTGGTTCTGCAATATGGCCACCGCCTCGTCAGGAAGGGGAAGGGTAATGTGAGTATGCCACTACGCAGCACCACGGCCAAGCCTATCTTCCCCACAACAGAGTTTGTCAGGGTTGAGGAATATCTCATAGGATTGCAGATGGCCACGTAGCGATCAAATGCCATGGCCACGAGGATTCCAGACTCCATTGCTGAGAAGGTGTAAACCAAATACATCTGGGTGAGACAGGCACTGAAACTGATCTCTCTGGAATTAAACCAGAAGATGCTCAGCATTTTTGGTACAGTGGATGTGGAGATGACCAGGTCGGTGATGGCCAGCATGGAGAGGAAATAGAACATGGGTTCATGGAGGCTCGGCTCCCTCTTCACGATGAACAGGATGGTGAAGTTCCCCAACACGGCTATGGTGTACATAGCACAGAAGGGAATGGAGATCAAGATATGGGCTACCTCTAGGCCAGGTATGCCAAGTAGGATGAAGGTGGAGGGGTTGGTGAAGTTGGTTGTGTTGGAATCTGACATGGAATAGAGGAGCAGGTGTCCAACTGTGCAGTATAAGGGTGTCTCCTGCATGTACCGTACGTTCCCCTGACTTTCTGTGTGTTCCCAGAGTCTAGGGTGATAGTCGCAGTAAAAATGCCTGAATGGAGAGACAAAGTTAATATGAGACACTACATGCACTAGTGGAGGCTGTTCTCATGGGAGAAGCAGATTGATCACTCTTCACACACTGAAAAATCACATTGTCATTATTCAGAGAAAATAACTATGAACAATGACCCTACTAAATCCAATTCCACATTTTGTGGTGCTCTCTGCATTAATAATTCCTAATCATTGTGGTGGGGGAACCTTAAGAGGAGACATGTGTGGATACTGGATATCCATCATTGTTCCTTAATGCAATGGGAGCCAGGATAGGGAATCCATACTGTAGGGAGTTCCCCATTAATCCAGTTGCTCTAAATCTGTGAGTTGAGAAAAGGAAACTTTTGGGGAAGACATGTTCTGGGAGAAACATCCCAATTTGAACATACCTCATGGAAAAGTCCTGGGCACCATTGATAGCAGCTCAAGAGAAACTCCTGCTCATTCTCGGCAGTGAACAAAATAAAAACAATAAGATATGGGATGGAGAATAACATGTTCTGGATATTTAGTTATTTTTTGTCACCCAGTCTCTATTAAGGATATAGGATATATAAAACGGATTTCCAAAACAGGCTCTGAGAATAGGGGAGGCTGCCATATGGAAACATCTAGAAAAGTCTGGAACTCTCTAGTTTACACAAGAGACAAAGAAGAGAGCATATGATATAGGAGAGGAAAATAAAAAATGAAACTGATTAACTTTCAAATGGACAGGTCCCAACCAGTACTATCTATAGACACTTAGTGCTCTAAGAGGACTAATTCCCTAAAGTTGAGGAAAATTGTCAAACAAGCTGATTGGGAGGAAACAGTTAGAGAGAAAGATATGAATGAAAATTGGTAGGTCTTTGATAACGGTTTATGAGATAGCGGAAAGATCATGATTCCCCAGTCAACAACGTGAACAAGTTTGGGTGTAAACCCAGTTCAGTGGCAGCAATTAGTGGGGAGAAACAATATGTAACAAAGAGGAAAAAGGGAAAATAGATAGCCAAGAATAGAAGGCGGAAGTTATGAATATTGATACGGTACGTTAAGACATGAGGGAAAATTCCATGTTTGGCAGGGCTATGGAACACAAAAAAACGGTTATTAAGTATATTAACAACCAGAGAAAACCTAGAAAAGTTGTCCGGCTATTCCTGTGTTAAATGTAAAGTATTAAAAAATATAGAGAAAGGGATTTTTTGATAAAATAATTGAAAAGGTTAAAAAACAATGAAAAGGTAGCATGGGATTAGTTAAAAAAAAGTCTAGAAATATAAATAATGCCAGTCACCAAGAGGATTTATACAATACAGGTCTTTTAAATAAACCTGACTTCATCCTTTTTTGAGAGTACACATTTGGTTGATCATAGGGAACCATGCAGATTTGATTTCTCAGACGTATTTGATTTAGTAGGGGATAATACTGAGTTGAAAAAAATAACACCATACAATATGAGTACAGAACAGGTAAAATGGGCTGAAAACTGGCTAAGAGTTGGCTCTCAGAAAGCTGTTATCAGTAGGCCATCGTCAGTAAATGGGGCTGTTTGTAGTGGGGTTCTGTAGGGATCCGTTCTAGGCCCGATGCTATTCAATATTTTAATCAATGATCTGGAAGGAAATAGAATAAAATTTGTGATTACCAGAAGATTGGTAAAGTGGATACAAGAGGTGGGCAGAGCAGGCATACCGAGTGATACGCTGTCTACACCTGGGCAGAGATTATCCAATAAGTTCTTGGAATGTATTGGAGACAATTTTCTGTTCCAGAAGCTGGAGAAAGCTACTAGGGGAGAGGTTGTTCTAGACATGATTTTGACAAACAAGGAGGAACTGGTTGAGAATTTGAAAGGCAGCTTGGGTGAAGTGATCATGAAATGAGAGAGTTCATGATTCTAAGAAATGGCAGGAGGAAAAACAGAAAAATAAAGACAATAGATTTCAAGAAGGCAGACTTTAGCAAACTCAGGGAGTTGGTAGGTAAGATCTCTAAGGAAGCAAGTGTAAGTGTAAAAACAATAGAAGACAGCTGGCAGATTTTCAGAGAGACATTATGAAGGGCACAAGAGCAAACTATACCATTGAATAGGAAGTATGGCAAGAGACCACAATGCCTTAACCAGGAGATCTTGAACGATCTGAAAAACAAAAAAAGGATCCTACAAAAAGCGGACACAAGGTCAAATTACAAAGGAGGAACATAAACTAATAACACATGCATGTAGGGGCAAAATTAGAAAGGCCAAGGCACTAAACGACATCAAACTAGCTAGAGACATAAAGGGTAATAAGAAAATATTCTACAAATACATTAGAAGGAAGCAGAAGACCAAAGACAGGTTACGTCCATTACTAAATGAAGAGAGAAAAGCAACAACAACAAAATGTGGAAATACAGAGGTGCTTAATCAAATCTTTGTTTCAGTTTCCACCAAAAAGGTTGGTGGTGTTTGTACGCCTAACAACGAGAAAGTCAGTGAAAATGGGGTAGGTTCAGATGCTAAAATAGGGAAAGAACAAGTTAAAAGTTACTTGGACAAGTTAAATGTCCTCAAGTCCCAAGGGCCTGAAGAAATGAATCCTAGAATACTCTGAAGGAACTGACTGAGGAGATATCTGAGCCATTAGCTATTATATTTCAAAGTCATGAAAGACAGGGGAGATTCTGGAAGACTAGAAACGAGCACATATAGTGCCTATCTATAAGAAGAAAACAAGGGCACCTCAGGCAATGAGGGACCAGTCAGCTTAACGTCTGTACCAGGTAAGATAATGGAGCAAATAATGTATTAATCAATTTGCAAACATCTAGAAGGTAATAAGGTGATAAGTCATAGTCAGCATGGATTTGTTAAGAACAAATCTTGTCAAACCAACCTGATAGTTTTCTTTGACAGGGTAACAGACTTGTGGATGGGGGGAAGCAGTAGGTGTGATATATTTTTACAATAGTGAGGCTTTTGATACAGTCTGACATGACCTTCTCATTAAGAAACTAGTGAAATACAACCTAGATGGAGCTTCAATAAGGCGGGTGCATAACTGATTGGAAAACTGCTCCCAGAGAGTAGTTATAAATGGTTCAGTGATGCTGGAAGGGCAAAACGAGTGGGGTTCCACAGGGATCAGTTCTGGATCTGGTTCTTTTCAATATTTTCATAAACGATTTAGATCATTGCGTAGAGTGCAAACTTATTAAGTTTGCAGTTGATACAAAGTTGGGATGGGCTGCAAGTCATTTGGGGAATAGGATAAAAATTCAAAACGATCTTGAAAAACTGGAGAAAAGGACGATTGGGGTCTTGAAAACATTACCCAAAAGGTAAGACTGAAAGAACAAGGTTTGTTTAGTCTAAAAAAAAGAAGACTGAGGGGGGACATGAGAACATCTTTCAAATATCTTCAACGTTGTTACAAGGAGGGAAAAATATTCTCCTTAACCTCTGACAATAGGTCAAGAAGCAGTGGAATTAATTTGCAGCAAGGGAGGTTTAGGTTGGATATTAGGAAAAACCTCTTAACTGTCAGGGTGGTTAGGCACTGGAATAAATTGTCGAGGGAGATTCTGGAATCTCCATCATGGGAGATTTTTAAGAGCAGGTTAGACAAATACCTGTCAGAGATGCTATAGATGGTGCTATACTGCCAGGTCTATGATGTAGCTTCATCTCTCTGGGGTGTGGATTTTTTTGCTGTTTAAAAATAGGCAAATGCAATGTTAGGTTATATTAGAAAAAGTATAACATGCAAAGCACAGGACGTGATGGTATTCCTCTATTCCGTTCTGTCTTGCGACAGATGGGCAGGACAGGAGGCAATGGGTTTAAACTCCAGCATAGCAGATTTAAATTAAATTTTAGGAAAATCTTCCTAATTTTAAGTGCAGGAGGCCAATGGAACAGGCTCCCAGGGAAGTCATGGAAGCTCCTTCTGTGGAGGTTTTCCAAAGACGTGTGAATAGCCATGAGTCTTAGATAACTAAGACAAAACAAATCCTGCATCTTGTCAAGGGGTTAGACTAGCTGTCCATTGTGTTCTCTTATAACTCTATGGCTCTATCATTCTATGATGTAAAATCCTAGTGTAGACCAGGCCTTAGTCACACACAAGTCTTTTGGCTCAATACAGAGGTAACAGGAGGACTGGATGATCAAATGGTCCCTTCTGATCTTAAAACCTATGGATCTATTGATAAAGAATGTAGATCAGGCATTTACATTTAATGTGTCTCATAACATGAATAAGGAAACATTTAGTTAAATTGAAAATCTGAACATATAACATTGAGAAAAGTTAATTGCTAACATACTTCATATTTGGCCGGTAGAACTCCTTGCTACCAACGTTATCGGAGTAAAAAGCATAGACAAATGGGAATCACAAAATGGACTGGCTAGTGATTATTGTAGGTGGTGCTCATGACATTACCTGAAGTTAAATAGAAAATCTCATTTTCAGTTGCTTTTAAGTTTGCCAAATTTTAGGTGTTTGGACAGTAATTCCCCATGCTGGGTGTCTGCTTCTAGCAGAATTGTTTTTTGAAAGTTTAAGGCACAACAGTACAGGCGACTTCTCGAATGAAGCTAGGAGAAAGTATGTGTTACCCGTGTTGAAAAATTCTCATTATTATTCTAGTGAGGAACAGTAGCACCTCCAAACTTTCCAGCAGATAAAATTCAGGTAACAGCATCTGTCCCACTGCCCCATTAACAGACAGAGCCATGAAATGCAAGAGGAGGGGGTGACGGTGTCTGTGCATTAACACACAGCTGGCTCCTGATGTCTGCACTCAGTTCTTGCTCCAAGGGGAGTTTTTCCTCACTCGGGCCTGAGCAAAGTATTGGCCATGGCCTCAGAATTTGGCCTTGTATTGCACATCTACTAACATCTTTCATCCTGAACGATTCACTGTGCCACTGAAATGCACCACCTTAGGGCTGGAGGCCATCAGGCGGGATGAGCAGGGGTGCACAGAAATCAGAGACATTTTGGCCAGTGATTCCTTAACAAACTCATCACTTATGGCAAAGGCCCTGGGATGTTTAATGGTTGTGCAGAGCGGAAAGGACCCCAGACTTAATGTCTATCCCTTCACACCCATGTAACACTGGGTTTGCTGATCAGGTGAGCTCCTCCGCAAGAGATGGTACCTGTGAATTCTGAGATGGAAGTGTCCTCCCTAGGAATCCCCTTCAGGTATCCGAGACCCAGATCTCTCTAGACCCAGCATCTTCAGCAGCATTCCACGCCGAGAGCCGACACGGGGTGTGCACAGTTTATAATATAGCTCTGTGCATTCCCTGTGGGGTTCGCTCAGCCTCTAGAGGAGAAGGGAGCATCTAAATGCAAACAGGCTGTAGACAAGCATGTCTCCGCTTCTGTGCTAATTAGGAGTAAAGAGTAATTAAGGAACCTTCCCAAAGGGGGTTGAGATCTCCTGGGCTCTGGGCTGTGTCATTGAGGAATTGTCTGGTTTCTGTATTTTTGTATATTTATAGAATATAATTCATTAGAAAGAAAATAAGGGATAATGCCTAGGTGTCCATAAGCTCTGGTACCCTGTAAATGCCCAGGATGGATGGGTAGATAGGAGACAGTCAGATCTGGAGAAAGATGACTGAGGGGAGACATGAGCACTTTCTAAAGACATATGGGGCTGTTGATATGGGATCAAAAATCAATAAATCTCCTCACCATCATCATACTGTGCAGCACTTTCATTGAAGGATCTTCACAAGAGTTAGCAAAGGAAAATAGCCCCAGTATAGACATTTTCTATGCTTGTGGTCTCCAGCACCTGCTCCCGATCATTGGGCATAGCCCTGTCTAACCCTGGGTCACACCTATTAGCCCACGATTGATTGTATGGCCCATCTGACTAGAGCCTTATGTCTTTGTGCTATTCCAGTACTCTTTGCTCACACTTGTACTCAGAGGCAGGAGGCTGGAGCTATATGAGGGGGCTGATGAAGGCTGAGGTACTCTGGGATGATGTTTTCTATGCTTGTGGTCTGCAACACCTGCTTCATATCATGGGGTAGCATAAGATGAGTAGTGAGGATATTCAAAGCTGAGCTCAGCAACCAGCCTCTTTAGCTCTGTCAGTTTGGGCAGTTTTCTTACTAGGGACACATGACGAGAGTGAAAGACCAGCAAATTCTGAAGTGAACATACCAGTGAAGGCCACTATACAGTCAGTGATCGCGTTTTAGTCCCACAAGACTGCCAGGGATGGATATAAACCGAATAGACAACCCGACCACCTTTAGCATCTTCCCAGAGACTGATGCAGGCAACGCTCGATATACGTGGAGGTTACATTCCTTTGGGATTCGCCATGATGTTGATACTGACTGACAGGACGAATGGCTCCCCAGATACTAAGGAAAAAGTCTGTTGGTCCAGTAATGTGTGTGCATCTAAGGTCTGACAAATAGAAGGTGCAGGTGACATTTGCTGAACAAGGAAAGTGAGAAGGACATTTTCAGGGGGTCATAAATTAAATAAGTGATGGGTAGCAGGGAAAAAACTCTCTCATTTTCCTTCGCTCTCTATCTCGACCTGCTTTTCTCTTATTTCTATAGATATATTACTGTGACACACTTTACCCCAAACCAATACCCTGGAACCTCCACATTCACTGCAGTTATAAACTTTCAACACATCTTGTACTAAGTAGGTCATGTGAGGTGCCAAAGGAAATGTTATAATTTACTTCAGATGATGATCCTATTTGTATGCATGTATAATTTATGTATCTAAAGTTATGAATATTGACTGTGTACCTATATTTCAAATGTGTTTTCTCCTGTGATAACTCCCATCAGGTAGTTTACATCTAATCTCACCAGCAATTTGTGAATGGACTATCCAAGTTGATGGCCCATCAATGAACACAATGGGTCATGGAAGAAGCTCATCCCCACCTGTTTGACTTTCCTGTGGACTTTCTAGCCAGAATAGGGTAATGGCCCCTACTATGATTCATTAAATCATGCAAGGGCATGTGGCCAGCTCATGTGACCCTTGACTCCATCTTGTGCCTGAACTTTTCCACTAGCTGTGCTGTTCTCCAAATGAGGAGAAATTAATATGACTGGGACTTTTCAGCTTGGAAAAGAGACGACTAAGGGGAGATATGATTAAGGTCTATAAAGTCATGACTGTTGTAGAGAAAGTAGAAAAGGAAGTGCTATTTACTCCTTCGCATAGCACAAGAACTAGGGGTTACCAAATGAAATTAATAGGCAGTATATTTAAAACAAACAAAAGGAAGTATTTCTTCACACAAGTCACAGTCCACCCGTTGAACTTTTTGCCAGATGATGTTGTGAAGGCCAAGACTATAACAAGGTTCAAAAAAGAACTAGATACATTCATGGAGGATCGGTCCATCAATGGCTATTAGCCAGGATGGGCAGGGATGGTGTCCCTAGCCTCTGTTTGCCTAAAGCTGGAAATGAGTGACAGAGGATGGATCACTTGATCATTACCTCTTCTATTCATTCCCTCTGAGGCACCTGGTGCTAGTCACTTTCCAAAGACCGGATACTGGGGTAGATGGACCTCTGGTCTGACCCAGTGTGGCCATTCATAGAATCATAGAATCATAGAATCTCAGGGTTGGAAGGGACCTCAGGAGGCCATCTAGTCCAACCCCCTGCTCAAAGCAGGACCAACCCCAACTAGATCATCCCAGCCAGGGCTTTGTCAAGCCTGACCTTAAAAACCTCTAAGGAAGGAGATTCCACCACCTCCCTAGGTAACCCATTCCAGTGCTTCACCACCCTACTAGTGAAAAAGTTGTTCCTAATATCCAACCTAAACCTCCCCCTCTGCAACTTGAGACCATTACTCCTTGTTCTGTCATCTTCTACCCCTGAGAACAGTCTAGATCCATCCTCTTTGGAACCCCCTTTTAGGTAGTTGAAAGCAGCTATCAAATCCCCCCTCATTCTTCTCTTCTGCAGGCTAAACAATCCCAGTTCCCTCAGCCTCTCCTCATAAGTCATGTGCTCCAGCCCCCTAATCATTTTGGTTGCCCTCCGTTGGACTCTTTCCAATTTATCCACATCCTTTTTGTAGTGTGGGGCCCAAAACTGGACACAGTACTCCAAATGAGGCCTCACCAGTGCCGAATAGAGGGGAATAATCACGTCCCTCGATCTGCTGGAAATGCCCCTACTTATACAGCCCAAAATGCCGTTAGCCTTCTTGGCAACAAGGGCACACTGTTGACTCATATTCAGCTTTTCGTCCACTGTAACCCCTAGGTCCTTTTCTGCAGAACTGCTGCCCAGCCATTCGGTCCCTAGTCTGTAGCAGTGCATGGGATTCTTCCGTCCTAAGTGCAGGACTCTGCACTTGTCCTTGTTGAACCTCATCAGATTTCTTTTGGCCCAATCCTCTAATTTGTCTAGGTCCCGCTGTATCCTATCCCTACCCTCCAGCGTATCAACCACTCCTCCCAGTTTAGTGTCATCTGCAAACTTGCTAAGGGTGCAGTCCACACCATCCTCCAGGTCATTGATGAAGATATTGAACAAAACCGGCCCCAGCACCGACCCTTGGGGCACTCCACTTGATACCGGCTGCCAACTAGACATGGAGCCATTGATCACTACCCGTTGAGCACGACCATCCAGCCAGTTTTCTATCCACCTTACCGTCCATTCATCCAGCCCATACTTCTTTAACTTGCTGGCAAGAACGCTGTGCGAGACTGTATCAAAAGCTTTGCTAAAGTCAAGAAATACTTCTGTTTTCTGTTACAAATGCTCAAGGGGCTGTTATGCCATTGACGTCAGTGGTAATCGCCGTTGTAGCACTAGGAATCACTTCGTCTGAGAGCTGATATGCTTGGACACAAAGCAGGGCACATTAGTCTGGTTCTTAATCCAGGTTAAACGAAGTCCCTGGCCATTATCATCAACCAGCCTGCAGCTGCAAACTACCACCAGCTCAGTGTGAACCTGTCCGGAGGGATTGCTGGGCAGGTGGCTGCTTTGTAGGTTGCTCGAAAGCTGTGTGCAGTAGTACAAGCCGCAGCTACTGCCCTGTTCCCTTCCGCAGCCGTTATGGGGATGTCGTGGTAGCAGGCTTGCTACAAATCTGTTCTATAGAGCAATGGGGAGCTCAGCTCCAGTGGATGGTTGCAAAATGTGGTGGCCGAGGAAGGCTTTGGATTTCCGGTCTGACATTTTCAGTGTTCCTGGTCTCCAGCAGCTCCTCCATACCAAGCGGCAGCACAAGATAAGGAGGTTATTCAAAGCCGTCCTCGACACCTTGGATCCTCACTACTGTCTGGTCCTTGGTGGGGATTTTAATACTATCTTTGAGCACCAGAATTGCTCAGGGATCGAGGGCAGGCAGGCCGCTGCAGACATCCTCAGAAAGATCATCAGTCAACTCCCTGGAGGACGTCTGGCACGACCAACAGCCAGATGACAATTCCTCCTTTACTTATATTCCGGTGGAGGTTGATCAGTTGTGCCACTCCTGGTTGGATCTCATGTATGTATTGTGTTTCCATCTTGCCCAGGCTGACTCCTCCAGCATTTGGCCGGCCCAGTTCTCAGCCCACCATTGAGTAGCCATGATGGCCTCTTTCATCTCAGAGATCACCTGGGCCTCTTCACCCTTCAGACCCCCCTACACATACTCCAGGACGTTGGGGCCATCTTATTGTCTACTGCTCTTGTTTTCCTTGAACGGATCCTACAAGAGAGTGCTCCCCACCCACCCCTCACACCAGGACCTCTGGAATTGCTGATTGGGCTCCTGTCCCATGAGTCCCCTCGACCCCCTCCCTTTCGTGACCCGAGCGGGCTGCACACCCTGCATCCAGATCATTTCTGAATTCCTCCAAGGGAACAACTTTACATGCTCATGCTCTACACACTTCAATTTCTCAGATGCCCTGATAACAAGTGGTGGGTCCTAGTACCACCTTTGGAGGGTGAGGAACCGTGGTGGGCCAGAAAGTATGCCACCCTGGTCCCATAGCTCACCGGGGATATCAGTTGGTGGCTCCTTCATGGAGTCATGAGCACGGGGATGTACATGGCACAGTTCACTCCCTTTCTAGATGCCTGCCCATTTGTGGCATGAGGCAGACCATGGCACACGCCTCTCTAGAATGTGCAAGGTTGCAGCCCCTATTCCAACTCCTCCACAACTTCATTCAGGAGATTCTCACTGCACTTTTCCCCACCTTTTCCATTAGGTTTTGCAACTTTTGTTTCTCCCTTAGCTTTGGTAACTCTGCTTTAGTTCTAATCATGCATCTCTTCTTCAAGTGGAGACTTTGCCTCCTTTTGGAGAATTCCCAACCCATGGAACCAGAAAGGAGACCAGAGGAGAGGGAAGAGATAACACGGCTGTGGTGAAGGAAGAACAGAGCCATCAGAGAGATGGAACAACTGGAAACCCCCAAGGAGTTGAAAATTTCAGGTAGTGCACTTGAGTCCGAGAAGGGATTGAGACACAGTTTTTAGATCGATCTATTCAAGCAGCTTAGCTTGGTGAGAAAGAAAACCAGCAGAAATTGAAATCTTCTTCAACATTGCAGGACTTGAGGCTGTGGGCATCTTTACAAGCATTCAACTCAGGCTTTGTCTACACTAGCACTGTTGTCAATAAAACTTTTGTCAGGGGAGTGAAAAAAACAACAAAAGTTCTGTCTGTCATCGTGTATCTAATTCTGTGTGCGACCTTGCCCAGCTCATATGTCTCCATGCCTCAGTTTACTTATCTGTATACTGCGGATATTTTCATAATGACTTTCCTTTCCTAGCTGTATGGAAGATCTTCCAATGAAGGGTGCTGCACAGTATGACGATAGTGAGGAGATTTATTAATCTATGATTCCATATAGAGAGACCCTGCAGAAAGTGCTCATGTCTCCCCTCAGTCATCTTTATCCAAATCTGTCTGTCTCCTATCTACCCATCCAACCTGGGCATTTACAGGGTACCAGAGCATATGGACATCTAGGCATTATCCCCTTTTTCCTTTTAATCAACTATAATGTATAAATATACACAAATATACAGAGCAGCCAATTCCTCTCTGATTCGGCCCAGAACCCAGGAGTTCTCATCGCCCTTTGGGAAGGTTCCTTAATTACTGTTTACTCCTAAAACTGGATAATTAACACAGAAGTGGAGACAGCCTGTTTGCATTCAGATGCTCCCTTCTCCACCTAAGGGAGGCTAAGTGAACCCCACTGGGAATACACAGAGCTATATTATAAACTGTGCACACCCCTGTGTCAGCTCTCGGCGTGGGATGCTGCTGCACATGCTGGGAGAGAGAGGTGTGGATCAGAGACAGCTGAGGGGGATTCCTAGGGAGGACACGTGCATCTGAGAATCCACAGGTACCCATCTCTTGCTGAGGAGCTCACCTGATCAACAAACCCTGTGGAGTAAGTCTGGGGTCCTTTCCGCTCTTCACAATTGTGTCACATTTCAGGGCCCTTGCCATAACTGATACCTTTGCTAAAGACTCACTAGCCAAAATGTCACAGATTTCTGTGCACCCCTGCTCATCCCGCCTGATGGACTACAGCCCCAAGGTGGCTGCATTTCAGTGGCACGGTGAATCCTTCAGGATGAAAGATGTTAGTAGATGTGCAATACAAGGCCAAATTCTGAGACCACGGCCCGTGCTTTGCTCAGGCCCCAGTGAGGCAAAGCTTCCCTTGGAGCAAGAACTGAGTATAGACGTCAGGAGTCGGATCTGCACTAATGCACAGACACTGTCACCCCCTCCTCTTGCATTTCAGGACTCTGCTGTTAATGGGGCAGGGGGACATGGGCTGTTACCTGACTTTTATATGCTGGAAAGCATGGAGGTGCTAGGGCTCTTGACTAGAACAAAAATGAGAATTTTTCAACCTGGGTAACATGTACTTTCTCCTAGATTCAATCGAAAATTTGGCTGAACTGTTGTCCCTGAAACTTTCAAAAAATAATTCTGCTAGAAGCAGACATCCAGCATGGGAAATTTTGTCCAAACACCTAAAATTTGGCAAACTTATAAGCAAACTGAAAATGAGGTCTTGTAATGGAAGGTGTCAGACAGCCTTAACTACAGGTAGCAAGGACTTCTACAGGCTAAATATGAATTATTTTAGCAATTACATTTCCTCAGTGCTATATGTTCTGCGTGGTTACCTTGATTAACAAAATGTGTATCCTTGATTAACCAATATGTGCTCTCATAATAGGATGAAATCAGGTTTATTTCACAAGACCTGTTTTGCATAAACCCTGTTGGTGACTGGCACTAATAACATTTCTAGACTTTTCCATTGTTTCTTAATCTTGTCAATTCCTTTATGAAAAAAAACCCCTTCCCTTTATTTTTAATTATTCAACACAGGAATTGACATAAAACTTTTCTAGGATTTCTGTTGTTGTTAATATCATTAAAAATCTCCTTTTTCTAATCCATAGCTCTGCCAAACATGGAGTTTTCCCTGATGCCTTAAAGTCACTTATCAATTTTCATAACTTCTGATTTCTATTCTTGGGTATCTATTTTCCCTTTTTTCTCTTTTTTACATATTGCTTCCCCCCAATTGCTGCCCCCACTTTACCACTGAATTGGGTTTTTAACCAAAGTTGTTCACTTTGTTGACTGTGGAATCACATTTTCTCTATCTAATAAATTGTTAGGAAAAAAAAACAATCTTCATTCATATTTTTCTGTCTAAATTTTTCCTCTCAATCAATTTTACTGACAATTTTCCTCAACTTTGGGGAACTAGTCGTCTTGGAGAGTTTCATTTTTTATTTTCTTCTCCTATACCATATGCTCTCATCTTTGTCTGTTGTGTAAACTAGAGTCCCTGACTTTTCTATCTCTTTGCATATGTCAGCCTCCCTCATTCTCACATCCTTTCTTCGAAATCCCTTTTATATGTGCTACTTTCTGAATAGATACTGAGTGACAAAAACTGAACACATATCCAGAACATGTTACTCTCCATCCCATATCTTTGGCATCTGGACATTGCTTTTGTTTTGTCCACTGCTGTGAACGAGCAGGTGTTTCTCTTGAGCTACTATCAATGACGCCCAAGTCTTTTCCCTGACGTATGTTCTAGGTGGAATGTCTTGGCAAAAGTTTGGTTTTTTTCACTCTCAGATTTCGAGCAACTGGATGAATGGGCAGCTCCCTGTAGGATGGACACACTATCCTGGCTCTCATTGCATTAAGGAACAATGATGGATAATCAGTATCCACATTGGTATCTCCTGCTGGTTGCTTTTAAGGTTCCCCCACCACAAAGTGTAGGAATTATTGAGACAGGGAGCCCCACTAAAGAGGGAATTGGATTTAGTAGGGTCATTGTTCATAGTTATTGTCTCTGAATAATGACATTGTAATTTTTCAGTGTGTGAAGAGTGATCAATCTGCTTCTCCGATGAAAACAGCCTCCACTAGTGTATGTAGTGTCTCATATTAATGTTGTCTTTCCATTCAGGGATTTCTACTGTGACCATCACCCAAGACCCTGGAAACACAGAGAAAGTCAGGGGAACATACGGTACATACAGGAGACACCCTTATGCCTCAGAGTTGGACAACTTCTCCCCTACTCCATGTCAGATTTCAACACAACTGACTTCACCAACCCCTCCACCTTCATCCTGCTGGGCATTCCTGGCCTAGAGGCGGCTCATATCTGGATCTCCATCCCCTTCTGTGCTATGTACGTCATTGGCGTATTGGGAAACTTTACCATCATGTTCATTGTGAAGAGGGAGCCGAGCCTCCACGGGCCCATGTTCTATTTCCTCTGCATGCTGGCTATCAACGACCTGGTCCTGTCCACATCCACCCTACCCAAAATGCTGAGCATATTCTGGTTCAATTCAAGAGAGATCAGTTTCACTGCCTGCCTCACCCAGATGTACTTCATTCACTCCTTCTCAACAATGGAGTCTGGAATCCTAGTGGCCATGGCTTTTGATCGTTATGTGGCCATCTGCCATCCCCTGAGACATTCCACCATCCTGACAAACTCTGTTGTGGCCAAGATAGGCCTGGCCGTGATGCTGCGCAGTGGCATACTCACATTACCCTATCCCTTACTGGCGAGGCGGTGGCCATATTGCAGAACCAACATCATCCCCCACTCGTATTGCGGGCATATCGCTGTTATTAACCTGGCCTGTGCTGACAGTTGCATCAGTAGTTACTATGGCCTGTTTTATCTTTTCTCTGTGATTGGGATGGATATTTTTTTTATTTCCGTGTCCTATACTCAGATCCTCCGGGCCATCTTCCGCCTCCCCACAAAGGACGCCCGGCTCAAGACTTTTGGGACCTGCGTCTCCCATCTTTGTGCCATCTTAGCTTTGTACATCCCAGATTTATTCTCCTCTCTCACGCAGCGGTTTGGCCGCAATGTGCCAGTGCATTTGCGCGTTCTCATTGCCAGTGTGTACCGGCTGGTTCCTCCCGTGCTACACCCCATCATTTACGGGGTGAAGACCAAACAGATCCGGGACAGGCTGCTCCAGCTCTTTACTCATAAAGAGACCTAAATGTTTTCTCCTTGTGCTCTGGCTCTCAGACTGAGCTCTGTGCAGAGCTGGCTGGTGCATGGTGCTGGGTCCTCTTCCCTGAATCACTTACTGGACAGACAGAGAGACATTAAACCCTTTCCTGTCCTTCCTGTGCTGTGTCAATGTGATGAACTGGGGAATCAGTCTATGGACACTACACTGAGTTGCCACCTTTCTAATTGCTGACAGGTGGATATCTGATATTGCAGTCTTGCCCCATCTCTTCTGTTAAGCCTCGACCCTCCTCTGTGTCTTCTCCCCAAGGCCCTGCCCCTGTCACTTGCTCCTGTATTCCCCTCAACTTGTCAGCTGCGACCCAGTCATCTCTAAAACCAATATGTTCTCACATCTTATGGCAAGTCACTTCAGGGACACTGGTTAGTGATAAAATGTAAATGTTTATTTTTACTTTGTTACTAACTCTGTGGAGAGAGAGACCCAAATCAGTACTCCTGGGATCTGTGGAAGTCGGTAGAGGAAATTTGGATGCAGGCCTCTATATGAGCAAGAGTCAGGCTAACTCTAACTGTAATAATGGGAGATTTGTAGAAGCAGGGCTCACAGCAGAAGCGGGTGGGAAGACAGCAGAGTAGAGTCAGCGTGACCCAGCCTTGAGATTTCTCTGTTTTGAGAACAGAAGTGAGAAAATACAGGAATTGGCAAGACATAATATAAACAAACTGTTGATCATTACTGTATGTAACAAAGGTATAAATGCTTGCCTTAATTGTTTATCTTTTGAGAGACCTGCCTAGGAGGGGGAAACCCTGTGTCCTAGTGCACTCTCTCCCTCTGTGCAATTGCTTGAGTCAATAAAATGTATCTGCCTTGCTGCACCCAAAGAAAGAGTGAGAACTCTGTTTTTCTCCGACAGATCTATCTCAGCTCTGGGAGGGGAATGTGGTATAGTGTGTTACAGTAAGAGGCAGGTACATCGGGGTCTAAATAAAAAGATCAGAATGGCCACACTGTGTAAAACTAATGGTCCATGTAGCCCAGTAGCCTGTCTTCTGACAGTGCCCAGTGCCAGGAGCTTCAGAGGGAATGTACAGAACAAGGCAATCCTCATGTGATTCATATGGAGCAGCTTGGCAGAAGGGGGCAGAAGCCCTGACCCTGGGCCGCCTCAGCTTCAGCTGGCAGGAGTTCAAGTCTCCAGCCGCAGTAGGAGCCTATGGGGGAGGGGAAGAGTCCAAGGTGCCCCGGCTGGAGGAGCAGAATAAGACCTCAGCTCAGGCTTCCCTGAGCCCTGGCTCCAGCCACAGATTGGAGGCAGGAGCAAAAGCCCCCAATCCGGCAGGAGCCGCTGCAGGAGGAAGCCCTGAGCTCGGTGCCTGGTGCTGTGGCAGGATTGCGTCGGGGGGCGTGGGGGACGGGAAGGGACAGAAGCTTTGAGCTCAGCTGCTGGACTGCTGCAGAATACAACTGAGCATGTCCCACCCTCATTTCTGCACTGCCGCCTAAGGTGGGTCTGATCTCCCCACCAAGAGCGGCCGTGCAGGGGAAGGACAACTCCCGTCCCTCCCCACAACCAACAGAATAGCAGCCGGGAGCCTCAGGCTCCCTGCAGAAAATGAGATCAGATTTCTCAGGGGACAGCTGATTTCTTGGTCTGTGACACATTTTTCACGGCCGTGAAACTGGTAGGGACCTACTCATTTCTATCCCCTCTATCCTACATACCACTGCCTCCCAGGGGCTGTCTCATTTCCTCTGTGCTTGGACAAACCTCAGGGGTGGTTTCCCCTCCTGACCCTTTAGGGGCTGCTCTCTTCCCTCCACCTCCTTTTCCCTTACGGGAGATAGAGGCGGGTTGTGTGGCACCACCTGTACAGTCACCGCACCAGTTGTCTGCTCCCTTCTTGCCCATCTCCGTGGGCCACAGGATCGTAACAGGGGCCAAGCCAGAGGACCATGTTGGGTCCACTACCCCGTCCCCCACTGGGCTGCAGGATGAGCTTCACCGTTTTCTGGTGGATACCTGTGATTTCAAGGGTAAGGTGAAGTTCCCTCTCCAGCATTGGGGAGACTTCCATCTCGTCCTCTTGGCCATGAGGGCTCTTTTGGAGAAGTGGAGGGGAAGCAGAAGGCAGGATATCCTGGTCCACCAGTGGGTCCTGGGTGGGGATTTTAATACTATCTTTGAGGATCAGAATTGCTCAGGGATCGAGAGCAGCAAGGCTGCTGCAGACATCCTCAGAGAGATCTTCAGTTATCACTCCCTGGTGGATGTCTGCCACAACCAACAGCCAGATGACAATTCCTCCTTTTCCTATATCCGAGTGGAGGTCAATCGGTTTTGCCACTCCTCGTTGAACCGCATGTATTTATTTTTTTTCCATCTTGCTCGGACCCACTCCTCCCGCATTTGGCCGTCCCAGTTCTCCCACCATTGAGTGGCCATGATGGCCTCTTTCATCTCAGAGTTCACCTTGGGTCTTCACTCTTCAGACCCCCCTACACATACTCCAGGAAGTGGGGTCCATCTTAATGCCTACTGCTCAGGTTTCCCTTGAACGGGTCCTACAAGAGAGTGCTCCCCACCCACCCCTCACACCAGGACCTCTGAAATTCTTGATTGGGCTCCTCTCCCATGGGTGGCCGGACATAGTACCACCTTCAGAGGGTGAGGAACCGTGGTGGGCCAGAAAGTACTCCACCCTGGTACCATGGCCCACCGGGGAATATCAGTTGGTGGCTCCTTCACGGAGCCATGAGCATGGGGATTTTCACGGCACAGTTCACCCGCATTCCAGATGCCTGCCCACTTGTGGCATGAGGCAGACCCTGGCACACACCTCTCTAGAATGTGCAAGGTTGCAGCCCCTATTCCAACTCCCCCACAACTTCAACAGGAGGTTCTGGCTGCACTTTTCCTCACCTTTTCCATTAGCTTTTGTAACTTTTGTTTCTCCCTTAACTTTGGTAACTCTGCTTTAGTTCTAATCATGCCTCCCTTCTTCGAGTGGAGACTGTGCCTCCTTCTTATGAATTCCCAACCCACGGTACCAGAGAGGAGACCAGAGGAGAGGGCAGAGACAACAGGGCTGTGGTGAAGGAACAAAGGGGCCATCAGAGAGATGGAACAACTGGAAACCCCCAAGGAGTTGAAACTCGCAAGTAGTGCACTGGAGTCCGGGAAGGGATTGTTGGTCAGGGGTGTGAAACAAACAAAAAAAGCACTAAGTGAGTGGCAAACACTAGTTGGGGGAGGTTTGGTGATGTCGGTAGGAGAGTTCCCTCCCATAGCCACAGAGCAGCCACGTGACAGTGTACTCCGTAGGGCTCTATGGAAATATGCTTACAAATGTATATATATATATATATATATATATGACACAACTGGAATCTGTTTTATGCTCCGTATGCCATATAACATATCTATGTAAATGTTATGATCTATTGAATCTATTCCTCCTATTTGTATGCATGTATCATTTTTATAGTTGAGGTTATGAATATTGGCTACTTACTTGATTGATATCTAAGTAGCCTAGTGGAGCATCTGTTGTAGACAGAGCCTCAGTCAGGCAGAGGGAGCCGGTTATTGCACACTTTTGCAGAAATTTGAAGAGACTTGAGTACTGCAAAAGAGCAAAACATTCCAAGGGTAAAAGTTTCACCATAGAAGAGAAAAGTAAGCCGAGTCCTTTCAAGAAGATGTAAGCAGGTCAGTGGTCCTGCTCTTGTGTGGAACTTTCCTGCCTGATGCCCCACCCTGGTGGAATTGGCTAGCAAAAGGATCTGAGTCCTTGCTCCCACTCCCTTTACCCAGATGTCTGCCTCACCTCGAGAAATTTAATTCTTTCTTTAAACCTGTAATAGTCTTGGCCTTCAAAACCTCCTCTGGCAAGGAGTTCCACAGGTTGACTGTGTGCTGTGTAAATAAATAGTTCATTTAATTTGTTGATAAGAAGAAAAAAAATCAGAACATGCAAAGAACCTTAGTTGTGTTTCTATTCTGTTTAGGTTCAGTAAAGAATATACATGCACTGGCAGCTGACATTGTGAACACACAGCAGCGCTATCCCTGCAGTGCTCGCTGATCGAGGGGTTAAGTCCCAGCTCTTTACATCTGCAAGTGTAGAAACAGTCTGTTCCCTTGAATTGACCCCAGTGACTGTGATGCATTGGCTGGTTTCTGAGTGGGAGGGGAAGTGGAGTCCCAGAGTTCACACCTCACAGAACCGGGGAGCTCACAAACCCCAGCTAGTTCTGAGAACCTCAGATTCACGTTGAGAGGCTGGCGAAGGCGAAGGCTCCATCTTCCAGCCTTTCCTCTGCATCCCACCCAACAAACAGGCCCTGCCAGAGCGGAAGTCCATTTCCTTGGTGTGATGGAGAGACCGTGGTTACAGAAGGGAAGTCAGACCTCCAGGGTTCTGTCAGTCATTGTGTCTCTGATTCTGTGTGTGAAGAAAGGAGAGCAGTAGAATACAGAGCCTGGACTTCAGAAAAGCAGACTTTGACTCCCTCAGGGAACTGATGGGCAAGGTCCCCTGGAAAGCTGGCTGTATTTTAAAGAATCCTTATTGAGGTTGCAGGAACAAACCATCCCGATGTGTAGAAAGAAAAGTAAATATGGCAGGCGACCAGCTTTGCTTAACAGTGAAATCCTTGCTCGTCTTAAACACAAAAAAGCAGCTTACAAGAAGTGGAAGATTGGACAAATGACCAGGGAGGAGTATAAAAATATTGTTCAGGCATGCAGGAGTGAAATTAGGAAGGCCAAATCACACTTGGAGTTGCAGCTAGCCGGAGATGTTAGGAGTAACAAGAAGGGTTTCTTCAGGTGTGTGAGCAACAAGAAGAAAGTCAAGGAAAGTGTGGGCCCCTTGCTGAATGAGGAAGGGAACCTAGTGACAGAGGATGTGGAGAAAGCTAGTGTACTCAATGCTTTTTTTGCCTCTGTCTTCACAGACAAGGTCAGCTCCCAGGCGGCTGCACTCCGCAGCTCAGTATGGGGAGGAGGTGACCAGCCCTCTGTGGATAAAGAAGTAGTTCGGGACTATTTAGAAAAGCTGGACGAACACAAGTCCATGGGGCCGGATGCACTGCATCCGAGGGTGCTAAAGGAGTTGGCCGATGTGATTGCAGAGCCATTGGTCATTATCTTTGACAAATCATGGCAATCGGGGGAGGTCACGGATGACTGGAAAAAAACTAATGTAGTGCCCATCTTTAAAAAAGGGAAGAAGGAAGATCTGGGGAACTACAGGCCAGTCAGTCTCACCTCAGTCCCTGGAAAAATCATGGAACAGGTCCTAAATTCTGAACCACTTAAAGGAGGGGAAAATGATCAGGAACAGTCAGCATGGATTCACCAAGGGCAAGTCATGCCTGACTAACCTAATTACCTTCTATGATGAAATAACCGGCTCTGTGGATGAGGGGAAAGCAGTGGATGTGCTATTTCTTGACTTTAGCAAAGCTTTTGATACAGTCTCCCACAGTGTTCTTGCCAGCAAGTTAAAGAAGTATGGGCTGGATAAATGGACGGTAAGGTGGATAGAAAACTGGCTGGATGGTCGTGCTCAATGGATAGTGATCAATGGCTCCATGTCTAGTTGGCAGCCGGTATCAAGTGGAGTGCCCTAAGGGTCGGTTTTGTTCAATATCTTCATCAACGATCTGGAGGATGGTGTGGACTGCACCCTTAGCAAGTTTGCAGATGACACTAAACTGGGAGGAGTGGTTGATATGCTGGAGGGTAGGGACAGGATAAAGAGGGACCTAGACAATTTAGAGGATCGGGCCAAAAGAAATCTGATGAGGTTCAACAAGAACAAGTGCAGAGTCCTGCACTTAGGATGGAAGAATCCCATGCATTGCTACAGACTAGGGACCGAATGGCTGGGCAGCAGTTCTGCAGAAAAGGACCTAGGGGTTACAGTGGACGAAAAGCTGAATATGAGTCAGCAGTGTGCCCTTTTTGCCAAGAAGGCTAACGGCATTTTGGGCTGTATAAGTAGGGGCATTTCCAGCAGATCGAGGGACGTGTTTATTCCCCTCTATTCAGCTCTGGTGAGGCCTCATTTGGAGTACTGTGTCCAGTTTTGGGCCCCACATTACAAGAAGGATGTGGATAAATTGGAAAGAGTCCAGCGGAGGGCAACAAAAATGATTAGGGGGCTGGAGCACATGACTTATGAGGAGAGGCTGAGAGAACTGGGATTGTTTAGCCTGCAGAAGAGAAGAGTGAGGGGGGGATTTGATAGCTGCTTTCAACTACCTAAAAGGGGGTTCCAAAGAGGATGGATCTAGACTGTTCTCAGTGGTAGAAGATGACAGAACAAGGAGTAATGGTCTCAAGTTGCAGAGGGGGAGGTTTAGGTTGGATATTAGGAAAAACTTTTTCACTAGTATGGTGGTGAAGCACTGGAATGTTTTACCTAGGGAGGTGGTGGAATCTCCTTCCTTAGAGGTTTTTAAGGTCAGGCTTGACAAAGCCCTGGCTGGGATGATTTAGTTGGGGTTGGTCCTGCTTTGAGCAGGAGGTTGGACTAGATGGCCTCCTGAGGTCCCTTCCAACCCTGAGATTCTATGATTCTATGATTCTATAGTTCCCCATGCCTCAGTTTACATATATCTATATTGGGGATATTTTCATAATGACTTTCCTTTGCTAACTGTTTTGAAGATCCTTCAATGAAGGGTGCTGCACAGTATGATGATAGTGAGGATGTTTACTGATATCTGATCCCATAGCGACATCCGCATATGTCTGCATAAATTGCTCATGTCTCCCCTCAGTCATCTTTCTCCAGATCTGACCGTCTCCTATCTACCCATCCATCATGGTCATTTACAGCGTACCAGAGTCTATGAACATCTAGGCATTATCCCTTTATTCCTTCTAATCAAGTATAATTTATAAATATACACAAACACACAGAGCAGCCCATTCCTCTGTGACACAGCCCAGAGCCCAAGAATTCTCATCTCCCTTTGGGAAGGTTCCTTAATCTTGTTTACTCCTAAAGCTGGATAATTAGCACAGAAGCGGAGACATGTTTGTCTACAGTCTGTTTACATTCAGATGTTCCCTTCTCCTCTAGAGACTGAACGAACCACACTGGGAATACACAGAGCTATATTATAAACTGTGTGCATCACTGTGTTGGTTCTCGGCGTAGGATGTTGCTGAAAATGCTGGGATGAGAGAGGTGTGGGACGCGGCTACCTGAGGAGGATTCCTAGGGAAGACACTTCCATCTCAGAATTCACATAAACCCATCTCTTGCTGAGGAGCTCACCTGATCGACACACCCTGTGAAGTAAGTCTCTGATCCTTTCTGTTCTGCACAACCGTGACACGTCCCAGGGTACTCACCATAAGTGATGGGTTTCCTAAAGAATCACTGTCCAAAATGTCTCTGTTTTCTGTGCATCTCTGCTCATCCCACTTGATGGACTACAGCCCCAAGATGGCTGCATTTCTGTGGCATAGTGAATCTTTAAGGATGAAAGATGTTAGTAGATCTGCAATACAAGGGCAAATTCTGAGACCACGGCCCATACTTTGCTCAGGCCCCAGTGAGGCAAAACTCCCCTTGGAGCAAGAACTCGGTACAGACGTCAGGAGCCAACTGTGTGTTAATGCACAGACACTATCACCCCCTCCTCTTGCATTTCAGGGCATGATACCTGACTTTTATCTGTTGGAAAGCTTGGAGGAGCTCGGGCTCCTCACTAGAACAATAAGGAGAATTTTTCAACATGGGTAACACATACTTACTCCTAGCTTCATTCCAGAAGTTGGCAGAATTGTTGTGCCTGAAATATTCCAAAAACAATTCTGCTCGAAGCAGAAATGCAGCATGGGAAATTTCAGTCCAAACACCTAAAATTGGCAAACTTATAAGCAACTGAAAATGAGCTCTTGTAACGGAAGGTGTCAGACAGCCTTAACTACAGGTGATCCCACCAGCACCACCTGCAACGGCCAATCCATTTGTGATACCCATTCTTCTCTGCGTCTCACTCCAATGATGTCGGTAGCCAGGAGTTCTACAGGCCAATTTTGAATTATGTTAGCAATTACCTTTTCTCAATGTTATATGTTCTGCGTGGTTACCTGGATTAACGAAATGTGTACTCTCATAAATGGATGAATTCAGGTTTATTTGACAAGACCCGTTTGCATAAACCCTGTTGGTGACTGATATTAATTACATTTCTAGACCTTTTAACAAATCCCATACCAGCTTTTCAATGGTTTCTTAACCTTGTCAATTCTTTTATTAAAAAAAAAACCACAAAAAACTTTCCCTATAATTTTAATTATTTAACTCAGGAATTGCCATAACACTTTTCTAGGATTTCTGTTGTTGATAATATACTTAATAACCTCCTTTTTGTAATCCATAGCACTGCCAAACATGGAGTTTTCCCTGATGTCTAAAATTATCTTATCAATTTTTATAACTTCTGATTTCTATTCTTGGCTACCTATTTTCCCCTTTTCTGCTTTGTTACATATTGTTTCCCCCCACCCCACCCCACCCCAAACCACCCCAAATTGCTGCCTTCACTTTACCACTGAACTGGGTTTTTACCCAAAGTTGTTCACTTTGTTGACTGTGGAATCATGATTTTTTCGCTATCTAATAAACTGTTATCAAAGAACTACCAATTTTCATTCATATTTTTCTCTCTTAATTTTTCCTCTCAATCGCTTTTGCTGACAATTTCCCTCAACTTTAGGGAATTAGTCCTCTTGGAGCACTAAGTGTCTATAGATAGTACTGCTTGGGAACTGTCCATTGGTATGTAAATCAGTTTCATTTTTTATTTTCTTTCCTATACCATATGCTCTCTTCTCTGTCTGTTGTGTAAACTAGAGTCTCAGACTTTTTTATCAGTTTGCATATGTCAGCCTCCCCACTTCTCAGAGCCTCTTTTGGAAATACCGTTTATGTGTGCTATATCCTTAATAGAGTCTGGGTGGCAAAAACTGAACACATCTCCCAAACATGTTATTCTCCATCCCATATCTTAGGGATCTGAACATTGCTTTTGTTCTGTCCACTGCTGTGAATGAGCAGGTGTTTCTCTTGAGCTGCTACCTATGGCGCCCAGGTCTTTTCCCTGAGGTATGTTCTAATGGGGATGTTTCTCCCAGCAAATGTCTTGGCAAAAAGTTTCCTTTTCTCCACTCTCAGATTTCGAGCTACTGGACAAATAGGGGACTCCCTACCGTATGGACTTCATGTACTCGCTCACATTGGATTAAGGAACAATGATCAATTACCAGTATCCACACTTGTGACTCCTGCTGGTGCCTGTTAAGTTTCCCCCACCTCAAAGTGTAGGAATGACAAACGCAGGGAGCACCATTAAATATGGAACTGGATTTAGTATGGTTGTTGTTCAAGCATATAATATCTCATATTAACGTTGTCTCTCCATTCAGCCATTTCTACTGTGACCATCGCACAAGACCCTGAGAACACCCAGAAAGTCAGGGGAACATACAGTACATACAGGAGACACCCTTATGCCTCAGAGTTGGACACTTTCTCCACTACACCATGTCCGATGCCAACACGACCGACTTCACCAACCCCTCCACCTTCATCCTGCTGGGCATTCCTGGCCTGGAGGCAGCCCATGTCTGGATCTCCATTCCCTTCTGTGCCATGTACGCCATAGCTGTGTTGGGGAACTTCAGCATCCTCTTCATCGTGAAGATGGAGCAGAGGCTCCACACACCCATGTACTATTTCCTCTGCATGCTGGCTGTCGCTGACCTGGTTATGTCCATGTCCATCCTGCCCAAAATGCTGAGCATCTTCTGGTTCAATTCCAGAGAGATCGGTTTCAGTGCCTGCCTCACCCAGATGTACTTCATTCACTGCTTCTCAGATATGGAGTCTGGAATCCTCGTGGCCATGGCTTTTGATCGCTACGTGGCCATCTGCCATCCCCTGAGACATTCCACCATCCTGACAAACTCTGTTGTGGCCAAGATAGGTCTGGCAGTGGTGCTTCGCAGTGGCATACTCGCATTACCCTACCCCTTGCTGGCGAGGCTGTGGCCATATTGCAGAACTAACATCATCCCTCACACCTATTGTGGGCATATCACTGTGGTGAACCTGGCCTGCGCTGACATCAGCGTCAGTAGTTACTATGGCCTGTTTGATCTTTTCTCTGTGATCGGAATCGATTTGTTTTTTATCGCCGTGTCCTATACTCAGATCCTCAGGGCCATCTTCTGCATCCCCACGAACGATGCCCGGTTCAAAACGTTTGGGACCTGCGTGTCCCATCTTTGTGCCATCTTAGCTTTGTATATCACAGATTTCTTTTCCTCCCTCACACTGAGGTTTGGTCACGATGTGCCAGTGCATTTGCGCATTCTCATTGCCAGTGTGTACCGGCTGGTGCCCCCCGTGCTACACCCCATCATTTATGGGGTGAGGACAAAACATATCCGGGGCAGGCTGCTCCAGCTCTTTACTCATAAAGAGACCTAAATGTTTTCTCCCTGTGCTCTGGCTCTCAGAGTGAGTTCTGTGCAGAGCTTGTTGGTGCGTGGTTCTGGGTCCTCTTCCCTGAGTCACTTATTGGACAGACAGAGAGACATTAAACCCTTTCCTGTCATTACTGTGCTGTGTCAATGTGATGAACTGGGGAATCAGTCTATGGACACTACACTGGGTTGCCACCTTTCTAATTGCTGGCAGCTGGATCCCTGAAATTACAATCTTGCCCCATCCCTTATGTCAAGCACCGACCCTGCTCTGTGTCTTCTCCCCTCGGCCCTGCCCCTGTCTTCCCCTCCCCTTGTCAGCTGTGACTCAGTCATCTCTAGAACCAATGTGTTCTCTCATCTTATGGCAAATCACTTAAGGGGCACTGGTCTTGTTAACATTTCAGTGTTTATTCTTACTTTGTTACTAACTCTGTGGAGAGAGAGACTCATCAGGACTGCTGAGATCTATCTCAGCTCTTGGAGGGGTTGTCGGGTTTAGTGTGTTACAGCAGGAGGCAGTTACATCTGGGGTCTAAATGAGAAGACCAGAAAGGCCACACTGGGTAAAACCAATGGTCCATGTAGTACAGTAGCCTGTCTTCTGACAGTGCCCAGTGCCAGGGGATTCAGAGGAAATGAACAGAACAAGGCAATCCTCGTGTGATTCATGTGGAGCAGGGAGGGGAGGGTGGAGAGAAGCCCTACTTATTTTTTTCACCCCATATATCAATTCGCTACTGGCCAGGGGTTTTCTTATTTGCCATGTCTTGGACGAATCTCAGGGGGTGGTTTCTTTGTCTCCCCACCCTGAGCCTCTTCCCTCCACCTCCCATTCCCTTTCTGAAGAAAGAGACAGGTTATACGGCACCACCGGTACAGTTGCCGCACCAGTGGTCCTCTCCCTCTTTGGCCATATCGGTGGGCCACAGGGTTGAACGAGGGGCCCAGCCAGAGGATCGTCATGGGTCCACTAACCCTTCCACCAGTGTGCTGTAGGATGTGCTTAACCTTTTTCTGGTGAACACCTGTCGTTTCAAGGGTAACGTGAAAGTCCCTCTCCAGCGTTGGGGAGACTTCCATCTTGTCCTCTCGGTCATGAGGTCTGTTTTGGAGCAGTGGAGAGGAACTGGTAGGCAGGACATCCTGGTCTACAGGTGGTCCCGCACTTTCTATGACAAGCCCAAATCTTTCAGGATGGTCAGTGAATGTTGCAAGGCTGGTTGGGGATGATCCTGCCTGTGAGGATCCTTCTCAGCCCTCAGAATAGGTTTCCCCACCTGGGTAAGAGTAGGGCTAATGCTTACAATAAAGGGGTAATGCAAGCAGTAGCGTAGCCAGGGGGAGAGCAGGGGGAGCGGCCGCTCCCCCACTGAGCAGAAGCGGTGCCTTTTTTGAGCTCCGATGCCTTTTGCTACTGCATTGCTGCTGGAGCGGAGCATTGTTTTTTGCTCCCGGTGCCTTTTTTTGCTCCCGACGCTTTTTGCTCCCGGCACCTTTTTTTTAGCTCCGCTCCCCCTGTGCTCTAAACCTGGCTACGCCACTGAATGCAAGTAAACATCTGGACTGACTCTTCAGGGTTTGGGAGGAGGTAACGGGCAGTACAGCTTGCAACCTTGTAGCAACTCTGATGCAATAAACGATGGTACCTAGATTGAAAAGTCCAGCCTCCGACTGGATCCTTCCGTTTCTCTCAGTTCTACCCACAACTCACATCACTTGAAGTGAGGAAATAAATTCCAGTCCATTAGCAGTCAAGGTGGGTGTTAAACAGAATCTATGGTATAGGGTGACCAGATGAGAAGACCCGAAAATCAGGACTTCCCACTCAAAAAAAAAAGGAAGAGACTCTGCCGCCGAAGTTGTTGAGCAAAAAAGAAAAACAACAGAAAAACCTCTGCCACTGGAAGCCTCTACCACCAGAAACTGTTGAGCAGGAAAAAAAACAACAACGGAAGAGCCTCTGCTGCCGGAAGCTGTGGGGCTAAAAAAAAAAACCAAAAAAACCCCGGAAGACGGAAAATCGGGACAAAAGGCTTCCCGACCGACCATCGGTCAGGACACGGCAGAAATGGTCAAAAATCGGGATGGTCCCGATTTTATCGGGACGTCTGGTCACCCTACTATGGTAGAACCTTAGAGTTACGAACATCAGAGATACTTGCTAACCAATCAACCACACATCTCATTTGGAAACAGACATACAAAATCAGGTAGCAGCAGAGTGAGAAAAAAAATACAGGAGAGTACTGAGTTAAACATCGAGTATTAAAATAATAAACAGAATGATACAAAAAAATTTGACAAGGTTAGGAAACAATGGGAAATCTTGATTATATGAAAAAAGGCTAAGTCTATAATTAATACTAGCCAACAATGGGGTTTATGGAAAACTGGCCTTGTCAAATGAACCCCTTTTCATCCTTTAATGTTAGTACACATTCGGTTGATCAAGGGAACGATGGAGATGCAATAGACTTTGATTTCTAGAAGGTATTTCTTTCATAGGGGAAAACATTCTGATAAAATATAAACACTATACAATATCAATATAGCATACAAAAAAGGGACTAAAAACTGGTTAATGATACGTCTCAGAAAGCAGTTGCCAATGTGTCATTGTCAGAGAAAGGAGATGAATCCCCCGGGGTTCTACATGAATCAGTTTTAGGCCAGATGCTATTATTTTAATCAATGACCTGGGAGCAAATAGAAAATCACTGCAGATAAAATTTGTGATGACCCAAAGATTGGCAGAGTGGTTACAATGAGGAGGCCAGTGCAGGCATACTGATTCATCTGGAGTGTTTGTTGAGTTCGGCCCATACATACAATGTGTTTTAATACAGTCAAATGCAAGGTTGTCCTCTAGAAAAAGGAAATGCAGGTCCAACCCAAAGACTAGGGCACTGCATTATGGAACGCAGGGACACTCAAAAGGATTTTGGGGTCACTGTGGACATCACGAGATCCCAGTGCGATGATGTGGAGAAAGAGCTGATACGATATTTGGATGGCTCCTGTGAGGAGATAACTGCCTCTGTACATATGACAAAAGTGGTGCACTGGATGAATGGATAATAAGGTGGATAAAAAGCTGGCTAAATCATCAGGCTGTACTGCTAGCGATCAATGGCTTGATGTCTAGTTGGTAGCCATTATCAAGCTGATTGCCCCAGTTGTCGGTCCTGGGGCTGGTTTTGTTCAACATCTTCAGTAATGATCGGGATGATGGGATGAATGGCACCCTCAGCAAGTTCATGGATGACACTAATGTGGGGGGAGAGGTAGATAGGCTGGAGAGTAGGGATAGGGTCCAGAGTGACCTAGACAAATTGGAGATTCGAGACAAAGAGAAATCTGATGAGTTTCAACAAGGACAAGTGCAGAGTCCTGCACTTAGGATGAGAGAATCCCATGCACTGCTACAGGCTTGGGACCGACTGGATGAACAGGATTTCTGCAGAAAAGGACCTAAGGGTTACAGTAGACAAGAAACTGGATACGAGTCAAAAGTCTGCCCTTGTTGCTAAGACGTCTAATGCCATATTGGGCTGCATTAGGAGGAGCATTGCCAGCAGATCAACGGAAGTGATTATTCTCCTCTATTCAGCACTGGTGAGGCCTCATCTGGAGAATTACATCCATTTTTGGGCCCCTCACTACAGGAAGTATGTCGGCAAACTAGAGAGAGTACAGCAGAGGGCAAAGAAAGTGATTGGGGACTGGGGTACATAGAATCATAGAATATCAGGGTTGGAAGAGACCTCAGGAGGTCATGTAGTCCAACCCCCTGCTCAAAGCAGGACCAGCCCCAACTAAATCATCCCAGCCAGGGCTTTGTCAAGCCTGACCTTACAAACCTCTAAGGATGGAGATTCCACCACCTCCCTAGGTAACCCATTCCAGTGCTTCACCACCCTACTAGTGAAATAATGACTAATGAGAAGACGCTGAGGGAACTGGGCGTATTTAGTCCTTAGAAGAGACGAGTGCGAGGGAATTGTAAGCAACCTTCAACTACCTCAAGCGAGGTCCGAAAGAGGTTGGATCTCAGCTTATATCAGTGATGTCAAATGACAGAACAAGGAGCAATGGTCTCAAGTTGCAGTGAGGGAGGTCTAGTTGTGATACTAGGAAACCCTATTCCACTAGGTGGGTGGTGAAGCACTGGAATGGGTTATCTGGGAAGGTGAAGAATCTCCAGCTTTATATGACTTTAAAGCCAAGCCTGACAAAGCCCTGGCTGAGATGATTTAGTTGGGGTTGGTCCTGTTTGAGCAGGGGCTCAAACTATATGACCTCCTGAGGTCTCTTCCAATCTTTATTTTCTATGATTCTATAATTATTGGAGCAAAGAGCTTAGATGAAAGGGATTCACAAATGTATTGGGTATTGTAGGTGGCAGTGGTGGCAGCATCGTTAGTTAAGACTGTCTGACACCTGAAGTTAGAGACTGGATTAGTATTTGCATTGGATTTCTTCTCTTCCTCTCGGTTCATTTCCTCCCACTGTCTCCTAGGTAGAAATTGCTCATGTCTCCCCTCAGTCATCTTTCTCCAGATCTGACTGTCTCCTATCTACCCATCTCTCCTGGGCATTTACAGGGTATCAGAGCTTATGGACATCTAGGCACTATTCCTTATTCTGTTTCTAATCAAACATATGTTATAAATAAACACTAATACACAAAACAGCCAATTCCCCTCTGACTCAGCACAGAGCCCAGAAGTTCTCATCTCCCTTTGGGAAGGTTCCTTAATAACAGTTTCCTCCTAAAAAAAGATAATTAGCACACAAGCAGAGACATGTTTGTCTACAGCCTGTTTACATTCAGATGCTCTCTTATCCTCTAGAGTCTGAGCGAACCCCACTGGGATCACACAGAGCTATATTATAATCTGTGCACACCCCTGTGTCTGCTCTCGGCGTGGGATGATGCTGCAGATGCTGGGGTAAGAGAAGTGTTGGTAACGGATACCTGACGGGGATTCCTAGAGAGGACACTTACGTCTCAGAATTCACAGGTACCCATCTCTTGCTGAGGAGGTCACCTGATCGACAAACCCTGTGGTGTAAGTCAGTGGTCCTTTCTGCTCTGATCAACCATGACACATCACAGCGCACTTGCCATAAGTGATGAGTTTGCTAAAGAATCACTGGCCAAAATGTCTCTGATTTCTTTGCACCCCTGCACATCCTGCATAATGGATTCCAGCCCCAAGGTGGCTGCATTTCAGTGGAACAGTGAATCCTTCAGGATGAAATATGTTAGTAGATGTGCAATACAAGGGCAAATTCTGAGACCACGGCCCGTGCTTTGCTCAGGCCCCAGTGAGGCAAAACTCCCCTTAGAGCAAGAACTCAATGCAGATGTCAGGAGCCAGCTGTGTGCTAATTCACAGACACTATCACCACCTCCTCTTGCATTTCAGGGCTCTGTCTGTTAATGGGACAGAGGGACAGGGGCTGTTGCCTGACTTTTATATGCTGGAAAGTGTGGAGGAGCTCGGGCTCCTCACTAGAACAATAAGGAGAATTTTTCATCATGGGTAACGCATGCTTTCTCCTAGTTTCATTCAAGAAGTTGGCAGAATTGTTGTGCCTGAAACTTTCCAAAAACAATATGCTAGAAGCAGACACCCAGCATGGGAAATTTCTGTCCAGACACCTAAAAACTGGCAAATTTATAAGCAACTGAAAGTGAGGTCTTCTAATGGAAGGTGTCAGACAGCCTTAACTACAGGTGATGCCACCAGCACAACCTACAACGGCCAATCCATTTGTGAATCCCATTCTTCTCTGCTTCTCACTCCAATGATGTCGGTAGCCAGGAGTTCTACAGGCCAAATTTGAATTATGTTAGCAATTACCTTTTCTCAGTGTTATATGTTCTGCGTGGTTACCTTGATTAATGAAATGTGTACTCTCAAAAATGGATGAAATCAGGTTTATTTGACAAGGCCTGTTTTGCATAAACCCTGTTGGTGACTGATATTAATTACATTTCTAGACCTTTTAACAAATCCCATACCAGCTTTTCCATGGTTTCTTAACATTCTTAATTCTTTTATAAAAAACAAAACAAAAACCTTTCCCTTTAATTTTAATTATTTAACTCAGGAATTGCCATAACACTTTTCTAGGATTTCTGTTGTTAATATACTTAATAACCTCCTTTTTGTAATCCATAGCCCTGCCAAACATGGAGTTTTCCCTGAGGTCTAAAATTCTCTTATCAATTTTTATAACTTCCGATTTCTATTCTTGGCTATCTAGTTCCCCTTTTCTGGTTTGTTACATATTGTTTCCCCCCACCCCACCCCACCCCAAACCACCCCAAATTGCTGCCTTCACTTTACCACTGAACTGGGTTTTTACCAAACGTGGTTCATTTTTGCCTCCACGTACCCATGTATTATTTCCTCTGCATGCTCGCTGTCACCGACCTGGTTACGTCCATGTCCATCCTGCCCAAAATGATGAGCATCTTCTGGTTCAATTCCAGAGAGATCAGTTTCAGTGCCTGTCTCACCCAGATGTACTTCATTGCCTGCTTCTCAGCAATGGAGTCTGGGATCCTCTTGGCCATGGCTTTGGATCGCTACGTGGCCCTCTGCCATCCTCTGAAACATTCCACCAGCGTGACAAACTCTGTTGTGGCCAAGATAGGCCTGGCCGTGGTGCTGCGCAGTGGCATACTCACATTACCCTACCCCTTCCTGGCGAGGCGGTGGCCATATTGCAGAACCAACATCATCCCCGAATCCTATTGTCGGCATATCGCTGTGGTGAAGCTGGTCTGCGCTGACATCAGCGTCAGTAGTTACTATGGCCTGTTTGATCTTTTCTCTGTGATCGGAATCGATTTGTTTTTTATCGCCGTGTCCTATATTCTCATCCTTCGGGCCATCTTCCACCTCCCCACAAAGGACGTGCGGCTCAAAATTTTTGGGACCTGCGTCTCCCATCTTTGTGCCATCTTAGCTTTGTACATCCCATTTTTCCTTTCCTCCCTCACACAGAGGTTTGGTCACGATGTGCATCTGCATTTACGGGTTCTCTTTACCAGTGTGTACCGGCTGGTGCCCCCCATGCTATGCCCCATTATTTACGGGGTGAGGACCAATCAGATCCGGGGCAGGCTACTCCAACTCTTTACTCATAAAGAGACCTAAATGTTTTCTACCTGTGCTCTGGCTCTCAGATTGAGCTCTGTGCAGAGCTGGCTGGTGCATGGTGCTGGGGCCTATTCCATGAATCACATGGAAGACGTACAGACATTAAACTCTTTCCTGTCCTTCGTGTGCTGTGTCAATGTGATAAACTGGGGAGTCAGTCTATAGACACTTCACGGGGTTGCCACCTTTCTAATTCCTGATACCTGGGTCCCTGAAATTGCAATCTTGCCCATTCTCTTCTGTCAAGCCTCGACCCTGCTTTGTGTCTTCTCCATGTGGCCCTGCCCCTGACACTTGCTCCTCTCTTCCCCTCTCCATGTCAGCTGTGACCCAGTCATCTCTAAAACCAATATGTTCTCAAATCTTATGGCAAGTCAATGAGTGACACTGGTTAGTGTTAAAATATAAAAGTTTATTCTTACTTTGTTACTAACTCTGTGGAGAGCGAGCCCCCGTCAGGACTCCTGGGATGTGTCTCGGCTCTGGGAGGGGAATGAGGTATAGTGTGTTACAGCAGGAGGCAGGTACATCTGGGGTCTAAAAGAGAAGATCAGAATGGCCATTCTGGGTAAAACCAATGGTCCATGTATCCCAGTAGCCTGTCTTCTGACAGTGCCCAGTGCCAGTTGCTTCAGAGGGAATGAACAGAATAAGGCAATCCTCATGTGATTCATATGGAGCAGCTCGGCAGAAGGGGGCAGAAGCCCCGACCCTGGGCAGCCTCAGCTTCAGCTGGCAGGAATTCAAGTCTCCAGCCCAAGTATGAGCTTCTGGGAGAGGGGAAGAGTGCAGGCACCCTGGCTGAAGGGGCAGAAGAAGCTCAGGCTTCCCTGAGTCCTGGGCCACAGCCACAGATTGGAGGCAGCAGCGAAATTCCCAAGCCCGGCAGGAGCTGCTGTAGGAGGTAGCTCCGAGCCTGGTACCTTAGCAGGAGTTGTAGGGGACAAAGGAGGGGAAAGGACAGAAGCTTTGAGCTCAGCTCCTGGGCTGCTGCAGAACACAACTAAGCATGTGCCACCCTCATTTCTGCGCTGCCGCTGAAGGTGGGTCTGATCTCCCCACCAAGAGACACCGTGCAGGGGAAGGACAAATCCCGCCCAACCCCACAACCAACAGAATAGCAGCGGGAGCTTCAGGCTCCCTGCAGCACAGGAGATCAGATTTCACAGGGGACAGCTGATTTCTTGGTCCGTGACACGTTTTTCACAGCCATGAAATTGGTAGGGCCCTACTCATTTCTGTCCCTTCCATCTTCCATACTACTGCCTCCTAGGGGTTGTCTCATTTCCCCTGTCCTTTCACGAACCTCAGGGGGACTTTTTTTGTCTCCCCTCCCTGAGCCTTTAGGGGCTGGTCTCTTTCCTCCACCTCCTTCTCCCTTACTGGAGATAGAGATGCATTGTGCAGCCCTACCGGTACAATCACCGCAGCGGTGGTCTTCTCCCTTTGGCCAACTCTTTGGGCCACAGGGTCATAACAGGAGCCCAGCCAGAGACTCACGATGGGTCCACAACACCGTTCCCCACTGTTCTTCGGGTTGAGCTTCACCGTTTTCTGCTGGACACCTGTGATTTCAAGGGTAAGGTGAAGTTCCCTCTCCAGAGTTGAGGAGGCTTCCATCTAGTCCTCTGGGCCATAAGGTCTGTTTTGAAGGAGTGGACGAGAACCAGGAGGCAGCACACCCTGGTCTACCAGTGGGCCCACAACTTTTGTGTCAAGCCTTTCAGGTTGGTCAGCGATTGTTGCAAGGCCGGCTGGGGATTCTCCTGCCCGAAAGGATCCTCCTCAGCCCTCAGAACAAAGCCAACCATCTTTTCATCACTGAACACGAGAGTCTCTAGGGTGGCTCTCCACAGCTACCGTGTGCTCTCCTTTCTTTGTCCTTTTTAAAACAGAGACAAGTGATCCAGAGAGGGGAGAGTCCCAGTTTGCTCTTGTGTAGGTGGCTTCTCATTCCCACTCGGGGTAGGGCCACAAGGGGTCCAAGATTGACTTATTCTGGCTGTGTTTCTATTTAGAATTAAAAATCCAATGGCTGAAAAAGACATCAGCAATACATAAAAATGTTGTGCTCTCTGCCTGATATACACGGGAGAGCAAGAACAGTGAAGCTTTCTCGGTAAATTTAACTCTAATCAAACCAAAACAAGCTCGACTCATTTAATCCCATTGTCACAGAAAGATATAGTGTTATGAACAAGTTGTGTCATAAAAAAACAGGAGAGAGGCAGCATCCTAATGCGTAGAGGGGTTGTACCTCAGTGCGTCAGGAGTGATGTGTAAACTGTTTCTACCGGGGTATAAGAGCGCACCCCTGAGGGATTGTCTTTGTCTGACCTGGGGGCAGTGGAAAGTCCCGGCACTAACTGAGCCGGTCCATTGTCAGGGGGCACTTATTCGTACAATAACTCCTCACATAACTTTGTAGTGATGTTCCTGAAAAGTGCGACTTTAAGTGAAATAATGTTAAGCGACTCCAATTTCCCCATCAGAATTAATGTCAATAGGAGTGGTTAGGTTCAAGGGATTTTTTTTTTTGCCAGACAAAAGGCATTATATACATTTTAAAAAATTATAACAAGCAATTTAATATTGGTATGTGTGGTGGAAGGTGCAGGAGTCAGGGAAGGGGGCTGGATGTGTCTGAGGGAGTGAAAGGAGCTTGGTGTGGGGGGTGAATGAGTCTAGGCAGGGGGCTGGGGAAGAGTAAAGGGGTGCAGGGGTCAGGGCAGGGGGCTGGGTGTGTGTGAGGGGGTGTAGGAGTCAGGTCAGTGGGTTTGGGGTGCATGAGGGGTGCAGGGGTAAGGGGAGGGTTCTGGGTGTGTGTGAGGGGTTGCAGTGGTCTGGGGGTGTGTGGGAGGTGTAGGAATCAAGGCAGGGGGCTCGGGTGGTGTGAGGAGGTGCAGGGGTCAGGGAAGGGGCAGGGAGGGTGTGAGGACAATGCATAGGTCTGGTAGGTGTGAGGGGGTTTCGGGGCCAGGGCAGGTGGCTGGGGGTGTGGGCTGGGGTCATTGGGGTGCACAAGGCAGGGGGCTGGAGGGGCTATGGCCCGATTCCAGAGCATTCCCCAAGACCCCGCACCCACCTCTCCTCTTCCTCCTCCCCCATGCAGCAGCAAGCGCGCTGAGGCTCCATTCCTCCTCCTCTCTCCTGCCAGCAAGAAGCCGATCGGAAGGGAGAGAGGGGGAGGAAACGTAGCACGCTGGGGAAAGAGGCGGGGGAGGAGCTCGGCTGCCGGCAAATCCCAGCGCGATGGGCCCTAAATCTGAGCTACAAAGTTCACTTGTTTATACTAAACATGATAATATTTATTAAAACACAACTTAGAATCAATAACAGATTCATCTCAAGTTGAACAGTCCACCCCTAGTACTCCTCTGGGACCTTCTTAAGAGTGGTGGCACCAAACATGACTTTCTTTCAGCAACAAATTGCTGCCTCAAGATATCTCTGATCCTCATGGCCCTGACCTGGGCCCCTCTAATAGCCCTGCTCTCTGGCTGTTCAAATTCAGCCTCCAGGAGATCAGCCTCAGCTATCTATCCCTGAGTGAATCTTTCACCGTTCCCTTCACAAATATTATACAGACTACAGCACGCAGCTAAAAACATAGGTATGTTGTCATTGGTCAAAGGTATGTTGTCATAGTTATGTTGTCACTGGTCATAGGTATGTTGTCATTGGCATCAGGAGGTAGGCGGGGTCCCCCCAGGTCAAAATGAGAATTTTGGCTTCCCCCACGTTGATCTTCTTGTCCGGGAAAATAGGCTCGGCTTCCAGCTTCCTGAACAGGCCTGTCTTCCGAAAGATTTGTGAGCCGTGCATTATTCTGGACCAGCCTGCGTTAATGTCCATGAAACACCCATGGTGATCCACAAGCGCCTGGAGTTAGGGAACTCAACTCTGCCATAAATTCGCAATGTCACACACGTTGCCCAGAATCACGTTTTTTTCTGAGGAGGATGTGATTAATGGCCCTTTAGACTTGCATCAACGTGAGTCCAGTGGTCAACTTGCCCACTCCGAATTGGTTAGTGACCGACCAGCAGCTGTCTGGAGTAGCCAGCTTCCACAGTGTGATCGCCATGCACTTTTCCATCATTAGGGAATCTCTCATTCCCGTGTCCGTGCAGCACAGAGCGGTGGTGAGCTCATCACACACTCCCATGCAAGTGCCTTTTCTCATACAGAAGTTCTGCAGTCAATACTCGTCATCCCAGACTTGCAAGATTATATGATCCCACTTCTCAGTGCTTGTTTCCCAAGCCCCAAAACGGCTTTCCTATGTGATTAACACGTCCGTAAATGACACAACGAATCTCTTGTTGTCTTTACTAGGCGTGTAAACGTATTCGTCGCACTCCTCACCCTCAGTGTGCCGGTTAAGTTGTAGCAGGACTGCCATTCGTGACTTCTTAGTGAGACCCATCAGCATGTTCATCAACTGTTCGGGATCCGTTCCCGCAGACCATAAAGGTGGACAGGGCGTGCAGTACAAAAACTGTTGAAAGATGGCGCCAAATGCAGATGGAAGGGAAAGGACTGCTGGGGAGTGAACCGATGCAAGACGGGGCATTGGGAAAGGGCCAAGGCTGCCCTATGACCCCATGGCCCATTCCCACAAATGTCAGCGGCTGAAGGGGAAGAAGTGCTCTGTGGGATAGCTTCCCAGAGTGCACCACTCCAACTACCGCTGCAAATGCTGCAAGTGTCACAAGTGTGGCCATGACATTGCGCTGGCAGCTAACAGTATGAACACATCCTTGCAGTGATCGCTGAGCGGGGGTTAACTCCCGTCTCTTTACATCTGCAAATGTGGACATAGCCTAAATCTGCTCCCCTGAAGCGACCCTAGTGACTGTGATACGTTGGCAGGTTTCAGAGGCTACGTCTACACCAGCCACCGGATCGGCGGACAGTGATCCATCTATCGGGGATCGATTTATTGTGTCTAGTGTAGACGCTGTGACGGTGTACCCCATAAGGCTTTATAGGGAGATGCTTATAAATGTATATATGATATAACTGGAATATGTTTTGTGCTACATGTGCCATATAACATATCTCTGTGAAAGTTATGATCTACTGAATCTATTCCTCCTGTTTATATGCATGTAGCATTGTTGTAGTTGGAGTTAAGAATATTGGTTGTATATTTGCTTGTTTTCTACATAGCCTTAGTAAGAGCATTTGCTCAATGTCTGGAGAAAGGAATGTGCAGGTTAAGTGCCCAATCAAGACACACTTCACAGACAATAGCACTTGGAGACACCGATCCACATCTGAGCTTCGCCAGGAATGTGGCTTGGCTGGTGTCATAAATATAAAGGGAAGGGGAGAGGGTCTGATGCAGTGCTATAAAATCTTCTTACCAGTAAAGGGTTAAGAAATGCAGGTAGCCAGACTGACACCTGACCTGGCTGGCATCTGACCAATGAGGGGACAAGATACTTTCAAATCTTGGGAGTGGGGAAGGTTTTGTGTGTGGCTCTTTGTCTGAGTCAGAGTGATCTTGGGAGACCAGAAGTACCTGCAGAAAATCAATCTCCTCAACCAGTCATCTTCTCACCAAACCTCACTTTTCTAAAGTAAATTTAGTTAGCCTTGCGAATAGGTTTTGTTTGTTTTGCTTGGTGAGCTTCCCCTGTGTTAAAGGGAGGGGTTATTCCTGTTTTTTCTGTAACTTTAAGGTTTTGTCCAGAGGGGGAATCCCTCTGAGTTTGGAAATTGAGTACCCTGTAAAATAGTTACCATCCTGATTTTACAGAGATGATTTTACCTTCTTTGTTTTAATAAAATCCTTCTGTTAAGAAGTTGACTGTTTTCTATGGTTTTTAAAACCCCGGGGGTGGGTTTTTAGATCATTGTGTAACCAATTTGTTAGGAGATTATTCTCAAGCTTCCCAGGAAAGTGGGTGTACGGTCTTGAGAAGGTATTTTTGGGGGAAAGGGAACTTCAAGTGGTTCCTTTCTGGGATTCCTGTTTAAAACACTTGATGGTGGCAGTGAGAGAAGCATTTCTCAGGGTGCAGGGAACTTTGTACCTTGGGGTTTTAACCTAGGCTGGTAGAAACAAGCTTAGGAGCTCTTCATTCGGGTCCCCACATCTTTACCCTAGAGTTTAGAGTGGGGAGGGAACCCTGACAGCTGGTAAGGAACTGAGTTGTGCATGGACATGTGACTTGCCCATTTGACCCCAAAACTTCTATCTGTTCTATCTGTTACCACTTGGAACCCCTGAAATCCTACTTTCTGTACTTAGTAAAATAACTTTTTTCTTATTAAGAAACCTGGAGTATGTGTTAGTACCTGGAGCGGGGAAGCAGCTGTGCATATCTCTCTATCTGTGATATAGAGGGCAGACAATTTATGAGTTTACCCTGTATAAGCTTTATACAGGGTAAAACGGATTTATTCAGGGTTTGAACCCCATTGGGAGTTGGGCACCTGGCTGTCAAAGGCAAGAACACTTCCTAAGCTTCTTCCACGCAAGCCTATGGCTGTTAGGGGAAGTGGTTCAGACCTGGGTCTGTGTTTGCAGCAGGCTAGCGGGTCTGGCTCAAACCAGACAGGATTCTGGAGTCCCAAGCTGGAAAAGGTAGGAAAGCAGGGGCAGAAGTAGTCTTGACACATCAGGTGGCAGCTCCAAGGGGGTTTCTGTGATATCAACCCATCACAGACGCAATAAATCGATCCCCAAGGACGCTCCTCGTCAACTCGGGAACTCCGCAAGAGGTGGATGCGGAGTTGACGGGGTAGTGGCAGTGGTCGACTCTCTGCCGTGTGGAGGCCCAGGTAAGTCTCCCTAAGATATGCTATATCTTAGGTCGAACCCCCCCCCCTCCCCACACACACACACTAATGTAGCCAAGACCTCACATGCAGGGGAAGTGGAGTTCCAGAGTTCACAGCTCACAGGAGTGGGGAGCTCACAGAGTCCAGCTAGTTCTGAAAACCTCAGATTCACCTTGAGAAGATAGCACTGGATCAGGTTCCCTCTTCCAGCCTTTCTTCTGCATCCCACCCGACGAACAGCCCCTGCCAGAGCGGGAGTCCATTTCCCTCTTCGTTTGATGGAGAGACCGTAGTTACAGCTGGGAAGTCAGGACTCCTAGTTTCTGTCTGTCATCCTCCCGCTCATTCTGCGTGTCACCTTGGGCAGCTCATAACTTCCCATGCCTCAGTTTACACATCTGTATATTGGGGATATTTGCATAATGACTTTCCTTTGCTAACTGTTTTGACGATCCTTCAATGAAGGGTTCTGCACAGTATGATGATAGTGAAGAGTCATATTTCTTCAGATCTGACCGCCTCCTTTCTACCCATCCATACTGGGCGTTTACAAGGTACCAGAGCCTATGGATATCTAGGCATTATCCCGTATTTTCTTTCTAATCAAATATATTTTATAACTATACACAAACACACAAAACAGCCAATTCCCCTCTGACACAGCACAGAGCCGTGAAGCTCTCATTTCCCTCCGGGAAAGTCCCTTAATTACTGTTTACTTCTAAAGTTGGATAATTAGCACAGACACGGAGACATGCTTATCTACAGCCTGTTTACATTAAAATGCTCCCTTCTCCTCTAGGGCGGCTGAGCGAATCCCACTGGTATTACTCAGAGATCTATTATAAACTGTGCACACCATGTGTCGGCTCTCGGCGTGGGATCCTGATGCGGATGCTGGGCTGAGAGCGCTGTGGGTCACGGCTACTTGACGGGGTTTCCGAGGGAGGACACTTCTATCTCAGAATTCACAGGTACATTTTTTGCTGAAGAGCTCACCTGATCGATAAACCCTGTGTAACGTGGGTGTGCAAGGATAGAGAGTAAGTCTGGGGTCCTTTCCACTCTGCACAACCATGTAACATCCCAGGGCACTTGCCATAAGCGATGAGTTTGTTAACGATTCACAGATAAAAATTTCACTGATATTCTTGCATCCCTGCTCATCCCGCCTCATGGATTCCAGTTCCAAGGTGGTGCATTTAGTGGCACAGTGAATCCTTCAGGATGAAAGATGTTAGTAGATGTGCAATACAAGGCCAAATTCTGAGACAACGGCCCATACATTCCTCAGTCCCCAGTAAGGCAAAACTCCCCTTGGAGCAAGAGCTGAGTACAAACATCAGGAGCCAGCTGTGTACTAATGCACACAGACACTGTCGCCCTCTCCTCTTGCATTTCAGGACGCTGTCTATTAATGTGTTACCTGATTTTTAGCTGCTGAAATCCCTGAAGGTTCTATGGTTGCTAAAAAGAACAATAATTTGAATTTTCCAACATGGGTAACACATACCTTCTCCTAGCTTCATTTGAGAAGTCAGCTGAACTTGCTATGCCTGAAACTTTCAAAAAAACAATTCTGCTCGAAGCAGAAATGCAGCATGGGAAATTTCAGTTCAAACACCTACAATTTGGCAAACTTCTATGCAATTGAAAATCAGGTCTTCTAGTGGAACGTGTCAGATACCCTTAACCATAGGTGATGCCACCAGCCCGGCCTACAATGGCCAATCGATTTGTGAATACCATTTGCCAATACTTTTCACTTCAATAATGTTGGTAGCAAGGAGTTGTACAGGCCAAATATGAATTATGTTAGCAATTTAATTTTCTCAGTGTAATATGTTCGGACTTTGAATTTAACAAAATATTCCCTTGTCTGTATGAAGAGACACATTAAATATAAACGCCTTGTGACTGGTTGGGACCACAGAGACCTGCTTGGTGCTGCCACCTGGTGTGCCAAGGCTACTTCTGCCCCTGCTTCCAGGCCTTTTCCAGCTTGGGACTCCCGAATCCTGTCTGTTTTGAGCCAGATTCCACTGATCTGCTACAAACACAGACCCAGGTCCGAACCAAGTCCACTAACAACTGTAAGGCTCCTGGAAGCGCTCTTGCCTTTGACACCCAGGTGCCCAGCTCCCTAAGCGGTCTAAACCCTTAATACATCCGTTTTACCCTGTTTGAAGCTCATACAGGGCAAACTCATAAATAGTTCTCCTTCTATTTCAAAGATAGAAAGATATGCACAGCTGTTTGCCTTCTCCCAAGTAACAACTCGTACTCCAGGAAACTTAATAAGTAAAAAGTGATTTTAATAAGTACAGAAAATAGGATTTAAGTGATTTCAAGTAGTGACAGACAGAGCAAAGTGAATTACTAAATAAAATAAAATAGAACACGCAGTTCTATGTCTAATCACCCTGTGTACAGATAAAAACCTCACTAGGTCCAGTAAACAGGCTATCTTCCTTCTAGCCTGGGTCCAGCAATCACTCACCCCCCTAATGTCTTTGTCCTTTGTTCAGTCTCTTTCAGGCCTCCTTGAGGGGTGGAGAGCTTCTTTCTTTAGCCAGCTGAAGACAAAATGGAAGGGTCTCCCCCGGGCTTTTATAGTCTTTTCCCCCTCCCTGTGTAACATCCTGTTACCATGGAGTTTTGGGATCACCTGGGCCAGTCACCTGTCCATGCACCCTTCAGCAACCAGCCTAACCAGTTGCATTGCAGACCCAGCCCCAATGTGGATTGGGGTCTGCAACGTCTTTTGTCTGTTAAGTGCTCGTCCTTAACAGGCACATTCTTTGCTCCAAACATGATCCCAGGCACTTACAAAGGCTATGTACAAAACCATCAAATATAAAACCAATCTTCATAACTCCAACTACAACAATGATACATGCATACAAACAGGAGGAATAAATTCAGTAGGTCAGAACTTTCACAGAGATATGTTACATGGCACATGTAGCATAAAACATATTCTAGTTACATATATACATTTATAAGCATCTCCCCATAAAGTTTTATGGGGAACACCGTCACACGCGTGATCTACTTTCTTTATCAATAGATCCATAGGGTTTGAGGTCAGAAGGGACCATTTGACATCCAGTCTGACCTCCTGTAAAACACAGGCCCATTAGATTCCACTCAGTTCCCTCTATATTGAGGCAAAAGACTTGTGTGTGACTAAGGCTTGGTCCACACTAGGATTTTACATCATAGAATGATAGAGCCATAGAGTTATAAGGGAACAAAAAGGACAGCTAGTCTCACCCCCTGACAAGATGCAGGATTTGTTTTGTCTTAGTTATCTAAGACAGAGGGCTATTCACACATCTTTGGAAAACTTCCTCAGAAGGAGCTTCCATGACTTCCCTGGAAGTCTGTACCATTGGCCTACTGCACTTAAAGTTAGGAAGATTTTCCTGAAATTTAATTTAAATCTTCTATGCTGATGTTTGAACCCATTGCCTCTTGTCATGCCTCTCTGTGGTAAAACAAAATAACTTTTCTCCACTTTTTATGGAAGTCTTTCAAATATTTGAAGATCACTATCATGTTCCCCATTCATCTCCTCTTTTCCACATTACATTTCTGGTTCCTCCAGCTTGCTCATACTGCTTGTATTCCATCCCTTGCATAACGTTTGTCACATGCCTATGGATCGTTTCCAGTTTCTCTACATACTTTCTCTATATTGGTGAGAAAAATTGGACACATTACTCCAACTGACTTTCATGCTATACTTCTGCTAACATAACCTAGCTATATGTGCTCTCTTCCAGACTTCCGGAATCTCCCTCGTCTTCCATGACTTTTCAAAGATTATAGCTTATGGCTCACATATCTCCCAAGTCAGTTCCTTCAGAGTACTCTAGGATGCATTTCATCGGGCCCTGATGATTTCAAGGCATCTAACTTGTTCAAGTACGTTTTAACTTGTTCTTTCCCCATTTTAACATCTGACCATAACACATTTTCAATGGCATTCTCTATGTTAGGTGTCCAAACACAACCAACCTTCTTTCTGAAAACCGGAACAAAGAAGTCATTAAGCACTTCTGCCATTTCCACATTTCTTGTAATTGTTTTCACCTCTTCATTTAGTAACAGAACTACACTGTCCTGGGTCTTCCACTTGCTTCTAATGTATTTTTAGAATGTTTTCTTGTTACCCTTCATGTCTCTAGCCTGTATGTTCTCATTTTGTGCCTTAGCCTTTCTAATTTTCCCCTTAAATGCATGTGTTATTTGTTTATATTCCTCCTTTGTAATTTGACCTTGTTTCCAATTTTTCTACGATAATTTTTCACTCATGCCAGTTTTGAATAGCTTGCTCTTGTCACCTTAATAATGTCTCTTTGAAAAACTGACAGCTGTCTTCTGTTGTTTTTCCCTTAGCCTTGCTTCCTATGAGACCTTACCTAGCAACTCCCCGAGTTTGCTAAAATCTGCCTTCTTGAAATCTAGTGTCTTTATTTTGCTGTTTTCCCTTCTACCATTCCTTAGAATCATGAACTCGATCATTTCATGATCACTTCACCCAAGCAGCCTTCCACGTTCAAATACTCAACCAGTTCCTTCTTATATGTCAAAATCAAGTCTAGAACAGCCTCTCTCTTAATAGGTTTCTGCAGCTTCTGGAACAAAAAATTGTCTCCAATACATTCCAAGAACTTGTTGGACAATCTCAGCCCTGGTGTAGACAGCATGAGATGAATACTTGAATCAACATAGCTACCACCTCTTGGATATTACCTATGCTGAGAGCAGAACCCCTTTTATCTGTGTGAGTAGTGTCTATATTGAAGCGCTATGGCAGCACAACTGTAGCATTTTAAGTGTAAACAACCTTTCAAGCAGATCTTCCCGAAAAACATCCAGTCTGGACCCGCCAACATGGGGAATTGGAGATTACAACACTTCCCTTCTCACTTTGTCGCACTGGTTAATCACCCTCAGTGCTAAGTATTTGGCCCTAATTTTGAGATTGAATTCTGGCTGGATTAAGCTTCCAACCCCTCCTTCTTGTTGAGCATTTCTCTGGTAGATTACAGAGCCCATTATTATCCCTGGTCTTTTCCGCATGAAAATCTCAACTTGGTCATCCTTTTGAAAAGTTCAAGAGATAGACACCATCAAGTCTAAGGGCTAGTCTACACTTACCCGCTTCGTCGGAGGAGTCGGATCGATCTTCTGGGTTCGATTTATCGCGTCTAGAATAGACGCGATAAATAGAACCAGGTAGTGCTCCCCCGTCGATGCTTGTAATCCTGCTCACCGCGAGGAGTAAGCGCTGTCGATGGGGGAGCCTGCGCACCGCCTGTGGACCAGGGGTAGGTACTTTTAAGTTCGAAATAAGATACTTCGACTTCAGCTACGTTATTCACATAGCTGAAGTTGCGTATCTTAGTTCGAATCTGGGGGCTAGTGTAGACCAGCCCTAAAAGTCTCTCTTTTTCTCTATCCTCCAATCATTTTTGTGGCTCTTTTCTGCCCCCTCTCCAAGTTTTCAACATCTTTTTTTAAATGTGGGCCCCAGAACTCGATGCAGTTTGTTTCACCAATCCCATGTGCAGAGGTAAAATACTGCTACATCTCACCACTCTCCTGTTTATGCATCCGAGGACCACATCATCCCTTTATGCTACAGCTTCGCACTGGGAACTCTTGATGAGTTGGTTGTCCACTGGGAGCTCTTGATGAGTTGGTTGTCCACAATATCCCCGAAATCCTTTGCAGGCTCCTTACGTTCTATAATACAGTGCTGTAGTCTGTGCATCAGGCCTGCATTCCCGGTTCAGAGAGGATCATTTTGCATTTGACTGTATTAAAACATTTTCTTTGCATGTACCCCACTTTACAAATGCTCCATATCGATTGGTATGATTGACATGGTCTCATCATTGCAACAACTCTGCCAATCTTTGGGTTATCCACAAATTTCATTGTCTATTTCCTTCTAGATCATTGATGAAAATATTGAATAACATATGGCCTAGAACTGATCCCTACAGAACCCCACTACAAACAGACCCATTTACTTATGAAGGCCTATTGAAAACAGATTTCTGAGATCCATCCATTAGCCAGTTTTCAGTCCATTTTAAACGTTCTGTACTGATATTGATACCCATTTCTTAGGGATGTGATCATTGCTTTTGTTTTGTCCACTACTGTGAAAGAGGCAAATGAGGAAGTGTTTCTCTTGAGCTGCTATCAATGGTGCCCATGTTTTTTCCCTGAGGTATGTTCTAGTTGGGATGTTTCCCCCAGCACATGTTTTGCAAAACATTGTTTTTTTCGACTCTAGGATTTCGAGCAACTGGATGAATGGGGAACTACCTACGGTATGGACTCCATATCCTTTCGTTAAGGAACAATGATGGATTACCAGTATCCACACTTGGTGCCTCTTAAGATTCCCCCACCACAAAGTGTAGGAGTTATTGATGCAGGGAGCACCATAAAAAGTGGAATTGTATTCAGTAACGTAATTGTTCATAGTTATTTTCTCTGAATAAAGAAAATGTCATTTTTCAGTGTGTAAAAAGCGATCAATCTGCTTTTCCAATGAGAACAGCCTCCACTAGTGCATGCACTGTCTCATATAAACGTTGTCTCTCCATTCAGGGAGTTCAACTGCAACCATCACCTGAGACCCTAGAACAAACAGGAACTCAGGGGAAGATCCAGCATATGCAGGAAACACTGTTCTTCCTCAGAGTTCGACACCTTCTTCACTACACCATGTCAGATTACAACACAACCGACTTCACCAACCCCTCCATCTTCATCCTATTGGGAATTCCTGGCCTAGAGGCAGCCCATACTTGGATCTCCATCCCCTTCTGTGCTATGTACGCCATAGCTATGTGTGGGAACTTCACCATTCTGTTCATCATGAAGAGGGAGACGAGACTCCACGAGCCCATGTTCTATTTCCTCTGCATGCTGGCTGTCACCGACCTCGTCATGTCCACAACCACCGTGCCCAAAAAGCTGAGCATCTTCTGGTTCAATTCCAGGGAGATCAGTTTCACTGGCTGCCTCACCCAGATGTATTTCGTTCTCTCCTTCTCAGGGATGGAATCTGGAATCCTCGTGGCCATGGCTTTTGATCGCTACGTGGCCATCTGCCATCCCCTGAGACATTCCACCATCCTGACAAACTCTGTTGTGGCCAAGATCGGCCTGGCCGTGGTGTTGCGCAGTGGCATACTTGCATTACCTTACCCCTTCCTGGCGAGGCAGTGGCCATATTGCAGAACCAACATCATCCCCGACTCCTTTTGTGGGCATATAGCTGTGGTGAACCTGGCCTGCGCTGACATCAGCATCAGTAGTTACTATGGACTGTTTGATCTTTTCTCTGTGATCGGGATGGATGTGTTTTTTATCACCGTGTCCTATACTCAGATCCTAAGGGCCATTTTCCGCCTCCCCACAAAGGATGCCCGGCTCAAAACTTTTGGGACCTGCATCTCTCATCTTTGTGCCATCTTCGCGTTGTACATCCCAGATTTCTTCTCCTCTCTCGTGTACCGGTTTGTCCACAATGTCCCCCCGCACTTCCTCGTTCTATTTGCCAGTGTGTACCAGCTGGTGCCCCCCGTGCTACACCCCATCATTTACGGGGTGAGGACCAAAGAGATCCGGGGCAGGCTGCTCCAGCTCTTTACTCATAAAAATACCTAAATGTTTTCTCCTTGTGCTCTGGCTCTCAGATTGAGCTCTGTGCAGAGCTGGCTGGTGCATGGTGCATGGCCCCTTCCCTGAATCACTTACTGGATTGATAGAGAGACATTAAACCCTTTCCTGTCCTTCCTGTGCTGTGTCATAGAATCATGGAATCATAGAATCTCAGGGTTGGCAGGGACCTCAGGAGGTCATCTAGTCCAACCACCTGCTCAAAGCAGGACCAAACCCAACTAAATCATCCCAGCCAGCGCTTTGTCAAGCCTCACCTTAAAAACCTCTACAGAAGGAGATTCCACCACCTCCCTAGGTAACCCATTCCAGTGCTTCACCACCCTACTAGTGAAAAAGTTTTTCCTAATATCCAACCTAAACCTCCCCCTCTGCAACTTCAGACCATTACTCCTTGTTCTGTCATCTTCTACCACTGAGAACAGTCTAGATCCATCCTCTTTGGAACCCCCTTTCAGGTAGTTGAAAGCAGCTATCAAATCCCCCCTCATTCTTCTCTTCTGCAGGCTAAACAATCCCAGTTCCCGCAGCCTCTCCTCATAAGTCATGTGCTCCAGTCCCCTAATCATTTTTGTTGCCCTCCGCTGGACTCTTTCCAATTTATCCACATCCTTCTTGTAGTGTGGGGCCCAAAACTGGACACAGTACTCCAAATGAGGCCTCACCAGTGCCGAATAGAGGGGAATGATCATGTCCCTCGATCTGCTGGAAGTGCCCCTACTTATACAACCCAAAATGCCATTAGCCTTCTTGACAACAAGGGCACACTGTTGACTCATATTCAGCTTTTCGTCCACCGTAACCCCTAGGTCCTTTTCTGCAGAACTGCTGCCCAGCCATTCAGTCCCTAGTCTGTAGCAGTGCATGGGATTCTTCCGTCCTAAGTGCAGGACTCTGCACTTGTCCTTGTTGAACCTCATCAGATTTCTTTTGGCCCAATCCTCTAATTTGTCTAGGTCTCTCTGTAACCTATCCCTACCCTCCAGCGTATCAACCACTCCTCCCAGTTTAGTGTCATCTGCAAACTTGCTAAGGGTGCAGTACACACCATCCTCCAGATCGTTGATGAAGATATTGAACAAAACCGGCCCCAGCACCGACCCTTGGGGCACTCCACTTGATACCGGCTGCCAACTAGACATGGAGCCATTGATCACTACCCGTTGAGCCCGACCATCTAGCCAGTTTTCTATCCACCTTACCGTCCATTCGTCCAGCCCATACTTCTTTAACTTGCTGGCAAGAATACTGTGGGAGACTGTATCCAAAGCTTTGCTAAAGTCAAGAAATAGCACATCCACTGCTTTCCCCTCATCCACATAGCCAGTTATCTCATCATAGAAGGCAATTAGGTTAGTCAGGCATGACTTGCCCTTGGTGAATCCATGCTGACTGTTCCTGATCACTTTCCCCTCCTTTAAGTGGTTCAGAATTGATTCCTTGAGGACCTGTTCCATGATTTTTCCAGGGACTGAGGAGAGACTGACTGGCCTGTAGTTCCCCGGATCTTCCTTCTTCCCTCTTTTAAAGATGGGCACTACATTAGCTTTTCTGAAGTCCAGGGTCTCTATTCTACTGCTCTCCTTTCTTCCTTGTGTCGGGATCCTGAAGTCGACCATCTCATAGTCACTGCCTCCCATCACTGTCAATGTGATTAACTGGGGAATCAGTCTCTGTACACTACACTGGGTTCCCACCTTTGTAATTGTTGGTAGCTTCATCCCTGTAATTGCAATCTAGTCCCATCTCTTCTGTCTAGCCTCGACCCTGCTCTGTGTCTTCTCCCCATGGCCCTGCTCCTTTCACTTGCTCCTCTCTTCCCCTCCCCATATCATTTGTGACCCAGTCATCTCTAAAACCAATATGTTCTCACATCTTGTGGCAATGTACTTAAGGGACACTGTTAAGTGTAAAAAGGTTAATGTTTGTTCTTACTTTGTTCCTAACTCTGTGGAGAGAGAGACCCCGTCAGGACTCCTGGGATCTATCTCAGCTCTGGGAGGGGAGTGAGGTATAGTTGGTTACAGCAGGAGGCAGCTACATCTGGGGTCTAAATAAGAAGATCAGTATGGCCACACTGGGTAAAACCAGTGTTCCATGTAGCCCAGTAGCCTGTCTTCTGACAGTGCCCAGTGCCAGGAGCTTCAGAGGGAATGAACAGAATAAGGCAATCCTCGTGTGATTCGTGTGGAGAAGCTCGGCAGAGAGGGGCAGAAGCCCTGACCCTGGGCTGCCTCAGCTTCAACTGGCAGGAGTTTAAGTCTCCAGCCCAGGTAGGAGCTTCTGGGGAAGGGGAAGAGCCCAGGGTGCCCCACCTGGAGGGGCAGAAGAAGCCCTCGGCTCAGGCTTCCCTGAGCCCTGGCCCCAGCCACAGATCAGAGGCAGGAGCTAAAACCCCACAAACTGGCAGAAGCAGCTGCAGGAGAATGCCCCAAGCTCATTGCCTGGTGCTGTGCAGGAGTTGCGGGGGAGAGGGGAGTGGAAGGGACAGAAGCTTTGAGCTCAGCTCCTGGGCTGCTGCAGAACACAACTGAGCATGTACCCAGGCTCCCTGCAGCAAGGGAGATCAAATTTGAAAGGGGACAGCTGATTTCTTGGTCCGTGACACGTTTTTCACGGCCGTGAAAATGGTAGGACCCTACTCATTTCTGTCTCCTCCATCTTTCATACCAGTGCCTCCTAGGAGTTGTCTCATTTCCCCTGTCCTTGAACGATCCTCAGGGGTTGTTTTTTTGTCTCCCCTTCCTGAGCCTTTCTTACCTCCACCTCCTTTTCCCTTACTGGAGATAGACACGGGTTACGCAGTGCCATCGGTACAGTCACCACACCAGTGGTCTGATCACTCTTTGCCCATCTCCGTGGGCGAAAGGGTTGGAACAGGGGCCCAGACAGAGGCTCATGATGGGTCCACGACACCATCCCCTCCTGTGCTGCTGCATGAGCTTCCCCGTTTTCTGGTGGACACCTGTGATTTCAAGGGTAAGGTGAAGCTCCCACACCTCTCGGCTACGAGTGGAGGGGAGGGGAACCGGGAGTCAGGACAACCTGGCCTACTGGTGGGCCTGCAACTTCTGTGACAAGCCTTTCAGGTTGGTCAATGATTTTTTCAAGTCTGCTTTTCTGGGGAGCACTTTCCAAGGGAGACACAAAGTCTCTCCCTGACCCCAAACGGGCATTGTGTGTTCCAGAAACATTTCCTTCAGGGAAGCCCGGCTGGATCAGTTCCGGTACAAGAGCACTTGGGGAAACACAGACAGCAGAGGAATCATTTTTTGGTGAATACACTGTCTTGTGGCACCTCCCTGGCCAGGCCCACTCCCCTTCCATATCTGTGTAGCAGCTCCCGGTTTTCTGTCACAGACCCGCTCAAGCTCGTGCAGCCGGACACTCACCATCCGAGCGTGCTTGGGGCCCACAAACAAGACCCAGGTGATTTCGAGTCCCAGCACGGCTCAGGCCCTGCCTCCGGCTCTAGGTTTCTAGCCCATCTCTCGCAATGAAGCTTCTGTTCTAGTGCCTCCCTCTGAGAGCAGAAACATGCATACCAAGCACCAAGGCCCTGAGGTTAGTTTTGGCTCGGCTCCCCTAGATTCCCCAATTCTTGCAGCCCACCCTTCCCAGAGCTCCCGCTTGGGCACACTGTTTCCAGTTTCTCCTTTACGGGTTACATGCAAAAGGGGTTGTGTGACACATGGCCAGAAAGAGTTCAGCAACTTGCAGGCTATTAACCAAGATTCACACTTTAGAGACAGGTTAGAAAAGAATGTAAATGGTCATTAGGGCCATTCCACCTTTATTAGTCTAGAGGTTTGAAAAGTAGACGTGTATTATTAATAAACTGGAAGAAGTTAGTGACTGTAATAGTCTACGTTTACCGGCAGCTTGTTAGAGGTTAACAGTGTGTAGTAAGATGAGGACTTGAAACATAAACCCTTGTATCAGAGGCCTAGTATGAGAACATAAGAATGACCGTACTGGGCCAGACCAAAGGTCCATCCAGTCCAGTATCCTGTCTACTGACAGTGGCCAATGCCAGGTGCCCTGGGGTGAGTGAATCTAACAAGTAATCATAGAATCATAGAATATCAGGTTTGGAAGGCACCTTAGTAGGTCATCTAGTCCAACCCCCTGCTCAAAGCAAGACCAATCCCCAATTTTTGCCCCAGATCCTCAAATGGCCCCCTCAAGGATTGAACTCACAGCCCTGGGTTTAGCAGGCCAATGCTCAAACCACTGAGCTATCCCTCCCCTCAATGATCAAGTGATCTCTCTCCTGCCATCCATCACCCCGCTCTGACAAACAGAGGCTAAGGACACCATTCCTTACCCATCCTGGCTAATAGCCATTAATGTACTTATCCTCCATGAATTTATCCAGTTCTCTTTTAAGCCCCGTTATAGTCCTAGACTTCGCAACCTCCTCAGGCAACAATTCCCTCAGATAGACTGTTAGCTGTGTGAAGAACTTCCTTGTATTCGTTTTAAACCTGTTGCCCATTAATTTCATTTAGTGGCCCCTAGTTCTTCTATTATGGGAACAAGTAAATAACTTTTCCTTATTCACATTCTCCACACCACTCATTATTTTCTATACCTCTATCATATCCCCCCTTAGTCTCCTCTTTTCCAGGCTGAAAAGTCCTAGCCTCTTTAATCTCTCCTCATATGGGACCTGCTCCAAACCCCTAATCATTTTAGTTGCCCTTCTCTGAACCTTTTCTAATGCCAGTCTATCTTTTTTGAGATGAAAAGACCACATCTGTATGCAGTATTCCAGATGTGGGCACACCATGGATTTATATAAGGGCAATAAGACCTAAGGCCTGAGCTAAAGTAATGGTCAAGACTTTGCTAACATAAAGCAAAGTTGTGCTGTGAGCCAGAGGCAGGCCCTGCTCACACAAGTTGGCAAGAAGAAGGCTGCTAAGAAACGTCTACGCATATAAGCACTAACAAGATGAACGTGTGCCAGGATGGCACCAGAACGTTCCAGTACGAGCACATTCCACAGAGATAACAAGGAACAGGCAGACCCATCCTAAAGAGAGGGTCAAAAGGATAATATGAGGGATAGACTTGCTTGTTCGAACCAACATGTACCAGGAGAGAGGCAGCACCCTAATGTGTAGAGGGGTTGTTCCTCACTGCATCAGGAGTCATGTGTAAACTGTTTGTAATGGTGTATAAGAATAAATTCCTGAGGGGTTGTCTTTGGCTACATCCACACTACCCGCCCGATTCGGCGGGTAGCAATCGATTGTGACAAAGTTCCTCCTCTATCTTGGCTCCTGATAGTGAGTCCTGCGCTTATTGGTGGATTTTGATCGCCTCAGAGATCTTCCCCTCTGGTAGAACCCACAGTCAAATGAATCCTGTGTCTGATCAGGAGTTGGGAGGTTTGGGGGGAACCCGGGCCCGCCCTCTACTCCGGGTTCCAGCCCAGGGCCCTGTGGATTGCAGTTGTCTATAGGGTTTCCTGTAACAGCTGCGTGACAGCTACAACTCCCTGGGATACTTCCCCATGGCCTCCTCCCAACACCTTCTTTATGCTTACTGCTGGACCTTCCTCCTGATGGTCTGCTGACGCTTGTACTCCTCAGTCCTTTAACTCTTCTCACTCTCAACTCCTTGTGTGCCTCTTGCTCCCAGGTCCTTGCACGCAACACCACAAACTGAAGGGAGCTCCTTTTTAAACCCAGGTGCCCTGATTAGCCTGCCTGTATTAATTGATTCTAGCAGGTTCTTCTTAATTGGCTCCAGGTGTCCTAATTATCCTGCCTGCCTTAAATTGGTTCCAGAAAGTTCCTGCTTGTTCTAGTGCAGCCCCTGCTCTGGTCACTCAGGGAACAGAAAACTATTCATCCAATGGCCAGTATATTTGCCTTCTATCAGACTTCTGTGCCCCACTTGTCTGGGTCTGTTACACGATGTTCTGGGATCGATTTATCGTGTCTTGTCTAGGCGCGGTAAATCGATCCCAGAAGCGCTCCCCGTTGACACCGGAACTCCGGCTCTGCGCGAGGAATAAGCAGAGTCGACAGGGGAGCCTGCCTGCCGCCCTGTGGACCGCGGAAAGTACTTTTAAAATTTGATCTAAGATATTTGACTTGAGCTACGTTATTTACATAGCTGAAGTTGCGTATCTTAGATCGACCTCCCCCAACTAGTGTGGACCAGGCCTTTGTCTGGCCTGCGGGCAGTGGAAAGTCCCACCACTAACTGAGCAGGTCCTTTGTCAGGGCCCACATATCCGTGGTATGTCCTGTAGAGTCTGCGGGAAACTATTACTGTGCTTCGTTTGACAATAAAGCTGGCCAGCTGCCTTCGTACCTTACTAGAGTCTGTGTTCATTCGGGGTTCTCTCGGGGTCTACTTTGTCGGCATCTGGACAGAGCCAGGGCAGCAAACAGAGGGACCACACGTACGCAGCCAACTGTTATCATCATCAAACAAGAGCAGAGGAACACACCGGTAGCGCCTGACATCGCAGTGTGACCAAAGGATTCCCGTCTAGAGCTGTATTCGGTTAATTTAGAGATGAAATGGAAACATTATTAGATTGAACTTGGGTGCAATAATATCATTTTCTATACGTCTCTTTATAGTTTCTGGTGAACTCTCTTTATCTGCTTAATGGATAATAACCGTATGTTAATCCAGGTAGTGAATCACCAGTGATGTTTAGGAAATAGAAGGTTACTTCAAAGGCCTATTGTTCACCCAAGGACTTCTGTGCCACCCAGGATCTGTAAAAAGGGCTCTTGGAATCTGATCCTTTTTATCTCATATCCGCTTAAGCATCATCAGGGGAAGCTCGAATCACAAGATTCTGGTCTTCAGTTACACCCTGGACCAACCTGATAATGAATATTTCAACATTGGGCTATAATCTCTTGACTAATTCTGAAAGAACTCTGTCGAACTCTGAAGCCAGTCATCTCTATTATTAAACTAAGTTAAAAACTCTAATCATGTCCCTGTGTATCCTGTGTATAATTAACTTTTAACCAACACTCTCTCTTTTTAAATACATCTTACTTTAGTTAATAAGAATTGGCTCTAAGTGAGTATTTGTGTATTATCTGAATTATTCATTCACCTTGGAGGTGGTGTGTACAATCCTTTGGTATTGGTACAACTTTATTATATGATGAACAAGATTTTCAATAATCGATGAACTTGGTGGTCAGTAATGCAGAATCAGCTTCTAGCAAGGCTGCTAAATTTTTTAATTATCAGAGGGGTAGCCATGTTAGTCTGGATTTGTAGAAGTGACAAAGGGTCCTGTGGCACCTTATAGACTAGCAGAGGTATTGAAGCATAAGCTTTCGTGGGTGAATACCCACTTCACTTCTTCGGATGTTTTTCCACTGTTTGCAGGTGAGTGTTAATACATTAGCGGCTATGGCTTCAGAAGAAAAGGCATGGGAAAAATCAAACCTGTGGCCTATGCCTCACTTTAATATCATCATTTGAACTTAAGTATGATCATTCTGAAAAGTACCCATTGGCAACCAGTTGGGCCATACAAGACTTTTCTTTTCTAATTGGCCTCAGCGCAATCATATTACACTCATTGCACACTCCCCTTCAGTTCTTACTGTCCAACAGGGTAGAAGATGGGCAAGTCTTAAATGCTCACCTAGACCACTGGGCATTACTGCTGCAAAAATAAAAAAATGCAGTAAAACCTATTAGCACACCATCCTTTGGACCAACTGCCCTGTTGTACCAAGGAAGGCCACGTGTGTGTCCCGATCTTGATCAATTGGATCTAAGGGGAGGAGAAAAAAATAAAAACAAAAGCTTTTCCAACCATTGATCCAGGAGACAAATTCTGTTAATTGGTATCATTTCTCTGTTAACGGTTCTAGTTATGACCATCAAGGTAAACCTCATACTGGATTTATAAAGAAATGCAAAAATTGGATAAAAGCATACTGAAAGTAATCCTAGAGCTTTCCAAAAGGGAAAGGGTCACTAACAGTAGATCCTTTGTACAAAAGAAATGCCCCTTTAAAATCTCAGGTGTATGAAGGTCCTTGGATGGTTTTGCAGATTGACTTGGATGGCTTTGTAGGTCCTTTGCCAGGGACTCAAAGAGGTAACCAATACCGATTAGTGGTTATCGATCCTGTTTCAAAGTGGGCAGAGACATTTCCTCCTAATGCCAATACTGCAAAAGCCACCACCAAGGTCCTAGTAGAGCAAGTCTTCTCTCAATGGGAGATCCCTGCAGAGGTAGAAATCGGACCAGGGATCACATTTTACTTAACAGTTCTTTAGGGACTGTATTCAATTAATGGAAGTCCTGCAGAGACTACACATCCCATACAAACCATAGTAAATTGGGATGGTGAAACAAACCAATCGGACTATAAAAGTAATGTTGAGGAAACTGGTTAATGCCAATGGACATAACTGGGACACTCTCATGCCTCTAAGTTTAATGGCATAGAGAGCAACACCGGCTGCATCTATTGATAAAAGACTTTGAAGTTATGACAGGCCTAACAATGCGATTACCAGAACATTTAATTTGGCACCCCAGTGGCACTCAGTTAGAGAGAATAAAAATGGATACCTACCTGAAAAATCTGCAAAAACATTTCAATCAAATCCACTTGCAGGTAGCAGCTAAATTGGGAAAATCCAAACGTAAGGCAAAGGCTTACTTTGACACAACCAGAAAGAGAATACTTGAAAAGTTAAAAACCAAGTAATGTTGTTATTGTATAAATCAGAACATGGGTTGTGTAACCGATGGATCGGAACCTTCTGAATCATCGATAAACTCAGTTCAGCAGTGTATAAAATTAGGATAACAGGAGGCAAGAGTAATAAATACAGAATCTATCATACTAATCAGTTAAAGCTGTCTAGATCATCCAGGTCGCAGGAACAATTTCCTCTTCAGGACTTAAGTGAACAGCATCCTTTGGAATCGCCACAACTGGAGCCCAGCAGATTGCAACCATGAAATGGACATTGATATTTCTGATTTACTACACCCTTAACATGCATGGGTAAGACTGAGCGAAAATTACAAATTTGGGACTGAACTGTTACAACCCCATGAAACCAGACGACACGGTCATGCTCAATTGCATGAGCACGTGGAACAGAACATGCCAACACAAAAGGAATTGACTATTATACTCAACCCAGGACTTATCCAGTCACTGCACCAGTGGTCTGCTCCCTCTTTGTCCATCTCCCTGGGCCAAAGTGTCGTAAGAGGGGCCCAGCCACAGGATCATGATGGGTCCACGACACCGTCCCCCACTGTGATGTGGGAAGGGCTTCACCGTTTTCTGGTGGAGACTTGTGATTTCAAGGGTAAAGTGAAGCTCCCTCTCCAGAGTTGGGGAGGCTTCCATCTTGTCCTCTGGGCCACGAGGGCTGTTTTGAAGGAGTGGAGGGGAACCGGGAGGCAGGACATTCTGGTCTACTGGTGGGCTCGCAACCTCTGTGACAAACCTTTCAGGTTGGTCAGTGACTGCTGCAAGGCCGGCTGGGGATCCCCCTGCCCACGAGGATCCTCCTCAGCCCTCAGAATGAAGCCAACCATCTTTTCAACATTGAACACCAGAGGCTCTAGGGTGGGTCTCCACAGTTCCCAGGTGCTCTCCTTCCTTTCCCTTCAGGAAACCGAGATGGATCCAGCCTCTGAGACAAGTTGGGGGCTGGAGTGGGGGGACCGGGTATATTTTAGACACCTCAACGCTCATTCGGCAGGGTTCACCTCCTTGTTGTCCCCCGACCTATAGCCTGAGATGCTTGGAATAGCTAAGGTCATATGAGGTCGCCTGCAGCACCTCAAGGCCTTTTTGGAAGGGCTGACGTTGAATCTCTTCAATGCCTACCCCACCACCCCTGAATGCAGACCTGAAGTGGGTGTGTTTCTATGAACAGGCGCCTGCTATCTTTGAAACCATGGATCTTCATGAATGTCTGGTCCTGAGTGAGGATTTTAATACCATCTCTGAGGACCAGAATCTCTCAGGGAACGATAGCAGCGAGGTCACTTCAGGCTGTGATGGGTTGCTATCACAGAAACCCCCTTGGGGCTGCCAATCGATGTGCCAAGACTACTCCTGTCCCTGCTTTCCAGCTAAGTACTCCAGAGTCCTGCCCGGTTTGAGCCAGACCCGCTAGCCTGTTCCAAACCCAGACCGAGGTCTGAACCATGTCCCCTAACAGCTGTAAGCTTACTTGGAAGCAGCTTAGGAAGTGTTCCTATCTTTAACATTCAGATGCTCAACTACCAATGGGGTCCAAATTCTAAATAAATTAGATTTACCATAAGTCTCTAAATTGAGTTTGGCTGTCCCGTCTGGAGGGCACTTGGATTCCCATAACTGAAGCCTGCTCAATGGGTCCATCATGGTTATTTCTCTGGTGCGGGGTGTGACGGGGCACCCCATAAGGCTCTTTGGCGAGATGCTTATAAATGTATATACGATATAACTGGAATATGTTTTATGCTACATGTGCCATGTAACATATCTCTGTAAAAGTTATGATCTACTGAATCTATTCCTCCTGTTTGTATGCATGTATCATTGTTGTAGTTGAAGTTATGAATATTGGTTGCATATTTGCTGGTTTAATACATAGCCTTAGTAAGAGCATGGGATCCATGTCTGGAGAAAGGAATGTGCAGGTTAAGTGCCCAATCAAGAAACACTTAACAGACAATAGAAGTTGCAGACACCAATTCACATCTGAGCTTGGCCTGGAATGTGGCTTGGCTGGTAATTGAGTTGGGCATGGACATGTGACTTGACCATGTGACCCCAAAACTCCATTTTGTAACTGGATGCTACACAGGGAGAGGGAGGGGTGTCCACCCAGAGGAGAAAGTCTATTTAAACCCCTAGGAGACCCCTCCATGTGGTGTTCAGATGGCTAAATAGAGAGCCTCTCCACCCCCCAACGACACACCTGAAAGAGACTGGAACAGAGGACAATAGGGGGTGTGACTGCTGGACCCAGGCTAGGAGGACCATAGCCTGTAAAAGGAAGTTTACTGGAACTGGTGAGGTTTTTATCTGTATTCAGTTTGGTTAGACATTGCATGTTTTATTTTATTTTACTTGGTAATTCACTTTGTTCTGTCTGTAACAACTTGGAACCACTTAATTCTTACATTCTGTACTTATTAAAATTACTTTTTACTTATTAATCGACCTGGAGTACATGTTAGTACCTGGAGGAGGGCAAACAGCTGTGCATATTTCTCTATCTGTGAAATAGAGGGCGAACAATTTGTGAGTTTACCCTGTAAAATCCGTTTTACCCTGTATAATGCTTAATACATTGTTTGAGCCCCGTTGGGAGTTGGTCACGTGGGAGTTGGGCACCCCATTGGGTGTCAAAGGCAAGAACACTTCCTAAACTGCTTCCAAGGAAGCCTACGGCTGTTAGGGGACGTGCCTCAGACCTGGATCTGGGTTTGCCTCAGAATAGCTGGTCTGGCTCAAACCGGACAGGTTTCTGGAGTCCCAAGCTGCAAAAGGCATGAAAGCAGGGGCAGGAGCAGTCTTGGCACACTATCTGGCAACTCGAAGGGGGTTTCTGTGATGCCAACCCATCACACGGGGTACCTGGACTTTGAAGCACAAGCATGAGACTGAACAAATTATCCTATCCAGGCTGAACTGGGGCGCCGTGTGCACCTGTATTCAAGTTACAAAGGGTACGTCTACACTACCTGCCCGATGCGGCGGGTAGAGATCGATCTTCTGGGATCGATTTATCGCGCCTCATGTAGACGCGATAAATCGATGCCAGAAGTGCTCCCAGTTGACTCCGGAACTCCAGCTCAGCGCGAGGAGTAAGCGGAGTCGACGTGGGAGCAAGCCTGGACCGCGTGGACCCAGAGTAAGTAATTTTAATTCGATCTAAGATATGTCGACTTCAGCTACGCTATTCTCGTAGCTGAAGTTACGTATCTTAGATCGATCCCCCCCACTAGTGTGGACCAGGCCTCACACTCTCTAGCTAGCCAGCATGGGAGGGGAGGGGAGGGGAGGGATAGCTCAGTGGTTTGAGCATTGGGCTGCTAAACCCAGGGTTGTGAGTTCAATCCTTGAGGGGGCCATTTAGGGATCTGGGGCAAAAATTGGGGATTTTTGAGCAGGGGGTTGGACTAGATGACCTTCTAAGGTCCCTTCCAACCCTGATATTCTATGGATTGACCTTCGTCTGAAGCTAAATGCAAACGGTTGGGGGCAGGCCCTGATTTGGCCGGATTATTGTCTTTATTATTTATTGTCATTATTTCTATTGTGGCCCCGCTCCAGTTCAGGGCCTTTTGTGCTGGGCTTTTTGCAAACGCAGAAGGAGAAACAACCCCTGCTGCAAGGAGACTATAAATCAAATGAAGACAAGACAAAGTTACTGTGTGCAACAAACCAGAAGGCGGGTAGACGAGAGAGATGCGGGAGTAACAGCGCTAAGAATGGGTGGTTAGTTAGATTGCTGTGTGGGTCTGAAATGCACAGTCCTGCCCTGGCTGTAAATAGTATGTCCTGGGGCTTTAAGTGCAGGGCACATATAAAGGGGAACTCGACTGGGGCTAAAGAGAATGGGCCATTGAGTGAGGGCTGCACCAGACACACAGCAAGGAGAGGGTGGTTCTCCATTAGCTTCTTTAACTCTTCTTTAGTTCTAATCATGCCTCCCTTCTTGGAGTGGAGACAGTGCCTCCTTCTTATGAATTCCCAACCCACTGTACCAGAGGGGAAACCGGAGGAGAGGGCAGAGATAACAGGGCTGTGGTGAAGAAACAAAGGAGCCGTCAGAGAGATGGAACAACTGGAAGCCCACAAGGAGTTGAAACTCTTGTGTGGAACTTTCCTGGCTTATCCCCCACCCTGCTTTAATTGGCTAGCAAAAGGAGCTGAGTCCTTGCTCCAACTCCCTTTACGCAGAGGTCGGGTTCACCTCGAGAAATCTAATTCTTGCTTTAACCCTTTTTGTAGCCCAGGCCTGAGATTCAGCAGAAGTGGAGTCCCAGGCCTGGTCCACTTGGTTGGAGCTCTTCTGGGATCGATCTCTACCCGCTGAATCGGGCGGGTAGTGTAGACGTAGCCCGAGAGTTCACATCTCAAAGAAGGGGGAGCTCACACAGTCCAGCTAGTTCTGAAAGCCTCAGATTCACCTTGAGAGAATGGCGATGGCTCAGGTTCCCTCTTCCAGCCTTTCCTCTGCATCCCACCAAACGGACAGTCTGTGAAAGAGCGGGAGTCCATTTCCTTCTTGGTGTGACAGAGAGACTGTAGTTACAGCTGGGAAGTCAGGACTGCTGGGTTCTGTCTGTCATCATGTCTCACTCTGTGTGTGACCTTGGCCAGCTCATATCTCCCCGTGCCTCAATTTACATGTGTGTATACTGGGGATATTTTCATAATGACTTTCCTTTGCTAACTGTTTTGAAGGTCCTTCAATGAAGGGCTCTGCACAGAAGGATGATAGTGAGGAGTCATATTTCTCCAAATCTGACCATCCCCTTTCTACCCATCCATCCTGGTCATTTGCAAGGTACCAGGGCCTTTGGACATCTAGGTATTATCGCTTTTTTTCTTTATAATCTAATATATTTTATCAATATACACAAATACACAAAACAGCCAATTCCTCTCTGACTCACCACAGTGCCCAGGAGTTCTCATTTCCCCATGGGAAAGTCCCTTAATTGATGTTTACTTCTAAAGCTGGATAATTAGCACAGAACAGGAGACATGCTTGTCTACAACCTGTTTACATTCAGATGCTCCCTTCTCCTCTAGAGGCGGAGCGAACCCCACTGGGATCACACGGAGCTATATTATAAACTGTGCACACCCCGTGTCGGCTCTCGGCGTGGGATCCTGTTGCAGATGTTGGGTTGAGAGAGGTGTGGGACGCGGCTACCTGAGGGGGATGCCCAGGGAGGACACTTCCACCGCAGAATTTACAGGTACCCATCTCCTGCTGAGGAGCTCATCTGATCGACAAACCCTGTGCAAGGTGGGTGTGCAGGGATAGAGAGTAAATCTGGGGTCCTTTCCGCTCTGCACAACCATGGCACATCCCAGGGCACTTGCCATAAGTGATGAGTTTGTTAACGATTCACTGGCCAAAATGTCACTTATTTTCGAGCATCCCTTCTCCTCCCGCCTGATGGATTCCAGCTCCAAGGTGGCTGCATTTCAGTTACATAGCGAATCATTCAGGATGAAAGATGTTAGTAGATGTGCAATGCAAGGCCAAATACTGACACAACGGCCCGTACTTTGCTCAGGCCCCAGTGAGCCAAAACTCCCCTTGGAGCAAGAACTGAGTACAAACATCAGGAGCTGACTGTGTGTTAATGCACAGACACTGTCGCTCTCTCCTCTTGCATTTCAAGATGCCTGTTAATGGGGCAGAGGGACAGGGGCTGTTACCTAATTTTTAGCTGCCGGAACTCTTGGAGGTTCTACAATTGCTAAAAAGAACAATAATTAGAGTTTTCCAACATGGGTAACACATACTTTCTCCAACCTTTATTCGAGAAGTCGGCTGAACTGTTATAACTGAAACTTTCAAAATACAATTTTGCTCGAAGCAGACACACAGCATTCGAAATGTCAGTCCAAATAACTATTTTTTTTCAATTTAGCAAGCAACTGAAAAGGGGTTTTCAAGCAGACCGTGTCAGACAGTCTTAACTACAGGTGATGCCACCAGCCCCACCTACAATGGCCAGTCCATTTGTGAATCCCATTCTTCCATGCTCTTCGCTCCAGTAATGTTGGTTGGAAGGAGTTCTACAGGCCAGATATGAATCATGTTTCCAATTTTCTTTTATCGGTGTTATATGTTCAGACTTTCAATGTAACTAAATGTTCCTTTGTTCATATGATGAGACACATTAAATATAAATGCCTCATCTACTTTCTTTATCAATAGAGCCATAGGGTTTGAGGTGAGACGGGACCATTTGACATCCAGTCTGAACTCCTGCATAACACGGGCCCATGAAATTTCACACAGTTACCTCTGTATTGAGCCAAAAGACTTGTGTGTGACTAAGGCCTGGTCTACACTAAGATTTTACATCATAGAATGATAGAGCCATAGAATTATTAGAGAACACAAAGGCCAGCTAGTATCACCCAAAGACAAGATGCAGGATTTGTTTTGTCTTAGTCATTTAAGACTGATGGCTATTCACACATCTTTGGAAACCTCCACAGAAGGAGCTTTCATGACTTCCTGGGAAGTTTGTTCCATTGACCTCCAGCACTTAAAGTTAGAAAGATTTTCTTGAAATTTAATTTAAATCTGCTATGCTGGAATTTGAACCCATTGCCTCTTGTCCTGCCCCTCTGTGGTAAGACAGAATAACTTTTTATGGCAGTCTTTCAAATATTTGAAGATCACTATCATTTTCCCCATTCATCTCCTCTTTTCCACATTACATTTCTGATTCCTTCAGCTTGTTCATACAGCTTGCGTTCCATCCCTTGCAGAACATTTGTCATTTCCCTATGGATCCTTTCCAGTTTCTCTACATACTTTCTCTATATTGGTGAGAAAAATTGGACACATTATTCCATTTGACTTTAATGCTATACTTCTGCTATAACCTAACTATATGAGCCCTGCTCTTCTGGAATCACGCCCGTCTTCCATGACTTTTCAAAGATAATAGCTAATGGCTCAGATATCTCCTAAGTCAGTTCCTTCAGATTATTCTAGGATGCATTTCATCACGCTCTGGTGACTTCAAGGCATCTAACTTGTTCAAGTATGTTTTAACTTTTTATTTTCCCATTGTAACATCTGAACCTAAAACATTTTCACTGGCATTCTCTATGTTAGGTGTCCAAACACAACCAACCTTCTTTGTGAAAACAGGAACAAAGTCGTCATTTCGCACCTATGTCATTTCCACATTTGTTGTTATTGTTTTTCCCTCTTCATTTAGTGTAAGACCTACCTGTCCTTGGTCTTCCGCTTGTTTCTAATATATTTTTAGAATGTTTTCTTTTTACCCTTTATGTCTCTAGCCAGTTTGATCACATTTTGTGCCTTTGCCTTTCTAATTTTGCCCCTAAATATACATCTTATTTGTTTATATTCCTCCTTTGAAATTTGACCTTATTTCCAATTTCTAAGATATCTTTTTTAGATCATGCAAGATTTGAATAGTTTACTCTTGTCCCCTTAAAAATGTCTGTTTGAAAAACTGACAGCTGTCTTCAATCTTTTTCCCATTACCCTTGCTTCCTATGAGATCTTACCTACCAACTCCTTGAGTTTGCTAAAGTCTGCCTTCTTGAAATCCATTGCCTTTATTTTGCTGTTTTCCCTTCTATCATTCCTTAGAATCATGAACTCTATCAGTTCATCATCACTCTCCCTTAGCTGTCTTCCACGTTCAAATACTCAACCAGTTCCTCCTTATATGTCAAAATTAAGTCTAGAACAGCCTCTATTCTAGTAGCTTTCTCCATCTTCTGGAACAAAAAATTGTCTCCAATACATTCCAAGAACTTGTTGGACAATCTATGCCCTGCTGTAGACATCATGAGTTGAATTCTTCCATCGACCTAGCTACTACCTCTCGGGTATTGCCTATGCTGAGAGGAGAACCCCTTCCATCTGTGTGAGTAGTGTTTATATTGAAGCGCTACGGCAGCACGGCTGTATCATTTTTAGTGTAAACAACCTTTCAAGCAGATCTTCCAGAAAAACATCCAGTCTGGATCTGCCAACAAGGAGAATTGGAGAATCCAACACTTCCCTTCTTACTGTGTCCCACTGGTTAATCACCCTCAGAGCTAAATGTTTGGCCCTAATTTCAAGATAGAATTTTGGCCTGATTAAGCTTCCAACACTTCAGTCTTGCTGAGCCTTTCTCTGGTAGATTCCAGAGCCCGTTATTATCTCTGTTCTTTTCCCCATGAAATTCTCAACTTGGTCATCTTTTTGATAAGTTAAAGAGATGTACACCTTCAAGTCTAAGGTCAGCCTTTTTCTCTATTCTCAAGTCATTTTTGAGGCTCTTTTCTGCCCCCTCCCCAAGTATTCAATATCTTTTTTTAAATGTGTAGCCCAGAACTGGATGTAGTTTGCGTCACCAATCCCATGTGTACAGGAAAATTCCTGCTACAACTCACCACTCTCCTTTTTATGCATCCGAGGACCACATCACCCCTTTACGCTACTGATATTGTAGGATGTTAATATTTTCCCCTACTAAAGCAAACTCCTCTGAGAAATCAGGGATTGTCATATCTGCACGGTTCCCTGGATATTGTCTTGGAAATCCCTTTTATAAATCCTTAATTGAGACCTGTTGACCAAAACTGAACACATGTCCCGAAGATGTTATTCTCCAGCCAATATCTTAGGGATCTGAACATTGCTTTTGCATTGTTCACTGCTGCGAATGAGCAGTTGTTTCTCTTGAACTGCTATCAATGGTGCCAAGGTTTTTCCCTGAGGTATGTTCTTGTTGTGATGTTTCTCCCAGCGCATGTCTTCGCAAAAGTTTGTTTTTTTCAACTCTCAGATTTTGAGCTACTGGATGAATGGGGAACTACCTACAGTATGGACTTCCTATCCTGACTCTCATTGCATCAAGGAACTATGATGAAGAACGATTATCCTATCCACACGTCTGTTTCCTGTGGAGCGTCTTAAGGATACCCCACCACAAAGTGTAGGAGTTATTGATGCAGGGAGCACCACAAAATGTGGAATTGGATTTAGTACGGTCATTTGTTCAAAGTTATTTTCTCATAATAATGAAAATGTTATTTTTCAGTATGTGCAAAGCGATCAATCTGCTTCTCCCATCAGAACAGCCTCAACTAGTCTATAGTGTCTCATACTAACGTTGTTTCTCCATTCAGGGATTTCTACTGTGACCATCACCCGAGACCTTGGGAACACCCAGAAAGTCAGGGCAAAATACAGTACATGCAGGAGACACCCTTATGCCTCAGAGTTGGACATTTTATCCACTACATCATGTCAGATTCCAACACAACTGATTTCACCAACCCCTCCACCTTCATCCTACTTGGCATTCCTGGCCTAGAGGCAGCCTATACCTGGATCTCCATCCCCTTCTGTGCTATGTACACCATAGCCGTGTTGGGGAACTTCACCATCCTGTTCATCGTGAAGAGGGTGCCGAGCCTCCATGAGCCCATGTACTATTTCCTCTGCATGCTGGCTGTCACCGACCTGGTCACGTCCACAGCCACACTGCCCAAACTGCTGAGCATTTTCTGGTTCAATTCCAGGGAGATCAGTTTCACTGCCTGCCTCACCCAGATGTACTTCATTCTCTCCTTCCCAGGGATGGAGTCTGGAATCCTCGTGGCCATGGCTTTTGATCGCTATGTAGCCATCTGTGATCCCCTGAGACATTCCACCATCCTGACAAATCCCGTGGTGGCCAAGCTAGGCCTGGCCGTGGTGTTGCGCAGTGGCATACTCACATTACCCTATCCATTCCTGGCGAGGCGGTGGCCATATTGCAGAACCAACATCATCCCTGACTCCTATTGTTGGCATATTGCAGTGGTGAAGCTGGCCTGCGGTGACATCAGCATCAGTAGTTACTATGGACTGTTTGTTCTTTTCTCTGTGATCGGGATGGATGTGTTTTTTATCACCGTGTCCTACACTCAGATCCTCCGGGCCATCTTCCGCCTCCCTACAAAGGACGCCAGGCTCAAAACTTTTGGGACCTGCATCTCTCATCTTTCTGCCATCTCAGCTTTGTACATCCCAGATTTGTTCGCCTCTCTCGCGTACCGGTTTGGCCACAAGGTGCCCCAACATTTCCTCGTTCTTTTTGCCAGTGTGTCTCTGCTGGTGCCCCCCGTGCTACACCCCATCATTTATGGGGTGAGGACCAAAGAGATCTGGGGCAGGCTGCTCCAGTTCTTTACTCATAGAGAGTCCTAAATGTTTTCTCTTTGTGCTCTGGCTCTCAGATTGAGCTCTGTGCAGAGCTGGCTGGTGCATGGTGCTGGGGCCTGCTTCCATGCGTCACTTACTGGACAGACAGAGATTCATTAAACCCTTTCCTGTCCTTCCTGTGCTGTGTGAATGTGATGAACTGTTGAGTCACGTCTATGGACGGTACACGGGGTTGCCACCTTTCTAATTCCTGATAACTGGGTCCCTGAAATTGCAATCTTGCCCCATCTCTTCAGTCAAACGTCGACCCTGCTTTGTGTCGTCTCCACGTGGCCCTGCCCCTGACACTTGCTCCTCTCTTCCCCTTCCCATGTCAGCTGTGACCCAGTCATCTCTAAAACCAATATGTTCTCAAGCAAATCACTTGAGTGACACTGGTTAGTGATAAAATGAAAATATTTATTCTTACTTTGTTACTAGGTCTGTGGAGAGAGAGCCCCCGACAGGACTCCTGAGATCTATCTCATCTCTGGGACAGGAGTTGGGTTCATTGTGTTACAGCAGGAGTCAGATATATCTGGGGTCTAAATAAGAAGATCAGAATGGCCACACTGGAGAAAACCAATGGTCCATGTAGCTCAGTAGCCTGTCTTCTGACAGTGCCCAGTGCCAGGTGTTTCATTGGGAATGAACAGAACAAGGTAATCCTCGTGTGATTCGTGAGGAGCAGCTCGGCAGAAGGGGTCAGAAGCCCTGACCCTGGTCTGCCTCAGCTTCAGCTGGCAGGAGTTCAAGTCTCCAGCCCAAGTAGCAGCTTCTGGGAGAGTGGAAGAGCGCAGGGGACCCTGGCTGTAGGGGCAGAAGAACCTCAGGCTTCCCTGAGCCCTGGGCTAGAGCCACAGATTGGAGGCAGGAGTGAAAGTCCCCAGCCCGTCAGGAGCCGCTGTAGGAGGAAGCCCAGAACCTGGTACTTTGGCTGGAGTTGCAGGGGAGAGGCGGGGGAAGAGATAGAAGCTTTTTGTCGCTGAAGGTGGGTCTGATCTCCCCACCAAGAGCGGCCGTGCAGGGGAAGGACAAATCCCGCCCCACCCCACAACGAACAGAATAGCAGCCGGGAGCCTCAGGCTCCCTGCAGCACAGGAGATCAGATTTCACAGGGAACAGTTGATTTCTTGGTCTGTGACACATTTTTCACAGCCATGAAATTGGTAGGGCCCTACTCATTCCTGTTCTTTTACATCATCCAAACCACTGGTTCCCAAGGGTTGTCTCATTTCCAATGTCCTTCAACGAATGTCAGGGAGCATTTTTTGTCTCCCCTCCCTGAGCCTTTATGGGCTGCTCTCTTACCTCCACCTCCCTTTCCCTTACGGGAGATAGAGATGGGTTGCGTGGCGCCACCGGTACAGTTGCCGCACCAGTGGTCTTCTTCCTCTTTGCCCATCTCCGTGGGCCACAGGGTCATAACAGGAGCCCAGCCAAAGTATCATGATGGGTGCACGACACTGTCACCCGTTGTGCTACGCGTTGAGCGACACCATTTTCTGGTGGAGACCTGTGGTTTCAAGGGTAAGGTGAAATTCCCTCTCCAGCATTGGGGAGACTTCCATCTTCTCCTCTGGGCCATGAGGTCTGTTTTGGAGGAGTGGAGGGGAACATGGAGGCAGCACACCCTGGTCTACCGGTGGGCCCTCAACGTCTGTGACAATCCTCTCAGGTTGGTCAGCTATTGTTGCAAGGCCGACTGGGGATTCCCTGCCCACAAGGATCCTCCTCAGCCCTCAGAACGAAGCCAACCATCTTTTCTACATTGAACAGCAGAGGCTCTAGGGTGGCTCTGCCATGTGCTCTCCTTTCTTTGTCCTTTTTAAAATAGAGAGTAGTGATCCAGAGAGGGGAGAGTCCCAGTTTGCTCTTGTGTAGGTGGCTTCTCCTTCCCACTCAGGGAAGGGACACACGGGGTCCAAGATTGGCTTAATCTGGCCGTGTTTGTATTTAGGATTAAATATGCAATGGCTGAAAAAGACGTCAGCAATACATGAAAATGTTGTGCTTTCCGCCTGATATACACGGGAGAGCAAGAACAGTGAAGCTTTCTCGGTAAATTAAACTCTAATCAAACCAAAACAAGCTCGACTCATTTAATCCCATTGTCACAGAATGACATAGTGTTATGTACAAGTTGTATAATAAAAAACCAGGAGAGAGGCAGCATCCTAATGCGTAGAGGGGTTGTACCTCAGTGCGTCAGGAGTGATGTGTAAACTGTTTGTACCGGTGTATAAGAGCGCACCCCTGAGGGGTTGTCTTTGTCTGACCTGCGGGCAGTGGAAAGTCCCGGCACTTACTGAGCCGGTCCATTGTCAGGGGGCACATATTCATACAGTAACTCCTCACTTAATGTTGTTGTTACGTTCCTGAAAAATGTGACTTTAAGTGAAATGATGTTAAGCGAATCCAATTTTCCCATCAGAATTAATGTCAATGGGGGGGCATTAGGTTCAAGGGATTTTTTTTTTTGCAAGACAAAATGCATTAAATACATTTTAAACAATTTAAAACAAGCAATTTAATACTGGTATGTGTGGTGGAGGGTGCAGGACCGAGGGCAGGGGGCTGGGTGCATGCGAGTGGTTGCAGGTGTCAGGGCAGGGACTGGGTGTATGTCGGGGGGCAGGAGTCAGATCAGGGGACTGGGGAGGTGTAAGGAGATTCAGGAGTCAGGGCAGGGGTCCGGGGAGGTGTGAGGAGGTGCAGAGGTCAGGGCAGGGGGATGAAGGTGTAGGGGATCCAGGAGTCAGGGCAGGGCCTGGAGAGGTGTGAGGGCATGCCGAGGTCAGGGCAGGGGGATGGGTGTATGTGAGGGGGGTTCAGGGATTAGGACAGGGGGATGGGGGTGTGGGGGATGCAGGAGTCAGGGCAGGGTGCTGGGGAGGTGTGAGGACAATTCAGGGGTCTGGGGAGGTGTGAGGGAGGCGCAGAGGTCAGGGTAGGAAGCTGGGTGTGTGTGGGGGGCTGCAGGAGACAGGGCAGGGGTCTGGGGAGGTGTGAGGGAGGTGTACGGGTCACGTCAGGGGTCTAGGTGTGTGTGAGGACAGTGCAGAGGTCTGGGTGGTCTGAGGGGGTGCATGGGTCAGGTGAGGGAACTGGGGCTGTGGGCTGGGGCTGTGGGCTTGGGTCATGGGGATGCTCAAGGCAGGGGGCTAGAGAGGGTATGACCCGATTCCAGACACTTCCCCAAGACCCCGTCCCTACCTCTCCTCCTCCTCCTCCCCCCTGGAGCAGCGAGCGCGCTGAGGCTCCGCTCCTCTTCCTTCCTTCTGCCGGCAAGCAGCCAATCGGCAGGGAGAGAGGGGTAGGGGAGGGAACGCAGCTTGCTGGGGAAAGAGGCGGGGGAGGAGCTCGGCTGCTGGCAGATCCCAGTGCAATGGGCCTTAAAGCTGAGCTACAAAGTCCACTTCTTTATACTAAACATGATACTATTCATTAAAACACAACTTAGAATCAATAACAGATCCATCTCAAGTTGAACAGTCCACCCCTAGTAGTTCTCTGGGACCTTCTTAAGAGTGGTGGCACCAAACATGACTTTCTCTCAGCAACAAATTGCTGCCTGAAGGCTTCTCTCATCCTCACGGATCTGCACTGGGCCCATCTAATAGCCCTGGTGTCTGGCTGTTCAAATTCAGCCTCCAGGAGATCAGCCTCAGCGGTCTATGCCAGAGTGAAGCTTTCACCCTTCCCTTCACAAATATTATACAGGGTACAGCATGCAGCTAAAAACATAGGTATGTTGACTTTGGCATCAAGAGGTAGGCGGGGTCTCTCCGAATCAAAATGAGAATTTTGACTTCCACTACGGTGATCTTCTTGTCCGGGAAAAAAGGCTCAGCTTCCAGAACAGGCCTGTGTTCTGAATGATTCATGCGCCGTGCATCTTTCTGGACCAGCCTGCGTTAATGTCCATGAAACACCCATGGTGATCCGGAAGTACCTGGAGTTAGGGAACTCAGCCTCTAGAGGAGAAGAGAGCATTTTAATGTAAACAGGCTGTAGATAAGCATGTCTCCACTTCTGTGCTAATTATCCAACTTTAGAAGTAAACAGTAATTAAGGGACTTTCCCAGAGGGAAATGAGAACTCCTGGGCTCTGTGCTGAGTCAGAGAGGAATTGGCTTTTTTGTGTGTTTGTGTATATTTATAAAATATATTTGATTAGAAAGAAAATAAGGGATAATGCCTAGATGTCCATAGGCTCTGGTACCTTGTAAATGACCAGGATGGATGGGTAGGACGTAAAAGATCAGATCTGGAGAAAGATGACTCCTCACTAACATTATACTGTGCAGATTCCTTCATTCAAGGATCTTCAAAACAGTTAGCAAAGTAAAGTCATCTGTGCCAAGACATCCACAATGTCACACACGTTGCCCAGTCATGAATGGTAGTTTTTTTCTGAGCAGGATGTGATTAATGGCCCTGCAAACTTGCATCAACATGAGTCGAACGGTCAACTTGCCCATTCCGAATTGGTTAGAGACCGATCGGCAGCTGACGGAGTAGCCAGCTTCCACAGTGTGATCGCCATGCGCTTCTCCATCATTAGGGAATCTCTCCTTCTCATGTTGCTTGTTTCCCGAGCCCAAAAACAGCTTTCCAATGGGGTCAGCACTTCCATAAATGCCACAACCAATCTCTTGTTGTCTCTACTAGGCGTGTAAACATATCTGACACACTCCTCATCCTCACTTTGCCGGTTAAGGAGTAGCAGGACTGCCATTCTTGACTTGTTAGTGAGACCCATCAGCATGTTCACCAACAGTTCGGGATCCGTTCCCACAGACCATAAAGGTGGACAGAGCGTGCAGTACAAAAACCGTTGAAAGAGGGCGAGAAATGCCAATGGAAAGGAAAGGACTGCTGGGGATTGAACCGATGCAAGACGGGGCATTGGGAAAGGGCCCAGGTTGCCTTATTACCCCACATCCCCTTCTAACAAACCACGACTGCTGAAGGAGAACAGGTGCTCTGTGGGACAGCTGCCCAGAGTGCACCACTCCAAATGCCGCTTCAAGTACGGCAAGTGCCATAACAGTGGACACACCATTGTGCTGGCAGCGGACAGTGTGAACACACAGCCGTGCTATCCCTGCAGTGGTCTCCGAGGGGTGGTTAACTCCCCTATCCTTACATCTGCAAGAATGGACATAGCCTAAGTCTGTTCCCTTGAATTGATCCCAGATAGATGGATCACTGCCCGCCGATACGGCAGGTAGTGTAGACATAGCCTCAGAAACCTGCCAACGCATCACAATCACTAGGGTTGCAACTGTGATGCGTTGGCAGGTTTCTGAGGCTACATCTACACTACACGCTGGATTGGCAGGGTGTGATCCATCTATCGGGGATTAGTTTATCGTGTCTAGTGTAGACGCATTAAATCGATCCCAGAGCGCGCTCCCTGTCGACTCCGGAACTCCACTGTAGTTGGAAGCGGAGTCAACGGGGGAGTGGCAGTGGTCGACTCACTGCCGTGTGGAAGCCCAGGTAAGTCGCCCTAAGATACGCTATATCTTAGGTCGACACCCTGCCCCCCACTAATGTAGCACAGGTCTGCGATGCAGCGCAAGTGCAGTCCCAGAGTTCACATCTCAGAGGAGCGGGGAGCTCACTGAGTCCAGCTTGTTCTGAAAATCTCAGATTCACCTTGACAGGATGGCAATGGCTCGGGTTCCCTCTTCCAGGCTTTCCTCTGCATCCCACCCAACGGACAGTCTGTGAAAGAGCGGGAGTCCATTTCCCTCTTGGTGTGAACGAGTGACCGTGGTTACAGCTGGGAAGTCAGGACTCCTGGGTTCTGCTTGTCATCGTGTCTCTCATTCTGCGTGTGACCTTGGCCAGTTCATACCTCCCCATGCCTAGGTATGCCCATCTGTATATTGGGGATATTTTTATAATGAGTTTACTGTTTTGAAGATCCTTGAATGAAGGATTCTGCACAGTATGATGTTAGTGAGGAGTCATCTTTCTCCAGATCTGATCTTTTACTTCCTACCCATCCATCCTGGTCATTTACAAGGTATCAGAGCCTATGGACATCTAGGCATTATCCCTTATTTTCTTTCTAATCAAATATATTTTATAAATATACACAAACACACAAAAAAGCCAATTCCTCTCTGACTCAGCACAGAGCCCAAGAGTTCTCATTTCCCTCTGGGAAAGTCCCTTAATTACTGTTTACTTCTAAAGTTGGATAATTAGCACAGAAGTGGAGACATGCTTATCTACAGCCTGTTTACATTAAAATGCTCTCTTCTCCTCTAGAGGCTGAGCGAACCCCACTGGGATTGCACAGAGCTATATTATAAACTGTGCACACCACTTTTCGGCTCTCGGAGTGGAAACCTGCTACAGATGCTGGGCTGAGAGAGCTCTGGGTCACGGATACTTTGAGGGGTATTCCCAGGAAGGACACTTCCGTTTCAGAATTCACAGGTACCATCTCTGGCTGAGGAGCTCACCTGATCGACAAACCCTGTGCAACGTGGGTGTGCAGGAAAAGAGAGTAAGTCTGGCATCCTTTCCGCTCTGCACAACCATGAAAAATTCCCAGGGCCCTTGCCGTAAGTGATGAGTTTGCTAACGATTCACTGGCCAAATTGTCTCTGATATTCTAGCAGCCCTGCTCATCCCACCTGATGGATTCCAGCTCCAAGGTGGTGCATTTAGTGGCACAGTGAATCCTTCAGCATGAAAGATGTTAGTAGATGTGCAATACAAGGCCAAATTCTGAGACAACGGCCCATACATTGCTTAGTCCTCAGTGAGGCAAAACTCCCCTTGGAGCAAGAACTGAGTACAAACATAAGGAGCCAGCTGTGTGTTAATGCACAGACACTGTCGCCCTCTCCTCTTGCATTTCAGGACTCTGTCTATTAATATGTTACCATATTTATAGCTGACGGAACTCTTGGAGGTTCTACTGTTGCTAAAAAGAACAATATTTTGAATTTTCCAACATGGGTAACACATACTTTCTCTTAGCTTTATTCGAGAAGTCAGCTGAACTTGCTATGCGTGAAACTTTCAAAAAACAATTCTGCTCAAAGCAGAAATGCAGCAATAATTACCATTACCAATAATGTTGGTAGCAAGGAGTTCTACAGGCGAAATATGAATTATGTTTGCAATTTTCTTTCTCAGTGTTATATGTTCAGACTTTCAATTTAAATATATATTCCCTTATTCATATGATGAGACACATTAAATATAAATGCCTGATCTACTTTCTTTATCAATAGATCCATAGGGTTTGAGGTCAGAAGGGACCATTTCACCTCCAGTCTGACGTCCTGTTAAACACGGGCCAATTAAATTTCACTCAGTTACCTCTCTCTTGAGCCAAACAACAAGATGTAGGATTTGTTTTGTCTTAGTCATCTAAGACTGATGGCTGTTCATACGTCTTTGGAAACCTCCACAGAAGGAGCTTTCATGAATTCCCAGGGTGTTTCTTCCATTGGCCTCCTGCACTTAAACTAGGGAAGATTTTCCTGAAATTTAATTTAAATCTGCTATGCTGGTATTTGAACCCATTGCCTCTTGTCATGCCTCTCTGTGGAAAGACACAATAACTTTCCTTCACTTTTTAAGGCAGTCTTTCAAATATTTGAAGATCACTATCATGTTCCCCATTAATCTCCTCTTTTCCACATTACATTTCTGGTTCCTTCAGTCTGCTCATGTGGTTGTATTCCATCCCTTGCATAACGTTTGTCACTTGCCTGAGGATCCTTTCCAGTTTCTCTACATACTTCCTACATATTGGTGAGAAAAATTGGTCACATTACTCCAATTGACTTATGCTATTCTTCTGCTAATATAACCTAACTATATGTGCTCTCTTCCAGACTACCGGAATCTCCCCCGTCTTCCATGACTTTTCAAAGATTATAGCTTATGGCTCACATATCGCCCAAGTCAGTTCCTTCAGAGTACTCTAGGATGCATTACATCAGACCCTGATGACTTCAAGGCACCCAACTTGTTCAAGTAACTTTTAACTTGTTCTTTCCCCCTTTTAACATCGGAACCTAACACATTTTCACTGGCATTCGCTATGTTAGGTGTCCAAACACAACCAACCTTCTTTGTGAAAACTGGAACAAAGAAGTCATTAAACACCTCTGCCCTTTCCACATTTCTTGTAATTGTTTTTCCCTCTTCATTTAGTAACAGACAAACCCTGTCCTTGGTCTTCCGCTTGCTTCTAAAGTATTTTTAGAATATTTTCTTATTACCCTTCATGTCTCTAGCCAGTTTGATCTCATTTTGTGCCTTGGCCTTTCTAATTTTCCCCCTAAATGCATGTGTTATTTGTTTATATTCCTCCTTTGTAATTTGACCTTGTTTCCAATTTTTGTAATATACTTTTTTTAGCTCATGGAATATTTGAAGAGTTTGCTCTTGTCCCCTTAATAATATCTCTTTGGAAAACTGACAGCTGTCTTCTATTGTTTTTCCCTTTGCCTTCCTTCCTTTCTGCTTTGCGAACAGGGGCTGCAAACAGGGGAGTTTGAGAGGAATTGCTCCAGGTAAAGCAGGAGCAAACACAGGACCCTTGGGGTAAGTGGCTGTCTGTAGTGTGTGTTTGGGGGTACTTGTGTCTGTCTGTGTGTTCATTCATTTGTTTGTTTGCAGGACTGTGTGCTGTGGCTGGCAGTTGGAAGCTGTGAGCTTCTACACCAGGGGGCAGGGCTAATCAATCAGGGAGGCCAGGGCTTTATAAAGCAGTGCACAAGCGACCAGGGAGCTTTGCGACCAGGGGCTGCAAACAGGGGAGTTTGAGAGGGAGTTTGGAAGGGGAGTGCGAAGGGGGCAAGCTATCCTTGCCATTCCTAATTCTTTTTACCCAAACAAAAGGGAGAGGCAGAGCAACCAGGTGGCTGCAGATGGGGGAGTGAGTATCTGTTGAGGGGACAGTTTGGCACTTTGACCGTGTGCTTGAGTGTTTGATTTCCTGTTTGAATAGTGTGATTTGGGAGTGCTTCATTGCAGACTCTTCTAAAAAGACTGTCAGTCAGCTGCGCACCAGTGGAGCAGCGCATAGCAGAGAAGCAAACAGGTGGAGTTAGCCTGGGAGTTTGCCTGGAGAGAGCCTACTGAGGCATCCCCCTTGCAGGTTTCCCTGAGTAGCTTCTGCCACAAGTGAGGAAACTCTTCGAAGGAAGGAACAATGGATGCTGAGCGATCCGCTGTCGTGACCTGCACAGGATGTGCCATGTTTGTCTTTCTTCCACAGGATAGAAGCGACTTTGTCTGTACAAAGTGCAAGCTGATCTCCATATTGGAGGAGAAGATTCAAGGTCTGGAGAAACGAGTATCAACCCTGCATTCCATAAAAGAAAATAAGGAGTTCCTGGATAGACGTCAGGATAGGCTTCAGCGGGCGCAGTGTTGTGAGGATTCAGAGCAGGCTGCGCAGTGGGGACAGAAGACCAGCGAGGATAATTGGCGGCATGTGACCTCCAGAAGAGGAAAGAGTATGAGACAAGTCCATGTACCAGAAACGCATATTCAGATGAGCAACCGTTTTCATGTTCTCTCCACAGGCACTAGTGCAGAGAGTGGAGTGAATGATGCATCTGAGGGAACAGAGCAGAAGGAGACTCCACTGATTGGAAGGCATGAGATGCACAGTCCTAGGGATGGGGGTTCCACGACCACCACTCCCAAGAGGAGGAGGAGGGTGGTGGTGGTCGGGAACTCTCTCCTCAGGGGGACTGAGTCATCTATCTGCCGCCCTGACCGGGAAAACCGAGAGGTGTGCTGCTTGCCAGGGGCTAGGATTCGTGATGTGACGGAGAGACTGCCGAGACTCATCAAGCCCTCAGATCGTTACCCCTTCCTGCTTCTCCACGTGGGCACCAATGATACTGCCAAGAATGACCTTGAGCGTATTACTGCAGACTACGTGGCTCTGGGAAGAAGGATAAAGGCGTTTGAGGTGCAAGTGGTGTTCTCGTCCATTCTCCCTGTGGCAGGAAAAGGCCGGGGTAGAGACCGTCGAATCGTGGAAGTCAACGAATGGCTACGCAGATGGTGTCAGAGAGAAGAGTTTGGATTCTTTGACCATGGGATGGTGTTCCAAGAAGAAGGAGTGCTAGGCAGAGACGGGCTCCACCTGACGAAGAGAGGGAAGAGCATCTTTGGAAGCAGGTAGGCCAACCTAGTGAGGAGGGTTTTAACTAGGTTCACCGGGGGAAGGAGACCAAAGCCCCGAGGTAAGTGGGGAAGTGGGATACCGGGAGGAAGCACAAGTAAGTGAGTGCAAGAGGGGAGGGCTCCTGCCCCATACTGGGACAGCAGGATGATCGGTGAGTTATCTTAAATGCCTGTACACAAATGCAAGAAGCCTGGGGAACAAGCAGGGAGAACTGGAAGTCCTGGCACAGTCAAGGAATTATGACGTAATTGGAATAACAGAGACTTGGTGGCATAACTCACACGATTGGAGTACTGTCATGGATGGATATAACCTGTTCAGGAAGGATAGGCAGGGCAGAAAAGGTGGGGGAGTTGCGTTGTATGTAAGAGAGCATTATGACTGCTCAGAGCTCCAGTATGAAACTGCAGAAAAACCTGAGAGTCTCTGGATTAAATTGAGAAGTGTGAGCAACAAGGGTAATGTCGTGGTGGGAGTCTGCTACAGACCACCAGACCAGGGGTATGAGGTGGACGAGGCTTTCTTTCAGCAACTAACAGAAGTTACTAGATCACAGGCCCTGGTTCTCATGGGTGACTTTAATCACCCCGACATCTGCTGGGAGAGCAATACAGCGGTCCACAGACAATCCAGGAAGTTTTTGGAAAGTGTGTAGGACAATTTCCTGGTGCAAGTGCTGGAGGAACCAATTAGGGGAAAAGCTCTTCTTGACCTGCTCCTCACAAACAGGGAAGAAATAGTAGAGGAAGCAATAGTGGATGGGAACCTGGGAGGCAGTGACCATGAGATGGTCGAGTTCAGGATCCTAACACAAGGAAGAAAGGAGAGCAGTAGAATACAGAGCCTGGACTTCAGAAAAGCAGACTTTGACTCCCTCAGGGAACTGATGGGCAAGGTCCCCTGGGAGAATAACATGAGGGGGAAAGGAGTCGAGGAAAGCTGGCTGTATTTTAAAGAAACCTTATTGAGGTTGCAGGAACAAACCATCCCGATGTGTAGAAAGAAAAGTAAATATGGCAGGCGACCAGCTTGGCTTAAAAGTGAAATCCTTGCTCGTCTTAAACACAAAAATGCAGCTTACAAGAAGTGGAAGATTGGACAAATGACCAGGGAGGAGTATAAAAATATTGCTCAGGCATGCAGGAGTGAAATTAGGAAGGCCAAATCACACTTGGAGTTGCAGCTAGCTGGAGATGTTAGGAATAACAAGAAGGGTTTCTTCAGGTATGTTAGCAACAAGAAGAAAGTCAAGGAAAGTGTGGGCCCCTTGCTGAATGAGGGAGGGAACCTTGTGACAGAGGATATGGAGAAAGCTAGTGTACTCAATGCTTTTTTTGCCTCTGTCTTCACAGACAAGGGCAGCTCCCAGACAGCTGCACTCCGCAGCATGGTATGGGGAGGAGGTGACCAGCCCTCTGTGGAGAAAGAAGTAGTTCGGGACTATTTAGAAAAGCTGGATGAACACAAGTCCATGGGGCCGGATGCACTGCATCCAAGGGTGCTAAAGGAGTTGGCCGATGTGATTGCAGAGCCATTGGCCATTATCTTTGACAAATCATGGCAATCGGGGGAGGTCCCGGATGACTGGAAAAAAGCTAATGTAGTGCCCATCTTTAAAAAAGGGAAGAAGGAAGATCCGGGGAACTACAGGCCAGTCAGTCTCACCTCAATCCCTGGAAAAATCATGGAACAGGTCCTCAAGGAATCAATTCTGAACCACTTAAAGGAGGGGAAAGTGATCAGGAACAGTCAGCATGGATTCACCAAGGGCAAGTCATGCCTGACTAACCTAATTGCCTTCTATGATGAGATAACTGGATCTGTGGATGAGGGGAAAGCAGTGGATGTGCTATTTCATGACTTTAGCAAAGCTTTTGATACAGTCTCCCACAGTGTTCTTGCCAGCAAGTTAAAGAAGTATGGGCTGGATGAATGGACGGTAAGGTGGATAGAAAACTGGCTGGATGGTCGTGCTCAACGGGTAGTGATCAATGGCTCCATGTCCAGTTGGCAGCCGGTATCAATTGGAGTGCCCCAAGGGTCGGTGCTGGGGCCGGTTTTGTTCAATATCTTCATCAACGACCTGGAGGATGGTGTGGACTGCACCCTTAGCAAGTTTGCAGATGACACTAAACTGGGAGGAGTGGTTGATACACTGGAGGGTAGGGATAGGATACAGAGGGACCTAGACAAATGAGAGGATTGGGCCAAAAGAAATCTGATGAGGTTCAACAAGGACAAGTGCAGAGTCCTGCACATAGGACGGAAGAATCACATGCACTGCTACAGACTAGGAACCGAATGGCTGGGCAGCAGTTCTGGAGAAAAGGACCTAGGGGTTACAGTGGACGAAAAGCTGAATATGAGTCAACAGTGTGCCCTTGTTGCCAAGAAGGCTAACGGCATTTTGGGCTGTATAAGTAGGGGCATTTCCAGCAGATCGAGGGACATGATTATTCCCCTCTATTCGGCACTGGTGAGGCCTCATTTGGAGTACTGTGTCCAGTTTTGGGCCCCACACTACAAAAAGGATGTGGATAAATTGGAAAGAGTCCAACGGAGGGCAACAAAAATGATTAGGGGGCTGGAGCACATGACTTATGAGGAGAGGCTGAGGGAACTGGGATTGTTTAGCCTGCAGAAGAGAAGAGTGAGGGGGGATTTGATAGCTGCTTTCAACTACCTAAAAGGGGGTTCCAAAGAGGATGGATCTAGACTGTTCTCAGTGGTAGAAGATGACAGAACAAGGAGTAATGGTCTCAAGTTGCAGAGGGGGAGGTTTAGGTTGGATATTAGGAAAAACTTTTTCACTAGTAGGGCGGTGAAGCACTGGAATGGGTTACCTATGGAGGTGGTGGAATCTCCTTCCTTAGAGGTTTTTAAGGTCAGGCTTGACAAAGCCCTGGCTGGGATGATCTAGTTGGGGTTGGTCCTGCTTTGAGCAGGGGGTTGGACTAGATGACCTCCTGAGGTCCCTTCCAACCCTGAGATTCTATGATTCTATGATTCTATGATTGCTAAATATTTAGCCCTAATTTCTAGATGGAATTCTGGCTGGATTAAGCTTCCAACCCTTCCGTCGTGTTTAGCATTTCTCTGGTAGATTACAGAGCCCTTTATGATCCCTAGTATTTTCCACATGAAAGTCTCAACTTGTTCATCCTTTTGCTAAGTTAAAGAGGTAGACACCATCAAGTCTAAAAGTCAGCCTTTTTCTCTATCCTCCCATCATTTTTGTTCCTCTTTTCTGCCCCCTCTCCGAGTTTTCAACATCTTTTTTTAAATGTGGGGCCCCAGAATTCGATGCACTTTGTTTCACCAATCCCATGTGCAAAGGTAAAATCCTTCCCCTGCTACAAGTCACCACTCCCCTGTTTATGCATCCGAGGACTACATCATCCCTTTATGCTACAGCTTCGCACTGGGAGCTCTCGATGAGCTGGTTGTTCACAATATCCCCGAAATCCTTTCAGGGTCCTTACGTTCCATAATACAGTGCTGTAGTCTACATTCCCTGTTCCGAGAGGTTTGTTTTGCATTTGACTGCATTAAAACATTTTCTTTGCATGGACCCCACTTTCCAAATGCTCCATATCAATCGGTATGCCTGACATGGTCTCATCATTGCAACAACTCTGCAATCTTTGGTTTATCCACCAATTTGATTGTCTATTTCCTTCCAGATTATTGATGAAAATACTGAATAACATCAGTCCTAGAACTGATTCCTACAGAACCCCACTACAAACAGACCCATTACTGATGGAGGCCTCTTTCTGAGATCCATCCATTAGCCAGTTTTCAGTCCATTTAAAATGTTCTCTACTGATATTGTATGATGTTAATTTTTTTTCAGCTCAATATTTTCCCCTACTAACTCTTCTGAGAAATCAAGGAGTGTAATATCTACTCGGTTCCCTTGATCTTGTCTTGGAAATCCCTTTAAATAATCCTTAATTAAGACTGGTTGTCCAAAATCGAACACATATCCCGAACATGTTATTCTCCATCCCATATCTTAGGGATCTGATCATTGCTTTCGTTTTGTCCACTACTGCAAATCAGGAGGTGTTTCTCTTGAGCTGCTATCAGTGGTGCCCAGGTTTTTTCCCTAAGGTACGTTCTAGTTGGGATGTTTGTCCCAACACATGTCTTGGCAAAACTTTTTTTTTTTTTGACTCTCAGATTTAGAGCAACTGGATGAATAGGGAACTACCTTCACTATGGACTCTCATTGCGTTAAGGAACAATGATGGATTACTAGTATCCACACTTGGTGCCTCTTAAGGTTTCCCCACCACAAAATGTAGGAGTTATTGATGTAGGGAGCACCACAAAATGTGGAATTTTATTCAGTAAGGTAATTGTTCATAGTTATTTTCTCTGAATAACGTAAATGTCATTTTTCAGTGTGTGAAAAGCGATCAATCTGCTTCTCCAATGAGAACAGCCTCCACTAGTGCATGCACTGTCTCATATTAACTCTGTCTCTCCATTCAGGGAGTTCTACTGCAACCATTGCCTGAGACCCTGGGAACACACAGAAAGTCAGGGGAACACATGGTACATACAGGAGACACCCTTATGCCTCAGAGTTGGACACGTTCTCCACTACACCATGTCAGATTCCAACACAACTGACTTCACCAACCCCTCCACCTTCATCCTGCTGGGCATTCCTGGCCTAGAGGCAGCCTATACCTGGATCTCCATCCCCTTCTGTGCTATGTATGCCATAGCCATGTTGGGGAACTTCACCATCCTGTTCATTGTGAAGAGGGAGCCGAGCCTCCACGAGCCCATGTACTATTTCCTCTGTATGCTGGCTGTCACCGACCTGGTCATGTCCACATCCACCGTACCCAAACTGCTGAGCATCTTATGGTTCAATTCCAGAGAGATCAGTTTCAGTGCCTGCCTCACCCAGATGTATTTCGTTCTCTCCTCCTCAGGGATGGAGTCTGGATTCCTCGTGGCCATGGCTTTGGATCGCTATGTGGCGATCTGCCATCCTCTGAGACATTCCACGATCCTCACAAACTCTGTTGTGGCCAAAATAGGCCTGGCCGTGGTGCTGCGCAGTGGAATACTCTCATTACCCTACCCCGTCCTGGCGAGGCAGTGGCCATATTGCAGAACCAACATCATCCCTGACTCCTATTGTGGGCATATCGCTGTGGTGAACCTGGCCTGCGCTGACATCCGCATCAGTAGTTACTATGGACTGTTTGATCTTTTTTCTGCAATCGGAATAGATGTGTTTTTTATCACCGTGTCCTATACTCAGATCCTAAGGGCCATTTTCCGCCTCCCCACAAAGGATGCCCGGCTCAAAACTTTTGGGACCTGCATCTCTCATCTTTCTGCCATCTTTGCTTTGTACGTCCCAGATTTCTTCTCCTCTCTAATGTACCGGTTTGACCACAATGTGCCACTTCATTTACAGGTTCTCATTGATAGTGTGTACCAGCTGGTGCCCACCCTGCTACACCCCATCATTTACGGGGTGAGGACCAAACAGATCCGGGGCAGGCTGCTCCAGATCTTTACTCATAAAGAGACCTAAATGTTTTCTCAGATTTAACTCTGTGCAGAGCTGGCTGATGCATGGTGCATGGGCCTCTTCCCTGAATCACTTACTGGATAGACAGAGAGACATTAAACCCTTTACTGTCCTTCCTGTGCTGTGTCAATGTGATGAGCTGGGGAATCATTCTCTGTACACTAAACTGGGTTTCCACCTTTGTAATTGTTGGTAGCTCCATCCCTGAAATTGCAATCTTGCCCCATCTCTTCTCTCAAGCCTCGACCCTGCTCTGTGTCGTCTCCCCAAGGCCCTGCTCCTTTCACTTGCTGCTCTCTTCCCCTCCCCTTGTGATCTGAGTCCCAGTCATCTCTAAAACCAATATGTTCCCACATCTTGTGGCAAGTCACTTAAGGGACACTGTTAAGTGTTAAAATGTTAATGTTTGCTCTTAGTTTGTTACTAACTCCTTGGAGAGAGAGACCCCATCAGGACTCCTGGGATCTATCTCGGCTCTGGGAGGGGAGTGGGGTATAGTGGGTTACAGCAGGAGGCAGGTACATCTGGGTTCTAAATAAGAAGATCAGAATGGCCACACTGGGTAAAACCAATGGTCCATGTAGCCCAGTAGCCAAGTGCCATGTGCCAGGTGCTTCAGAGGGAATGAGCAGGACATTGGGAATCATCATGTGATTCATGTGGAGCAACTCAGAAGAAAGGGTCAGAAGCCCCGAGCCCAGGGCTGCCTCAGGTTCAGCTGGGAGGAGTTCAAGTCTCTAGCCCCAGTAGGAGCCTCTGGGTGAGGGGAAGAGCTCAGGGTGCCCCGGCTGGAGGGGCAGAAGAAGCTCGGCTCAATCATTCCTGTGCTCTGGCCCCAGCCACAGATTGGAGGCAGGAGCGAAAACCCCACAAACTGGCAGAAGCCGCTTTAGGAGGAAGCCCCAAGCTCATTGCCTGGTGCTGTGCAGGAGTTGTAGGGGAGAAAGGAGGGGACGGGACAGAAGCTTTGAGCTCAGCTCCTGGGCTGCTGCAGAACACAACTGAGCATGTCCCACCCTCATTTCTCTGCTGCCGCTGAAGGTGGGTCTGATCTCCCCACCAAGAGTGGCCACGCAGGGGAAGGACAAATCCCGTCCCTCCCCACAACGAAGAGAATAGCAGCCGGGAGCCTTAGGCTCCCTGCAGCACAGGAGATCAGCTTTCACAGGGACAGCTATTTCTTGGTCCGTGGCACATTTTTCACGTCCGTGAAATTAGTAGGGCCCTACTCATTTCTGTTCCCTCCATCTTCCATACCACTGCCTCCCAGGGGTTGTCTCATTTCCCCTGTCCTTTCACACAACTCAAGGGGCATTTAGGTGCTGGTCTCTTACCTCCACCTCCACCTCCTTTTCCCTTACTGGAGATAGACACTGGTTGCATGGCCGTACCTGCATAGAAGACCGCACCAGTGGTCTTCTCCCTCTTTGCCCAACTGTCTGGGCCAAAGAGTCATAACAGGGGCCCAGCCAGAGGATCATGATGGGTCCATGACACTGCCCCCCCCCCCCCTGTGCTATAGGATAAGCTTCACCGTTTGGTGGTGGACACCTCTGATTTCAAGGGTATGATGAAGCTCCCGCAACTCTGGGCCACGAGTGGAGGGAAGGGGAACCTCAAGTTGCAGAGGGGGAGGTTTAGGTTGGATATTAGGAAAACCTTTTTCACTAGTAGGGTGGTGAAGCACTGGAATGGGTTATCTAGGGAGGTGGTGGAATCTCCTTCCTTAGAGGTTTTTAAGGTCAGGCTTGACAAAGCCCTGCCTGGGATGATCTAGTTGGGGTTGGTCCTGCTTTGAGCAGGGGGTTGACCTAGATGACCTCCTGAGGTCCCTTCCACCCCTGAGATTCTATGATTCTATGATTCTATGAATATACACAAAACTGCCAATTCCTCTCTGACTCAGCACAAAGCCCAGGAGTTCTCATTTCCCCCTGGGAAAGTACCTTAATTGCTGTTTACTGGAAAATTGCACAGAAGTGGAGACATGCTTGTCTACAGTCTGTTTACATTAAAATGCTCCCTTCTCCCCTATAGGCTGAGCGAACTCCACTGGGAATACACAGAGCTATATTAGAAACAGGTCACACCCCTGTGTCGGCTATCGGCATGGGACGCCGCTGCAGATGCTGGGTTAAGAGAACTGTGGGTCACGGATACCTGAGGGGGATTCCCAGGGAGGACACTCCAGTCTCAGAATTCACAGGTACTCATCTCATGCTGAGGTGGCTGTGGTGGGATAGATAGTTAGTCTGGTGTACTTTACGCTCTGTACAACCTTGGCACATCCCAGGGCCCTTGCCATAAGTGAAGAGTTTCCTAACGATTCACTGGACAAAATGTCACTGATTTTCTAGTAGCCCTGCTCATCCCGCCTGATGGATTCCAGTCCCAAGGTGGCTGCATTTCAGTGGCACAGTGAATATTTCAGGATGAAAGATGTTAGTAGATGTGCAATACAAGGCCAAATTCTGAGACAAGGGCCCGTACTTTGCTCAGGCCCCAGTGAGGCAAAACTCCCCTTGGAGCAAAAACTGAGTCCAAATGTCAGGAGCCGACTGTGTGTTAATGCACAGACACTGTCGCCATCTCCTCTTGCATTTCAGGCTCTGTCTGTTAATGGGGCAGAGGGACCGGGGCTGTTACCTGATTTGTACCTGCCGGAACTCTTGGAGATTCTGGAGGTTCTACTGTTGCTAAAAAGAACATTTTAGCATCTGAACCTACCCCATTTTCACCAAACACAACCAACCTCCTTTGTGAAAACCGGAACAAAGAAGTCATTAAGCATTGTTTTTCACTCTTTATTTAGTAATAGAGCTAACCTGTCCTTGATCTTCTGCTTGCTTCTAATATATTTTTAGAATATTTTCTTTTTACCCTTTATGTCTCTAGCCAGTTTGATCTCATTTTGTGCCTTGGTCTTTCTAATTTTGCCCCTAAATACATGTGTTAGTTGTTTATATTACTCCTTTGTATTTTGAGCTTGTTTCCAATTTTTGTAAAATACTTTTTTTTAGCTCATTCAAGATCTGAATAGTGTGGAAGTCGGTAGAGGGAATTTGGATGCAGGCCTCTATATGAGCAAGAGCCAGGCTAACTCTAACTGTAATAACGTGAGATTTGAAGAAGCAGGGCTCACATCAGAAGCAGGTGGGAAGACAGCAGAGTAGAGTCAGCGTGACCCAGCCTTGAGATTTCTAAGTTTTGAGAACACAAGTGAGAAAATACAGGAATGGGCAAGACATAATATAAACAAACTGTTGATCATTACTGTATGTAACAAAGGTATAAATGCTTGCCTTAATTGTTTATCTTTTGAGAGACATGCCTAGGAGGGGGAAACCCTGTGTCCTAGCGCACTCTCTCCCTCTGTGCAATTGGTTGAGTTAATAAAATGTATCTGCCTTGCTGCACCCAAAGAAAGAGTGAGAACTCTGTTTTTCTCCGACAATTTGGGGGCTCGTCCAGGATGGCAACGCCTAATGGGACAGCGGCAGCTACTGCGGATTGTTCCCCTTCGAACTCCATAGTGCCACAATAGAGGTAAGAGGACTTTTGAAATCTCTATTGTGGTGTCGGAGGAGGACTGTCCGTGGGGCCCTCTGTCCCTTTTGGACTTACGTCATCTGAACTTATTGATTGTGCAGCAAGATCAGATGCCGAGCGGTGCTGGGGAACTGCTTTGCCGCCCCCAATAAGGTTAGTTTGATGTGGTGCTGGGGACTTAGTTTTGCCACCTCCAATAAGGTTAATGCATAAGGTTATTGCATTAGGTTACTACACCGATGCAGAGGGGTTTTTACTGCCTCAAGGGTTCTATTAAGTCCGGACATAAAGTATTAAGGTTACTGTACATGAGAGATGCATCGTGGTGTAGAGCATCCGGATGCCTCCCTGCCCAAACCATTTAGTTAACCCCCTCTGCTCCTTTATATTCCCAATTAGTTAAGGAGGGAAAGGAACGGGTTAATTTGACAATTCAGCTTGGCCCAGATATAAAGAGAGAGCTGCTTTGAGTTCAAGGTCAAGAATTGACACAGACCACGCCAAGTACAAAGAAAAACTGCTTTCAGCAACAGCTGGCTGTGAAAAAAATATAGACAGAGGTAAACCAAAGGCAATACAAGTTACAGGATGAGGTTACATTTGCAAAGCTTGGCTGCCCTGTGGGAACCAACAGTCTATCTTTGCGACCGTGGAGCCGGTGTTGTTTGGTGATGCTGAAGAAGACACAGGCAGCCGGCCTGGACTGAAATACTGAGCAAAGGTCTCTTAAAGGGATGCCCCAAGAGACCCCAAGGGAAAACACCCAGGAGCGGAAGCAAGTTGGAGATTTTTTCTGCGTACCTCTGGACCTGCGTACCACAGGATAACCTCCGTCCACCCCCCTCCCTCTCTCTCTCATACGCCTAGCCCTGGCCAGCCCAGGGCAACGTGTTTGTGAGTATGAAAGAAAAAGGTTGCAGGTGGGTCTACCCCTGGTCGTAGCAAGGGGTCTCTAGCCAGTTTGATCTCATTTTGTGCCTTGGAGGTTCTACGGTTGCTAAAAAGAACATTTTAACATCTGAACCTACCCCATTTTCAAAGGCATTCTCTTAGTTAGGTGTCCAAACACAACCAACCTTCTTTGTGAAAACGGGAATAAAGAAGTCAATAAGCACCTCTGCCATTTCCACATTTTTGGTTATTGTTTTTCACTCTTCATTTAGTAACAGACCTACCGTGTGCTTGGTCTTCCGCTTGCTTCTAATATATTTTTAGAATGTTTTCTTGCTACAATTTACGTGTCTAGCCAGTTTGATCTCATTTTGTGCCTTGGCCTTTCTACTTTTGCCCCTAAATACACGTGGTATTTGTTTATATTCCTCCTTTGTAATTTGACCTTTTTTCCAATTTTTGTAAGATCCTTTTTTTTAGCTCATTCAAGATCTGAATAGTCTGCTCTTGTCTCATTAATAATGTCTCTTTGAAAAACAGCCAGCTGTCTTCTATTGTTTTTCCCTTAGCCTTGCTTCTGATGTGATCTCACCTACCAACTCCCTCAGTTTGCTAAAGTCTGCCTTCTTGCAATCCATTGTCTTTATTTTGCTGGTTTCCCTCCTACCATTCCTTAGAATCATGAACTCTATCATGTCATGATCACTTCACCCAAGCTGCCTTCCACATTCAAATACTCACCCAGTTCCTCATTATATGTCAAAATTAAGTGTAGAACAGCCTCTTTCCAAGTAGCTTTCTCCAGCTTCTGGAACAAAAAATTGTCTCCAATACATTCCAAGAAATTGTTGGATAATCTGTGCTCTGGTGTAGACAGCATGAGATGAATTCTTCAATCGATCTAGCTACCACCTCTCGGGTGCTACCTAGGAGGAGGGGAGAACCCCTCCCATCTGTGTGAGTAGTGTCTATATTGAAATGCTATGGCAGCACCGCTGTGGCATTTTAAGTGTAAACAACCTTTCAAGCAGATCTTCCACAAAAACATCCAGTCTGGATCTGCCAACGTAGGGAATTTGAGAATCCAGCACTTCCCTTCTCAGTGTGTCCCAGTGGTTAATCACCATCAGTGCTAAATATTTGGCCCTAATTTCTAGATGGATTTTTGGCTGGATTAAGCTTCCAACCCTTCAGACTTGCTTAGCCTTTCCCTGGTAGATTAGAGAACTCATTATTATCCCTGTTTTTTTCCTCATGAAAGTCTCAACTTGGTCATCATTTTAATAAGTTAAAGAGATATACACCTTCAAGTCTAATGATCCGCTTTTTCTCTATCCTCCAGTCATTTTTGTGGCTCTTTTCTGCCCCCTCTCCAAGTTTTCAACATCTTTTTTCAACTGTGGGCCCCAGAACTCGATGCAGTTTGTTTCACCAATCCCATGTGCAGAGGTAAAATCCTGTTACAACTCACCACTCTCCTGTTTATGCATCCAAGGACCACATCATCCCTTTATGCTACAGTGTCACACTGGGAGCTCTCGAGGAGTTGATTGTCCACCTTATCTACGAAATCCTTTTCAGGTTTATTGCATTCCATAATACAGTGCTGTAGTCTGTGCATCAGGTCTGAATTCCCCGTTTAGAGAGGATCGTTTTGCCTTTAAGTATATTAAAACATTGTCTTTGCATGGACCCCACTTTCCAAATGCTCCATATCGATCGGTATGCCTGACATGGTCTCATCATTCCAACAACTCTGCCAATCTTTGGGTCCTCTGCAAACTTTATCTGCAGTGATTGGCTATTTCCTTCCAGATCATTGATGAAAATATTGAATAACATCAGGCCTAGAACTGATCCCTACAGAACCCCACTACAAAAGACCCATTTACTAATGAAGGCTTATTGACAACAGCTTTCTGAGATCCATCCATTCGCCAGTTTTCAGTAGATTTTAAATGTTCTCTACTGATATTGTGGGATATTAATTTTTTTTCATCTCAATATATTCCCCTACTAAATCAAACGCCTCTGAGAAATCAAGGATTGTTACATCTGCGCAGTTCCCTTGATCAATCAATATGTTCTCTCATAGAAAGGATGAAATCAGGTTTATTTGACAAGATTTGTTTTGCATTAACCTTGTTGGAGATTGCAATTAATTCATAGAATCATAGAATCTCAGGGTTGGAAGGGACCTCAAGAGGTCATCTAGTCCAACCCCCTGCTCAAAGCAGGACCAACCCCTACTAAATCATCCCAGGCAGGGCTTTGTCAAGCCTCACCTTAAAAAACTCTAAGGAAGGAGATTCCACCACCCCCCTAGGTAACCCATTCCAGTGCTACACCACCCTACTAGTGAAAAAGTTTTTCCTAATATCCAACCTAAACTTCCCCCTCTGCAACTTGAGACCATTACTCCTTGTTCTGTCATCCTCTACCACTGAGAACAGTCTAGATCCATCCTCTTTGGAACCCCCTTTTAGGTAGTTGAAAGCAGCTATCAAATCCCCCCTCACTCTTCTCTTCTGCAGGCTAAACAGTCCCAGTTCCCTCAGCCTCTCCTCATAAGTCATGTGCTCCAGCACCCTAATCATTTTGGTTGCCCTCCGCTGGACTCTTTCCAATTTATCCACCTCCTTCTTGTAGTGTGGAGCCCAAAACTGGACACAGTACTTCAAGTGAGGCCTCACCAGTGCCGAATAGAGGGGAATAATCATGTCCCTCAGTCTGCTGGAAATGCCCCTACATATACAGCCGAAAATGCCGTTAGCCTTCTAAAAATTATGGTTTTAGACTTTTTTTTTAACTAATCCCATACCAGATTTTCCATTGTTTCTTAACCTTGTCAATTCTTTAATAAGAAAACCTTTCCCTTCATTTCTAATACTTTACATTTAACACAGGAATTGCCATAACACTTTTCTAGGATTTCCCTTGTTAATATACTTAATAACCTCCTTTTTGCGATCTATAAAGAAGTAGTTAAACAAGTAGTTTTCCCTGATGTCTTAACGTCCCTAATCAATTTTCATAACTTCTGTTTTAAGTTCTTGGCTATCTATTTTCTCTTTTTTTCCCCTTTGATACATATTGCTTCCCCCCATAATTGCTGCCTTCACTTTGCCACTGAACTGGGTTTTTACCCAAAGTTGTTCACTTTGCTGACTGTGGAATCATAATTTTTCTGCTCTCTAACAAACTGTTATCAAAGAATTACCAAATTTCATTCGTATTTTTTGGTGTAAATTTTTAAACCCAATTAGTTTTGCTGATAATTTTCCTCATTTTGGGGGAATTAGTCCTCTTGGAGCACTAAGTGTCTATAGATAGTACTGGTTGGGAACTGTCCATTTGAAAGTTAATCAGTTTCATTTTTTATTTTCCTCTCCTATATCTAATACTGTCTTCTTTGTCCCTTGTGTTAACTAAGGAGTCACATAGTTTTCAATCTGTTTGCATATGGCCGCCTCCCCCATTCTCAGACGCTGTCTTGGATATCCCTTTTATGTATGCTTAATGGAGACTGATTGACCAAAACTGAACACATATCACACACATGTTATTCTCCATCCCATATTTTAGGGATCTGAACATTACTTTTGTTTTGTCCACTGCTGCGAAGGATCAGGTGTTTCTCTTGAACTGCTATCAATGGTGCCCAGATTTTTTCCCTGAGGTTTGTTCTATTTGGGATGTTTCTCCCAGCACATGTCTTGTCAAAACTTTGGGTTTTTCCACTCTCAGATGTTGAACAACTGGATGAATGGAGAACTTCCTACAGCATGGACTTCCCCCATCACCAAGTGCATTGCATCAAGGAACTAAGATGAATAACCATTATCCACACTTCTGATTCCTGCTGGAGCCTCTTAAGTTTCCGCCACCACAAAGTGTGGGAATTATTGATGCAGGGAGCACCACAAAATGTGGAATTGGATTTATTAGGGTCATTCGTTCATAGTTATTTTCTCTGTATAACGAAAATGTCATTTTCAGTGTGTGAAAAGCAATCAATCGGCTTCTCCCATCAGAACAGCCTCGACTAGTGTGTGTAGTGTCTCATATTAACGTTGTTTCTCTATTTAGGGATTTCTACTGAGACCCTCACCCGAGATCCTGGGAACACACAGAAACTCAGGGGAACATACAGTACATAGAGGAGACACCCTTATGCCTCAGAGTTGGACAACTTCTCCAGTACACCATGTCAGATTTCAACACAACTGACTTCACCAACCCCTCCACCTTCATCCTATTCGGCATTCCTGACCTAGAGGCAGCCTATATCTGGATCTCCATCCCCTTCTGTACTATGTACGCCATAACCATGTTGGGGAACTTTTCCATCCTGTTCATAGTGAAGAGGGAGCCGAGCCTCCACGAGCCCATGTACTATTTCCTCTGTATGCTGGCCGTCACCGACCTGGTCATGTCCACGTCCACCGTGCCCAAACTGCTGAGCATCTTATGGTTCAATTCCAGAGAGATCAGTTTCAGTGCCTGCCTCACACAGATGTACTTCGTTCTCTCCTTCTCAGGGATGGAGTCTGCAATCCTCGTGGCCATGGCTTTTGATCGCTATGTGGCCATCTGCCATCCTCTGAGACATTCCACCATCCTGACAAACTCTGTTGTGGCCAAGATAGGCCTGGCCGTGGTGCTGCGCTGTGGCATACTCGCATTACCCTATCCCTTCCTGGCGAGGCGGTGGCAATATTGCAGAACCAACATCATCCCCGACTCTTATTGTGGGCATATTGCTGTGGTGAACCTGGCCTGTGGTGACATCCGCATCAGTAGTTACTATGGACTGTTTGATCTTTTCGCTGAGATTGGGATAGATGTGTTTTTTATCACCTTGTCCTATACTCAGATTCTAAGGGCCATTTTCCGCCTCCCCACAAAGGATGCCCGGCTTAAAACTTTTGGGACCTGCATCTCTCATCTTTCTGCCATCTTTGCTTTGTACGTCCCAGATTTCTTCTCCTCTCTCGTGTACCGGTTTGACCATAATATGCCACTGCATTTACAAGTTCTCATTGACAGTGTGTCCCTGCTGGTGCCACCCGTGCTACACCCCATCATTTATGGGATGAGGACCAAACAGATTCGGGGCAGGCTGCTCCAGCTCTTTACTCATAAATAGACCTAAATGTTTTCGCCTTCTGCTCTGGCTTTCAAATTTAACTCTGTGCAGAGCTGGCTGGTGCATGGTGCTGGGGCCCTTCCCTGACTCACTCCTCTGCTTCCATAGCTCTCTTGTGGGCCAACTCCTCTCTGACTCTTTCTGCACTAATTTCCAACGTACGTAATTCGATTAGTCTCCGATGTTCGTTTTCTTTCTCTGTTATTTCGAGTCTGGCAAAATCCAGTTTTACCGTTGTCTCGCTTACAGACATCTTACTGCTGTCTAGTGCTGGGCCACGCCCCTGTGCAGTTCACTGAAACTGGACTGCGCTCAGCTCAGGAGCTTTTCAGTTCAGAGACTTTGCCAGCTCCCCTGATCTTCACTCTAACTTATTTTGTTTCCTTTGCTGTCCCTACGTCCCTTACCTAAAATAAGCAAACAGAAAATAACAAAACAGTAACCGCTTTGTCTGTTTTCAAGCCACCTGTTGGTATGCACGTATCATTGTTGTAGTTGGAGTTATAAAGATTGGTTTTATATTTGCTGGTTTTGTACATAGCCTTTGTAAGTGCATGGGATCATGTTTGGAGAAAAGAATGTGCCTGTTAAGTTCGAGCACTTAACAGACAAAAGAAGTTGCAGACCCCAATCCACATCAGGCCCTGGTCAAGAATGCAACTGGTTAGGGTGCATGGAAAGGTGACTTGCCCATGTGATCCCAAAACTCCATGGCAACTGGATCCTACACAGGGAGTGGGAGAAACGCTATAAAAGCCCTTGGAAGACCCTTCCATTTTGTCTTCAGCTGGCTAAAGAGAGAGACTCTCCACCCCCCAAGGACACACCCGAAAGAGACTGGACAAAGGACAAAGGCAATAGGGGGGTGAGTGATTGCTGGACCCAGGCTAAGAGGAAGATAGCCTGTTTACTGGACCTAGTGATGTTTTTATCTGTACACAGGCTGATTAGACATTGAACTGTGTGTTCTATTTTATTTTATTTAGTAATTCACTTTGTTCTGTCTGTCACTACTTGGAATCACTTAAATCCTACTTTCTTTACTTATTAAAATCACTTTTTACTTATTAAGTTGCCTGGAGTACGAGTTGTTACCTGGGGAAGGCAAACAGCTGTGCATATCTTTCTATCTTTGAAATAGAAGGCGAACTATGAGTTTGCCCTGTATAAGCTTTATACAGGATAAAACGGATTTATTAAGGGTGTGAACCTCTTTGGGAGTTGGGCACCTGGGTGTCAAAGGCAAGAGCGCTTCCAGGAGCCTTACAGTTGTTAGTGGACTTGGTTCGGACCTGAGTCTGTGTTTGTAGCAGATCAGTGGAATCTGGCTCAAAACAGACAGGATTCGGGAGTCCCAAGCTGGAAAAGGCCTGGAAGCAGGGGCAGAAGTAGTCTTGGCACACCAGGTGGTAGCACCAAGCAGGTCTCTGTGATCCCAACCCGTCAAAATAGCCATTAATGGACTTATCCTCCATGAATTTATCCAGTTCTCTTTTAAGCCCCGTTATAGTGCTAGACTTCACAACCTCCTCAGGCAACAAGTCCCTCAGGTATACTGTTAGCTGTGTGAAGAACTTCCTTGTATTTGCTTTAAACCTGCTGCCCATTAATTTAATTTGGTGGCCCCTAGTTCTTCTATTATGGGAACAAGTACATAACTTTTCCTTATTCACTTTCTGCACACCACTCATGATTTTATATACCTCTATCATATCCCTCTTTAGTCTCCTCTTTTCCAAGCTGAAAAGTCCTAGCCTCTTTAATCTCTCCTCATATGGGACCTGCTCCAAACCCCTAATCATTTTAGTTTCTCTTCTCTGAACCTTTTCTAATGCCAGTATATCTTTTTTGAGATGAGGAGACCACATCTGTATGCAGTATTCCAGATGTGGGCGCACCATGGATTTATATAAGGGCAATACGATCTAAGGCCTGAGCTAAAGTAATGGTCCAGACTTTGCTAACATAAAGCAAAGTTGTGCTGTGAGCCAAAGGCAGGCCCTGCTCAGATACGTTGGCAAGAAGAAGGCTGCTAAGAGCTCGTCTACACATATAAGCACTAAGAAGAGGAACGTATGCCAGGATGGCACCAGAACGTTCCAGTACAAGCACATTCCACACAGATAACAAGGAACAGGCAGACCCATCCTAAAGAGAGGGTCAAAAGGATAATATGAGGGATAGACTTGTTTGTTCAAACCAACATGTACCAGGAGAGAGGCAGAACCCTAATGCGTAGAGGGGTTGTTCCTCACTGCATCAGGAGTCATGTGTAAACGGTTTGTACCGGTGTATAAGAATGCATCCCTGAGGGGTTGTCTTTGTCTGGCCTGGGGGCAGTGGGAAGTCCTGCCACTAACTGAGCCGGTCCTTTGTCAGGGGGAACATATCCATGGTATTTCCTGTATAGTCTGCGGGAAACTATTACTGTGCTTCGTTTGACATTAAAACTAGACGGGTGCCTTCGTACCTTATCAGAGTCTGTGTTCATTGGGGTTTCTCTCAGGGTCTGCTTTGTCAACAAGCTGCACAGAGCCAGGGCAGCAAACAGAGGGAACACACGTACACAGCCAACTGTTATCATCATCAAACAAGAGCAGAGCACCACACTGGTAGCGTCTGACAACGCAGTGTGACCAAAGTATTCCCGTCTAGAGCTGTATTCGGTTAAGTTAGAGATGAAATGGAAACATTATTAGATTGAACTTGGGTGCAATAATATCATTTTCTATACGTCTCTTTATAGTTTCTGGTGAACTCTCTTTATCTGCTTAATGGATAATAACCGTATGTTAATCCAGGTAGTGAATCACCAGTGATGTTTAGGAAATAGAAGGTTACTTCAAAGGCCTATTGTTCACCCAAGGACTTCTGTGCTGCCCAGGATCTGTAAAAAGGGCTCTTGGAATCTGATCCTTTTTATCCTTTTTATGAATTGGGAGTGCTTTGTTCCAACTGGGCCTGACTCTTATAAAAAGCCAGTCAGCTGCGAACCAGCTGAGCAGCGAACAGCAGAGAAGCAAACAGGAGGGGTTTGCCTGGCTTTTCGCTTGGAGAGAGCCTACTGCGGCATCCCTCTTGCAGGTTTCCCTGAGTAGCTTCTGCCACAAGTGAGGAAACTCTTAGAAGGAAGAGACTATGGATGCTGAGCGATCCGCTGTCGTGACCTGCACAGGATGTGCCATGTTTGTCTTTCTTCCACAGGAAAGAAGCAACTTTGTTTGTACAAAATGCAAGCTGATCTCCATATTGAAGATTCAAGGTCTGGAGAAACGAGTATTGACCCTGCATTTCATAAGAGAAAATGAGGAGTTCCTGGATAGACGTCAGGATAGGCTTCAGCGGGCACAGTGTTGTGAGGATTCAGAGCAGGCTGCGCAGCGGGGACAGAAGGCCAGTGAGGATAATTGGCGGCATGTGACTTCCAGAAGAGGAAAGAGTACCAGAAAACTCCATGTACCAGAAACACAGATTCAGGTGAGCAACCGTTTTCATCTTCTCTCCGCAGGTACTAGTGCAGAGAGTGGTGTGGATGATACATCTGAGGGAACAGAGCAGAAGCAGACTCCACTGATTGGAAGGCATGAGATGCACCGTCCTAGGGATGGGGGTTCCACGACCACCACTCCCAAGAGGAGGAGGAGGGTGGTGGTGGTCGGGGACTCTCTCCTCAGGGGCACTGAGTCATCTATCTGCCGCCCTGACTGGGAAAACCGAGAGGTGTGCTGCTTGCCAGGGGCTAGGATTCATGATGTGACGGAGAGACTTCCGAGACTCATCAAGCCCTTAGATCGCTACCCCTTCCTTCTTCTCCACGTGGGCACCAATGATACTGTGTAGCGGGGTGGAACCCCGCTCCTGCCCGGATGGGCTGGAAATAGCCCTGGGAGAGGGCTGAGGCTCAAAAGCTGGGCTGATGAGCAAAGCAGCCACAGCTGGGGCCAGTTTAATCAGGCCCCAGCTGGCCCTTATAAGAGGGCAGTGGGCCTGGAGCAAACAGACACAGAGAGCCTTCCTCTGCCTTAGAGGAAGGAGGGCCTGGCTGTAAGGTACCAAGGGTGGAGCAGGGCTGGGGAAGGCCTGAGGAGCTGGGGAGCTCCGGCTAGGAAAGCCCCAGGCTGCGGCCTAGGGTTAGGCCCATCTAGGTACTGGGGTTGCAGGGACAACCACGGGTAGGCTGAGGCAGCAGGTCCAAACCCCCTTTGCCTGTGATGAGTGGCTTATACTGCAGTCTGCCCCAGGGCGCGGGGGCTAGCTGGTGACTGGCAGTAGCCTATGACTGAGGCGAGGTGGGGATAGTGGGTTGGGGGTTCCCCTGGGGAGGGGAGACCCAGATCTAGGGGTACTGCCAGGGGGCAGCACCCCAGTTAAAAGGGCACCGGGTCCTGGGAGGGACACGGGGCCAGGGAGTGGACAGGCGGATCACTGGCCTGCAGAGGGCGCTCCAGGGCTGGATGAGCTAATTCCCGACTGAAACCAGCAGGAGGCGCCGCAGGGGTGAGTCCGACCCTGCTACATACTGCCAAGAATGACCTTGAGCGTACTACTGCAGGCTACGTGGCTCTGGGAAGAAGGATAAAGGAGTTTGAGGCGCAAGTGGTGTTCTCGTCCATTCTCCCTGTGGCAGGAAAAGGCCGGGGTAGAGACCGTTGAATCGTGGAAGTCAACAAATGGCTACGCAGATGGTGTCGGAGAGAAGGATTTGGATTCTTTGACCATGGGATGGTGTTCCAAGAAGAAGGAGTGCTAGGCAGAGATGGGCTCCACCTGACGAAGAGAGGGAAGAGCATCTTTGGAAGCAGGCTGGATAACCTAGTGAGGAGGGCTTTAAACTAGGTTCAGCAGGGGAAGGAGTCCAAAGCCCCGAGGTAAGTGGGGAAGTGGGATACCAGGAGGAAGCACAAATAGGTGAGTGCAAGAGGGGAGGGCTCCTGCCCCATACTGAGCCAGCAGGACGATCGGTGTGTTATCTTAAATGCCTGTACACAAATGCAAGAAGCCTGGGGAACAAGCAGGGAGAACTGGAAGTCCTGACACAGTCAAGGAATTATGATGTCATTGGAATAACAGAGACTTGGTGGGATAACTCACATAATTGGAGTACTGTCATGGATGGATATAAACTGTTCAGGAAGGATAGGCAGGGCAGAAAAGGTGGGGGAGTTGCGTTGTATGTAAGAGAGCAGTATGACTGCTCAGAGCTCCAGTATGAAACTGCAGAAAAACCTGAGAGTCTCTGGATTAAATTGAGAAGTGTGAGCAACAAGGGTAATGTCGTGGTGGGAGTCTGCTGCAGACCACCAGACCAGGGGGATGAGGTGGACGAGGCTTTCTTCCAGCAACTAACAGAAGTTACTAGATCACAGGCCATGGTTCTCATGGGTGACTTTAATCACCCCGATATCTCCTGGGAGAGCAATACAGCGGTGCACAGACAATCCAGGAAGTTTTTGGAAAGTGTGTAGGACAATTTCCTGGGGCAAGTGCTGGAGGAACCAACTAGGGGAAAAGCTCTTCTTGACCTGCTGCTCACAAACAGGGAGGAAATAGTAGAGGAAGCAATAGTGGATGGGAACCTGGGAGGCAGTGACCATGAGATGGTCGAGTTCAGGATCCTGACACAAGGAAGAAAGGAGAGCAGTAGAACAGAGACCCTGGACTTCAGAAAAGCAGACTTTGACTCCCTCAAGGAACTGATGGGCAAGGTCCCCTGGGAGAATAACATGAGGGGGAAAGGAGTCGAGGAAAGCTGGCTGTATTATAAAAAATCCTTATTGAGGTTGCAGGAACTGCTTTCCCCTCATCCACAGAGCCAGTTATTTCATCATAGAAGGCAATTAGGTTAGTCAGGCATGACTTGCCCTTGGTGAATCCATGCTGACTATTCCTGATCACTTTCCTCTCCTTTAAGTGGTTCAGAATTGATTCCTTGAGGACCTGTTCCATGATTTTTCCAGGGACTGAGGTGAGACTGACTGGCCTGTAGTTCCCCGGATCTTCCTTCTTCCCTTTTTTAAAGATGGGCACTACATTAGCTTTTTTCCAGTCATCCGGGACCTCCCCCGATTGCCATGATTTGTCAAAGATAATGGCCAATGGCTCTGCAATCTCATCGGCTAACTCCTTTAGCACCCTCGGATGAAGTGCATCCGGCCCCATGGACTTGTGCTTGTCCAGCTTTTCTAAATAGTCCCGAACTATTTCTTTCTCCACAGAGGGCTGGTCACCTCCTCCCCATACTGAGCTGCGGAGTGCAGCCGCTTGGGAGCTGACCTTGTCTGTGAAGACAGAGGCAAAAAAAGCATTGAGTACAGTAGCTTTCTCCTCATCCTCTGTCACTAGGTTCCCTCCCTCATTCAGCAAGGGGCCCACACTTTCCTTGACTTTCTTCTTGTTGCTCACATACCTGAAGAAACCCTTCTTGTTACTCCTAACATCTCAGGCTAGCTGCTACTCCAAGTGTGATTTGGCCTTCCTAATTTCACTCCTGCATGCCTGAGCAATACTTTTATACTCCTCCCTGGTCATTAGTCCAATCTTCCACTTCTTGTAAGCTGCTTTTTTGTGTTTAAGACGAGCAAGGATTTCACTGTTAAGCCAAGCTGGTCGCCCGCCATATTTGCTTTTCTTTGTATACATCGGGATGGTTTGTTCCTGCAACCTCAATAAGTATTCTTTAAAATACAGCCAGCTTTCCTCGACTCCTTTCCCCCTCATGTTATTCTCCCAGGGGACCTTGCTCATCAGTTCCCTGAGGGAGTCAAAGTCTGCTTTTCTGAAGTCCAGGGTCTCTGTTCTACTGCTCTCCTTTCTTCCTTGTGTCAGGATCCTGAACTCGACCATCTCATGGTCACTGCCTCCCAGGTTCCCATCCACTATTGCTACGTCTACTATTTCTTCCCTGTTTGTGAGCAGCAGGTCAAGAAGAGCTTTTCCCCTAGTTGGTTCCTCCAGCACTTGCACCAGGAAATTGTCCTACACACTTTCCAAAAACTTCCTGGATTGTCTGTGCAGCGCTGTCTGAAATGCACAGCCCTGCCCTGGCTGTAAATAGTATGTCCTGGGCCTTTAAGTGCAGGGCACATATAAATGGGAACTAGACTGGGGCTAAAGAGAATGGGCCATTGAGTGACGGCTGCACCAGACACACAGCAAGGAGCGGGTGGCTCTCCATTAGCTTCTTTAACTCTTCTTTAGTTCTAATCATGCCTCCCTTCTTGGAGTGGAGACAGTGCCTCCTTCTTATGAATTCCCATCCCACGGTACCAGAGGGGAGACTGGAGGAGAGGGCAGAGATAACAGGGCTGTGGTGAAGAAACAAAGGAGCCGTCAGAGAGATGGAACAATTGGAAGCCCACAAGGAGATGAAACTCTTGTGGGGAACTTTCCTGGCTTATCCCCCACCCTGCTTGAATTGGCTAGCAAAAGGAGCTGAGTCCTTGCTCCGACTCCCTTTACCCAGAGGTCGGGTTCACCTCGAGAAATCTAATGTTTGCTTTAACCTTATTGTAGTCCAGGCCTGAGATGCAGCGGAAGTGGAGTCCCAGAGTACACATCTCACAGGAGTGGGGAGCTCACATAGTCCAGCTTGTTCTGAAAACCTCAGAGTCATCTTGAGAGAATGGAGATGGCTCAGGTTCCCTCTTCCAGTCTTTCCTCTGCATCCCACCCAATGAGCAGTTGGTGAAAGAGCTGGAGTCCATTTCCCTCTTGGTGTGACAGATAGACAGTGGTTACAGCTGGGAAGTCAGGACTTCTGTGTTCTGTATGTCACCGTGCCTCATTCTGTGTGTGACCTTGGGCAGCTCATATCTCCCAGTGTCTCAGTTTACCTGTGTGTATACTGGGGATATTTTCATAATGAATTTCATTTGCTAACTGTTTCGAAGGTTCTTCAATGAAGGGTTCTTCACAGTATGATGATAGTGAGGAGTCATATTTCTTCAGATCTGACCATCTCCTTTCTACCCATACATCATGGTCATTTACAAGGTACCAGTGCATATGGACATCTAGACATTATCCCTTATTTTCTTTCTAATCAAATATATTTATAAATATACACAAAAACACAACATACCCAAATCCTCTCTGACACAGCACAGAGCCCAGGAGTTCTCATTTCCCCCTGGGAAAGTCCCTTAATTGCTGTTTACTTCTAAAGCTGGATAATTAGCACAGAAGAGGAGGCATGCTTGTCTACAGCCTGTTTACATTGAAATCCCCCCTTCTCCTCTAGAGGCTAAGCGAATCCCACTGGGATCACACAGAGCTGTATTATAAACTGTACACACCACTTGTCAGCTCTCGGCGTGGGATGCTGCTGCACATGCTGGGTGGAGAGAACTGTGGGTCATGGATACCTGAGGGATATTCCCAGGGAGGACACTTCCACCGCAGAATTCAGGGGTACCCATCTCCTGCTGGGGAGCTCACCTGATCGACAAACCCTGTGCAAGGTGGGTGTGGTGGATAGAGAGTTAGTCTGGGGTCATTTCCGCTCTGCACAATCATGAAAAATCACAGGGATCTTGGCATAAGTGATGAGTTTGTTAACGATTCACTGGACAAAATGTCACTGATTTTCTAGTAGCCCTGCTCATCCTGCCTGATGGATTCCAGTCCCAAGGTGGCTGCATTTCAGTGGCACAGTGAATCCTTCAGGATGAAAGATGTTAGTAGATGTGCAATACAAGGCCAAATTCTGAGACAATGGCCCGTACTTTGCTCAGGCCCCAGTGAGGCAAAACTCCCCTTGGAGCAAGAACTGAGTACAAACGTCAGGAGCCAACTGTGTGTTAATGCACAGACACTTTCGTCCTTTCCTCTTGCATTTCAGGCTCTGTCTGTTAATGGACCAGAGGAACGGGGGCTGTTACCTGATTTTTACCTGCTGTAACTCTTGGAGGTTTTACGGTTGCTAAAATGATCAATAATTAGAATTTTCCAACATGGGTAACACATACTGTCTCCGACCTTTACTCAAGAAGACGGCTGAACTGTTATAACTGAAAGTTTCAAAATACAGTTTTGCTGGAAGCAGACACCCAGCATTCGAAATTTCAGTCCAAATAACTAAAATTTGCCAAGTTTATAAGCAACTGACAAGGAGGTCTTCTATCAGAACGTGTCAGACAGTCTTAACTACAGGTGATGCCACCAGCCCCACCTACAATGGCCAATCCATTTGTGAATCCCATTCTTCCATGCTCTTGGCTCCAGTAATGTTGGTTGGAAGGATGTTGGTTGGAAGGAGTTCTACAGGCCAGATACGAATTATGTTTCCAATTTTCTTTTATCAGTGTTATATGTTCAGACTTTCAATTTAACTAAATGTTCCTTTGTTCATATGATGTGACACATGAAATATAAAAGCCTGATCTACTTTCATTATTAAAATATCCATAGGGTTTGAGGTGAGAAGGGACCATTTGACATCCAGTCTGAACTCCTGTATAACACGGGCCCATGAAATTTCAAAAAGTTACCTCTGTATTGAGGCAAAAGTCTTGTATGTGACTAAGGCCTGGTCTACACTAAGATTTTACATCATAGAATGATAGAGCCACAGAATTATAAGGGAACACAAAGGCCAGCTAGTATCACCCCCTGACAAGATACAGGATTTGTTTTGTCTTAGTCATTTAAGACTGATGGCTATTCACACATCTTTGGAAACCTCCACAAAAGGAGCTTTCATGACTTTCTGGGAAGTTTGTTCCATTGGCCTCCAGAACTTAAAGTTAGAAAGATTTTCTTGAAATGTAATTTAAATCTGCTATGCTGGAATTTGAACCCATTGCCTCTTCTCCTGCCCCTCTGTGGTAAGACAGAGTAACTTTTTATGGCAGTCTTTCAAATATTTGAAGATCACTATCATTTTCCCCATTCATCTCCTCTTTTCCACATTACATTTCTGGTTCCTTCAGCTTGCTCATTCAGCTTGCGTTCCATCCCTTGCAGAACATTTGTCACTTGCCTATGGATCCTTTCCCGTTTTTCTACATACTTTCTATTTATTGGTGAGAAAAATTGGACACATTTCTCCAATTGACTTTCATGCTCTACATCTGCTATAACCTAAGTATATGTGCTCTCTTCCAGTCTTCCAGAATCTCCCATGTCTTCCATGACTTTTCAAAGGTAATAGCTAATGGCTCAGATATCTCCTAAGTCAGTTCCTTCAGATTATTCTAGGATGCATTTCATCAGGCTCTGGTGACTTCAAGGCATCTAACTGGTTCAGGTAACATTTAACTTGTCCTTTCCCTCATTGTAACATCTGACCCTACCCCAGTTTCACTGGCATTCTCTACGTTAGGTTTCAAAACACAGCCAACCTTCTTTGTGAAAACTGGAACAAAGAAGTCATTAAGCACCTCTGCCATTTCCACATTTCTTGTGATTGTTTTTCCCTCTTCATTTAGTAACAGACCTACCCTGTGCTTGGTCTTCCACTTGATTCTAATTTATTTTTAGAATGTTTTCTTTTTACCCTTTATGTCTCTAGCCAGTTTGATCACATTTTGTGCCTTTGCCTTTCTAATTTTGCCCCTAAATATACGTCTTATTTGTTTATATTCCTCCTTTGAAATTTGACCTTATTTCCAATTTCTAAAATATCTTGCAAGATTTGAATAGTTTACTCTTGTCCCTTTAAAAATGTCTGTTTGAAAAACTGACAGCTGTCTTCAATCTTTTTCCCATTACCCTTGCTTCCTATGAGATCTTACCTACCAACTCCCTGACTTTGCTAAAGTCTGCCTTCTTGAAATCCATTGTCTTTATTTTGCTGTTTTCCCTCCTATCATTCCTTAGAATCATGAACTCTATCAGTTCATCATCACTTTCCCTAAGCTGCCTTCCACGTTTAAATACTCAACCAGTTCCTCCTTATATGTCAAAATTAAGTCTAGAACAGCCTCTATTCTAGTAGCTTTCTCCATCTTCTGGAACAAAAAATTGTCTCCAATACATTCCAAGAACTTGTTGGACAATCTATGCCCTGCTGTAGACATCGTGAGTTGAATTCTTCCATCGACCTAGCTACTACCTCTCGGGTATTGCCTATGCTGAGAGGAGAACCCCTTCCATCTGTGTGAGTAGTGTTTATATTGAAGCGCTACGGCAGCACGGCTGTATCATTTTTAGTGTAAACAACCTTTCAAGCAGATCTTCCGGAAAAACATCCAGTCTGGATCTGCCAACAAGGGGAATTGGAGAATCCAAAACTTCCCTTCTCAGTGTGTCCCAGTGGCTAATCACCCTCAGTGCTAAATATTTGGCCCTAATTTCTAGATAGAATTTTGGCCTGATTAAGCTTCCAACCCTTCAGTCTTGCTGAGCCTTTCTCTGGTAGATTCCAGAGCCCGTTATTATCCCTGTTTTTTTCCCCCATGGAAGTCTCAACCTGGTTATCTTTTTGATAAGTTAAAGAGATGTACACCTTCAGGTCTAAAGGTCAGCCTTTTTCTCTATTCTCAAGTCATTTTTGAGACTCTTTTCTGCCCCCTCTCCAAGTATTCAATATCTTTTTTTAAATGTATAGCCCAGAACTGAATGCAGTTTGTGTCACCAATCCCATGTGCACAGGAAAATTCCTGCTACAACTCACCACTCTCCTGTTTATGCACACGAGGACCACATCACCCATTTATGCTACTGATATTGTAGGATGTTAATTTGTTTCCAACTCAATATTTTCCCCCACTAAAGAAAACTCCTCTTAGAAATCAGGGATTGTATTACCTGCGCGGTTCCCTTGATATTGTCTTGGAAATCCCTTTTATAAATCCTTAATTGAGACCTGTTGACCAAAACTGAATACATATCCCCAAGATGTTATTCTCCATCCAATACTTTAGGGATCTGAACATTGCTCTTGTTTTGTACATTGCTGCGAATGAGCAGGTGTTTCTCTAGAACTGCTTTCAATGATGCCAAGGTTTTTTCCCTGAGGTATGTTCTAGTTGTGATGTTTCTCCCAGCGCATGTCTTCGCAAACGTTTGTTTTTTTCAACTCTCAGATTTTGAGCAACTGGATGAATGGGGAACTACCTACAGTATGGACTTCCTATCCTGACTCTCATTGCATCAAGGAACTATGATGAAGAACGATTATCCTATCCACACGTCTGTTTCCTGTGGAGCGTCTTAAGCATCCCCCACCATAAAGTGTAGGCGTTATTGATGCAGGGATCACCACAAAATGTGGAACTGGATTTAGTAGGGTCATTTGTTCAAAGTTATTTTCTCATAATAATGAAAATGTCATTTTTCAGTATGTGCAAAGCGATCAATCTGCTTCTCCCATCAGAACAGCCTCAACTAGTCTATGTAGTGTCTCATATTAACGTTGTTTCTCCATTCAGGGATTTCAACTGCGACTATCACCCGAGACCCTGGGAACACCCAGAAAGTCAGGGGAACATACGATACATGCAGGAGACACCCGTATGCCTCAGAGTTGGACACTTTCTCCAATACACCATGTTAGATACCAACACAACTGATTTCACCAACCCCTCCACCTTCATCCTACTTGGCATTCCTGGCCTAGAGGCAGCCTATACCTGGATCTCCATTCCCTTCTTTGCTATGTATGCCATAGCCGTGTTGGGGAACTTGACCATCCTGTTCATCGTGAAGAGGGAGCCGAGGCTCCACGCGCCCATGTATTATTTCCTCTGCATGCTGGCTATCACTGACCTCATCACGTCCACAGCCACCATACCCAAACTGCTGAGCATCTTTTGGTTCAATTCCAGAGAGATCAGTTTCACTGGCTGCCTCACACAGATGTACGTCATTCTCTCCTTTCCTGGGATGGAGTCTGGAATCCTCGTGGCCATGGCTTTTGATCGCTACGTGGCCATCTGCCATCCCCTGAGACATTCCACCATCCTGACAAACTCTGTTGTGGCCAAGATAGGCCTCGCTGTCGTGCTGCGCAGTGGCATACTCACATTACCCTATCCCTTCCTGGCGAGACGGTGGCCATATTGCAGAACCAACATTATTCCCGACTCCTTTTGTTGGCATATCGCTGTGGTAAACCTGGCCTGCGCTGACATCAGCATCAGTAGTTACTATGGCCTTTTTGATCTTTTCTCTGTGACCGGGATAGATGTTTTTTTTATCACCGTGTCCTATACTCAGATCCTCCGGGCCATCTTCCGCCTCCCGACAAAGGATGCCCGGCTCAAAACTTTTGGGACCTGCGTCTCCCATCTTTGTGCCATCTTTGCTTTGTACATTCCAGATATGTTCTCCTCTCTCGCGTACCGGTTTGGCCACAACGTGCCCCAATATTTCCTTGTTCTCTTTGCCAGTGTGTCTCTGCTAGTGCCCCCCATGCTGCACCCCATCATTTATGGGGTGAGGACCAAACAGATCCGGGACAGGCTACTCCAGCTCTTTACCAATAAAGAGACCTAAATGTTTTCTCCTTGTGCTCTGGCTCTGAGATTGAGCTCTGTGCAGAGCTGGCTGGTGCATGGTGCTGGGGCCTATTCCATGAATCACTTACTGGACAGACAGAGAGACATTAAACCCTTTCCAGTCCTTCCTGTGCTGTGTGAATGTGATGAACTGTTGAGTCAGTCTATGAACACTACACTGGGTTGCCACCTTTCTAATTCCTGATAACTGGGTCCCTGAAATTGCAATCTTGCCCCATCTCTTCTGTCAAACCTCGACCCTGCTTTGTGTCTTCTCCACGTGGCACTGCACCTGACACTTGCTCCTCTCTTCCCCTCCCCATGTCAGCTGTGACCCAGTCATCTCTAAAACCAATATGTTCTCAAATCTTATGGCAAATCACTTGAGTGACACTTGTTAGTGTTAAAATGTTAATTTTTGTTCTTACTTTGTTCCTAACTCTATGAAGAGAAAGACCCCGTCAGGACTCCTGGTATTCCTTCTCATCTCTGGGACAAGAGTTGGGTACAGTGTGTTACTGCAGGAGGCAGATACATCTGGGGTCTAAAAGTGAAGATCAGAATGGCCACACTGGATAAAACCAATGGTCCATGTATCCCAGTAGCCTGTCTTCTGACAGTGCCCAGTGCCAGTTGCTTCAGAGGGAATGAACAGAACAAGGCAATCCTCATGTGATTCATGTGGAGCAGCTCGGCAGAAGGGGTCAGAAGCCCTGACCCTGGTCTGCCTCAGCTTCAGCTGCCAGGAGTTCAAGTCTCCAGCTGAAGTAGGAGCTTCTGGAAGAAGGGAAGAGCGCAGGGCACCCTGGCTGGAGGGCCAGAAGAAGCTCAGGCTTCCCTGAGTCCTGGGACATAGCCATAGATTGGAAGGAGGAGCGAAATTCCCCAGCCTGGCAGGTGTCAGTGCAGGAGGAAGCCCCGAGTTTGGTGCCTGGTGCTGTGGCAGGATTGCGTCGGAGGGCGTGGGGAAGGGGAAAGGACAGAAGCTTTGAGCTTAGCTCGTGGGCTGCTGCAGAACACAACTGAGCATGTACCACTCTCATTTCTGCGCTGCTGCTGAGGGTGGGTCTGATCTCCCCACCAAGAGCAGCCGTGCAGGGGAAGGACAAATCCCGCCTCACTCCACAGCCAACAGAATAGCAGCCGGGAGCCTCCGGCTCCCTGCAGCACAGGAGATGAGATTTCACAGGGGGCAGCTGATTTCTTGGTCCGTCACACGTTTTTCACAGCCATGAAATTGGTAAGGCCCTACTCATTTCTGTTCTTTTACATCTTCCATACCACTGCCTCCCAGGAGTTGTCTCGTTTCCCCTGTCCTTTCATGAACCTCAGCGGGCATTTTATGTCTCCCCTCCCTGAGCCGTTTGGGGCTGCTCTCTTCCCTCCACCTCCCTTTCCCTTTCTGGAGATAGAGATGGGTTGCGTGGCATCACCGGTACAGTCACCGCACCAGTCGTCTTCTCCCTCTTTAGAGACCTGTGATTTCAAGGGTAAGGTGGGCCATGAGGTCTGTCTTGAAGGAGTGTATGGGAACTGGGAGGTAGGACATCTACTTCTGTGACAAGTCTTTCAGGTTGGTCAGCGATTGTTGCAAGACCGGCTGGGGATTCTCCTTCCTATGACGATCCTCCTCAGCCCTCAGAACGAAGCCAACCATCTTTTCAACACTGAACACCAGAGGCTTTAGGACAGGTCTCCACAGTTGCCAAGTACTCTCCTTTCTTTGTCCTATTTAAAACTAGTGATCCATACAGAAGAGAGTCCCAGTTTTGTCTTGTGTAGGTGGCTTCTCCTTCCCACTCGGGGAAGGGCCACAAGGGGTCCAAGATTGGCTTAATCTGGCCGTGTTTGTATTTAGGATTAAATATGCAATGGCTGAAAAAGACGTCAGCAATACATGAAAATGTTGTGCTTTCCGCCTGATATACATGGGAGAACAAGAACAGTGAAGCTTTCTCAGTAAATTAAACTCTAATCAAACCAAAACAAGCTCGACTCATTTAATCCCATTGTCACAGAATGACATAGTGTTATGTACAAGTTGTATAATAAAAAACCAGGAGAGAGGCAGCATCCTAATGCGTAGAGGGGTTGTACCTCAGTGTGTCAGGAGTGATGTGTAAACTGTTTGTACCGGTGTATAAGAGCGCACCCCTGAGGGGTTGTCTTTGTCTGACCTGCGGGCAGTGGAAAGTCCCGGCACTAACTGAGCCGGCCCATTGTCAGGGGGCACATATTTGTACAGTAACTCCTCACTTAACGTTGTCGTTACGTTCCTGAAAAATGTGACTTAAAGTGAAATGTTGTTAAGCGAATCCAATTTCCCCATCAGAATTAATGTCAATAGGAGTGGTTAGGTTCAAGGGATTTTTTTTTTGCCTGACAAAAGGCATTATATACATTTAAAACAATTTAAAACAAGTAATTTAATTCTGGTATGTGTGGTGGAGGGTACAGGACTCAGGGCAGGGGGCTGGGTGTGTGTGAGGGGTTGCAAGGGTCAGGGCAGGGGCTGGTAGTATGTGTGGGGGTTCAGGGGGCTGTGTGTGTGTGGGGGGTTCATGAGTCAGGGCAGGGGTCCAGGGAGGTGTGATGGGGTGCAGAGGTCAGGGCAGGGGGATGGAGGTGTATGAGGGGGTGGAGGGGGCTGGGAGTGTGTGGGGGGTGCAGGACTCAGGGCAGGGCCTGGGTGCATGTGGGGTGGGGGCAGGAGTCAGATCAGGGGACTGGGGAGGTGTGAGGAGATTCAGGAGTCAGGGCATGGGTCTGGGGAGGTGTGAGAGGGCTGCAGGGGTCAGGGCAGAAGGCTGGGTGTGTATGAAGGTCTGGAGCGGGCTGTGTGTGTGTGGGTGGTGCAGGAGTCAGGGCAGGGGCCTGGGGAGGTATGAGGGCATGCAGGGATCAGGGCAGGGCCTTGGTGCATGTGGGGTGGGGGCAGGAGTCAGATCAGGGGACTGGGGAGGTGTGAGGAGATTCAGGAGTCAGGGCATGGGTCTGGGGAGGTGTGAGAGGGCTGCAGGGGTCAGGGCAGAGGGCTGGGTGTGTATGAAGGGCTGGAGCGGGCTGTGTGTGTGTGGGTGGTGCAGGAGTCAGGGCAGGGGGCTGGGGAGGTATGAGGGCATACAGGGATCAGGGCAGGGGAATGGGTGTATGTGAAGGGGGTTCAGGGGTCAGGGCAGGGGGATGGGGGTGTGGGGGATGCAGGGGTCACAGCTGGGGGCTGGAGGTTTGTGATTACAGTGCAGGGGTCTGGGGAGGTGTGAGGGGGTGCAGGGCTCAGGGTAGGGGGCTGTGTGGGGGGGGGGTGCAAGGGTCAGGGCAGGGGACTGGGGCTGTGGTCTTGGTCATGGGGATGCTCAAGGCAGGGGGCTAGAGAGGGTATGACCCGATTCCAGACACTTCCCCAGGACCACGCCCCCACCGCTCCTCCTCCTCCTCCCCCCTGGAGCAGCGAGCGCGCTGAGGCTCCGCTCCTCTTCCTTCCTTCTGCCGGCAAGCGGCCAATCGGCAGGGAGAGAGGGGGAGGGAAAGTAGCACACTGGGAAAAGAGGTGGGGGAGGAGCTCGGCTGCGGGCAGATCCCAGTGCGATGTGCCCTAAAGCTGAGCTCCAAAGTCCACTTGTGTATACTAAACATGATAATATTCATTAAAACACAACTTAGAATCAATAACAGATTCATCTCAAGTTGAACAGTCCACCCCTAGTACTCCTCTGGGACCTTCTTTAGAGTGGTGGCACCAAACATGACTTGCTTTCAGTAACAAATTGCTGCCTCAAGGCATCTCTGATCCTCACGGCCCTGCGCTGGGCCCCTCTAATAGCCCTGGTGTCTGGCTGTTCAAATTCAGCCTCCAGGAGATCAGCCTCAGCGGTCTATGCCTGAGTGCAGCTTTCACCCTTCCCTTCACAAATATTATACAGACTACAGCACGCAGCTAAAAACATAGGTATGTTGTCATTGGTCAAAGGTATGTTGTCATAGTTATGTTGTCACTGGTCACAGGTATGTTGTCATTGGCATCAGGAGGTAGGCGGGGTCCCCCCAGGTCAAAATGAGAATTTTGGCTTCCCCCACGCTGATCTTCTTGTCCGGGAAAAAAGGCTCGGCTTCCAGCTTCCTGAACAGGCCTGTCTTCCGAAAGATTTGTGAGCCGTGCATTATTCTGGATCAGCCTGCGTTAATGTCCATGAAACACCCATGGTGATCCACAAGCGCCTGGAGTTAGGGAACTCAACTCTGCCATAAATTCGCAGTGTCACACACATTGCCCAGAATCACGTTTTCTTCTGAGGAGGATGTGATTAATGGCCCTTTAGACCAGCTAAAAACATAGTGTGACAGTGTATCCCATAAAGCTTTGTGGGGAGAGGCTTATAAATGTACACATGATGTAACTGGACTATGTTTTATGCTACATGTGCCATGTAACATATCTCTGTGGAAGTTATGACCTACTGAATCTATCCCTCCTGTTTGTATGCATGTATCATTGTTGTAGTTGAAGTTATGAATATTGGTTTTATATTTGCTGGTTTTATGCATAGCCCTTGTAAGAGCCTGGGACCAGGTCTGGAGGAAAGAAAGTGCACGTTAAGTACAAGCACTTAACAGACAAAAGAAGTTGCAGACCCTAAGCCACATTGGGGCCTGGTCAGGAATGCAACGGGGGGAGGGATAGCTCAGTGGTCTGAGCATTGGCCTGCTAAACCCAGGGTTGTGAGTTCAATCCTTGAGGGGGCCATTTAGGGATCTGGGTCAAAAATTGGGGCTTGGTCCTGCTTTGAGCAGGGGGTTGGACTAGATGACCTCCTAAGGTCCCTTCCAACCCTGATATTCTATGGTTGGGCTGCTTACCGAGGGGTGCATGGACATGTGACTTGCCCATGTGATCCCAAAACACCATGGTAACATGATGTTACACAGAGAAGGGAAAAACACTGTAAAAGCCTGGGGGAGAACCTTCCATTTTGTCTTCAGCTGGCTAAAGAGAGAGGATCTCCACCCCCCAAGGACATACCTGACAGAAACTGAACAAAGGACAAAGACACTAGGGGGTGTGAGCGATTGCTGGACCCAGGCTAGTTCTACAGCCTGTAAAAAGGAAAAGATCTAAATCTGGTCAGGCTTTTATCTGTGTTAACTTTGTGTAGACATAGACGTGCGTGTTTTATTTTATTTTACTTAGTAATTTGCTTTGTTTTGTCTGTCACTACTTGGAATAACTTAAATCCTACTTTCTGTACTTATTAAAATCACTTTTTATTTATTAAGTTGCCTGGAGTACGAGTTGTTACCTGGGGAAGGCAAACAGCTGTGCATATCTTTCTATCTTTGAAATAGAAGGCGAACTATTTATGAGTTTGCCCTGTATAAGCTTTATACAGGGTAAAACGGATTTATTAAGGGTGTGAACCTCTTTGGGAGTTTGACACCTGGGTGTCAAAGGCAAGAGCGGTTCCAGGAGCCTTACAATTGTTAGTGGACTTGGTTCGGACCTGGGTCTGTGTTTGCAGCAGATCAGTGGAATCTGGCTCAAAACAGACAGGATTCGGGAGTCCCAAGCTGGAAAAGGCCTGGAAGCAGGGGCAGACGTAGCCTTGGCACACCAGGTGGCAGCACCAAGCAGGTCTCTGTGATCCCTACCCGTCACACATAGGTATGTTTTCTTTGGCATCAAGAGGTAGGCGGGATGTCTCCGGATCAAAATGAGAATTTTGGCTTCCCCTACTGTGATCTCCTTGTTCTGGGAAAAAAGGCTCGGCTTGCAGCTTCCTGAAAAGGCCTGTGTTCCGAAAGATTCGTGCGCCGTGCATCTTTCTGGACCAGCCCGCGTTAATATCCATGAAACACCCATGGTGATCCAGAAGAATTAGTAGTTAGGGAACTCATCTGTGCCAAGATATCCACAATGTCACACACGTTGCCCAGAGTCACGTTGTTTCTGAGCAGGATGTGATTAATGGCCCTGCAAACTTGCATCAACGTGAGTCGAATGGTCGACTTGCCCATTCCGAATTGGTTAGAGACCGACCGGCAGCTCTCCGGAGAAGCCAGCTTCCACAGTGTGATCTCCATGCGCTTCTCCATCATTAGGGAATCTCTCCTTCTCATGTTGCTTGTTTCCCGAGCCCAAAGCCAGCTTTCCAATGTGGTCAGCACGACCGTAAATGCCACAACCAATCTCTTGTTGCCTCTACTAGGCGCGTAAACATATTTGTCGCACTCCTCATCCTCACTTTGCCGGTTAAGACATATCAGGACTGCCATTCGTGACTTGTTAGTGAGACCCATCAGCATGTTCATCAACAGTTCGGGATCCGTTCCCACAGACCATAAAGGTGGACAGAGCGTGCAGTACCAAAACTGTTGAAAGATGCCGAGAAATGCTAATGGAAAGGAAAGGACTGCTGGGGATTGAACCGATGCAAGACGGGGCATTGGGAAAGAGTCTAGGTTGCCTTATTACCCCACGTCCCCTTCTCACAAACCACGGCGGCTGAAGGGGAAGAGGTGCTCTGTGGGACAGCTGCCCAGAGTGCACCACTCCAAATGCTGCTTCAAGTACGGCAAGTGCTCAACAGTTGACACACCATTGTGCTGGCAGCGGACAGTGTGAACACACGGCAGCGCTATCCCTGCAGTGCTCTCTGAGGGGTGGTTAAATCACCTATCCTTACAACTGCAAGTGTGGACATAGCCTAAGTCTGTTCCCTTGAATTGATCCCCGAAAGATGGATCACTGCCCGCTGATCTAGCGGGTAGTGTAGACGTAGCCTCAGAAACCATTACAGTCACTGGAATCGCGACTGTGATGTATTGGAAGGTTTCTGAGGCTACGTCTACACTACCTGTTGGATCTGTTGGCAGTGGTCCATCTATCAGGGATCAATTTATCGTGTCTAGTGTAGACACAATAAATTGATCCCTGCACTCGCTCCCCGTTGACTCCGGAACTCCGCAAGAGGTGGAAGCAGAGTCGATGGGGGAGTGGCAGTGGTTGACTCGCCACTGTGTGGAGGCCCAAGTAAGTCGCCCTAAGATATGCTATATCTTACGTCGACCCCAACCCCTAACTAATGTAGCCCAGGCCTGAGATTCAGTGGAAAAGCAGTCCCAGAGTTCACATCACACAGGAGGGGAAGCTCACAGAGTCCTGCTAGTTCTGAAAACCTCAGATTCACCTTGAGAGAATGACTATGGCTCAGGTTCCCTCTTCCAGCCTTTCTTCTGCATTCCACCCAATGAACAGTCCCTGAAAGAGCGGGAGTCCATTTCCCTCTTAGTGTGACGGAAAGACGGTGGTTACAGCTGGGAAGTCAGGACTCCTGGGTTCTGTCTCTCATTGTGTCTTTCTTTCTGCGTGTGACCTTGGCCAGCTCATATCTCCCCGTACCTCAGTTTACCTGTGTGTTTACTGGGGATATTTTCATAATGACATTCCTTTGCTAATTGTTTTGAGGGTCCTTCAGTGAAGTAGGATGATAGTGAGGAGTCATATTTCTCCAGATCTGACTGTCTTCTTTCTACCCATCCATCCTGGTCATCTACAAGGTACCAGTGCCTATGGACATCTAGGCATTATCCCTTATTTTCTTTCTAATCAAATATATTTTATAAATATACACAAATACACAAAATACCCAATTCCTCTCTGACTCAGCACAGAGCCCAGGAGTTCTCATTTCCCCCTGGGAAAGTCCCTTAATTGCTGTTTACTTCTAAAGCTGGATAATTAGCACAGAACAGGAGACATGCTTGTATACACCCTGTTCACACTGAGATCCTCCCTTCTCCTCTAGAGGCTGAGCGAACCCACAGGGATCACACAGAGCTATATTATAAACTGTGCACACCACTTGTCTGCTGTTGGCGTGGGATCCTGCTGCAGATGCTGGGTGGAGAGAACTGTGGGTCACGGATACCTGAGAGGGATTCCTAGAGAGGACACTTCACAGGTACACATCTCTTGCTGAGGAGCTCACCTGCTCGAGAAAACCTGTGTAAGGTGGTTGTGGTGGGATAGAGAGTAAGTCTGGGGTCCTTTCCGCTCTGAACAACTGTGAAACATCCCAGAGCCCTTGCCATAAGTGATGAGTTTGTCAACGATTCACTGGCCAAAATGTCTACGATTTTCTAGCATCCCAGCTCCTCCCACCTCATGGATTCCAGCTCCAAGGTGGCTGCATTTCAGTGGCACAGTGAATATTTCAAGATGTTAGTAGATGACAAGGCCAAATTCTGAGACCATGGCACGTACTTTGCTCCGGCCCCAATGAGGCAAAACTCCCCTTGGAGCAAGAACTGAGTGCAAACGTCAGGAGCTGACTGTGTGTTAATGCACAGACACTGTCACCCCCTCCTCTTGCATTTCAGGCTCTGTCTGTTAATGGGGCAGAGGGACCGGGGCTGTTACCTGATTTTTAGCTTCCGGAACTCTTGGAAGCTAAAAAGAACAATAATTAGAATTTTCCAACATGGGTAACACATACTGTCTCCGACCTTTATTGAAGACGTCGGCTGAACAGTTATAACTGAAACTTTCAAAATACAATTTTGCTGGAAGCAGACACCCAGCATTCAAAATGTCAGTCCAAATAACTAAAATTTGTCAAACTTATAAGCAACTGAAAATGAAGTCTTCTAGGAGAACGTGTCAGACAGTCTTAACTACAGGTGATGCCACCAGCCACACCTACAATGGCCAATCCATTTGTGAATCCCATTCTTCCATGCTCTTCACTCCAGTAATGTTGGTAACAAGGAGTTCTACAGGCCAGATATGAATTATGTTTGCAGTTTTCATTTATCAGTGTTATATGTTCAGACTTTCAATTTAACTAAATGTTCCCTTTTCCATATGATGAGACACATTAAATATAAAAGCCTGATCTACTTTCATTATCAAAAGATCCATAGGGTTTGAGGTGAGAAGGGACCATTTGACATCCAGTCTGAACTCCTGTAAAACAGAGGTCAATTAAATTTCACTCAGTTACCTCTGTATTGAGCCAAAAGACTTGTGTGTGACTAAGGCCTGATCTACTAAGATTTTACATCATAGAATGATAGAGCCATAGAGATACAAGCGAACACAAAGGACAGCTATCTGATGAAGTGGGTATTAACCCACGAAAGCTTATGCTGAAATAAATTTGTTAGTCTCTAAGGTGCTACAAGTTTTTCTTTCTTATTTTCATTTTGCTGACACAGACTAACACGGCCACTACACTTAAACCTTTCAAAGGACAGCTAGTATCACCCCCTGACAAGATGCAGGATTTGTTTTGTCTTAGTCATCTAAGATTGATGGCCATTCATACAGCTTTAGAAAACCTCCACAGAAGGAGCTTTCATGACTTCCCTTGGAGGGTGTTCCACTGGCCTCCTGAACTTAAAGTTACGAAGATTGTCCTGAAATTTAATTTAAATCTGCTATGCTGAATTTGAACCCATTGCCTCTTCTCCTGCCCCTCTGTGGTAAGACAGAATATCTTTCCTCCACTTTTTATGGAAGTCTTTCAAATATATGAAGATCGCTATCATGTTCCCCATTCATCTCCTCTTTTCCATATTCAATTTCTGGTTCCTTCAGCTTGCTCATACAGCTTGCATTCCATCCCTTGCAGAACATTTGTCACTTGCCTATGGATCCTTTCCCGTTTTTCTACATACTTTCTATTTATTGGTGTGAAAAATTGGACACATTTCTCCAATTGACTTTCATGCTCTACATCTGCTATAACCTAAGTACCTGTGCTCTCTTCCAGTCTTCCAGAATCTCCCATGTCTTCCATTACTTTTCAAAGGTAATAGCTAATGGCTCATATATCTCCTAAGTCAGTTCCTTCAGATTATTCAAGGATGCATTTCATCAGGCTCTGGTGACTTCAAGGCATCTAACTGGTTCAGGTAACATTTAACTTGTCCTTTCCCCCATTGTAACATCTGACCCTACCCCAGTTTCACTGGCATTCTCTACGTTAGGTTTCAAAACACAGCCAACCTTCTTTGTGAAAACCAGAACAAAGATGTCATTAAGCACCTCTGCCATTTCCACATTTCATAGAAGCATAGATCATCAGAGTTGGAAGGGACCTTAGGAGGTCATCTAGTCCAACCCTCTGCTCAAAGCAGGGCCAATCCCCAATTTTTGACCCAGATCCCTAAATGGCCCCCTCAAGGATTGAACTCACAACCCTGGGTTTAGCAGGCCAATGCTCAAACCACTGAGCTATCCCTCCCCCCTTATTATTTCTTGTTATTGTTTTTCCCTCTTCATTTAGTAACAGACTTACCCTGTGCTTGGTCTTCCACTTGATTCTAATTTATTTTTAGAATGTTTTCTTGTTACCCTTCATGTCTCTAGCCAGTTTAATCTCATTTTGTTCCTTGGCCTTTGTAATTTTGACCCTAAATACATGTGTTTTTTGTTTATATTCTTCCTTTGTAATTTGACCTTTGTTCCAATTTTTGCAAGACACTTTTTTTTAGCTCATTCAAGATCTGAATAGTTTGCTCTTGTCCCCTTAATAATGTCTCTTTGAAAAAGTGCCAGCCGTCTTCTATTGTTTTCCTCTTAGACTTGCTTCCTATGAGATCTTACCTACCAACTCCCTTAGTTTGCTAAAGTCCACATTCTTGAAAACCATTGTCTTTATTTTGCTGGTTTCCCTCCTACCATTCCTTAGAATCATGAACTCTATCATGTCATGATCACTTCACCCAAGCTGCCTTCCACTTTCAAATACTAAACCAGTTACTCCTTATATGTCACCAGTAAGCCTAGAGCATCCTCACTCCTAGTAGCTTTCTCCGGCTTCTGGAACAAAAAATTGCCTTCAATACATTCCAAGAACTTGTTAGATAATCTGTGCGCTGGTGTAGACAGTATGAGATGAATTCTTCCATTGACCTAGATACCCCCTCTCGGGTATAATTTATGCTGAGGGAAGAACCCCTCCCATCTGTGTGAGTAGTGTCTATATTGAAGTGCTATGGCAGCACGGCTGTAGCATTTTAAGTGTAAACAACCTTTCAAGCAGATCTCCCAGAAAAACATCCAGTCTGGACCTGCCAACAAGGGGAATTGGAGAATCCAACACTTCCCTTCTCAGTGTTTCCCACTGATTAATCACCCTCACTGCTAAATATTTGGCCCTAATTTCTAGATAGAATTTTGGCCGGATTAAGCTTCCAACCCTTCCATCTTGTTGAGCCTTTCTCTGGTAGATTAGAGAGCCCATTATTATCCCTGGTTTTTTCCCTATGAAAGTCCCAACTTGGTCATCTTTTTGATAAGTTAAAGAGATAGACACCTTCAAGTCTAACGATTGGGCTTTTCCTCTCTCCTCCAATGATGTTTGCGGCTCTTTTCTGCCAGCTTCCTAAATTTTCAACATCTGTTTTCAAATGTGGGCCACAGAACTTGATGCAGTTTGTTTCACCAATGCCGTGTGCAGAGGTAAAATCCTTCCCCTGCTACAACTCACCACTCTCCTGTTTATGAATCCGAGGACCACATCATCCCTTTGTGCTACAGCGTCGCACTGGGAGCTCTCGATGAGTTGGTTGTCCACTTTTATCCCCGAAATCCTTTTCAGGGTTTGTGCGTTCCACAATACAGTGCGTCAGGCCTGCATTCCCTCTTCCAAGAGGATCGATTTGCATTTGACTGTATTAAAACATTTTCTTTGCATGGACCCCACTTTCCAAATGCTCCATATTGATCGGTATGCCTGACATGGTCTCATCATTGCAACAACTCTGCCAATCTTTGGGACATCTTCAAATTTTATCTGCAGTGATTGGCTATTTCCTTCCAGATCATTGATGAAAATATTGAATAACATCTGGCCTAGAACTGATCCCTTCAGAACCCCACTACAAAAAGACCAATTTACTGATGAAGGCCTATTGAAAACAGCTTTCTGAGATCCAGCCATTTGCCAGTTTTCAATCCATTTTAAATGTTCTCTACTGATATTATGGGATATTAATTTTTTTGCTACATCTGCGCAGTTCCCTTGATCAACCAATATGTACTCTCATAAAAAGGATGAAATCAGCTTTATTTGATAAGATCTGTTTTGCATTAACCTTGTTGGTGACTGCCATTAATTATGTTTTTAGACTTTTTTTTAAACGAAAACCTTTCCCTTCATTTCTAATATTTTACATTTAACACAGGAATCGCCATAACACTTTTCTAGGATTTCTGATGTTGTTAATATACTTAATAACCTCCTTTTTGTGATCCATAGCCCCGTTAAACATAGAGTTTTCCCTTACGTCTCAACGTCCCCAATCAATATTCATAACTTCTGTTTTCAGTTCTTGGCTATCTATTTTCCCTTTTCTCCCCTTTGATACATATTGCTTCCCCCCCATAATTGCTGCCTTCACTTTGCCACTGAACTGGGGTTTTTCCAAAAGTTCCTCTCTTTGTTGACAGTGGAATCATAATTTTTCTGCTCTCTAACAGACTGTTATCAGACAACTACCAATTTCAATTCATATTTCTTGGTGTGAATTTTTAAACCCAATCAGTTTTGCTGACAATTTTCCTCAGCTTTGGGGAATTAGTCCTCTTGGAGCACTATGTGTCTATAGATAGTACTGGTTGGGAACTGTCCATTTGAATGTAAATCAGTTTCATTTTTTATTGTCCTCTCCTATATCATATGCTCTCTTCTTTGTCTCTTGTGTAAACTAAAGAATCCCAGAGTATTCAATCTGTTTGCATATGGCAGCTTCCGCCATTCTCCAAGCATGTCTTGGAAATCCCTTTTATATCTGCTATATCGTTAATAGGGATTGGTTGACCAAAACTGAACACATCTCCCGAACATGTTATTCTCCATCCCATATTTTACGGATCTGAACCTTGCTTTTGTTTTGTCCACTGCTTCGAATTAGCAGGTGTTTCTCTTGAGCTGCTATCAATGGTGCCCAGATTTTTTCCCTGCGGTATGTTCCAGTTGGGATGTTTCTCCCAGCACACGTCTTGGCAAAACTTTGGTTTTTTTGGCTCTCAGATTTCAAGCAACTGGGTCAATGGGGAACTTCCTAGACTATGGACTTCCTATCCTGACTCTCATTGTATTAAGGAACTTTGATGAATAACCATTATCCACATTTCTGCTTCCTGCTGGAGCCTCTTAAGATTCCCTCACTACAAAGTGTAGGAATTATTGATGCAGGGAGCAACACAAAATGGGGAAATGGATTTAGTAGGGCCATTCGTTCATAGTTATTTTCTCTGAATAACGAAAATGTCTTTTGTCAGTGTGTGAAAAGCGATCAATCTGCTTCTCCCATCAGACCAGCCTCCACTAGTGCATGTAGTGTCTCATATTAACATTTTCTCTCCATTTAGGGATTTCTACAGTGACCATCACCCTAGAAACTGGGAACACCGAGAAAGTCAGGGGATCATACGGTACATAAAGGAGACACCCATATGCCTCAGAGTTGGACACCTTCTCCACTACACCATGTCAGATTTCAACACAACTGACTTCACCAACCCCTCCACCTTCATCCTACTTGGCATTCCTGGCCTAGAAGCAGCCTATATCTGGATCTCCATTCCCTTCTGTGCTATGTATTCCATAGCCGTTTTGGGGAATTTTACCATCCTATTCCTCGTGAAGAAGGAGCCGGATCTCCACGAGCCCATGTACTATTTCCTCTGCATGCTGGCCATCACCGACCTGGTCATGTCTACATCAACCATACCCAAGCTCCTGAGCATATTCTGGTTCAATTCCAGGGGGATCAGTTTCAGTGCCTGCCTCACCCAGATGTACTTTGTACACTCCTTCTCAGCGATGGAGTCTGGAATCCTCGTGGCCATGGCTTTTGATCGCTACGTGGCCATCTGCCATCCTCTGAGACATTCCACCATCCTGACAAACTCTGTTGTGGCCAAGATAGGCCTGGCCGTGGTGCTGCGCTGTGGCATACTCGCATTACCCTACCCCTTCCTGGCGAGGCGGTGGCCATATTGCAGAACAAACATCATTCCCCACTCCTATTGTGGGCATATGGCTGTGGTGAAGCAGGCCTGCGGTGACGTCCGCATCAGTAGTTACTATGGCCTGTTTGATATTATCTCTGAGATCGGAATGGATTTGTTTTTCATCACCATGTCCTATACTCAGATCCTCCGGGCCATCTTCCTCCTCCCCACAAAGGACGCCCGGCTCAAAACGTTTAGGACCTGCTTTTCTCATCTTTGTGCCATCTCTGCTTTGTACATCCCAGATATCTTCTCCTCTCTCGTCTACCGGTTTGGCCACAATGTGCCACATCATTTCCTCGTTCTCTTTGCCAGTGTGTACCTGCTGGTATCCCCTGTGCTACACCCCATCATTTACGGGGTGAGTACCAAACAGGTCCGGGCCAGGCTGCTCCAGATCTTTACTCATAAAGAGACCTAAATGTTTTCTCCTTGTGCTCTGGCTCTCAGATTGAGATCTGTGCAGAGCTGACTGTCGCATGATGCTGGGGCCTCTTCCCTGAACCACTTACGGGACATGCAGAGAGACATTAAACCCTTTCCTGTCCTTCCTGTGCTGTGTCAATGTGATGAACTGGGGAGTCAGACTATGGACAATACACTGGGTTGCCACCTTTCTAATTGTTGGTAGCTCCATCCCTGAAATTTCAATCTTAACCCATCCCTTATGTCAAGTACCGACCCTGCTCTGTGTCTTCTTCCGAAGGCCCTGCCCCTGTCGCTTGCTCCTGTCTTCCCCTCCCCTTGTCAGCTGTGACCCAGTCATCTCTAAAACCAATATGTTCTAAACATCTTGTGGCAATTTACTTAAGGGACACTGTTAAGTGTTAAAATGTTAATGTTTGCTCTTAGTTTGTTACTAACTCTGTGGAGAGAGAGACCCCGTCAGGACTCCTGGGATCTATCTCAGCTTTGGGAGGGCATGGGGTACAGTGGGTTACAGCAGGAGTCAGATACATCTGGGGTCTAAATAAGAAGATCGGAATGGCCATACTGGGTAAAACCAATGGTCTCACATCTTGTGGCAAGTCATCTTAGTGTTAAAATTTTAATGTCTTACCTTGTTACTAACTCTGTGGAGAGTACAATCCTCATGTGATTCATGTGGAGCAGCTCGGCAGAAGGGGGCTGAAACCGTGAGCCCGGGCTTCCTCAGCTTCAGCTGGCAGGAGTTCAAGCCTCCAGCTCCAGTAGGAGCTTCTGGGGGAGGGGAAGAGTCCAGGGTGCCCCAGCTGGAGTGGAGAAGAAGACCTCAGCTCACGCTTCCCTGAGCCCTGGGCCACAGCCACAGATTGTTAATCCTTGTAGTTAATTACCAGTGATGTTTAGGAAATAGAAGGTTATTTCTAAAGTATATTGTTCACCTGAGGACTGTTGTACTTCCCAGGAACAGTATAAAGTGCTCTTGGAACCTGATACTTTTTACCTGAGATCTCATTAAGCATCATCAGGGGAAGCCTGAGTCACAAGATTCTGGTTTCTTGATACACCCTGGACCGCCCTGTTAATTTCAACATTGGACTATAATTTCTTGACTAATTCTGAAGGAAATCTGTAGAACTCTAAAGCCAGCCATCTCTACTATGAAACTGATTTATAAACTCTAATCCTGTCTCTCTGTATAATTACATTTGAACCGACAGTCTCTCTTTTTTAATAAATCTTAGTTTAGTTAATACGAATTGGCTCTAAGTGAATATTTTGGTAATATCTAAAATATTCATTTACCTGGAAGGAGATGTGTACGATCCTTTGGTATTGGTAGAACTTTAATATATGATGAACAAGGGTTTAAATAATCTTCATCATACTTAACTAGTCTGTCTTGGTGGTATCTCAAGGCTGGGTTCCTTTAAGGGAATTGTGTTTTGGTCACAGGTTGCTAAAACAATTCCTCTCCTTTAGAAAGCAGAAGAGATACCCAGTTTCAGGAAAACACAACACAACACAATATCTGCACACCATTTCCTTCTTCAGTGAAGTTAAGAACTGCCATGTTAGGTTAGAACAAAGATCCATCAAGCCCAGTATCCTGTCTTCCAACAGTGGCCAATGTCAGATGCTTCAGAGGGAATGAACAGAACAGATAATTATCAAGTGATCCATTCCCCATCTCCCTTTCCCAGCTTCCAGCAAACAGAGGCTAGTGACATCATCCCTGCCCATCCTGGCTAATAGCCATTTATGGACCTATCCTCCATGAATTCATCTAGTTCTTTTGAAAGCTGTAATAGTGTTCTCCTTCACAACATCGTCTAGCAAAGAGCTTCACAGGCTGACTGTGTGTTCTGTGGAGAAATATTTCCGTTAGTTTGTTTTAAACCACTGCCAATTAATTTCATTGGGTGATCCGTAGTTTTTGAATTATGAGAAGGAGTAAATAACTTTTTTACTTTCTCTACACCATTCATGATTTGATAGACCTTTCTCATATCATCCCCTAAGTCATCTGTTTCCCAAGTTGAAAAGACCCATTCTCATTAATCTCTACTCATATGGAAGATGTTCCATACCCCTAATCATTCTTGCTGTCCTTTTCATTTTATTTTTTTTTAATTCCAATATATCTTTTGAGATGAGACACCCAGATCTGCAGGCAGTATTTTAGGTGTGGGCATAACATGGATTTAGAGAGAGGCAATATGATATTTTCAGTCTTATTATCTTTCCCTTTCTAACTGATTCTCTGCTGCACATTGAGTAGATGTTTTCAAAGAACTCTCCATAATGACGCCAAGCTCTCCTTTTTGAGTGCTAACAGGTCATTTAGACCCCATAATTTTATATGCATAGTTGGGATTATACTTTCCAATAGCTATTACTTTGTCCACACATCCCTGGATCATAATTTGTCCCTCCTGAAACTCATGTCTTCTCCTGCATCCTGAGTCTGTCTCTCATATGCAGCCAGAGCCCTGGCACTCAAGAGTCCCCTCTGCCACCCTTGTGCCTCTCTCCTGCCCCAGCTTCTCCTGACTCATCCAGTCTCTCTGATCCCTATTCTTCGGAGGTTCCATTACTTACATGCCCACTTCTCAGCAGAAAAGCTGGAAGAAACTGAGGGAGTCGCAGTCTGCTTTTTGGAAGTCCAGGGTCTCTGTTCTACTGCTCTCCTTTCTTCCTTGTGTCAGGATCCTGAACTCGACCATCTCATGGTCACTGCCTCCCAGATTCCCATCCACTATTGCTTCCTCTACTATTTCTTCCCTATTTGTGAGCAGTCCACTACACTTTCCAAAAACTTACTGGATTGTCTGTGGACCGCTGTATTGCTCTCCCAGCAGATATCTGGGTGATTAAATTCACCCATGAGAACCATGGCCTGTGATCTAGTAACTTCTGTTAGTTGCTGGAAGAAAGCCTTGTCCACCTCATTCCCCTGGTCTGGTGGTCTGTATCAGACTCCCACCACGACATTACCCTTGTTGCTCACACTTCTAAATTTAATACAGAGACTCTCAGGTTTTTCTACAGTTTCATACAGGAGCTCTGAGCAGTCATACTGCTCTCTTACATACAACGCAACTCCCCCACCTTTTCTGCCCTGCCTATCCTTCCTGAACAGTTCATATCCATCCATGACAGTACTCCAATCATGTGAGTTATCCCACCGAGTCTCTGTTATTCCAATCACATCATAATTCCTTGACTGTGCCAGGTCTTCCAGTTCTCCCTGCTTGTTACCCAGGATTCTTGCATTTGTGTATTGGCACTTATGATAAGTCACCGATCGTCCTGCTGTCCCAGTATGGGGCAGGAGCCCTCTCATCTTGCACTCACCTACTTGTCCTTCCTCTCTCTATATATAACCTCTCACAAGATGAACGTGTGCCAGGATGGCACCAGAACATTCCAGTATGAGCACATTCCACAGAGATAACAAGGAACAGGCAGACCCATCCTAAGAGAGGGTCAAAAGGATAATATGAGGGATAGACTTGTTTGTTCGAATCAACATCTACCAGGAGATAGGCAGCATCCTAATGCGTAGAGGGGTTGTACCTCACTGCATCAGGAGTCATGTGTAAACGGTTTGTACCGACCGGTTTTCTAAGTATGCATCTCTGAGGGGTTGTTTTTTTCTGGCCTTGGGACAGTGGAAATTCCCTCCACTAGCTGAGCAGGTCCTTTGTCAGGGGGCACATATCCGTGGTATGTCCTATAGAGTCAGCAGGAAACTATTACTGTGCTTCGTTTGACAATAAAACTGTCCGGATGCCTTCGTAACTTACTAGAGTCTGTGGTCATTGGGGGTTCTCTCGGGGTCTGCTGTATCAGCAATCTGCACAGAGCCGGGGCAGGACACAGAGGAAACACACGTACACAGCCAACTGTTATCATCATCAAACAAGAGCAGAGCACCGCACCGATAGCGTCTGACAATGCAGTGTGACCAAAGAATTCCTTTCTAGAGCTGTATTCGATTAAGTTAGAGATGAAATGGAAACATTATTAGATGGAACTTGGGTGCAATAATATCATTTTCTATACGTTTCTTTATAGTTTTGGTGAACTCTCTTTATCTGCTTAATGGATAATAATCGTATGTTCATCCAGGTAGTTAATCACCGGTGACATTTAGGAAATAGAAGGTTACTTCAAAGGCCTATTGTTCACCCAAGGACTGCTGTGCTGCCCAGGATCTGTAAAAAGGGCTCTTGGAATCTGATCCTTTTTATCTCATATCTGCTTAAGCATCATCAGGGGAAGCTTGAGTCACAAGATTCTGGTCTCCTGTTACACCCTGAACTGCCCTGATAATGAATATTTCAACATTGGGCTATAATCTCTTGACTAATTCTGAAAGAACTCTGTGGAAGCCAGCCATCACTATTATGAAACTAAGTTAAAAACTCTAATCATGTCCCTGTGTATAATTATCTTTTAACCAACACTCTCTCTTTTTAAATACATCTTACTTTAGTTAATAATAATTTGCTCTAGGTGAGTATTTGTGTATTATCTGAATTATTCATTCACCTTGGAGGTGATGTGTGCAATCCTTTGGCATCGGTAGAACTTTATTATATGATGAGCATGATTTTCAATAATCGTTGAACTTGGTGGTCAGTGATGCAGCATCAGCTTCCAGTGAGGCTGCTGAATTTTTTAATGTAATTCAAAGCATCTATGTATTTTTCTCTGCATCAACTTATCAATGGCAAATTTTGAAGCAATATCTGGGAACATCCTCTCTGACACTGACACCACTGAGTGCCACACAATGGGGAAGTCGAATGGAGGCGATAAAGCCTATCAAACTCCTTGTTTGGGAAGATGCCATATGATGCCATAGTTGCCATTATGGAGGCTAATTCTATGACTGGAACTGTTCGTAGGAGAACAGTGGCAGAGAGAAATGGAATCTCCAGAAACATACATAACTTCACATTTCTGTGTGGCTTAGTGTTGTGGCATGATATACTGTTTGAAATAAATGTTGTAAGCAAGAGATTCCAAGATGTTGACCTTAATATATCCGGAACACTGGGACAACTGGACAAAGCAAAGTCATATCTACATCGGTCAGATGAGGGATTTCAAAATTTTCTGAATAGTACCCAGAAGTTGGCAGAGGAACTTCACACTGAAGCTATTTTCCCACCCATTGAAGAATACAAGAGTCACTGAAGAAGAAGAGATTTTGATTATGAGGCATGGGATAATTCCATAAGAGTCCCCAAACAACAATTCAAAGTTGAATTATTTACCCAGGTGCTAGATTGAGCAATACAGTAACAATACATTTCATGAAACTCAAGGAACACAGCAGTATATTTGGGATGTTGTATGATATTCCAACACTCCTCACTATCCGGCCAAGGCACAGCTAATGGCCAACCGTGTCTCTTTCTTTTCTTTTCCAGGCCGGGCCGGTGTCTCTGGGACCCCCCCGGGAGACGCGAGCATGGAGCAGGCAGGGCTCGCAGCCTCCTTGCTGGCTCTGGCCTCCTCTTCCTGCAGGGACCCGCTGCAAGTGCAGCCACGGAGACGTGCAGCAAGACCGAATTCCGGTGCCAGGATGGCGAGTGCATCCCCTCCAAGAGGGTGTGCAACGGCAGCCCGGAGTGCAAGGACAAGTCTGATGAGTGGCAGGAGACCTGCAAGTCGGTGACGTGCAAGTCGGGGGAGTTCAGCTGCGGGGGCCGCGTTAACCGGTGCATCCCGGCCTCCTGGAGTTGCGACGCCAATGCCGACTGCGAGAACGGCTCGGACGAGCGAGATTGCTCCCCGAGGAGCTGCATGGACGACCAGTTCCGGTGCGGCAATGGGCAGTGCGTCACCCTGGCCTTCGTCTGCGACGAGGACCACGACTGCGAGGACGGGACCCTCACCTCACCCTTGGGCCTCACCCTGACAAAATGGGGTAGAACCCCGGCGCAATAGAAAGTAGGTGCAATCCAAACATTGCCTTTACCACAGGACCCTTTAAATCCTTTTGGGGTTTAACTGGGTACCACAGGGATTTCATTCCCAATTTTGCTTCCATTGCAGGTCCCTTGTACCAACTATTAAAAAAAAGTATCCGATGGAAATGGACTGAGCAACACATGGAAGCAGTATCCCAGCCAAAACAAGCCATTGTCAAGGCTCCGGTGTTGGTCACTCCAAATTCTGAGATACCCTATCATCCTACGGTAGCGGTGAGTGTTAATGCATTAGCGGCTATGGCTTCAGAAGAAAAGGCATGGGAAAAAAATCAAACCTGTGGCCTATGCCTCACTTTAATATCATCATTTGAACTTAAGTATGATACTTGTGAAAAGTACCTATTGGCAACCAGTTGGGCCATACAAGACATTTATTTTCTAATTGGCCTCAGCGCAATCTTATTACACTCATTGCACACTCCCCTTCAGTTCTTACTGTCCAACAGGGTAGAAGATGGGCTTGTCTTAAATGCTCACTTAGCCCTCTGGGTATTACTGCTGCAAAAAAAAAATGCAGTAAAACCTATTGGGACACCATCCTTGTCACCAACTGCCCTGCTGTACCAAGGAAAGCCACATGTGTATCCCGGTCATGATCAATTAGATGTAAGGGGAGGAGAAAAAAACAAAAATAAAAGATTTTCCAACCATTGATCCAGGAGACAAATTCTGTTAAGCGGTATCATTTCTCTGTTAACGGTTCTAGTTATGACCATCAAGGTAAACCTCATACCAAATTTATAAAGAAATGCAAAAATTGGATAAAAGCATACTGAAAGTAATCCTAGAGCTTTCCAAAAGAGAAAAGGTCACAAACACAGGGGTGGGGGGGGAGATAGCTCAGTGGTTTGAGCATTGGCCTGCTAAACCCAGAGTTGTGAGTTCAATCCTTGAGGGGGGCCATTTAGGGATATGGGGCAAAAATCTGTCAGGGGACAGTACTTGGTCCTGCTAGTGAAGGCAGGGGACTGGACTCAATGACCTTTCAGGTCATTCCAGTTCTAGGAGATTGGCGTATCTCAATTTATATATTATACATAACAGTAGATCCTTTATACAAAAGAAATGTGCCATTAAAATCTCAGATGTATGAAGGTCCTTGGATGGTTTTGCAGATTGACTTGGATGGCTTTGTAGATCCTTTGCCAGGGACTCAAAGAGGTAACTAATACCGATTAGTGGTTATTGATCCTTTTTCAAAGTGGGAAGAGGCATTTCTTCCTAAAGCCAATACCGAAAAAGCCACCGCCAAGGTCCTAATAGAGAAACTCTTCTCTCAATGGGAGAGCATTACAGAGGTAGAAATCGGACCAGAGATCACATTTTACTGAACAGTTCTTTAGGGACTGTCTTAAATTAATGGAAGTCCTGCAGAGACTACACATCCTATAGAAACCATAGTAATTTGGGATGGTGAAACAAACCAATCGGACTATAAAAGTAATGTTGAGGAAACTGGTTAATGCCAATGGACATAACTGGGACACTCTCAGCCTCTAAGTTTAATGGCATTGAGAGCAACACCGGCTGCATCTACTGATAAAAGACTTTGAAGTGATGACAGGCCGAACAATGCGATTACCAGAACATTTAATTTGGCACGCCAGTGGCACTGAATTAGAGGGAATAAAAATGGATACCTACCTGCAAAATCTGCACAAAAAGAATGGACTATTATACTCAACGCAGGACTTATCCAGTCACCACACCAGTGGTCTGCTCCCTCTTTGCCCATCTCCCTAGGCCAAAGAGTCGTAAGAGGGGCTCAGCCAGAGGATCATGATGGGTCCACAACACTATCCCCCATTGTGATGTGGGAAGAGCTTCACCATTTTCTGGTGGAGACCTGTGATTTCAAGGGTAAGGTGAATCTCCCTCTCCAGAGTTGGGGAGGCTTCCATGTTGTCCTCTGGGCCACGAGGGCTGTTTTTGAGGCGTGGAGGGGAACCGGGAGGCAGGACATCCTGGTCTACTGGTGGGCCCGCAACTTCTGTGAAAAGCCTTTCAGGTTGGTCAGCAATTGCTGCAAGGCCGGCTGGGGATCCTCCTGCCCACAAGGATCCTCCACAGCCCTCAGAATGAAGCCAACCATCTTTTCAACGTTGAACACCAGAGTCTCTAGGGTGGATCTCCACAGGTGCCAGGTGCTCTGCTTTCCTTCCCTTCAGGAAACCCACATGGATCTAGCCGCTGAGACAAGTTAGGGGCTGTAGTAGGGGGACTGGGTATATTTTAGACACCTCAATGCTCATTCGACTGGGGTGGCCTCCTTGTTCTCCCCTGACCTACAACCTGAGATGCTGGGAATAGCTGAGGTCATACCAGGTTGCCTGCTGAACCTGCAGGCCTGTTTGGACCGGCTGACATTGAATCTGTTCAGTGTCAACCCCCGAATGCAGACCCATAGTGGATGTGTTTCTATGAACAGGTGCCTGCTGTCCTCGAAACCATGGATCCTCATGAATGTCTGGTCCTGAGTGAGGATTTTAATACCATCTCTGAGGACCAGAATCGCTCAGGGAACGAGAGCAGCGAGGTCACTTCAGGCTGTGATGGTTTGCTATCTCAGAAACCCCGTTGGGGCTTCCAATCGATGTGTCAAGACTACTCCTGTCCCTGCTTTCCAGCTTAGGACTCCAGAGTCCTGCCTGGTTTGAGCCAGACCTGCTAGCCTGCTCCAAACCCAGACCCAGGTCTGAACCACGTCCCCTAATAGCTGTAGGCTTACTTGGAAGCAGCTTAGGAAGTGTTCCTGTCTTTAACACTCAGATGCTCAACTCCGAATGGGGTCCAAACCCTAAATACATCTGTTTTTAAACTCATAAATTGTTCGCCCTCCATAACACTGATAGAGAGATATGCACAGCTGTTTGCCCCCCTCCCAAATATTAGCACATACCCCACATTAATTAATGAGTAAAAAGTGATTTTATTAAGTACAGAAAGTAGGAGTTAAGTGGTTTCAGGTAGTAACAGACAGAACATAATGAATTACCAAGTAAAATAAAATAAAACACTCAGATCTATCTCTAAGAAACTGAATACAGATAAAAACCTCAACCAGTAAGCTTCCTTTTACAGACCTGACTCCTTTCTAGTCTGGGTCCAGAAATCACTCACATCCCCCTGTAGTCACTGTCCTCTGTCCCAGTTTCTTTCAGGTACCCTAGGGTTGGAGAGGTTATCTCTTGAGCCAGCTGAAGACAAAATGGAGGGGTCTTCCAGGGGTTTAGATAGACTTTCTCTTGTGGGTGGACACCGCTCCAGCCCCTGTGTAGAATCCAGCTACAAAATGGAGTTTTGGAGTCACATGGGCAAGTCGCATGTCCATGTATGACTGTGTTCCTTACCAGCCAAGCCACATTCCTCGGAAAGTTCAGATGTGGATTGGCATCTTCAAGATCCATTGTCCGTTAAATGCTTCTTGATTGGGCATTTAACTTGTGCATTCCTTTCTCAAGAAGCTGACCAAATGCTTACTGAGATTATTTAAAATCAAACAAGTACACAGCCAATATTCATAACTTCGAATAAAATAATGACAGATGCATACAAATAGGATGAATATATCCAGTAAATGATAACCTTTACAGAGATATGTTACCTGGCATATGTAGCATAAACCACATTTCAGTTATGTCATATATACATTTATAAGCATCTCCCGCTTATTGCAGAGACTGTCCGTTGGATGTGATTCAGAGAAAAGACTGGAAAAATGATCCTGAGTTTTCACTGTCCTCTCAAGTTGAATCTGAGGTTTTCAGAACGAGCTGGAGTTTGTGAGCTTCCCGCTCCTGGGAAGTGTGAATCCTGGGACTCCACTTCCGCTCCATCTCAGAAAGCTGCCAACAGATCACAGTCACTGCGGTAGATTTTGGGGAACAGACTCAGTAAAAGGAAGGCCAACAGATTGTTCCTTTGGATCGAGTGTAGCTGGCAGCCTTTCCTGGGGACAGAGGTCTCGCCCTCCTCCCAAAGCTGCCATAGAACATGGGGTGACCTGTAGGCAGGGAGTTAATGGGGTAGTGGCAGTGGTTGACTCTCTGCCGTGTGGAGGCCCAGGTAAGTCGCCCTAAGATACGCTGTATCTTAGGTCGACACCCCCCCCCACTAATGTAGCACTTCTTCCCTGTTTTTCTCCTACCTACGGCCTGAGGTGCTGGGGGTTACTGAGGCTGTGTCGGGCCGCCTGCTCCACCTCCGGGTCCGCATGGAGGGGCTTGTGGTCAACCTCGTTAACGTCTATTCCCCGACATCGGGCCCGGAGAGGCTGTGTTTTTATCAGCAGGCGTCCGCCTTCCTCAGCACTTTGGATCCTCATGAATGCCTGGTCCTGGGAGGGGACTTTAATGCCACCTTCGAGGAGCGGGACCACTCGGGGACCGAGCAGAGCCCAGCCGCCGCGGATGTCCTCCGGGAGATTGTCAAACACCACTCACTGGTGGACATCTGGCACGACCACCACCCGGACGACGTTTCGACCTTTACCTATGTCCGGGTGGAAACCCAGCAGTCATGCCACTCCCGGTTAGACCGCATCTACTTGTCATGTTTCCATCTTTCATGGGCCCACTCCTCCAACATCCGGCCGGCCCCTTTTTCAGATCACCATCTAGCAACCGTGACAGCCTCGCTCTGTGTGGATAGGCCGGGGCTGGCCTATTGGCATTTCAACAACAGCTTGCTGGAGGATGTGGGCTTCGTGGCATTCTTCCAGGAGTTCTGGCTGGTCTGGCGAGGGCAGCGGCGCGCGTTTCCCTCGGCGCGGCAGTGGTGGGACCTGGGGAAGGTGCGTGCCCGGCTCTTAGAATCATAGAATCATAGAATATCAGGGTTGGAAGGGACCTTAGGAGATCATCTAGTCCAACCCCCTGCTCAAAGCAGGACCAATCCCCAATTTTTGCCCCAGATCCCTAAATGGCCCCCTCAAGGATTGAACTCACAACCCTGGGTTTAGCAGGCCAATGCTCAAACCACTGAGCTATCCCTCCCCCCCATAAATACATAACTTCTGCCATAACTACACCCGGGGCGCCAGCCGACGGAGGGATGCGGTGATAGAGCGGTTGGAATGGGAGGTCTTAGAGCTAGAGAGGCATCTGGCCGCCAGCCCCGAGGATCCATCCCTCTGTGGGGCGTGCCGGGAGAAGCGGGAGGAGCTCTGGGTCCTTGAAAACCACCGGGCCCAGGGCACTTTTGTTCGATCATGCATCCGCCTCCTATGGGAAATGGATCACGGCTACAGCTTCTTCTACACCCTGGAGAAAAAAAGGGGGGCCAGGAAGCACGTCACCTGCCTTCTGACAGAGGATGGCACCCCCCTCACGGATCCAGCGGAGATGTGCGAGAGGACCAGGACCTTCTATGCCAACCTTTCCTCCCCAGATCCGATTGATCCTATCGCTTGCAGAGTGCTCTGGGATGGACTCCCAACAGTCAGCACGTGCGACCGGGACCGGCTAGAGCTGCCTCTCTCTCTGGCCGAGTTCTCGGAAGCCCTCCATCGCATGCCCACTAATAAATCCCCAGGCATGGACGGGCTGACCGTGGAGTTCTACCTCGTGTACTTGGATGTCCTGGGCACGGACTTCCCTCTTTCATGCAGGCGAGCCATGCTCACCTTATTGCCGAAGAAGGGGGACCTCCGCGATTTACAGAATTGGCATCCCGTCTCGCTCCATCTTTGACAACCTGTATCTGGTCCGGGATCTCCTGGAGCTTGGGTGTAGGGATGGTCTGTTGTTCGCCCTCCTGTCCCTGGGTCAGGAGAAGGTGTTCGACAGGGTGGATCATGGGTACTTCCTGAGCACTCTGCGAGCGTTTGGCTTTGGACCCCAGTTTGTGGGTTTTCTCCAGGTGCTGTACACCTCCGCAGAGTGTCTGGTCAGGCTCAACTGGACCCTCACTGGGCCGGTCAGCTTCGGGCGAGAACTATGGCAGGGGTGCCCCCTCTCGGGCCAGCTGTACGCTCTGGCGATCGAGCCCTTCCTCTGTCTCCTCCGCAGCAGGTTGACGGGGTTGGTGCTGTGAGACCCAGAGCTGTGGCAGGTCCTGTCAGCCTATGCCTATGACTTGCTCCTCGTGGTCCAGGACCCAGACGACTTGATGTGCGTGGAGGCTTGCCTGGCGATCTACTCGGCGGCCTCTTCCTCCCGGGTCAACTGGGTCAAGAGCTCTGGCCTGGTGGTAGGGGACGGATGGCCGGCGAGCTCCCTCCCACCCACGCTTCAGGCCATCAGGTGGAGCGCGGGTCCGCTGCTCTATCTGGGCTTTTACCTTTCTGCTACGCATCCGTCTCCGCCGGAGAACTGGCACGGTTTACAGGGCAGGGTGATGGAGCGGCTCCATAAATGTGCAGGACTACTCCGGTGCCTCTCCCTTTGAGGGAGGGCACTGGTACTCAATCAACTAGTCCTGTCCATGCTCTGGTACCGGCTCAACACCCTAGTCCCGGCCCCGGGTCTCCTGGCCGACCTCCAGACGGCGATTCTGGAGTTCTTCTGGCCAGGACTGCACTGGGTCTCTGCAGGGGTCCTCCACCTGCCCCTGGAGGAGGGAGGGCAGGGCCTGAAGTGCCTGCGCACTCAGGTCCGTGTCTTCTACCTCCAGGCCCTGCAGAGACTCCTGTATAGCGCAGGTAGTCCGGCGTGGAGCGTACTGGTGCACGCCTTCCTGCGCCGCTTCCAAAGGCTTCGATATGACCGTCAGCAACTTTATCTCGATCCGAAGGGTCTTCCACGAGACCTCTCCTGGCTGCTGGTCTTCTACCAGGACCTCCTCCGGACCTGGAAACTGTTCTCAGCAACCAGGTCCGTGGCAGCCACCGGGGGGGGGGCAGATCTCCTCGCAGAGCCCCTGCTACACAACCCCCAGCTACCTGTGCAGGCGGCAGAGTCCCCCTCGGTGCGCCAGAGGTTGGTCCTGGCAGAAGTCACCAGAGTTGGAGACCTCCTGGATTACGACTGGGGAGACTGGCTGGATCCCCTGATGCTCGCTTAGCGCATGGGGCTCTCCAGGCCTTGTACTCCTCGTCGCGTACTCCAGGAGGTGAGGGCCGCTTTGCCGCCCGCTGCTCGGGTTTACCTCGACCGGGTCCTGCACAAGGGCACACCCCTCCCTCCCTCCACCACCGGCCCTCCGGACATTTTCATCGGGCCCCTGCCCCGTGGACCCAACCGGCCAGCCCTGCCCTTTCTCCTTGAGCCGGCTGCACACCTTGCAGCCGGTCCGCTTTCAAACTGCGCCACGGAAGCATCTATACACGCTTGTGCTCCACATCGTTCATTTCTTCACCCTCATATCCCATCCCAATACAAAGTGGCGGGACCTTCTACCACCTCTAGAGGGTGAGGAGCCCCGGTGGGCCAGCCTCTATTCCACCCTGATACCGAGGCCCACCGGGGATGTCAGCTGGCGGCTCCTTCATGGGGCCGTGAGCATGGGCGTGTATTTGGCATGGTTCACCCCCGTCCCGGACACCTGCCCCTTCTGTGGTGTGAGGGAGACCCTGGCGCATGTTTACTTGGAGTGCGCCAGGTTGCAGCCCCTGTTCTGGCTCTGCACGAATATTCTGTTACGTTTCTGGCTGCACTTTTCCCCTCACCTCCTTCTCTATGCAGTCCCTATCCACGACCCCACAAAGTCACGGAACCTCCTGGTCAACCTCCTCCTGGCCCTGGCTAAAGTGGCCATTTATGAAACCAGGAAGAGGAGGTTGGCCAATGGAGACTCCTGTGACTGTGGGGCCTGTTTCTGCTCCTCCGTCTGTTCATGCATCCGGGAAGAGTTCCTCTGAGCAGCGTCCACTGGCTCCCTTGATGCCTTCGAGGAGCAGTAGGCACTGTCCGGGGTACTCTGCTTGGTGTCCCCATCAGGCTCCCTTTTTTTAACCCTTTGACCACACTCCTGTTCCTGTTCTTTCATTAGTTGTCCCCCGAACTCATTTGGCTTCCAGGTCCTGTGGATCCTCCCCTTAGGCTGGGGGGAGTGGCGGGGGTCCTTTAGCAGTGGGCGGGCTTCCGCCTGCCCACTTCCCAGAACCCAATAGGACAGGCAGCTTTGGGGCGAGAGGGAGGATGAAATCTATCTGCGTGTTTCATTTTATTTTACTTGGTAATTCAATATGTTCTGTCTGTTACTACCTGAAACCACTTAAATCCTACTTTCTGTAATTTATAAAATAACTTTTTACTTATTAATTAAACTGGAGTACGTGGTCATACCTGGGGAGTAGGGGGCAAACAGATCTGCATATCTCTCTATCAGTGTTATAGAGGGCGAACAATTTATGAGTTTACCGTGTATAAGCTTTATACGGGGTAAAATGGATTTATTTAAGTTTTGGACCCCATTCGGAGTTGAGCATCAGAGTGTTAAAGACAGGAACACTTCCTACGCTGCTTTCAGGTAACCCTAGAACTGTTAGGGGGTGTGGTTCAGACCTGGGTCTGGGTTTGGAGCAGGCTAGAGGTTTTGGCTCAAATCAGGCAGGACTCTGGAGTCCAAAGCTGGAAAGGGTAGGAAAGCAGGGGCAGGAGTAGTCTTCTCACATCAGTTGGCAGCCCCAAGGGGATTTCTGTGATAGCACACATCACAGTCTGAAGTGACCTCGCTGCTCTCACTCCCTGAGTGATTCTGGTCCTCAGAGATGGTATTAAAGTCCTCACTCAGTACCAGACATTAATGAGGATCCATGGCTTCGAGGACAGCAGGAGCCTGTTGATAGAAACACACCCACTTCAGGTCTGCATTTGGGGGTTAGACACTGATAAGATTCAATCCCTCCAAACAGGCCTGGAGTTGCAGAAGGCAACCTGGTATGACCTCGGCAACTCCTAGCATCTCAGGTGTAGGTTGGGGGAGAACAGGGAGGCCACCCCAGCCGAATGAGGGCTGAGGTTCCTAAAATGTACTTGGTCCCCCCACTCCAGGTGCCAGCTAGTCTTAGCAGCTGGATCCATGTGGGTTTCCTGAAGGGAAATAACGGAGAGCACCTGGCAACTGTGGAGACCCAGCCTAGAGCCTCTGCTCTTCAATGTTGAATAAATGATTGGCTTCGTTCTGAGGGCTGAGGCGGATCCTCATGGGCAGGGAATCCCCAGCAGCTTTGCAACAGTTGGTGAACAACCTGAAAGGCTTGTCACAGAAGTTGTAGGCATACACGTAGACCAGGATGTCCTACCTCCAGGTCCCCCCCCCCACTCCTCCAAAACAGCCCTCATGTCACAGAAGACGAGATGGAAGCCTCCGCAATGCTGGAGAGGGAGCTTCACTTTATTCTTGAAACCACAGGTCTCCACCAGAAAATGGTGAAGCTCTCCCCCCAGAGCACAGTGGGGACGGTGTCGTAGACCCATCATGATCCTCTCCGCACAGAGATGGGCTAAGAGGGAGAAGACCACTGGTGCGGTGACTGTACAGGTGATGCCGCGTAACCCGTGTCTATCTTCAGAAATGGAAAGGGAGGTGGAGGGAAGAGAGCAGCCCCAAAAGCTCAGAGAGAGCAGAAAAATAACCCGCCCCTGATGTTCTTTCAAGGATATGGGACAACCCCTGGGAGGCAGTGGTATGGAAGATGATGGGGACAGAAATGAATAACTCCCAACCAATTTCACAGCTGATTAAAACGTGTCATGGACCAAAAATTCAGTTGTCCCCTGTGAAATCTGATCCCCTTTGCTTCAGGGAGCCTGAGGCTCCCAGGTGCTATTCTGTTGGTTGTGGGCAGAGACGGAAATTGTCCTTCCCCTGCACGGCCGCTTTTGGTGGGGAGATCACACCCACTTTCAGCGGCAGCGCAGAAATGAGGGTGGCACATGCTCAGTTGTGTTCTGCAGGAGCCCAGGAGCTGAGCTCAAAGCTTCTGTCCCCTCCCCTCCCCTCTCCCCCCCGAAACTTCTGCCCCAGCACCAGGAACCAAGCTCAGGGCTTCCTCCTGCAGCGGCACATGCCGGGCTGGGGGCTTTCGCTCCTGCCTCCAATCTGTGGCTGCGGCCAGGGCTCAGGGAAGCCTGAGCTTCTTCTGCCCCTACAGCCAGGGCACCCTGGTCTCTTCCCCTCTCCCAGAGGCTCCTGAGGAGCTGGAGACTTGAACTCCTGCCAGCTGAAGCTGAAGCTGAGGCAGCCCAGGGTCAGGGCTTCTGCCGGAGCTGCTCAACAGGAATCACATGAGGCTTGCCTTGTCCTGTTCATTCCCTCTGAAGCACCTGGCACTGGGCACTGTCAGAAGACAGGCTACTGGGCTACATGAACTATTGGTATTACCCTATGGCCATTCTGATCTTCTTATTTAGACCCCAGATGTATCTGCCTCCTGCTGTAACACACTGTACCACACTCTCCTACCAGAGATGAGATAGATCCCAGGAGTCCTGATGGGGTCTCTCACTCCACAGAGTTAGGAACAAAGTAAGAAAAAACATTAATATTTTAACACTAACCAGTGTCCCTTAAGTGACTTACCATAAGACGTGAGAACATATTGGTTTTAGAGATGACTGTGTCACAGCTCACAAGGGGAGGGGAAGACAAGAGCAAGTGAAAGGGGCAGGGCCTTGGGGAGAAGACACAGAGAAGGGTCGGGGCTTGACAGAAGAGATGGGGCTAGATTGCAATTTCCAGATGGAACTACCAACAATTACAAAGTTGGCAACCCAGTGTGGTGTACAGAGACTGATTCCCCAGTTCATCACATTGACACAGCACAGGAAGGACAGGAAGGATTTAATGTCTCTCTGTCTGTTCAGTAAGTGATTCAGGGAAGAGGCCCCAGCACCATGCACCGGCCAGCTCTGCATAGAGCACAATGTGAGAGCCAGAGCACAAGGAGAAAACATTTAGGTCTCTTTATGAGTAAAGAGCTGGAGCAGCCTGTCCCGAATCTGTTTGGTTATCACCCCGTAAATGATGGGGTGTAGAACGGGGGGCGCCAGCAGGGACACAGTGGAAAATAGAACAAGGACGTATGGGGGGACATTGTGGCCAAACCGGTACACGAGAGAGGAGAAGAAATCTGAGATGTACAAAGCTGAGATGGCACAAAGATGAGAGATGCAGGTCCTAAAAGTTTTGAGCCGGGCATCCTTTGTGGGGAGGCGGAAGATGGCCCTGAGGATCTGAATATAGGACACGGTGATAAAAAACACATCCATCCCGATCACAGAAAAAAGATCAAACAGGCCATAGTAACTACTGATGCGGATGTCAGCACAGGCCAGGTTCACCACAGCGATATGCCCACAATAGGAGTCCGGGATGATGTTGGTTCTGCAATATGGCCACCGCCTCGCCAGGAAGGGGTAGGGTAATGACACTATGCCACTGCGCAGCACCACGGCCAGGCCTATCTTGGCCACAACAGAGTTTGTCAGGATGCTGGAATGTCTCAGGGGATGGCAGATGGCCACGTAGCGATCCAAAGCCATGGCCACGAGGATTCCAGACTCCATCCCTGTGAAGGAGAGAACGAAGTACATCTGGGTGAGGCAGCCACTGAAACTGATCTCTGTGGAATTGAACCAGAAGATGCTCAGCATTTTGGGTACAGTGGCTGTAGACAGGACCAGGTCACTGCCGGCCAGGATGCAGAGGAAATAGTACATGGGCTCATGGAGGCTCGGCTCCCTCTTCACGATGAACAGGATGGTGAAGTTCCCCAACATGGCTATGGCGTACATAGCACAGAAGGGAATGGAGATCCAGATATGTGCTGCCTCTAGGCCAGGAATGCCCAATAGGATGAAGGTGGAGGGGTTGGTGAAGTCACTTGTGTTGGAATCTGACATGGTGTAGTGGAGAACGTGTCTAACTCTGAGGCATAAAGGTGTCTCCTGTATGTACCATGTGTTCCCCTGACTTTCTGTGTGTTCCCAGGGTCTCAGGTGATGGTCGCAGTAGAAATCCCTGAATGGAGAAACAACGTTAATATGAGACACTACATAGACTAGTCGAGGCTGTTCTGATGTGAGAAGAATAGTGATCGTTTTTCGACCATTGAAACATGACATTTTCTTTATTCTGATAAAATAACATTGAACAAATGACCCTACTAAATCCAATTCCACATTTTGTGGTGCTCCCTGCATCAATAACTTCTACACTTTGTGGTGGGGGAACCTTAAGAGGCTTCAGCAAGCAACAAAAGTGTGGATAATGGTTCTTCATCATAGTTCCTTGATGCAATGAGAGCCAGTATAGGGAGTCCGTACTGTAGGGAGTTCCCCATTGATCCACTTGCTCGAAATCTGAAAGGAGAAAAAAACCAAAGATTTGCCAAGACATGTGCTGGGAGAAACATCCCAACTAGAACATACCTCAGGAAAGAAACTTTGGCACCATTGATAGCAGCTCAAGAGAAACACCTGCTCATTCGCAGCAGTGAACAAAACAAAAGCAATGATCAGATCTCTAAAATATGGGATGGAGAATAACATTTTCAGGATATGTGTTCAGTTTTGGTCAACCGGTCTCAATTTAGGATTTATAAAAGGGATTTCCAAGACAAGATCAAGGGAAACGTCCAGATATTACAATCCTTGATTTCTCAGAGGAGTTTAATTTAGTAGCAGAAAATATTGAGTTGAAAAAAAAATTAACATCCTACAATATCAGTGGAGAACATTTAAAATGGACTAAAAAATGGCTAATGGATGGATGTCACAAAGCTGTTTTCTATAGGCCTTCCTCAGTAAATGGGTCTGTTTGTAGTGGGGTTCTGTAGGGATCAGTTCTAGGCCAGATGTTATTCAATATTTTCATCAATAATCTGGAAGGGTATAGACAATAATTTTTGCAGACAACCCAAAGATTGGCAGAGTTGTTACAATGACAAGACCGATTGATATGGAGCATTTGGAAAGTTGGGTCCGTGCAAAGAAAATGGTTTAATAAAGTAAATGGCAAAACGATACTCTCTGAACGGGGAATGCAGGCCTAATGAACAGACTACAGCACTGTATTATGGAACGTAAGGACCCAGAAAAGGATTTTGGGGTTATTGCGGACAACCAACTCATCGAGAGCTCCCAGTGCAAAGCTGTAGGATAAAGGGATGATGTGGTCCTCGGATGCATAGACAGGAGAGTGGTGACTTGTAACAGGAATTTACCTGTGCACATGGCATTGGTGAAACAAACTGAATCCAGTTCTGGGGCCCACATTTAAAAAAAGACATTGAAAACTTGGAGAGGGGGCAGAAAAGAGACACAAAAATTATTGGAGGAGAGAGGAAAAGCCTGACCTTTAGACTTGAAGGTTTATATCTCTTTAACTTATCAAAAAGATGACCAAGTTGAGACTTTCATTTGGAAAAACCAGGGATAATAATGGGCTCTGTAATCTACCAGAGAAAGGCCCAGCAAGAAGGAAGGGTTGGAATCTTAATCAAGCCAAAATTCCATCTAGAAATTGAGGCCAAATATTTAGCACTGAGGGTCATTAACGACTGGGACACACTGAGAAGGGAAGTGTTGGATTCTTCATTTCCCTATGTTGGCAGATCCAGACTGGATTGTTTTTCTGGAAGATCTTCTTGAAGGGTTGTTTATATTGTATTGGAGACAATTTTTTGTTCCAGAACCTGGAGAAAACTACTTGGAGAATGGCTGTTCTAGACTTATAAGGAGGAACTGGTTGAGTATTTGAATGTGGAAGGCAGCTTGGGGAAAGTGATGATGAACTGATAGAGTACCATTCTAAGGAATGGTAGGAGGGAAAACAGCAAAATAAAGATACTAGATTTCAAGAAGGCAGACTTTAGCAAACTCAGGGAGTTGGTAGGTAAGATCTCATAGGAAGCAGGTTTAATGGGAAAAAGATTGAAGACAGCTGTCAGTTTTTCAAAGAGACATTATTAAGGGGACAAGAGCAAACTATTCAAATCTTGCGTGAGCTAAAAAAAGTATCTTAGATATTGGAAATAATATCCAAATTAAAAGGAGGAATATAAACAAATAACACATGTATTAAAGGGCAAAATTAGAAAGGCCAAGGCACAAAATGAGATCAAACTGGCTAGAGACATAAAGGGTAACAAGAAAACATTCTAAAAATATATTAGAAGCAAATGAAAGACCAAGGACAAAGTAGGATTGTTACTAAATGAAGAGGGAAAAACAATAACAAGAAATGTGGAAATGGCAGAGGTGCTTAATGACTTCTTTTTTCCTGTTTTCACAAAGAAGGTTGGTTGTGTTTGGACACCTAACATAGAGAATGCCAGTGAAAATGTGTTAGGTTCCGATGTTACAATGGGAAAAGAAAAAGTTAAAACATACTTGAACAAGTTAGATGCCTTGAAGTCACCAGGGCCTGATGAAATGCATCCTAGAATACTCTGAAGGAACTGACTTAGGAGATATATGAGCTATTAGCTATTATCTTTGAAAAGTCATGGAAGACGGGCTTGATTCCAGAAGACTGGAGGAGAGCACATATAGTTAGGTTATAGCAGAAGTATAGCATGCAAGTCAATTGGAATAATGTGTCCAATTGTTCTCACCTATATATAGAAAGTATGTAGAGAAACTGGAAAGGATCCATAGGGAAGGGACAAATGTTCTGCAAGGGATGGAACGCAAGCTGTATGAGCAAGCTGAAGGAACCAGAAATGTAATGTGGAAAAGAGGAGATGAATGGGGAAAATGATAGTGATCTTCAAATATTTGAAAGACTGCCATAAAAAGTTACTCTGTCTTATCACAGAGGGGTAGGACAAGAGGCAAAGGGTTTAAATTCCAGCATAGCAGATTTAAATTAAATTTCAGGAAAATCTTCCTAACTTTATGTGCTGGAGGCCAATGGAACAAACTCCCCAGGAAGTCATGAAAGCTCCTTCTTTGGAGGTTTCCAAAGACGTGTGAATAGCCATCAGTCTTAGATGACTAAGACAAAACAAATCCTGCATCTTGTCAGGGGGTGAGACTAGCTGTCCTTTGTGTTCCCTTATAACTCTATGGCTCTATTGATACAGAAAGTAGATCAGGCATTTATATTTAATGTGTCTCATCATATGAACAAGGGAACATTTAGTAATATTGAAAGTCTGAACATATAATACTGAGAAAAGAAAATTGCAAACATAATCCATATTTGGCCTGTAGAACTCCTTGTTACCAACATTACTGGAGTGAAGAGCATGGAAGAATGGGATTCATAAATGGATTGGACTTTATAGGTGGCGCTGGTGGCGTCACCTGTAGTTAACACTGTCTGCCACGTTCTGATAGAAGACCTCATTGTCAGATGCTCCTAAGTTTGACACATTTTAGTTGTTTAGACTGAAATTTTCAATGCTGGGTGTCTACTTCGAGCAAAATTGTATTTTGAAAGTTTCAGTTATAACAGTTTAGCCATTTTCTCGAATAAAGGTTGGAGAAAGTATGTGTTACCCATGTTGGAAATTTCTAATTATTGTTCTTTTTAGCAACTGTAGAACCTCCAAGAGTTCCAGGAGGTAAAAATCAGGTAACAACCCCTGTCCCTCTGCCCCATTAACAGATTCCAGAAATGCAAGAGGAGAGAGCGACAATGTCTGTGCATTAATACACAGTTGGCTCCTGACGTTTGTACTCAGTTATTGCGCCAAGGGGAGATTTGCCTATCTGGGGCCAGAGCAAAGTGCAGGTCATTGTCTCAGAATTTGGCCTTGTATTGCCCATCTACTAACTTCTTTCATCCTGAAATATTCACTGTGCCACTGAAATGCAGCCACCTTGAAGCTAGAATCCATCAGGCGGGATGAGCAGGGCTGCTAGAAAATCAGAGACATTTTGGCCAGTGATTCGTTAACTAACTCATCACTTATGGCAAAGGCCCTGGGATGTTTCATGGTTGTTCAGAGCGGAAAGGACCATAGACTTACTCTCTATCCCTGCACACCCACCTTGAACAGGGTTTGTCGATCAGGTGAGCTCCCGAGCAGGAGATGGGTACCTGTGAATTCTGAGATGGAACTGTCCTCCCTGGGAATCCCCCTCAGGTATCCGTGACCCACAATTCTCTCCAACCAGCATCTGCAGCAGCATCCCACGCCGAGAGCCGACACGGGGTGTGCAGAGTTTATAATATACCTCTGTGTGATCCCAGTGGAGTTCGCTCAGCCTCTAGAGGAGAAGGGAGGATCTCAGTGTGAACAGGGTGTAGACAAGCATGTCTCCGCTTCTGTGCTAATTATCCAGCTTTAGAAGTAAACAGTAATTAAGGGACTTTCCCAGGGGGAAATGAGAACTCCTGGGCTCTGTGCTGAGTCAGAGAGGAATTGGTTATTTTGTGTATTTGTGTATATTTATAAAATATATTTGACTAGAAAGAAAATAAGGGATAATGCCTAGATATCCATAGGCTCTGGTACCTTGTAAATGACCAGGATGGATGGGTAGAAATGAGACGGTCTGTTCTGAAGAAATATGACTCCTCACTATCATCATAATGTGCAGAACCCTTCATTGAAGGATCTTCAAAACAGTTAGCAAAGGAAAGTCATTATGAAAATATCCCCAGTATACAAACAGGTAAACTGACGCACGGGGAGATACGAGCATGCCAAGGTCACACACAGAATGAGACACGATGAGAGACAGAACCCAGGAGTCCTGACTTTCCAGCTGTAACCACGGTGTCTCTGTCACACCAAGAGGGAAATGGATCCCTGCTCTTTCAGGGACTGTTCGTTGGGTGGGATGTAGAGGAAAGGCTGGAAAAGGGAACCCGAGCCATCGCCATCCTGTCAAGGTGAATCTGAGGTTTTCAGAACTAGCTGGACTCTGTGAGCTCCCCACTCCTGTGAGGCATGAACTCTGGGACTCCACTTGCGCTGCATCTCAGGCCTGGGCTACATTAGTTGGCGGGGTCGACCAAAGATATAGCGTATCTTAGGGCGACTTACCTGGGCGTCCACACGGCGGAGAGTCGACCACTGCCACTCCCCCGTCGACTCCGCTTCCACCACCTGCGGAGTTCCAGAATCGACGAGGAGTGCTCTCGGGGATCGATTTATTGCGTCTACACTAGACACGATAAATTGATCCCCGATAGATGGATCACTGCCCGCCAATCCAGCGTGTAGTGTAGATGTAGCCTCAGAAACCTACCAATGCATCACAGTTGCGACCCTATTGACTGTGATGAGTGGGCAGGTTTCTGAGGCTACATCTACACTACCCACCGGATCGGCGGGCAGTGATCCATTTATCGGGGATCAATTCAGGGGAACAGACTTAAGCTATGTCCACACTTGCAGATGTAAAGATACGTGAGTTTGCCACCCCTCAGAGATCACTGCAGGGATTGCGCTGCTGTGTGTTCACACTGTCAGCTGCCAGCGCAGTGGCTTGGCCACACTTGAGGCACTTGCCGCACTTGAAGCAGCATTTGGAGTGGTGCACTTTGGGCAGATATACCACAGAGCACCTCTTCCCCTTCAGCCGCTGACATTTGTGGGAAGGGGCTGTGGGGTCATAGGGAAACGTCGGCCCTTTCCCAATGCCCCGTCTTGCATCGGTTCAGTCCCCAACAGTCCTTTCCCTTCCATCCACATTTGGCGCCATCTTTCAACAGTTTTTGTACTGCACGCCCTGTCCACCTTTATGGTCTGCGGGAACGGATCCCGAACTTTTGATGAACATGCTGATGGTTCTCACTAACACGTCACGAAAATCAGTCCTGCTATGTCTTAACCAAGCCTAGTAGAGAAAACAAGAGATTGGTTGTGGCATTTACGGATGTGCTGACCACATGGGAAAGCTGGTTTCGGGCTCGGGAAACAAACACTGAGAGGCAGGATCATATCATCATGCACATCTGGGATGACGAGAATTGACAGCAGTACTTCTGTATGAGAAAAGGCACTTGCATGGGAGTGTGGGATGAGCTCGTCCCCACTCTGTGCCGCATGGACATGAGAATGAGAGATTCCCTAATGATGGAGAAGTGCATGGCGATCACACTGTGGAAGCTGGCTACTCCGTCAGCTGCCGATCGGTCGAATAACAATTCGGAGTGGGCAAGTTGACTGTTGGACTCATGTTAATGTAAGTTTGCAGGGCCATTAATCACATCCTGCTCAGAAAGTACGTGACTCTGGGGAATGTGTGTGACATTGTGGATGTCTTGGCACAGATGAGTTCACTAATTCCAGACACGTTTGGATCACCATGGGAGTTTCATGGACATTAACACAGTTTGGCCCCGAAAGAAGCACGGCACATGAATCTTTCGGAACACAGGCCTGTTCAGGAAGCTGCAAGCTGAGCCTTTTTTCCAGGACAACAAGATCACCGTAGGGGAATCCAAAATTCTCATTTTGATCCAGGGAGACGCTGCCTACCTCTTGATGCCAACGATAATATACATATAACCAATGACAACATACCTATGTTTTAGCTGCATGCTGTACCCTGTATAATATTTGTGAAGGGAAGGGTGAAAGCTTCACTCACGCATAGATCGCTGAGGCTCAGCTCCTGGAGGCTGAATTTGAACAGCCAGAGACCAGGGCTATTATATGGCCCCAGCGCAGGGCCGTGAGAATGAGCGATGCCTTGAGGCAGCAATTTGTTACTGAAAGCAAGTAATGTTTGCTGCCACCACTCTTAAGAAGGTCCCAGAGGAGTACTAGGGGTGGACTGTTCAACTTGAGATGAATCTGTTATTGATTCTAAGTTGTGTTTTAATGAATAGTATCATGTTTAGAATAAAGAAGTGGACTTTGTAGCTCAGGTTTAGGGCCCATCGCACTAGGATCTCATGAGGTCCACACTGACCCCAAAATCCTTTTGAGTGTCCCAGAGTTCCATAATGCAGTGCCCTAGTCTATAGGTTAGACCTGCATTTCCTTTTTCTAGAGGATAATTTTGCATTTGGGTGTATGAAAACACATTGTATGTATGGGCCGAACTGAACAAACACTCCAGATGAATCATTATGCCTGCACTGGCCTCCTCATTGTAACCACTCAGCCAATCTTTGCGTCATCACAGATTTTATCTGAAGTGATTTTCTATTTGCTCCCAGGTCAGTGATTAAAATAATAGCATCTGGCCTAAAACGGATCCATGTAGAACCCCGGAGGATTCATCTCCTTTAGCTGACAATGGCCCATTACGAACTGCTTTCTGAGATCTATCATTCACCAGTTTTTAGTCCATTTTACGTGTGATAAATTGTATAGTGTTTATATTTTATCAAAATGTTTTCCCCTATGAAACAAATGCCATCTAGAAATCAAAGTCTATTGCATCTCCATCGTTCCCTTGATCAACCGAATCTGTTCTCCCATTAAAGGATGAAAAAGGGTTCATTTGACACGGCCAGTTTTCCATAAACCCCATTGTTGGCTAGTATTAATTATATACTTAGCCTTTTTTTCAAATAATCCAGCTTTTCCATTGTTTCCTAACCTTGTCAAATGTATTTTTTAACATTCTGCTTATTATTTTAATTCTTTACGTTTAACTCAGTACTATCCTGTATTTTTTCTCACTCTGCTGCTGCCTGATTTTGTATGTCTGGTTCCAAATGATATGTGTGGTTGATCGGTCAGTAAGTATCTCTGGTGTTTGTAACTATAAGGTTTTACAATGAATACTGTTTAACACCCTCCTTGACTGATAAAGTTCTGGAACATATTTCATCATTTCAGGTGATGTGAGTACCTCATACTGCTTCTTTCCAAATGGGAACAAAACTGTTGTGGGAAGAACTGAGAGAAAGGGAAGGATCCAATCGGAGCTTCGACTTTTCAGTCTAGGTACCACCGTTTCTTGAATCAGAGTTGCTATAAGCTTGCAAGTTGTACCGCCTGTTCCCCTCCTCCGTCACCCTGAGGAATGAACCCAGATATTTACTCGCATTACCCCTTTATTGTAAGCATTAGTCCTCCCACTACCCAGGTGGGCAGAACCAATCCCGGTATTGGCCCAATAAATGTTCTTTAATTACCCTGACAAATTGCCCACCTCTGTTTACTGTTTATTCCTGTGCTGACCTGTTTGCCTTACGGGGATAGATTTTAAGCACTTGGATTTGAACTCTTGTAGGTCTGCGTGCATCCCTGGACTTTCCGTGATTGTGTCTGCTGGCCCTTACCAGGCAGACTTCAGCATTTATCCTTTTAACAAGCTATCGTTATGGGGCTTCCTGTTATGCCAGCCACCATTTACTGTTTCAGTTCACCAGAGAGGGCTCATGTCTTACCAAAGCAGCCCCCCACAAAAACTATTTCGTGGACCTTTTCAACCTTTTCTCCAATGTTAATAAATTTACTTCTCCCTCTAATACAAATTGTCCAATCTCCAACTTGCTTTCCCTCTTGTGAGGGTTTGGGTATTTTTACGCCCTGGCGTCTCTTGGGGCGTCCCTTTAAGAGACCTTTGTGCGGTATTACAGTCCAGGCCGGCTGCCTGTGCCTTCTTCAGCATCCCCAAACCACACCGGCTCTTCAGAGATGAAGTTTGGCTCCTCCTTCCACTGTTTCGTCTGTGTTTTCCATTTCTACAGCCTCTAAATTTTGTTGTTTTTTTATGCCTTGCCTGGTCTGTGTCGATTCTTGACCTTGAACGCAAAGCAGCTTTCTCCTTATCTCTACGCCAAGTTGCCTTTTCAAATTAACCCATTCCTTTCCTTCCTTGCTTTCAGCCTTAACTAATTGGGGATATAAAGAAGCCGAGGGGGTTAACAAAATAATTTGAGTAGAGAGATAACTACAGGGGGTGTGAGTGATGGCTGGACCCAGACTAGAGGGAGGCTAGTCTGTAAAAGGAAGCTTAATGGAACACCAATAAAGGTGAGATTGTATCTGTATTCATTTTTATTACTGTATTAGAGATGGATTTGCATGTTTTATCTTAGCCCAGGGCTACACTAGGGGAGGGGGGTCGATCTACGATACGCAGCTTCAGCTACGTGAATAACGTAGCTGAAGTCGGCGTATCATAATCGGCTTACCTGACCATGAGGACGGCGGCGAGTCGATCGCTGCCGCTCCCCCGTCGACTCCGCTTCCGCCGCTCGATGACGTGGATTTCCGGAGCCGACGGGGAGCGCTTTCGGGGATCGATTAATCGCGTCTTAACGAGATGCGAAAAATCGATCCCCGATAGATCGATTGCTACCCGCCGATCCGGCAGGTAGTGAAGACAAGCCCTTATTTTACTTGGTAATTCACTTTGTTCTGTCTGTTACTACTTGGAACCACTTAAATCCTACTTTCTGTATTTAATAAAATCACTTTTTACTTATTAATTAACCTGGAGTATGTATTAGAACCTGGGGGTGGGGCAAACAGTTGTGCATATCTCTCTATCAGTGTTATAGAGGGCAAAAGATCTATGAGTTTACCCGCTGTTAGGGGACATGGCTCACACCTGGGTCTAGGTTTGCAGCAGACTAGCGGGTCTGGCTCACACCGGGCAAGGCTCTGGAGTCCCAAGCTGCCGGGGCAGGAAAGCAGGGGCAGAAGTAGTCTTGGCACATCAGTTGGCAGCCCCAAGGGGGCTTCTGTGATCCAACCTGTCATGGTGGTTACCTGATTTATATCTGCTGGAAAGATGCAGCTGCTAGGGCTCCTCGCTGGAACAATTTTAAGAATTTTTCAACATGGGGAAGACGTATTTTCTCACAGCTCAGGATTGCCTTCATATGTTCATTCCCTCTGAAGCGCCTGGCACTGGGCACTGTCAGAAGACAGGCAACTGGGCCACATGGACTCTTGGTTTTACCCAGTATGGCCATTCTGATCTTCTTATAGAGACCCCAGATGTATCTGCCTCCTGCTGTAACACACTGTACCCCACTCCCCTCCCAGAACTGAGATAGATCCCAGGAGTCCTGACGGGGTCTCTCTCTCCACAGAGAGTATTTGTATTGTGGCCCTGCTCCAGTTCAGGGCCCTTTGTGCTGGGCTTTTTGCCAACTAAGAATGAGAAACAACCCCTGCCCCCAGAAGCCTATACATCAAATGAAGACAAGACACAGCTACTGTGTGCAACAAACCCGAAAGCGGGTAGACGAGAGAGATGGGGGAGTAACAGCTCTAAGAGTGGGTGGTTACCTAGACTGCTGTGTGGGTCTGAAATTTACAGCCCAGCCCAGGCTCTTAGAAGTATGTCCTGGGCATTTACGTGCAGGGCACATATAAAGGGGAACTAGATTGGGGCTGAAGAGAACGGGCCATTGAGTGACGGCTGCACCAGACACACAGCAAGGAGCGGGTGGCTCTCTATTAGCTTCTTTAACTCGTCTTTAGTTCTAATCATGCCTCCCTTCTTGGAGTGGAGACAGTGCCTCCTTCTTATGAATTCCCAACCCACGGTACCAGAGGGGAGACCGGAGAAGAAGGCAGAGATAACAGGGCTGTGGTGAAGGAACAAAGGAGCCATAAGAGAAATGGAACAACTGAAAACCCCCAAGGAATTGAAACTCTTGTGTGGAACTTTCTTGGCTTATCCCGCACCCTGCTTGAATTGGCTAGCAAAAGGATCTGAGTCCTTGCTCCCACTCCCTTTACCCAGAGGTCTGCCTCACCTCGAGAAATCTAATTCTTGCTTTAACCCTGTTATAGTATTGGTCTTCAAAACATTCTCTGGCAAGCAATTCCACATGTTCACATTGTTGTGTAAAGAAATACTTCCTTTTAAACCTGCTGATAACAAGAAAAAATATCAGAACATGCAAAACACCTTATTTGTGTTTCTATTCTGTCTGCGTTCTGTATAGAATAGAGACATGTGAACATAACAGAGAGATTTACAAGCATTATATTATATTAAAACATTCACAATTAATAAAATAATATTTAACATATTTAACATCCCGTCTACTTCTTTATACAACACTTCCTGATCTACTTTCTCTACATCAGTCATGATTTTATAGACCTTCATCATATCTCTCCTTAGTCACCTCTTTTCCAAGCTGAAAAGTCCCAATCATATTAATCACTCCTCATATGGAAGCCGTTCCATACCCCTAATCATTTCTGTTGCAATTTTCTGAACATTTTCCAATTCCAATGTATATTTTTGGGTTGGGGTGACCACAACTGCATGCAATATTCATGATGTGGGCATAGCATGGATATATATAGAATCAATATGATATTTTTGTCCTAATTTATATATCATCTTTCTGTGTGAAATATTGAATATTGGCCATGGACTTTTATCAAACACATGTGTTGTGTTCCTGGGTAACACTGCTCTGGTAGATAAGGCTACACAACTATGTGTTGATGGACCATCAAGGACACTTACCTCTCACAATGGGCCATAGAAGAAATACGAATATGATCATTGGCTGTTCTTGCGTGTCATCAAAGCGTGTAAGGACACGTGATATGCTCGTGTGACCCTGGACTCCAACTCAGGACAGTAATTTTCAGGGACCTGGACTGTGGACTTTGTTTGGGACTGTAAAATTCCATGCACGGGGCAGAAGATATAGAAGGACCCCTGAGACATCTCCATCTTGTCTTCATTTCTCTGGACTGGGTTTTCAAAAAGGAAGCTCTGAACAAGGATTGATGACCCTCAACCTGCTTGGGTAAATTTCACAGACACTTTTGCAACTTAGCAGTTTATTCCATCACTCCTATGATGATGATGTATGAATAGTGAAAAACCGCTTGGATGTATCTCATCTATTAACCATTTATAACTCCTCTTCTTTTCTTTTATTATTTAACCTTAAGTGTTTAGTTACTAACGGATTGGCAGCAGAGTGATCACTGTGTTAAATTTAAATTATGTATTGGCCTGGCTAAGTAGCTTATCTCTTGAGATTAGAAGGACCCTATATGTGATGAAATTGGTTTTCACTAGCTGCTTCTCATGGTGTCCAGCATTCGAGTGGTGAGCCAATGGCTGGGTTGCCTAAGGAGCATGGAACACGACGATAAGTTGTAAGATATTGGACCGAGGGCATTCATTGCTGATATATTTGGGGCCTGCTAAGGAGAAGAAGATGGAAAATGGGATTAGGGAATAGGGAACGGGAATCAGCTGCCTTTATGAGTTAAAAGCCGAAGCACCCCAGCACAGATCTGGTTGGTCCTCATCCCATAGATGATGGTGTGTAGGATGGGGGGGGGGGCACCAGAAGTAGGGTGACCAGATGTCCCGATTTTATAGGGATAGTCCCGATATTTGGGGCTTTTTCTCATATAGGCTCCTATTACCCCCCACCCTCTGTCCCGACTTTTCACACTTTCTGTCTGGTCACCCTAACCAGGAAATAAATGTTGGCAATGAGAATGCCAATGCCGGGACCCATTGTGGCCAACCCTGTGAATGACAAAGGAGATGAGACCAGGGATGTAAAAGGCTGAGATCATAGAATCATAGAATCATAGAATCTCAGGGTTGGAAGGGACCTCAGGAGGTCATCTAGTCCAAACCCCTGCTCAAAGCAGGACCAACCCCAACTAGATCATCCCAGCCAGGGCTTTGTCAAACCTGACCTTAAAAACCTCTAAGGAAGGAGATTCCACCACCTCCCTAGGTAACCCATTCCAGTGCTTCACCACCCTACTAGTGAAAAAGTTTTTCCTAATATCCAACCTAAACCTCCCCCTCTGCAACTTGAGACCATTACTCCTTGTTCTGTCATCTTCTACCACTGAGAACAGTCTAGATCCATCCTCTTTGGAACCCCCTTTTAGGTAGTTGAAAGCAGCTATCAAATCCCCCCTCACTCTTCTCTTCTGCAGGCTAAACAATCCCAGTTGCCTCAGCCTCTCCTCATAAGTCATGTGCTCCAGCCCCCTAATCATTTTTGTTGCCCCCCGTTGGACTCTTTCCAATTTATCCACATCCTTCTTGTAGTGTGGGCCCCAAAACTGGACACAGTACTCCAAATGAGGCCTCACCAGCGCCGAATAGAGGGCAATAATCACGTCCCTCGATCTGCTGGAGATGCCCCTACTTATACAGACCAAAATGCCGTTAGCCTTCTTGGCAACAAGGGCACACTGTTGACTCATATTCAGCTTTTCGTCCACTGTAACCCCTAGATCTTTTTCTGCAGAACTGCTGCCCAGCCATTTGGTCCCTAGTCTGTAGTAGTGCATGGGATTCTTCCGTCCTAAGTGCAGGACTCTGCACTTCTCCTTGTTGAACCTCATCAGATTTCTTTTGGCCCAATCCTCTAATTTGTCTAGGTCCCTCTGTATCCTGTCCCTACCCTCCAGCGTATCAACCACTCCTCCCAGTTTAGTGTTTAGTTTAGAGCCAGTTATCTCATCATAGAAGGCAATTAGGTTAGTCAGGCATGACTTGCCCTTGGTGAATCCATGCTGACTGTTCCTGATCACTTTCCCCTCCTTTAAGTGGTTCAGAATTGATTCCTTGAGGACCTGTTCCATGATTTTTCCAGGGATTGAGGTGAGACTGACTGGCCTGTAGTTCCCCGGATTTTCCTTCTTCCCTTTTTTCAAGATGGGCACTACATTAGCTTTTTTCCAGTCATCCAGGACCTCCCCCGATTGCCATGATTTGTCAAAGATAATGGCCAATGGCTCTGCAATCACATCGGCCAACTCCTTTAGCACCCTCGGATGCATTGCATCCGGCCCCATGGACTTGTGTTCGTCCAGCTTTTCTAAATAGTCCTGAACTACTTCTTTCTCCACAGAGGGCTGGTCACCTCCTCCCCATACCGTGCTGCGGAGTGCAGCCGCCTGGGAGCTGACCTTGTCTGTGAAGACAGAGGCAAAAAAAGCATTGAGTACACTAGCTTTCTCCACATCCTCTGTCACTAGGTTCCCTCCCTCATTCAGTAAGGGGCCCACACTTTCCTTGACCTTCTTCTTGTTGCTCACATACCTGAAGAAACCCTTCTTGTTACTCCTAACATCTCCGGCTAGCTGCAACTCCAAGTGTGATTTGGCCTTCCTAATTTCACTCCTGCATGCCTGAGCAATATTTTTATACTCCTCCCTGGTCATTTGTCCAATCTTCCACTGCTTGTAAGCTCCATTTTTGTGTTTAAGACGAGCAAGGATTTCACTGTTAAGCCAAGCTGGTCGCCTGCCATATTTACTTTTCTTTCTACACATCGGGATGGTTTGTTCCCTCAACCTCAATAAGGTTTCTTTAAAATACAGCCAGCTTTCCTCGACTCCTTTCCCCCTCATGTTATTCTCCCAGGGGACCTTGCCCATCAGTTCCCTGAGGGAGTCAAAGTCTGCTTTTCTGAAGTCCAGGCTCTGTATTCTACTGCTCTCCTTTCTTCCTTGTGTCAGGATCCTGAACTCGACCATCTCATGGTCACTGCCTCCCAGGTTACCGTCCACTATTGCTTCCTCTACTATTTCTTCCCTGTTTGTGAGCAGCAGGTCAAGAAGAGCTTTTCCCCTAGTTGGTTCCTCCAGCACTTGCACCAGGAAATTGTCCCCTACACTTTCCAAAAACTTCCTGGATTGTCTGTGGACCGCTGTATTGCTCTCCCAGCAGATATCGGGGTGATTAAAGTCACCCATGAGAACCAGGGCCTGTGATCTAGTAACTTCTGTTAGTTGCTGGAAGAAAGCCTCATCTACCTCATCCGCCTGGTCTGGTGGTCTGTAGCAGACTCCCACCACGACATTACCCTTGTTGCTCACACTTCTCAATTTAATCCAGAGACTCTCAGGTTTTTCTGCAGTTTTATACTGCAGCTCTGAGCAGTCATACTGCTCTCTTACATACAACGCAACTCCCCCACCTTTTCTGCCCTGCCTATCCTTCCTGAACAGTTTATATCCATCCATGACAGTACTCCAATCATGTGAGTTATCCCACCAAGTCTCTGTTATTCCAATTACGTCATAATTCCTTGACTGTGCCAGGACTTCCATTCTCCCTGCTTGTTCCCCAGGCTTCTTGCATTTGTGTATAGGCATTTAAGATAACTCACCGATTGTCCTGCTGTCCCAGTATGGGGCAGGAGCCCTCCCCTCTTTCACTCACCTACTTGTGCTTCCTCCCGGTATCCCACTTCCCCACTTACCTCGGGGCTTTGGTCTCCTTCCCCCGGTGAACCTAGTTTAAAGCCCTCCTCACTAGGTTGGCCAGCCTGCTTCCAAAGATGCTCTTCCCTCTCTTCGTCAGGTGGAGCCCGTCTCTGCCTAGCACTCCTTCTTCTTGGAACACCATCCCATGGTCAAAGAATCCAAACCCTTCTCTACAACATCATCTGCGTAGCCATTTGTTGACTTCCACGATTCAACGGTCTCTACCCCGGCCTTTTCCTGCCACAGGGAGAATGGACGAGAACACCACTTGCGCCTCAAACGCCTTTATCCTTCTTCCCAGAGCCACGTAGTCTGCAGTAATATGCTCAAGGTCATTCTTGGCAGTATCATTGGTGCCCACGTGGAGAAGCAGGAAGGGGTAGCGATCCGAGGGCTTGATGAGTCTCGGCAGTCTCTCCATCACATCACGAATCCTAGCCCCTGGCAAGCAGCACACCTCTCGGTTTTCCCGGTCAGGGCGGCAGATAGATGACTCAGTCCCCCTGAGGAGAGACTCCCCGACCACCACCACCCTCCTCCTCCTCTTGGGAGTGGTGGTCGTGGAACCCCCATCCCTAGGACTGTGCATCTCATGCCTTCCAATCATTGGAGTCTCCTTCTGCTCTGTTCCCTCAGATGTATCATTCACTCCACTCTCTGCACTAGTGCCTGTGGAGAGAACATGAAAACGGTTGCTCATCTGAATATGCATTTCTTGTACATGGACTTGTCTCATACTCTTTCCTCTTCTGGAGGTCACATGCCGCCAATTATCCTCGCTGGCCTTCTGTCCCCACTGCGCAGCCTGCTCTGAATCCTCACAACACTGTGCCCGCTGAAGCCTATCCTGACGTCTATCCAGGAACTCCTCATTTTCTTTTATGGAACGCAGGGTTGATGGCACAAAGATGGCAGCTGCAGGTCCCAAAAGTCTTGAATCATAGAATATCAGGGTTGGAAGGGACCTCAGGAGGTCATCTAGTCCAACCCCCTGCTCAAAGCAGGACCAAACCCAACTAAATCATCCCAGCCAGGGCTTTGGCAAGCCTGACCTTAAAAATCTCTAAGGAAGGAGATTCCACCACCTCCCTAGGTAACCCATTCCAGTTCTTCACCACCCTACTAGTGAAAAAGTTTTTCCTAATATCCAACCTAAGCCTCCCCCTCTGCAACTTGAGACCATTACTCCTTGTTCTGTCATCTTCTACCACTGAGGCCTTGGCTACACTTACGAGTTACAGCGCAATAAAACTGCCTGCAGCGCTGTAACTCACTAACTGGCTACATTTGCAAGGCACGTGCAGCGCTGTATCTCCTCAGATACAGCGCCGCATGTACTCCACCTCCCCGAGAGGAATAACAACTGTTGCGAAGTGGGTGGAATGCTGATCTTTCAGTGTAGCCGAGGAACTCCGCAGTTACTGATCTCCGGAAGCTGCCTTTGTCTTTTGTTTTGAAACGGCACTTCCGGGTTGGAGTTCAGAGCTCCGTTCTTGAGGTGCTTTACAAAACAAACACAGCTACTGTTTGCAGGCGGGGGGGTGGCGGCTCCGTTAGGAATGCCGGCAGCAAAGTTGCCTTGGACAGACGGCGGGGGGCGGGGGCGGGGTGAGAAGAACAGCGGGGGGGGGAGGGGGCGGGCTCCATATCCCCAAGTTCTCTTTTATCTGCTCTTTAAAAACAAACAAAGCCCCTGCTTTGTTCCCTCTTCCAGCCTTTCCTCTGCATTCCACCCAACGAACAGTCTCTGCCAGAGCGGGAGTCCATTTCCCTCTTGGTGTGATGGAGAGACCGTGGTTACAGCTGGGAAGTCAGGACTCCTGGGTTCTGTCTGTCATCATGTCTCTCATTCTGCGTGTGACCTTGGCCAGTTCATACTTCCCTGTGCCTCAGTTTGCCCATCTGTATATTGGGGATATTTTCTGAAGGGTTAATATTCATATGCTACTTGTATAACAATATGGCATATGGACTTGTGTCAACTTTTAGAGGCCCAAAAGTCAAGAGTTTGGCTAAGAGGCCAGAGGCCTAGTGAATAGTGATTAGCTAAAAGAAAACAAAATGAACAAAAGATAACCTCGCTTTGTTTGGTAAGTCTAGTCAGCAATATGCCAGATGTTGAAGCAATAACTAAATAATTGTATCATGTCTAAAGTTGCAAATGTGGGACAAAGACATCTTGTCCCTGTTGTGTTAGTTTCTTCTGTATGCAGAAGATCTTCCCACAGACCAACCTTGAGTATATGAAGGGTTGGCATGTCAGTATAAAGTTAAGACCTCCCACCTGTCTTTCCCAGGGACCAAGCCTGCCTTAATACTCAAAGGAGACAATTCTTATTATCATATACTTTTCACTGTTTTTGCTTTAATCCCTAGGAAAGCAACTGTTAAATAATCAGAGGGGCTACTTCATTCCTATGGACCCAAATTGAATACAGCATATACATATAAGTTACTAATACATTTCTTCAAAGTACTAATTAAATGTTAATTTGTGAATTTAAAACCATGGGCGGAAACATTATGTAACCTTTTGAGCATTGGGCTAATGTGCATATCTTGCCTTGTTGCTACCTTATCCCGGGGTGTAAATTGCCCACTTCGTCACTTTCCCCCGCCCATGGAAAATGCATATATTCCATTGTAATCAATTGATTAGCAGTGTCTCTTCGCCTAATAAGCAAGGTGACACTGCGGCAGCGCTGTACGTCATAAACTCCTATGCTTGACCTCTACATCGTGTGGAATTTATGTCCTTCATTTTCATAATGACTTTCCTTTGCTAACTGTTTTGAAGATCCTTCAATGAAGGATTCTGCACAGTATGATGATAGTGAGGAGATCTGACCATCTCCTTTCTACCCACCCATCCTTTTACAAGGTTGCATAGCCTATGGACATCTCGGCATTATCCCTTATTTTCTTTCTAATAAAATATATTTAATAAATATATACAAACACAGAAAAAGTCCAATTCCTCTCTGACTCACCCCAGAGCCCGGGAGTTCTCATTTCCCTCTCGGAAAGTCCCTTAATTGCTGTTTACTTCTAAAGCTGGATAATTAGCACAGAAGTGGAAACATGCTTGTCTCCAGCCTTTTTACATTCAGATGCTCCCTTCTCCTCTAGAGGCTGAGTGAACCCCACCGGGATTACACAGCTCTATATTATAAACAGTGCACACCACTCGTCAGCTCTCGGCGTGGGATGCTGCTGCAGATGCTGGGTTGAGAGAGCTCTAGGTCATGGATACCTGAGGGGGATTCCTAGGGAGGATACTTCCATCTCAGAAAACACAGGTACCATCTCTGGCTCAGCAGCTCACCTGATCGACAAACCCTGTACAACATGAGTGTGCAGGGAAAGAGAGTAATTCTGGGGTCCTTTCCGCTCTGCACAACCATGAAACATCCCAGGGCCCTTGCCATAAGTGATGAGTTTGCTAACGATTCACTGGCCAAGATGTCTCTGATATTCTAGCAGCCCTGCTCATCCCACCTGATGGATTCCAGCTCCAATGTGGCTGCATTTCAGTGGCACAGTGAATCCTTCAGGATGAAAAATGTTATTAGATGTGCAATACAAGGCCATACATTGCTCAATCCCCAGTGACGTAAAAATCCCCTAGCAGCAAGAACTGAGTACAAACATCAGGAGCCAGCTGTGTGCTAATACAGAGAAACTGTCGCCCTCTCCTCTTGCATTTCAGGACTCTGTCTATTAATGTGTTACCTGATTTTTAGCTGCTGGAACTTTTGGAGGTTCTACGGTTGCTAAAAAGAACAATAATTTGAATTTTCCAACATGGGTAACACATACTTTCTCCGAGCTTCATTGGAGAAGTCAGCTGAACTTGCTATGTCTGAAACTTCCAAAAAATAATTCTCCTCGAAGCAGAAATGCAGCATGGGAAATTTCAGTCCAAATACCTAAAAATTGACAAAAATATAAGCAACTGAAAATGAGGTCTTCTAATGGAAGGTGTCAGACAGCCTTAAGTACAGGTGATGCCACCAGCACCACCTACAATGGCCAATGCATTTGTGAATCCCATTCTTCCATGTTCTTCACTCCAGAAATGTTGGTAGGAAGGAGTTCTACAGGCCAAATATGAATTATGGTTGCAATTTTCTTTTCTCAATGTTATATGTTCAGACTTTCAATTTAACTAAATATTCCCTTATTCATGATGAGTGACGTTAAATATAAATCCCTGGTCTACTTTATCAATATATCCATAGAGTTTGAGGTCAGAAGGCACCATTTGACCTCCAGTCTGACATCCTTTAAAATACGGGCCCATTAGATTCCACTCAGTTACCTCTGTGTTGAGCCAAAAGACTTGTATGTGACTAAGGCCTGGTCTACACTCAGATTTTACATCATAGAATGATAGAGCCATAGAGTTACAAGGGAACACAAAGAACAGCTAGTCTCACCCCCTGACAAGATGCAGGATTTGTTTTGTCTTAGTCATCTAAGACTGATGGCTGTTCACATGTCTTTGGAAAAGCTCCACAGAAGGAGTTTCATGATTTCCCTGGGAGTCTGTTCCATTGGCCTCCTGCACTTAAAGATAGGAAGATTTTACTGACATTTAATTTACATCCGCTATGCTGGAATTTGAACCCATTGCCTCTTGTCATGCCTCTCTGTGGTAAAACAGAATATCTTTCCTCCACTTTTTATGGCAGTCTTTCAAATATTTGAAGATAACTCACTATCATGTTCCCCATTAATCTCCACTTTTCCAAATAAAAGTACAGATTCCTTCAGCTTTCTCATATGGCTTATATTCCATCCCTTGCATAATGTTTGTCACTTGCCTATGTATCCTTTCCAGTTATTCTACATACTTCCTATATATTGGTGAGAAAAATTGGACACATTACTCCAATTGACTTTCATGCTATACTTCTGCTAACATCACCTAACTATATGTGCTCTCCTCCAGTCTTCCAGAATCTCGCTAATGGCTCAGATATCTCCTAAGTCAATTCCTTCAGAGTACTCTAGGATGCATTTCATCAGGCCCTGGTGACTTCAAGGCATCTAACTTGTTCAGGTAACTTTTAACTTGTCCTTTCCCCCATTTTAACATCTGAACCTAACACATTTTCACTGCCATTCTCTATGTTAGGTGTCCAAACACAATCAACTTTCTTTGTGAAAATCGAAAGAAAGAAGTCATTAAGCACCTCTGCCATTTCCATATTTTTTGTTATTTTTTCCCGTCTTCATTAAGACTTACCTTGTCCTTGGTATTCCACTTGCTTGTAATATATTTTTAGAATGTTTTCTCATTACCCTTTATGTCTCTAGCCAGTTTGATCTTATTTTCTGCCTTGGCCTTTCTAATTTTGTCCCTAAATACATGTGGAATTTGTTTATATTCCTCCTTTGTAATTTGACCTTGTTTCCAATTTTTGCAAGATACTTTTTTTTAGCTCATTCAAGATCTGAATAGTTTGCTCTCGTTCCATTAATAATGTCTCTTTGAAAAACTGACAGCAGTCTTCAGTTGTTTCCCCTTAGCCTTGCTTCCTATGAGATCTTACCTACCAAATCCCTGAGTTTGCTAAAGTCTGCCTTCTTGAAATCCATTGTCTTTATATTGCTGTTTTCCCTCCTACCATTCCTTAGAATGATGAACTCTATCATTTTATGATCAATTCAACCAACCTGCCTTCCATGTTCAAATACTCAACCAGTTCTTCCTTATGTGTTTGTTTCACCAATGCCATGGGCACAGGTAAATTCCTGCTACTACTCACCACTGTCCTGTTTATGCATCCGAGGACCACATCATCCCTTAATGCTACAGTTTCGCACTGGGAGCTCTCGATGAGTTGGTTGTCTGCAATATACCCAAAATCCTTTTCAGGGTCCTTACGTTCCATAGAACAGTGCTATAGTCTGTGCATCAGGTCTGCATTCCCCGTTCAGAGAGAATCATTTTGCCTTTGACTGTATTAAAACATTTTTTTTGCATGGACCCCGCTTTCCAAATGCTCCATATCGATTGGTTTGCCTGAAATGGTCTCATCATTGCAACAACTCTGCCAATCTTTGGGTCATCCACAAATTTGTTTGTCTATTTCCTTCCAGATTATTGATGAAAATATTAAATAACATCAGGCCTAGAACTGATCCCTACAGAACCCCATTGCAAACAGACCCATTTACTGATGAAGGTCTATTGAAAACAGCTTTCTGAGATCCATCCATTAGCCAGTTTTCAGTCCATTTTAAATGTTCTCTACTGATATTAGAGGAGGTTAATTTTTTTTTCAATATTTTCCCCTACTAAATCAAACACCTCTGAGAAATAAAGGATTGTTACATCTGCGTGGTTCCCTTGATCTTGTCTTGGAAATCCCTTTTATAAATCCTTAATTGAGAACGGTTGACTAAAACTGAACACATATCCCGAACATGTTATTCTCCATCCCATATCTTAGGGATCTGAACATTGGTTTGTTTTGTTCACTGCTGCAAATGAGCAGGTGTTTCTCTTGAAGTTCTATCAATGGTGCCCAGGTTTCTTCCCTGAGGTATGTTCTGGTTGGGGTGTTTCTCCCAGCGCATGGCTTGGGAAAACTTTGGTTTTTTGACTTTCAGGTTTTGAGCAATTGAATGAATGGGGAACTTCCTACAGTATGGACTTCCTATCCTGACTCTGATTGCATCAAGGAACTAAGATGAATAATCATTATCCACACTTCTGCTTCCTGCTGGAGCATCTTAAGGTTCCCCTGCCACAAAGTGTAGGAGTTATTGGTGCAGGGAGCACCACAAAATGTGGAATTGGATATAGTAGGGTCATTTAAGTTATTTTCTCATAATAATGAAAATGTCATTTTTCAGTGTTTGAAAAGCGATCAATCAGAACAGCCTCGACTAGTGCATGTAGTGTCTCATATTAACATTGTTTCTCCATTCAGGGATTTCTACTGCGACCATCACCCAAGACCCTGGGAACACCCAGAAAGTCACGGGGAGATACGCTACATACAGGAGACACCCTTATGCCTCAGAGTTGGACACCTTCTCAACTACACCATGTCAGATTCCAACACAACAGACTTCACCAATCCCTCCACATTCATCCTACTTGGCATTCCTGGCCTAGAGGCAGCCTATACCTGGATCTCCATCCCCTTCTGTGCAATGTACGCCATAGCCGTGTTGGGGAACTTCACCATTTTATTCATCGTGAAGAAGGAGGCGAGCCTCCATGAGCCCATGTTCTATTTCCTCTGCATGCTGGCCATCACCGACCTGGTCATGTCCACAGCCACCCTGCCCAAACTGCTGAGCATCTTCTGGTTCAATTCCACAGAGATCAGTTTCACTGCCTGCCTCACCCAGATGTACTTTGTTCACTCCTTCTCAGCGATGGAATCTGGAATCCTCGTGGCCATGGCTTTTGATCGCTACGTGGCCATCTGCCATCCCCTGAGACATTCCACCATCCTAACAAACTCTGTTGTGGCCAAGATAGGCCTGGCCGTGGTGCTGCGCAGTGGCATACTCACATTACCCTATCCCTTCCTGGCAAGGCGGTGGCCATATTGCAGAACCAACATCATCCCCGACTCCTATTGTGGGCATATCGCTGTGGTGAGCCTGGCCTGCGCTGACATACGCATCAGTAGTTACTATGGGCTGTTTGATATTATCTTTGAGACTGGAATGGATGTGTTTTTTATCGCTGTGTCCTATACTCAGATCCTCCGGGCCATCTTCCACCTCCCCACAAAGGATGCCCGGCTCAAAACTTTTAGGACCTGCATCTCTCATCTTTCTGCCATCTCTGCTTTGTACATCCCAGATATCTTCTCCTCTCTCGTGTACCGGTTTGGCCACAACGTGCCCCAACATTTCCTTGTTCTCTTTGACAGTGTGTCCCTGCTGGTGCCCCCCATGCTACACCCCATCATTTATGGAGTGAGGACCAAACGGATCCGGGGCAAGCTGCTCCAGTTCTTTACTCAAAGAGAGTCCTAAATGTTTTCTTCCTGTGCTCTGGCTCTCAGATTGAGCTCTGTGCAGAGCTGGCTGGTGCATGGAGCTGGGGCCTCTTCCCTGAATCACTTACTGGACAAAGAGAAAGACATTAAACCCTTTCCTGTCCTTCCTGTGCTGTGTCAATGTGATGAACTGGGGATTCAGTCTATGGACACTACACGGGGTTGCCACCTTTCTAATTCCTGATATCTGGGTCCCTGAAATTGCCATCTTGCCCCATCTCTTCTGTCAAGCCTCATCCCTGCTCTGTGTCTTCTCTCCAATGCCCTGCCCCTGACACTTGCTCCTGTCTTCCCCTCTCCTTGTCAGCTGTGACCCAGTCATCTCTAAAACCAATTTGTTCTCACATCTTATGGCAAGTCACTTAAGTGACACTGGTTAGTGATAAAATGTAAATGTTTATTCTTTCTTTGTTACTAACTCTGTTGTGAGGGAGACCCTGTCAGGACTCCTGGGGTCTATGTTGGCTCTTGTAGGGGAGTGGGGTATCGTGGGTTACAGCAGGAGGCAGATACATCTGGGGTCTAAATAAGAAGATCAGAATGGCCACACAGGCTAAAGCCAAAGGTCCATGTAGCCCAGTAGCCTGTCTTCTGACAGTGACCATTGCCAGGTGCTTCAGTGGGAATGAACAGAACAAGGCAATCATCATGTGATTTGTGTGGAGCAGCTCAGCAGAAGGGGGCAGAAGCCCGACCCTGGTCTGTCTCAGCTTCAGCTGGCAGAAGTTCAAGTCTCCAGCCCAAGTAGGAGCTTCTGGGAGAGGGGAAGAGCCGAGGATGTTCCGGTTGGAGGGGCAGAAGAAGACCTCATCTCAGGCTTCCCTGAGCCCTGGCCCCATCCACAGATTGGAGGCAGGAGCAAAAGTCCCCATCCCAGCAGGAGCCGCTGCAAGAGGAAGCCCCGAGCTCGGTGCCTAGTACTTTGGCAGGAGTTGCGGGGGGAGAGGGGCAGGGATGGGACAGAAGCTTTGAGCTCAGCTCCTGGGCTGCTGCAGAACACAACTGAGCATATACTACCCTCATTTCTGTGCTCTCACTGTTTCTGTCTTTAACACTGAGATGCTCAACTCTCAATGGGGTCCAAACCCTAAATAAATGAGATTTACCCTGTATACAGCTTAGACACGGTAAACTCATAAATTGTTCGCCCTCTGTAACACTGATAGAGATATGCACAGCGGTTTGCCCCCCTCTCCAGGTATTAGCACATACTCCAGGTTAATTAATAAGTAAAAAGTTATTTTATTAAGTACATAAAGTAGGATTTAAGTAACAGACAGAATATAGTTTATTACCACGTACAATAAAATAAAACTCACAGATCTATCTCTAAGAAAGTGAATACAGATAAAAATCTCAACCAGTAAGCTTCCTTTTATAGACCAGACTCCTTTCTACTCTGGGTCCAGCAATCACTCACAACGCCCTGTAGTCACTGTCCTCTGTCTCAGTTTCTTTCAGGTATCCTTGGGGGTGGAGAGGCTATCTCGTGAGCCAGCCGAAGACAAAATGGTGGGGTCTCCCACGGGATTGAATAGACTTTCTCCTCTGGGTGGACACCCCTCCCTCCCTCAGTGCAGAATCCAGCTACAAAATGGAGATTTGGAGTCACATGGGCAAGTCACATATCCATGTATGACTGTGTTCCTTACCAGCCAAGCAACATTCCTGGGAAAGTTCAGATGTGGATTGGCATCTTCAAGATCCATTGTCCATTAAATGCTTCTTGATTGGGCATTTAACTTGCACATTCCTTTCTCAAGAAGCTGTCCAAATGCTTACTGAGATTATTTAAAATCAAACAAGTACACAGCCAATATTCATAACTTCGAATACAATAACGACACATGCATACAAATAGGATGAATATATCCAGTAAATAACTAAAATTTGTCAAACTAATAAGCCACCGGCACAGTCACCTCACCAGTGGTCTTCTCCCTCTTTGCCCATCTCCGTGGGCCACAGGGTCATTACAGGGGCCCAGGCAGAGGATCATGATGGGTCCACGACACCATCCCCCACTGTGCTACGGGTTGAGCTTCACCGTTTTCTGGTGGATACCTGTGGTTTCAAGGGTAAGGTGAAGCTCCCTCTCCAGCATTGGGGAGACTTCCATCTCGTCCTCTGGGCCATGAGGTCTGTTTTGGAGGAGTGGAGGGGAACCGGGATGCAGGAAATCCTGGTCTACTGGTTGACTCGCAACTTCTGTGACAAGCCTTTCGGGTTGGTCAGTGATTGTTGCAAGGCCGGCTGGGGATTCTCCCACCTGAAAGGATCCTCCTCAGCCCAGAGGCTCTACGGTGGCTCTCCACAGCTGCCATGTGCTCTCCTTTCTTTGTCCTTTTAAAACAGAGACTAGCGATCCAGAGATGGGAGAGTCCCAGTTTGCTCTTGTGTAGGTGGCTTCTCCTTTCCATTCGGGGAAGGGCCACAAGGGGTCCATGATTGGCTTAATCTGGCTGTGTTTGTATTTAGGATTAAAAATTCAATGGCTGAAAAAGACGTCAGCAATACATAAAAATGTTGTGCTCGCTGCCTGATATACATGGGAGAGCAAGAACTGTGAAGCTTTCTCAGTAAATTAAACTCTAATCAAACCAAAATAAGCTTCAAAGGGTCCTGTGGCACCTTATAGACTAACAGAGGTATTGGAGCATAAGCTTTTGTGGGTGAATACCCACTTCGTCGTGTATTCACTTTGTGGGGTATTCGGTTTCCACTGCTTGCATCCGACAAAGTGGGTATTCACCCACGAAAGCTTATGCTCCAATACCTCTGTTAATCTATAAGGTGCCACAGGACCCTTTGTCGCTTCGACAGATCCAGACTAACACAGCTACCCCTCTGATACTCAAAACAAGCTTGACTCATTTAATCCCATTGTCACAGAATGACATAGTGTTATGTACAAGTTGTGTAATAAAAAACCAGGAGAGAGGCAGCATCCTAATGCATAGAGGGGTTGTACCTCACTGCTTCAGGAGTGATGTGTAGACTGTTCGTACCGGTGTATAAGAACGCACCCCTGAAGGGTTATCTTTGTCTGACCTGGGGGCAGTGGAAAGTCCCGGCACTAACTGAGCCGGTCCATTGTCAAAGGGCACATATTCATACACTATCTCCTCACTTAAACTTATTGTTATGTTCCTGAAAAATGAGACTTTAAGTGAAATGATGTTAAGTGAATCCAATTTCCCCATCAGAATTAATGTAAATGGGGTAGGGTTAGGTTCAAGGGATTTTTTTTTTTTGCCAGACAAAAGGCATTATATAGATTTTAAACAATTTAAAACAAGCAATTTAATACTGGTATGTGTGGTGGCGGGTGCAGGAGTCAGGGCAGGGGGCTGGGTGCGTGTGAGTGGGTACAGGGAGCTGGGTGTGAGGGGGTGAAGGAGTCAGGGCAGGGGGATGGGGGTGTGGGGGATGCAGGAGTCAGGGCAGGGGGCTGTGGAGGTCTGAGGGAGGTGCAGGGGTCAGGGCAGGAGGCTGGGAGAGCGTGAGGGGGTGCAGGGGTCAGGGCAGGGGGCTGGGGGTGTGGGCTAGGGCCATGTGGGTGCTCAGGGCATAGGGCTGGAGGGGGTATGCCCCGATTCCAGACCCTACCCTAAGACCCGCCCCCACCTCTCCACCTCCTCCTCCCCCAGGAGCGGGGAACGCGCTGAGGCTCCATTCCCCCTCCTTCCTCCTGCGGGCAAGCAGCCGATTAGCAGGGAGAGACGGGGAAGGAATGTAGCACGCTGAGGAAAGAGGCGGGTGAGGATCTGGGCTGCCGGCAGATCCCAGTGCGATGGGCCCTAAAGCTGAGCTACAAAGTCCACTTGTTTATACTAAACATGATAATATTCATTAAAACACAACTTAGAATCAATAACAGCTTCATCTTAACTTGAACAGTCCACCCCTAGTACTTATCTGGCACCTTCTTAAGAGTGGTGGCACCAAACATGACTTGCTTTCAGTAACAATTTTCTGCCTCAAGGCATCGCTCATCTTCACGGCCCTGTGCTGGGCCCATCTAATAGCCCTGGTCTCCGGCTGTTCAAATTCAGCCTCCAGGAGATCAGCCTCGGTGGTCAATGCCTGAATGAAGCTTTCACCCTTCCCTTCACAAATATTATACAGGGTACAGCACGCATCTAAAAACATAGGTATGTTGCCATAGGTATGTCGTCATTGCCGTCAAGAGGTAGGCAGCATCTCCCCGGATCAAAATGAGAATTTTGGCTTCCCCTACGGTGATCGTGTCTAGTGTAGATGTAATAAATCGATTATGAAGGACGCTCCCCGTCGACTCCGAAACTCCGCAGGACGTGGAAGCGGAGTCGATGAGGGAGTAGCTGCGGTCAACTTGTCACCATGTCCACGACCAGGTAAGTCACCATAAGGTACTTTATATCTTAGGTCGACCCCCCCACACACTAATGTAGCCCAGGCCTGAGAGGCAGCAGAAGAGGTGTCCCAGAGTTCACAGGACTGGGAGCTCACAGAGTCCGACTAGTTCTGAAAACCTCAGATTCACCTTGATAGGATTGCAAAGGCTCAGGATCCCCCTTTCAGCCTTTCCTCTGCATCCCACCCAATGGATAGTCCCTGAAAGAGCGGGAGTCCATTTCCCTCTTGGTGTAACGGAGAGACCATAGTTACACCTGGGAAGTCAGGACTCCTGGGTTCTGTCTGTCATAATGTCTCTCATTCTGTGTGTGATCTTGGCCTGCTCATATCTCCCCGTGCCTCAGTTTACCTATCTGTATACTGGGGATATTTTCATAATGAATTTCCTTTGCTAGCTTTTTGAAGGTCCTTCAATGAAGAGTTCTGCAGAGTATGAGAGTGAGGAGTCATCTTTTTCCAGATCCATCCTGGTAATTTACAAGGTACCAGAGCATATGGACATCTAGGCATTATCCCTTATTTTCTTTCCAATCAAATATATTTTATAAATATACACAAAACAGCCAATTCCTCTCTGACTCAGCACAGAGCCCAGGAGTTCTCATTTCCCGTGGGAATGTCCCTTAATTGCTGTTTACTGGAAAATTGCACAGATGTGGAGACATGCTTGTCTACAGTCTGTTTAAATTAAAATGCTCCCTTCTCCCCTAGAGGCTGAGCGAACACCACTGGGAATACACAGAGCTATATTATAAACGGTGCACACCCCTGTGTCGGCTATCGGCATGGGACGCCGCTGCAGATACTGGGTTGAGAGAACTGTGGGTCACAGATACCTGAGGCGGATTCCTAGAGAGGACACTTCCGTCTCAGTATTCACAGGTACTCATCTCATGCTGAGGTGGCTGTGGTGGGATAGAGAGTAAGTCTGGGGTCCTTTACGCTCTGCACAACCATGGCACATCCCAGGGCCCTTGCCATAAGTGAAGAGTTTGATAACGATTCACTGGACAAAATGTCACTAATTTTTGAGCATCCCTTCTCCTCCCGCCTGATGGATTCCAGCTCCAAGGTGGCTGCATTTTAGTGGCACAGTGAATATTTCAGGATGAAAGATGTTAGAAGATGTGCAATACAAGGCCAAATTCTGAGACAACGGCCCGTACTTTGCTCAGGCCCCAGTGAGGCAAAACTCCCCTTGGAGCAAGAACTGAGTCCAAATGTCAGGAGCCAACTGTGTGTTAATGCACAGACACTGTCGCCATCTCCTCTTGCATTTCAGGCTCTGTCTGTTAATGGGGCAGAGGGACCGGGGCTGTTACCTGATTTGTACCTGCTGGAACTCTTGGAGATTCTGGAGGTTCTACTGTTGCTAAAAACAACATTTTAGCATCTGAACCTACCCCATTTTCACCAAACACAACCAACCTCCTTTGTGAAAACGGGAACAAAGAAGTCATTAAGCACCCCTGACATTTCCACATTTTTGGTTATTGTTTTTCACTCTTTATTTAGTAATGGAGCTAACCTGTCCTGCTTACTTCTAATATACTTGATCTTCTGCATGCTTCTAATATATTTTTAGAATGTTTTCTTTTTACCCTTTATGTCTCTAGCCAGTTTGATCTCATTTTGTGCCCTGGTCTTTCTAATTTTGCCCCTACATACATGTGTTATTTGTTTATATTCCTCCTTTGTAATTTGACCTTGTTTCCAATTTTTGTAAGATACTTTTTTTTAGCTCCTTCAAGATCTGAATAGTGTGGAAGTCGGTAGAGGAAATTTGGCTGCAGGCCTCTATACGAGCAAGAGTCAGGCTAATTCTAACTGTTATAACGCGAGATTTGTAGAAGCAGGGCTCACATCAGAAGCGGGTGGGAAGACAGCAGAGTAGAGTCAGCGTGACCCAGCATTGAGATAGCTATGTTTTGAGAACAGAAGTGAGAAAATACAGGAATTGGCAAGACATAATATAAACAAACTGTTGATCATTACTGTATGTAGCCAAGGTATAAATGCTTGCTTTAATTGTTTATCTTTTGAGAGACCTGCCTAGAAGGGGGAAATCCTGTGTCCTAGTGCACTCTATCCCTCATGTGCAATTGCTTGAGTCAATAAAGTGTATCTGCCTTGCTGCACCCAAAGAAAGAGTGACAACTCTGTTTTTCTCCGACAATTTGGGGGCTCGTCCAGGATGGCAACGCCTAATGGGACAGCGGCAGCTACTGCGGATTGTTCCCCTTCGAACTCCATGGTGCCACAATAGAGGTAAGAGGCCTTTTGAAATCTCGATTGTGGTGTCCGAGGAGGACTGTCCATGGGGCCGTCTGTCCCTGTTGGACTTATGCCATCTGAACATATTGATTGTGCAGCAAGATCAGATGCCGAGCGGTGCTGGGAAACTGTTTTGCTGCCCCCAATAAGGTTAATGCATAAGGTTATTGCATTAGGTTACTGCACCGATGCAGAGGGGTTGTTACTGCCTCAAGGGTTCTATTAAGTCCAGACATAAAGTATTAAGGTTACTGTATATGAGAGATGCATCGTGGTGTAGAGCATCCGGATGCCTCCCTCCCCAAACCATTTCGTTAACCTCCTCTGTTCCTTTATGTTCCCAATTAGTTAAGGAGGGAAAGGAACGGGTTAATTTGACAATTCAGCTTGGCCCAGAGATAAAGAGAGAGCTGCTTTGAGTTCAAGGTCAAGAATTGACACAGACCACGCCAAGTACAAAGAAAAACTGCTTTCAGCAACAGCTGGCTGTGAAAAAAATATAGACAGAGGTAAACCAAAGGCAATACAAGTTACAGGATGAGATTACATTTGCAAAGCTTGGCTGCCCTGTGTGAACCAACAGTCCGCCTTTGCGACCCTTGAGCCGGTGTTGAGCCGGTGTTGTTTGGTGACGCTGAAGAAGACACAGGCAGCCGGCCTGGACTGGAATACTGAGCAAAGGTCTCTGAAAGGGATGCCCCAAGAGACCCTAAGGGAAAACACCCTCCCATCTGTGTGAGTAGTGTCTATATTGAAGCGCTATGGCAGCACCGCTGTAGCATTTTAAGTGTGAACAACCTTTCAAGCAGATCTTCCACAAAAACATCCAGTCTGGATCTGCCAACGGAATTTGAGAATCCAGCACTTCCCTTCTCAGTGTGTCCCACTGGTTAATCACCATCAGTGCTAAATATTTGGCCCTAATTTCTAGAATGAATTTTGGCTGGATTAAGCTTCCAACCCTTCAGTCTTGCTGAGCCTTTCCCTGGTAGATTAGAGAGCCCATTATTATCCCTGGTTTTTTCCTCATGAAAGTCTCAACTTGGTCATCTTTTTAATAAGTTAAAGAGATAAACACCTTGAAGTCTTTAGGTCCGTGTCTTTCTCTATCCTCCAGTCATTTTTGTGGCTCTTTTCTGCCCCCTCTCCATGTTTTCAACATCTTTTTTCAAATGTGGGCCTCAGAACTTGATGCAGTTTGTTTCACCAATTCCATGTGCAGAGGTAAAATCCTGTTACAACTCACCACTCTCCTGTTTATGCATCCAAGGACCACATCTTCCCTTTATGCTACAGTGTCACACTGGGAGCTCTCGATGAGTTGGTTGTCCACCTTATCCCCGAAATCCTTTTCAGGGTTTGTGCGTTCCATAATTCAGTGCTGTAGTCTGTGCATCAGGTCTGCATTCCCTGTTCAGAGAGGATCGTTTTGCCTTTGACTGTATTAAAACATTTTCTTTGCATGGACCCCACTTTCCAAATGCTCCATATCGATCGGTATGCCTGACATGGTCTCCTCATTGAAACAACTCTGCCAATCTTTGGGTCATCCGCAAACTTTATCTGCAGTAATTGGCTATTTCCTTCCAGATCATTGATGAAAATATTGAATAACATAAGGCCTAGAACTGATCCCTACAGAACCCCACTACAAACAGACCCATTTACTGATGAATGCCTATTGAAAACAGATTTCTGAGATCCATCCATTAGCCAGTTTTCAGTCCATTTTAAATGTTCTCTACTGATATTGTGGGATGTTAATTTTTTTTCAACTCAATATTTTCCCCTACTAAATCAAACGCCTCTAAGAAATCAAAGATTGTTACATCTGCGCGGTTCCTTTGATCAACCAATATGTTCTCCCATAAAAAGGATTACATCAGGTTTATTTCACAAGATCTGTTTTGCATTAATTTTGTTGGAGAGTGCAATTAGTTATGTTTTTAGACTTTTTTTTAACTAATCCCATACCAGATTTTCCATTGTGTCTTAACCTGGTCAATTCTTTAATAAGAAAAGCTTTCCCTTATTTTCTAATACTTTACATTTAACACAAGAATTGCCATAACACTTTTCTAGGATTTCCCTTGTTGTTAATATACTTAATAACCTCCTTTTTGTGATCCATAGCCCTGTTAAACAAGTAATTTTACCTGATGTCTTAATGTCCCTAATCAATTTTCATAACTTCTGTTTCTAGTTCTTGGCTATCTATTTTCCCGTTTTTCTCTTTGCTACATATTTCTTCCCCCCGTAATTGCTAACTTCAATTTGCCACTGATTTGGGTATTTACCCAAAGTTGTTCAATTTGCTGACTGTGGAATCATAATTTTTTTTTCTCTCTAACAAACTGTTATCAAAGAACTACCAATTTCCATTCATATTTTTGGGTGTAAATTTTTCGCCCAAATCAGTTTTGCTGACAATTTCCCTCAGCTTTGGGGAATTAGACTTCTTTGAGCACTAAGTGTCTGTAGATAGTACTGGTTGGGAACTGTCCATTTGAATGTTAATCAGTTTCATTTTTTATTTTCCTCTCCTATATCTTATGCTCTCTTCTTTGTCTCTTCTGTAAACTAAAGCTTCCCAGAGTTTTCAATCTGTTTGCATATGGCAGCTTCCACCACTCTCCAAGTATCTCTTGGAAATCTGTTTTATGTATGCTATATCCTTTATAGAGTCTGGTTGACCAAAACTGAACACATCTCCCAAACATGTTATTCTCCATCCCATATTTTAGGGATCTGAACATTGCTTTTGTTTTGTTCACTGCTGTGAATGAGCAGCTGTTTCTCTTGAGCTGCTATCGATGGTGCCCAGGTTTTCTCCTTGAGGTATGTTCTAGTTGGGATGTTTCTCCCAGAACATGTCTTGGCGAAAAGTTTTTTTTTTTCGACTCTCAGATTTCGAGCAACTGGATGAATGGGGAACTTCCTACAGTATGGACTTCCCCCATCACCAAGTGTAGGAATTATTGATACAGGGAGCACAACAAACTGTGGAATTGGATTCAGTAGGGCCATTGTTCATGGTTATTTTCTGTGAATAATGAAAATGTAATTTTTTAAATGTGTGAAAAGTAATCAATTTGCTTCTCGCATCAGAACAGCCTCCACTAGTGCATGCACTGTCTCATATTAATGTTGTCTCTCCATTCAGGGAGTTCTACTGTGACCATCACTTGAGACCCTGGGAACACCCAGAAAGTCAGGGGAATATACAGTACATACAGGAGACAACCTTATGCCTCAGAGTTGGACACGTTTTCCACTGCTCCATGTCAGATTTCAACACAACTGACTTCACCAACCCCTCCACCTTCCTTCTACTTGGCATTCCTGGCCTAGAGGCAGCCCATATCTGGATCTCCATCCCCTTCTGTGCTATGTACGCCATAGCCATGTTGGGGAACTTCACCATCCTGTTCATCGTGAAGAGGGAGCCGAGCCTCCACGAGCCCATGTACTATTTCCTCTGCATGCTGGCCGTCACCGACCTGGTCATGTCCACATCCACCATACCCAAACTACTGAGCATCTTCTGGTTCAATTCCAGGGAGATCAGTTTTAGTGCTTGTCTCACACAGATGTACTTCGTTCACTCCTTCTCAGGGATGGAATCTGGAATCCTCGTGGCCATGGCTTTTGATCGCTACGTGGCCATCTGCTATCCTCTGAGACATTCCACCATCCTGACAAACTCTATTGTGGCCAAGATAGGCCTGGCCGTGGTGCTGCGCAGTGGCATATTCGCATTACCCTACCCCTTCCTGGCGAGGCGGTGGCCATATTGCAGAACAAACATCATCCCCCACTCGTATTGTGCTCATATAGCTGTGGTGAAGCTGGCCTGCGGTGACGTTCGTGTCAGTAGTTACTATGGCCTGTTTGATATTATCTCTGAGAGCGGAATGGATATGTTTTTAATCGCTGTGTCCTACACTCAGATCCTTCGTACCATCTTCCGCCTCCCCACAAAGGATGCCCGACTCAAAACTTTTAGGACCTGCATCTCTCATGTTTGTGCCATCTTAGCTTTGTACCTCCCAGATATCTTCTCCTCTCTTGTGTACCGGTTTGGGCACAACGTGCCCCAACATTTACTCGTTCTCTTTGCCAGTGTGTACCTGCTGGTGCCCCCTGTGCTACACCCCATCATTTACGGGGTGAGGACCAAACAGATCCGGGCCAGGCTGCTCCAGATCTTTACTCATAAACAGACATAAATGTTTTCTCCTTGTGCTCTGGCTCTCAGATTGAGCTCTGTGCAGAGCTGGCTGGTGCATGGTGCTGGGTCCTCTTTCCTGCACCACTTAGTGGAGAGTCAAAGTGAGATTAAAATCTTTCCTGTCCTTCCTGTGCTGTGTTAATGTGAGTATGTCTATGGACACTTCACTGGGTTGCCACATTTCTAATTGTTGGTAGCAACATCCCTGAAATTGCTATCTTGCCCCTCTCTTCTGTCAAGCCTCGACCCTGCTCTGTGTCTTCTCCCCAAGACCCTGCCCCTGACACTTGCTCCTGTCTTCCCCTCCCCTTGTCAGCTGTGACCCAGGCATCTCTAAAACCAATATGTTCTCACATCTTATGACAAGTCACTTAAGGGACACTGGTTGGTGTTAAAATTTTAATGACGATTCTTACCTTGTTACTTACTCTATGGAGATAGAGACCCCGTCAGGTCTCATGGGATCTATCTCAACTGTGGGAGGGGAATGGGGTATAGTGTGTTACAGCAGGAGGCAGATACATCTGGGGTCTAAATAAGAAGATCAGAATGGCCACACTGGGTAAAACCAATGGTCCATGTAGCCCAGTAGCCTGTCTTCTGACAGTGCCCAGTGCCAGGTACTTCTGAGGGAATGAACAGAACAATATAATCCTCTTGTGATTCATGTGGAGCAGCTCCACAGAAGGGGGCAAAATACCTGACCCTGTTCTGCCTCAGCTTCAGCTGGCAGGTGTTTAAGTTTCCAGGCCCAGTAGGAGCTTCTGTGGGAGGGGATGAGCCCAGGGTGCCCCAGCTGGAGGGGAAGAAGAAGCCCTCGGCTCAGGTTGCCCCGAGCCCTGGCCCCAGCCACAGACTGGAGGAAGGAGTGAAAGTCCCCAACCCGGCAGGAGCCGTTGCAGGAGGAAGCCCCGAGCTCGGTGCCTGGTGCAGGAGTTGCGGGGGAAGAGGGGAGGGGAAGGGATAGAAGCTTTGAGCTCAGCTCCTGGACTGCTGCAGAACACAACTGAGAATGTGCCACCCTCATTTCTGCACTGCCGCTGAAGGGGGGTCTGATCTCCCCACCAAGAGCAGCCGTGCAGGGGAAGGACAAATCCTGTCCCTCCCCACAACCAACAGAATAGCAGCCGGGAGCCTCCGGCTCCCTGGAGCACAGGAGATCAGATTTCACAGGGGACAGCTGATATCTTGGTCCGTGACATGTTTTTCACCGCCGTGAAATTGGTAGGGCCCTACTCATTTCTATCCCCTCCACCTTCCAAACCACCGTAGCCCAGGGATTGTCTCATTTCCCCTGTCCTTTGAAGAACCTCAGGGGGCGTTATTTTCTCTCCCTTCCCAGAGCCTTTTGGGGCTGCTCTCTTTCCTCCACCTCCTTTTCCCTTACTGGAGATAGCAACATGTTACGTGGCGCCACCGGTACAGTCACCACACCAGTGGTCTTCTCCCTCTTTGCCCATCTCCGTGGGCCACAGTGTCATTACAGGGGCCCAGGCAGAGGATCATGATGGGTCCACTACCCCATCCCCCACTGTGCTACGGGGTGAGCTTCACCGTTTTCTAGTGGACACCTGTGGTTTCAAGGGTAAGGTGAAGCTCCTCTCCAGCATTAGGGAGGCTTCCATCTCATCCTCTGGGCCATGAGGTCTGTTTTGAAGGAGTGGAGGGGAAGCAGGAGGCAGGACATCCTGGTCTACTGGTGGGCCCGCAACGTCTGTGACAAGCCTTTCAGGTTGGTCAGTGATTGTTGCAAGGCCGGTTGGGGATTCTCCTGCCTGAAAGGATCCTCCTCAGCCCAGAGACTCTAGGGTGGCTCTCCACAGCTGCCATGTGCTCTCCTTTCTTTGTCCTTTTTAAAACAGAGACTAGTGATCCAGAGATGGGAGAGTGCCAGTTTGCTCTTGTGTAGGTGGCTTCTCCTTCCCACTCGGGGAAGGGCCACAAGGGATCCAAGATTGGCTTAATCTGACCGTGTTTGTATTGAGGATTAAAAATTCAATGGCTGAAAAAGGCAATACAGCAATACATGAAAATGTTGTGCTCGCTGCCTGATATACACGTGAGAGGAAGAACAGTGAAGCTTTCTCAGTAAATTAAACTCCAATCAAACCAAAACAAGCTTCAAAGGGTCCTGTGGCACCTTATAGTCTGAAGGGGAGAGGTATTGGAGCATAAGCGTTTGTGGGTGAATACCCACTTCGTCGTGTATTCACTTTGTCGGGTATTCGTTTTCCACTGCTTGCATCCGACGAAGTGGGTATTCACCCACGAAAGCTTATGCTCCAATACCTCTGTTAGTCTATAAGGTACCACAGGACTCTTTGTCGCTTCTACAGATCCAGACTAACACGGTTACTGCTCTGATACTCAAAACAAGCTTGACTCATTTAATCCCATTGTCACAGAATGACATAGTGTTATGTACAAGTTGTGTAATAAAAAACCAGGAGAGAGGCAGCATCCAAATGCGTAGAGGGGTTGTACCTCACTGATTCAGGAGTGATGTGTAAACTGTTTGTACCGGTGTATAAAAACACACCCCTGAGGGATTGTCTTTGTCTGACCTGGGGGCAGTGGAAAGTCCCGGCACTAACTGAGCCGGTCCATTGTCAGGGGGCACATATTCGTACAGTAACTCCTCACTTATCGTTGTAGTTGCGTTCCTGAAAAATGTGACTTTAAGTGAAATGATGTTAAGCAAATCCAATTTCCGCATCAGAATTAATGTAAATAGGGGGGGTTAGGCTCAAGGGAATTTTTTTTTTGCCAGACAAAAGGCATTATATACATTTTAAACAATTTAAAACAAGAAATTTAAAACTGGTATGTGTGGTGGAGGGTGCAGGGGTCAGGGCAGGTTGCTGGGGGTGTGTGAGCACAGTACAGGAGTCTGGGGGGTCTGAGGGGGATCAGGGATAAGGGCAGGGAACTGGGGGTGTGGGCTGGGGTCATGGAGGTGCCCACGGCCGGGGACTGGAGGGGGTATGCTCCGATTCCAGACCCTACCACAAGACCCCGCCCTCACCTCTCCACCTCCTCCTCCCCCCAGGAGCGGGGAACGCGCTGAGGCTCCACTCCCCCTCCTTCCTCCTGCGGGCAAGCAGCCGATTAGCAGGGAGAGACGGGGAAGGAATGTAGCACGCTGCGGAAAGAGGTGGGGGAGGATCTGGCTGCCGGCAGATCCCAGTGCGATGGGCCCTAAAGCAGAGCTACAAAGTCCATTTATTTATACTAAACATGATAATAGTCATTAAAACACAAGAAGCAATAACAGATTCATCTCAAGTTGAACAGTCCACCCCTAGTACTCCTCTGGGACCTTCTTAAGAGTGGTGGCACCAAACATGACTTGCTTTCAGTAACAAATTGCTGCCTCAAGGCATCGCTCATCCTCACGGCCCTGCGCTGGGCCCCTCTAATAGCCCTGGTGTCTGGCTGTTCAAATTCAGCCTCCAGGAGATCAGCCTCAGCGGTCTATGCCAGAGTGAAGCTTTCACCCTTCCCTTCACAAATATTATACAGGGTACAGCAGGCAGCTAAAAACATAGGTATGTTGTCATTGCCATCAAGAGGTAGGCAGCATCTCCCCGGATCAAAATGAGAATTTTGGCTTCCCCTACGATGATCTTCTTGTCCTGGAAAAAAGGCTCGGCTTGCAGCTTCCAGAACAGGCCTGTGTTCTGAAAGATTCGTGCGCCATGCATCTTTCTGGACCAGCCTGTATTAATGTCCATGAAACACCCATGGTGATCGACAAGCGCCCAACTTGCCCTTTCCAAATTGGTTAGCAACCGATCTGCAGCTGTCCGGAGTAGACAGCTTCCACAGTGTGATCGCCATGTGCTTCTCCTTCATAAGGGAATCTCTCATTCTCATGTCCTTGTGGCACAGGGTGGTGGCGAGCTCATCTACACTCCCATGCAAGTGCCATTTCTCATACAGAAGTTCTGCTGTCAATACTCGTCATCCCAGACTTGCATGATGATATGATCCCGCCTCTCAGTGCTTGTTTCCCGAGCACAAAACCAGCTTTCCAATGTGGTCAGCATGTCCGTAAATACCACACCCAATCTTTTGTTGTCTCTACTAGGTGTGTAAAAATATCCGTCGCACTCCTCACCCTCACTTTGCCAATTAAGGAGTTGCAGGACTGCCGTTCATGACTTGTTAGTTAGACCCATCAGCATGATCATGAACAGTTCTGGATCCGTTCCCACACACTATAAAGGTGGACAGGGCGTGCAGTACAAAAACTGTTGAAAGATGGCGCCAAATGCGGATGGAAGGGAAAGGTCTGCTGGGGACTGAAGTGATGCAAGATGGGGCATTGGGAAAGGGCCTAGGTTGCCCTATGACCCAACTTCCCTTCCCACAAATGTCAGCGGCTGAAGGGGAATAGATGCTCTGTGGGATAGCTGCCCAGAGTGCACCACTCCAACTACCGCTGCAAATGCTGCAAGTTTTGCAAGTGTGGCCATGACATTGCGCTGGCAGCTGACAGTGTGAACACACAGCAGCGCTATCCCTGCAGTGCTCTCTGAGGGGGGTTAACTACCGTATCCTTACATCTGCAAGTGTGGACATAGCCTAAGTCTGCTCCCCTGAAGCGACCCTAGTGACTGTGATGGGGGCAGTGATCCATCTATCGGGGATCAGTTTATCGTGTCTAGTGTAGATGTAATAAATCGATTATGAAGGACGCTCCCCGTCGACTCCGAAACTCTGCAGGACGTGGAAGCGGAGTCGATGAGGGAGTAGCTGCGGTCAACTTGTCACCATGTCCACGACCAGGTAAGTCGCCATAAGGTACTTTATATCTTAGGTCGACCCCCCCACACACTAATGTAGCCCAGGCCTGAGAGGCAGCAGAAGAGGTGTCCCAGAGTTCACAGGACTGGGAGCTCACAGAGTTCGACTAGTTCTGAAAACCTCAGATTCACCTTGACAGGATTGCAAAGGCTCAGGATCCCCCTTTCAGCCTTTCCTCTGCATCCCACCCAATGGATAGTCCCTGAAAGAGCGGGAGTCCATTTCCCTCTTGGTGTAACAGAGAGACCATAGTTACACCTGGGAAGTCAGGACTCCTGGGTTCTGTCTGTCATAATGTCTCTCATTCTGTGTGTGATCTTGGCCTGCTCATATCTCCCCGTGCCTCAGTTTACCTATCTGTATACTGGGGATATTTTCATAATGAATTTCCTTTGCTAGCTCTTTTGAAGGTCCTTCAATGAAGAGTTCTGCAGAGTATGATGAGAGTGAGGAGTCATCTTTTTCCAGATCCATCCTGGTAATTTACAAGGTACCAGAGCATATGGACATCTAGGCATTATCCCTTATTTTCTTTCCAATCAAATATATTTTATAAATATACGCAAAACAGCCAATTCCTCTCTGACTCAGCACAGAGCCCAGGAGTTCTCATTTCCCGTGGGAATGTCCCTTAATTGCTGTTTACTGGAAAATTGCACAGATGTGGAGACATGCTTGTCTACAGTCTGTTTAAATTAAAATGCTCCCTTCTCCCCTAGAGGCTGAGCGAACTCCACTGGGAATACACAGAGCTATATTATAAACGGTGCACACCCCTGTGTCGGCTATCGGCATGGGACGCCGCTGCAGATACTGGGTTGAGAGAACTGTGGGTCACGGATACCTGAGGGGGATTCCTAGAGAGGACACTTCCGTCTCAGTATTCACAGGTACTCATCTCATGCTGAGGTGGCTGTGGTGGGATAGAGAGTAAGTCTGGGGTCCTTTACGCTCTGCACAACCATGGCACATCCCAGGGCCCTTGCCATAAGTGAAGAGTTTGATAACGATTCACTGGACAAAATGTCACTAATTTTTGAGCATCCCTTCTCCTCCCGCCTGATGGATTCCAGCTCCAAGGTGGCTGCATTTTAGTGGCACAGTGAATATTTCAGGATGAAAGATGTTAGAAGATGTGCAATACAAGGCCAAATTCTGAGACAACGGCCCGTACTTTGCTCAGGCCCCAGTGAGGCAAAACTCCCCTTGGAGCAAGAACTGAGTCCAAATGTCAGGAGCCAACTGTGTGTTAATGCACAGACACTGTCGCCATCTCCTCTTGCATTTCAGGCTCTGTCTGTTAATGGGGCAGAGGGACCGGGGCTGTTACCTGATTTGTACCTGCCGGAACTCTTGGAGATTCTGGAGGTTCTACTGTTGCTAAAAACAACATTTTAGCATCTGAACCTACCCCATTTTCACCAAACACAACCAACCTCCTTTGTGAAAACGGGAACAAAGAAGTCATTAAGCACCCCTGACATTTCCACATTTTTGGTTATTGTTTTTCACTCTTTATTTAGTAATGGAGCTAACCTGTCCTGCTTACTTCTAATATACTTGATCTTCTGCATGCTTCTAATATATTTTTACAATGTTTTCTTTTTACCCTTTATGTCTCTAGCCAGTTTGATCTCATTTTGTGCCTTTGTCTTTCTAATTTTGCCCCTACATACATGTGTTATTTGTTTATATTCCTCCTTTGTAATTTGACCTTGTTTCCAATTTTTGTAAGATACTTTTTTTTAGCTCATTCAAGATCTGAATAGTGTGGAAGTCGGTAGAGGAAATTTGGCTGCAGGCCTCTATATGAGCAAGATTCAGGCTAATTCTAACTGTAATAACGCAAGATTTGTAGAAGCAGGGCTCACATCAGAAGCGGGTGGGAAGACAGCTGAGTAGAGTCAGCGTGACCCAGCATTGAGATAGCTATGTTTTGAGAACAGAAGTGAGAAAATACAGGAATTGGCAAGACATAATATAAACAAACTGTTGATCATTACTGTATGTAGCCAAGGTATAAATGCTTGCTTTAATTGTTTATCTTTTGAGAGACCTGCCTAGGAGGGGGAAATCCTGTGTCCTAGCGCACTCTATCCCTCATGTGCAATTGCTTGAGTCAATAAAGTGTATCTGCCTTGCTGCACCCAAAGAAAGAGTGACAACTCTGTTTTTCTCTGACAATTTGGGGGCTCGTCCAGGATGGCAACGCCTAATGGGACAGCGGCAGCTACTGCGGATTGTTCCCCTTCGAACTCCATGGTACCACAATAGAGGTAAGAGGCCTTTTGAAATCTCTATTGTGGTGTCGGAGGAGGACTGTCCATGGGGCCGTCTGTCCCTGTTGGACTTATGCCATCTGAACTTATTGATTGTGCAGCAAGATCAGATGCCGAGCGGTGCTGGGAAACTGTTTTGCCGCCCCCAATAAGGTTAATGCATAAGGTTATTGCATTAGGTTACTGCACCGATGCAGAGGGGTTGTTACTGCCTCAAGAGTTCTATTAAGTCCAGACATAAAGTATTAAGGTTACTGTATATGAGAGATGCATCGTGGTGTAGAGCATCCGGATGCCTCCCTCCCCAAACCATTTCGTTAACCTCCTCTGCTCCTTTATATTCCCAATTAGTTAAGGAGGGAAAGGAACGGGTTAATTTGACAATTCATCTTGGCCCAGATATAAAGAGAGAGCTGCTTTGAGTTCAAGGTCAAGAATAGACACAGACCATGCCAAGTACAAAGAAAAACTGCTTTCAGCAACAGCTGGCTGTGAAAAAAATATAGACAGAGGTAAACCAAAGGCAATACAAGTTACAGGATGAGATTACATTTGCAAAGCTTGGCTGCCCTGTGGGAACCAACAGTCCGCCTTTGCGACCCTGGAGCCGGTGTTGTTTGGTGACGCTGAAGAAGACACAGGCAGCCGGCCTGGACTGGAAGACTGAGCAAAGGTCTCTGAAAGGGATGCCCCAAGAGACCCCAAGGGAAAACACCCAGGAGCAGAAGCAAGTTGGAGATTTTTTCTGCGTACCTCTGGACAACCTGTGCACAGGATAACCTCCGTCCACCCCTGTCTCTCTCTCTCTCTCTCCTACCCCTAGGCCTGGCCAGCCGGGGCAACGTGTTTGTGAGTATGAAAGAAAAAGGTTGCAGGTGGGTCTACCCCTGGCCGTAGCAAGGGGTCTCTATCCAGTTTGATCTCATTTTGTGCCTTGGAGGTTCTACGGTTGCTAAAAAGAACATTTTAACATCTAAACCTACCCCATTTTCACTGGCATTCTGTATGATAGGTGTCCAAACACAACCAGCCTTCTTTGTGAAAACCGTAACAAAGAAGTCATTAAGCACCTCTGCCATTTCCACATTTTTGGTTATTGTTTTTCACTCTTCATTTAGTAACAGACCTACCGTGTGCTTGGTCTTCCGCTTCATTCTAATATATTTTTAGAATGTTTTCTTATTACAATTTACGTATCTAGCCAGTAGGATCTCATTTTGTGTCTTGGCCTTTCTAATTTGGACCCTAAATACATGTGTTATTTGTTTATATTCCTCCTTTGTAATTTGAACTTGTTTCCAAGTTTTTCAAGATACTTTTTTTTTAGCTCATTCACGATCTGAATAGTATGCTCTTGTCTCCTTAATAATGTCTCTTTGAAAAACAGACAGCTGTCTTCTATTGTTTTTCCCTTAGCCTTGCTTCCTATGAGATCTCACCTACCAACTCCCTGAGTTTGCTAAAGTCTGCCTTCTTGAAATCCATTGTCTTTACTTTGCTGTTTTCCCTCCTACCATTCCTTAGAATCATGAACTCTATCATGTCATGATCACTTCACCCAAGCTGCCTTCCACTTTCATATACTCACCCAGTTCCTCCTTATATGTCAAAATAAAGTGTAGAACAGCCTCTTTCCAGGTAGCTTTCTCCAGCTACTGGAACAAAAAAGTGTCTCCAATACATTCCAAGAACGTGTTGGATACTCTGTACTCTGGTGCTGACAGCATGAGATGAATTCTTACATCGACCTAGCTACCACCTCTCGGGTGCTACCTAGGAGGAGGGGAGAACCCCTCCCATCTGTGTGAGTAGTGTCTATATTGAAGCGCTATGGCAGGACCGCTGTAGCATTTTAAGTGTAAACAACCTTTCAAGCAGATCTTCCTCAAAAACATCCAGTCTGGATCTGCCAACGGAATTTGAGAATCCAGCACTTCCCTTCTCAGTGTGTCCCACTGGTTAATCACCATCAGTGCTAAATATTTGGTCCTAATTTCTAGATGGAATTTTGGCTGGATTAAGCTTCCAACCCTTCAGTCTTGCTGAGCCTTTCCCTGGTAGATTAGAGAGCCCATTATTATCCCTGGTTTTTTCCTCATGAAAGTCTCAACTTGGTCATCTTTTTAATAAGTTAAAGAGATAAACACCTTGAAGTCTTTAGGTCCGGGTCTTTCTCTATCCTCCTGTCTTTTTTTGTGGCTCTTTTCTGCCCCCTTTCCATGTTTTCAACATCTTTTTTCAAATGTGGGCCTCAGAACTCGATGCAGTTTGTTTCACCAATCCCATGTGCAGAGGTAAAATCCTGTTACAACTCACCACTCTCCTGTTTATGCATCCAAGGTGTACATCATCCCTTTATGCTACAGCGTCACACTGGGAGCTCTCGATGAGTTGGTTGTCCACCTTATCCCCGAAATCCTTTTCAGGGTTTGTGCGTTCCATAATTCAGTGCTGTAGTCTGTGCATCAGGTCTGCATTCCCCGTTCAGAGAGGATCATTTTGCCTTTGACTGTATTAAAACATTTTCTTTGCATGGACCCCACTTTCCAAATGCTCCATATCGATCGGTATGCCTGACATGGTCTCCTCATTGAAACAACTCTGCCAATCTTTGGGTCATCCGCAAACTTTATCTGCAGTAATTGGCTATTTCCTTCCAGATCATTGATGAAAATATTGAATAACATAAGGCCTAGAACTGATCCCTACAGAACCCCACTACAAACAGACCCATTTACTGATGAATGCCTATTGAAAACAGATTTCTGAGATCCATCCATTAGCCAGTTTTCAGTCCATTTTAAATGTTCTCTACTGATATTGTGGGATGTTAATTTTTTTCAACTCAATATTTTCCCCTACTAAATCAAATGCCTCTGAGAAATCAAGGATTGTTACATCTGCACGGTTCCCTTGATCAACCAATATGTTCTCCCATAAAAAGGATGAAATCAGGTTTATTTGACAAGATCTGTTTTGCATTAATCTTGTTGGAGAGTGCAATTAGTTATGTTTTTAGACTTTTTTTTAACTAATCCCATACCAGATTTTCCATTGTGTCTTAACCTGGTCAATTCTTTAATAAGAAAAGCTTTCCCTTCATTTCTAATACTTTACATTTAACACAGGAATTGCCATAACACTTTTCTAGGATTTCCCTTGTTGTTAATATACTTAATAACCTCCTTTTTGTGATCCATAGCCCTGTTAAACAAGTAATTTTACCTGATGTCTTAATGTCCCTAATCAATTTTTATAACTTCTGTTTCTAGATCTTGGCTATCTATTTTCCCTTTTTTCTCTTTGCTACATATTTCTTCCCCCCATAATTGCTAACTTCAATTTGCCACTGATTTGGGTATTTACCCAAAGTTGTTCAATTTGTTGACTGTGAAATCATAATTTTTTTTTCTCTCTAACAAACTGTTATCAAAGAACTACCAATTTCCATTCATATTTTTGGGTGTAAATTTTTCGCCCAAATCAGTTTTGCTGACAATTTCCCTCAGCTTTGGGGAATTAGACTTCTTTGAGCACTAAGTGTCTGTAGATAGTACTGGTTGGGAACTGTCCATTTGAATGTTAATCAGTTTCATTTTTTATTTTCCTCTCCTATATCTTATGCTCTCTTCTTTGTCTCTTCTGTAAACTAAAGCTTCCCAGAGTTTTCAATCTGTTTGCATATGGCAGCTTCCACCACTCTCCAAGTATCTCTTGGAAATCTGTTTTATGTGTGCTATATCCTTTATAGAGTCTGGTTGACCAAAACTGAACACATCTCCCGAACATGTTATTCTCCATCCCATATTTTAGGGATCTGAACATTGCTTTTGTTTTGTTCACTGCTGTGAATGAGCAGCTGTTTCTCTTGAGCTGCTATCGATGGTGCCCAGGTTTTCTCCTTGAGGTATGTTGTAGTTGGGATGTTTCTCCCAGAACATGTCTTGGCGAAAAGTTTTTTTTTTTCGACTCTCAGATTTCGAGCAACTGGATGAATGGGGAACTTCCTACAGTATGGACTTCCCCCATCACCAAGTGTAGGAATTATTGATACAGGGAGCACAACAAACTGTGGAATTGGATTCAGTAGGGCCATTGTTCATGGTTATTTTCTCTGAATAATGAAAATGTAATTTTTTAAATGTGTGAAAAGTAATCAATTTGCTTCTCGCATCAGAACAGCCTCCACTAGTGCATGCACTGTCTCATATTAATGTTGTCTCTCCATTCAGGGAGTTCTACTGTGACCATCACTTGAGACCCTGGGAACACCCAAAAAGTCAGGGGAATATACGGTACATACAGGAGACAACCTTATGCGTCAGAGTTGGACACGTTCTCCACTACTCCATGTCAGATTTCAACACAACTGACTTCACCAACCCCTCCACCTTCCTTCTACTTGGCATTCCTGGCCTAGAGGCAGCCTATAACTGGATTTCCATCCCCTTCTGTGCCATGTACGCCATAGCCATGATGGGGAACTTCACCATCCTGTTCATCGTGAAGAGGGAGCCGAGCCTCCACGAGCCCATGTACTATTTCCTCTGCATGCTGGCTGTCACTGACCTGGTCATGTCCACATCCACCATACCCAAACTACTGAGCATCTTCTGGTTCAATTCCAGGGAGATCAGTTTTAGTGCTTGTCTCACCCAGATGTACTTCGTTCACTCCTCCTCAGCGATGGAATCTGGAATCCTCGTGGCCATGGCTTTTGATCGCTATGTGGCCATCTGCCATCCTCTGAGATATTCCACCATCCTGACAAACTCTATTGTGGCCAAGATAGGCCTGGCCGTGGTGCTGCGCAGTGGCATATTCGCATTACCCTACCCCTTCCTGGTCAGGCAGTGGCCATATTGCAGAACAAACATTATCCCCCACTCGTATTGTGCTCATATAGCTGTGGTGAAGCAGGCCTGCGGTGACGTTCGCGTCAGTAGTTACTATGGCCTGTTTGATATTATCTCTGAGAGCGGAATGGATATGTTTTTAATCGCCGTGTCCTACACTCAGATCCTTCGTACCATCTTCCGCCTCCCCACAAAGGATGCCCGGCTCAAAACGTTTAGGACCTGCATCTCTCATGTTTGTGCCATCTTAGCTTTGTACCTCCCAGATATCTTCTCCTCTCTTGTGTACCGGTTTGGGCACAACGTGCCCCAACATTTCCTCGTTCTCTTTGCCAGTGTGTACCTGCTGGTTTCCCCCGTGCTACACCCCATCATTTATGGGGTGAGGACCAAACAGATCCGGGCCAGGCTGCTCCAGATCTTTACTCATAAAGAGACATAAATGTTTTCTCCTTGTGCTCTGGCTCTCAGATTGAGCTCTGTGCAGAGCTGGCTGGTGCATGGTGCTGGGGCCTCTTTCCTGCACCACTTAGTAGAGATTCAAAGTGAGATTAAAATCTTTCCTGTCCTTCCTGTGCTGTGTTAATGTGAGTATGTCTATAGACACTTCACTGGGTTGCCACATTTCTAATTGTTGGTAGCAACATCCCTGAAATTGCAATCTTGCCCCTCTCTTCTGTCAAGCCTCGACCCTGCTCTGTGTCTTCTCCCCAAGACCCTGCCCCTGACACTTGCTCCTGTCTTCCCCTCCCCTTGTCAGCTGTGACCCTGGCATCTCTAAAACCAATATGTTCTCACATCTTATGACAAGTCACTTAAGGGACACTGGTTGGTGTTAAAATTTTAATGACGATTCTTACCTTGTTACTTACTCTATGGAGATAGAGACCCCGTCAGGTCTCATGGGATCTATCTCAACTGTGGGAGGGGAGTGGGGTATAGTGTGTTACAGCAGGAGGCAGATACATCTGGGGTCTAAATAAGAAGATCAGAATGGCCACACTGGGTAAAACCAATGGTCCATGTAGCCCAGTAGCCTGTCTTCTGACAGTGCCCAGTGCCAGGTACTTCTGAGGGAATGAACAGAACAATATAATCCTCTTGTGATTCATGTGGAGCAGCTCCACAGAAGGGGGTAAAATCCCCGACCCTGTTCTGCATCAGCTTCAGTTGGCAGGTGTTTAAGTTTCCAGGCCCAGTAGGAGCCTCTGGGGGAGGGGATGAGCCCAGGGTGCCCCAGCTGGAGGGGAAGAAGAAGCCCTCGGCTCAGGTTGCCCCGAGCCCTGGCCCCAGCCACAGATTGGAGGAAAGAGTGAAAGTCCCCAGCCCGGCAGGAGCCGTTGCAGGAGGAAGCCCCGAGCTCGGTGCCTGGTGCTGTGGCAGGAGTTTCGGGGGGAGAGGGGAGGGGAAGTGACAGAAGCTTTGAGCTCAGCTCCTGGGCTGCTGCAGAACACAACTGAGCATGTGCCACCCTCATTTCTGTGCTGCCGCTGAAGGTGGGTCTGTTCTCCCCACCAAGAGCGGCCGTGCAGGGGAAGGACAAATCCCGCCCCACCCCACAACCAACAGAATAGCAGCCGGGAGCCTCCGGCTCCCTGCAGCACAGGAGATCAGATTTCACAGGGGACAGCTGATTTCTTGGTCCGTGACACGTTTTTCACCGCCGTTCAATTGGTAGGGACCTACTCATTTCTATCCCCTCTATTTCCCATACCACTGTGGCCCAGGGGTTGTCTCATTTCCCCTGTCCGTTGAAGAACCTCAGGGGGCGTTTTTTTCTCTCCCTTCCCAGAGCATTTTGGGGCTGCTCTCTTTCCTCCACCTCCTTTTCCCTTATTGGAGATAGAGACGTGTTACGTGGCGCCACCAGTACAGTCACCAAACCAGTGGTCTTCTCCCTCTTTGCCCATCTCCGTGGGCCGCAGTGTCATTACAGGGGCCCAGGCAGAGGATCATGATGGGTCCACGACACCATCCCCCACTGTGCTACGGGGTGAGCTTCACCGTTTTCTAATCGACACCTGTGGTTTCAAGGGTAAGGTGAAGCTCCTCTCCAGCATTAGGGAGGCTTCCATCTCATCCTCTGGGCCATGAGGTCTGTTTTGAAGGAGTGGAGGGGAAGCAGGAGGCAGGACATCCTGGTCTACTGGTGGGCCCGCAACGTCTGTGACAAGCCTTTCAGGTTGGTCAGTGATTGTTGCAAGGCCGGCTGGGGATTCTCCTGCCTGAAAGGATCCTCCTCAGCCCAGAGACTCTAGGGTGGATCTCCACAGCTGCCATGTGCTCTCCTTTTTTGTCCTTTTTAAAACAGAGACTAGTGATCCAGAGATGGGAGAGTGCCAGTTTGCTCTTGTGTAGGTGGCTTCTCCTTCCCACTCAGGGAAGGGCCACAAGGGATCCAAGATTGGCTTAATCTGGCCGTGTTTGTACTGAGGATTAAAAATTCAATGGCTGAAAAAGGCAATACAGCAATACATGAAAATGTTGTGCTCGCTGCCTGATATACACGTGAGAGGAAGAACAGTGAAGCTTTCTCAGTAAATTAAACTCCAATCAAACCAAAACAAGCTTCAAAGGGTCCCATGGCACCTTATAGTCTAACAGAGGTATTGGACCATAAGCGTTTGTGCGTGAATACCCACTTCGTCATGTATTCACTTTGTCGGGTATTCGTTTTCCACTGCTTGCATCCGACGAAGTGGGTATTCACCCACGAAAGCTTATGCTCCAATACCTCTGTTAGTCTATAAGGTACCACAGGACTCTTTGTCGCTTCTACAGATCCAGACTAACATGGTTACCGCTCTGATACTCAAAACAAACTTGACTCATTTAATCCCATTGTCACAGAATGACATAGTGTTATGTACAAGTAGTGTAATAAAAAACCAGGAGAGAGGCAGCATCCAAATGCGTAGAGGGGTTGTACCTCACTGATTCAGGAGTGATGTGTAAACTGTTTGTACCGGTGTATAAAAACACACCCCTGAGGGGTTGTCTTTGTCTGACCTGGGGGCAGTGGAAAGTCCCGGCACTAACTGAGCCGGTCCATTGCCAGGGGGCACATATTCGTACAGTAACTCCTCACTTATCGTTGTAGTTGCGTTCCTGAAAAATGTGACTTTAAGTGAAATGATGTTAAGCAAATCCAATTTCCGCATCAGAATTAATGTAAATAGGGGGGGTTAGGCTCAAGGGAATTTTTTTTTTGCCAGACAAAAGGCATTATATACATTTTAAACAATTTAAAACAAGAAATTTAAAACTGGTATGTGTGGTGGAGGGTGCAGGGGTCAGGGCAGGGTGCTGGGGGTGTGTGAGCACAGTACAGGAGTCTGGGGGGTCTGAGGGGGTTCAGTGATCAGGGCAGGGAGCTGGGGGTGTGGGCTGGGGTCATGGAGGTGCCCACAGCCGGGGACTGGAGGGGGTATGCTCCGATTCCAGACCCTACCACAAGACCCCGCCCTCACCTCTCCACCTCCTCCTCCCCCCAGGAGCGGGGAACGCGCTGAGGCTCCATTCCCCCTCCTTCCTTCTGCTGGCAAGCAGCCGATCAGAAGGGAGAGAGCGGGAGGGATCGCTGCCCGCTGCGGAAAGAGGTGGGGGAGGATCTGGCTGCCGGCAGATCCCAGTGCGATGGGCCCTAAAGCAGAGCTACAAAGTCCATTTATTTATACTAAACATGATAATATTCATTAAAACACAACTTAGAAGCAATAACAGATTCATCTCAAGTTGAACAGTTCACCCCTAGTACTCCTCTGGGACCTTCTTAAGAGTGGTGGCACCAAACATGACTTGCTTTCAGTAACAAATTGCTGCCTCAAGGCATCGCTCATCCTCACGGCCCTGCGCTGGGCCCCTCTAATAGCCCTGGTGTCTGGCTGTTCAAATTCAGCCTCCAGGAGATCAGCCTCAGCGGTCTATGCCAGAGTGAAGCTTTCACCCTTCCCTTCACAAATATTATACAGGGTACAGCAGGCAGCTAAAAACATAGGTATGTTATCATTGCCATCAAGAGGTAGGCAGCATCTCCCCGGATCAAAATGAGAATTTTGGCTTCCCCTACGATGATCTTCTTGTCCTGGAAAAAAGGCTCGGCTTGCAGCTTCCAGAACAGGCCTGTGTTCTGAAAGATTCGTGCGCCGTGCATCTTTCTGGACCAGCCTGTATTAATGTCCATGAAACACCCATGGTGATTGACAAGCGCCCAACTTGCCCATTCCAAATTGGTTAGCAACCGATCTGCAGCTGTCCGGAGTAGACAGCTTCCACAGTGTGATCGCCATGTGCTTCTCCTTCATAAGGGAATCTCTCATTCTCATGTCCTTGTGGCACAGGGTGGTGGCGAGCTCATCTACACTCCCATGCAAGTGCCTTTTCTCATACAGAAGTTCTGCTGTCAATACTCGTCATCCCAGACTTGCATGATGATATGATCCCGCCCCTCAGTGCTTGTTTCCCGAGCACAAAACCAGCTTTCCAATGTGGTCAGCATGTCCGTAAATACCACAACCAATCTTTTGTTGTCTCTACTAGGTGTGTAAAAATATCCGTCGCACTCCTCACCCTCACTTTGCCAATTAAGGAGTTGCAGGACTGCCGTTCATGACTTGTTAGTGAGACCCATCAGCATGATCATGAACAGTTCGGGATCCGTTCCCACACACTATAAAGGTGGACAGGGCGTGCAGTACAAAAACTGTTGAAAGGTGGCGCCAAATGCGGATGGAAGGGAAAGGTCTGCTGGGGACTGAAGTGATGCAAGACGGGGCATTGGGAAAGGGCCTAGGTTGCCCTATGACCCAACTTCCCTTCCCACAAATGTCAGCGGCTGAAGGGGAATAGATGCTCTGTGGGATAGCTGCCCAGAGTGCACCACTCCAACTACCGCTGCAAATGCTGCAAGTTTTGCAAGTGTGGCCATGACATTGCGCTGGCAGCTGACAGTGTGAACACACAGCAGCGCTATCCCTGCAGTGCTCTCTGAGGGGGGTTAACTACCGTATCCTTACATCTGCAAGTGTGGACATAGCCTAAGTCTGCTCCCCTGAAGCGACCCTAATGACTGTGATGGGGGCAGTGATCCATCTATCGGGGATCAGTTTATCGTGTCTAGTGTAGATGTAATAAATCGATTATGAAGGACGCTCCCCGTCGACTCCGAAACTCCGCAGGACGTGGAAGCGGAGTCGATGAGGGAGTAGCTGCGGTCAACTTGTCACCATGTCCACGCCCAGGTAAGTCACCATAAGGTACTTTATATCTTAGGTCGACCCCCCCACACACTAATGTAGCCCAGGCCTGAGATGCAGCAGAAGAGGAGTCCCAGAGTCCCAGAGTCCGACTAGTTCTGAACACCTCAGATTCACCTTGACAGGATGGCAAAGGCTCAGGATCCCCCTTTCAGCCTTTCCTCTGCATCCCACCTAATGGATAGTCCCTGAAAGAGCGGGAGTCCATTTCCCTCTTGGTGTGACGGAGAGACCATGGTTACACCTGGGAAGTCAGGACTCCTGGGTTCTGTCTGTCATAATGTCTCTCATTCTGTGTGTGACCTTGGCCTGCTCATAGCTCCCCGTGGCTCAGTTTACCTATCTGTATACTGGGGATATTTTCATAATGAATTTCCTTTGCTAGCTGTTTTGAAGGTCCTTCAATGAAGAGTTCTGCAGAGTATGATGAGAGTGAGGAGTCATCTTTTTCCAGATCCATCCTGGTAATTTACAAGGTACCAGAGCATATGGACATCTAGGCATTATCCCTTATTTTCTTTCTAATCAAATATATTTTATAAATATACACAAAACAGCCAATTCCTCTCTGACTCAGCACAGAGCCCAGGAGTTCTCATTTACCCCTGGGAAAGTACCTTAATTGCTGTTTACTGGAAAATTGCACAGATGTGGAGACATGCTTGTCTACAGTCTGTTTAAATTAAAATGCTCCCTTCTCCCCTAGAGGCTGAGCGAACTCCACTGGGAATACACAGAGCTATATTATAAATGGTGCACACCCCTGTGTCGGCTATCGGCATGGGACGCCGCTGCAGATACTGGGTTGAGAGAACTGTGGGTCACGGATACCTGAGGGGGATTCCTAGAGAGGACACTTCCGTCTCAGAATTCACAGGTACTCATCTCATGCTGAGGTGGCTGTGGTGGGATAGAGAGTAAGTCTGGGGTCCTTTACGCTCTGTACAACCATGGCACATCCCAGGGCCCTTGCCATAAGTGAAGAGTTTGATAACGATTCACTGGACAAAATGTCACTAATTTTCGAGCATCCCTTCTCCTCCCGCCTGATAGATTCCAGCTCCAAGGTGGTTGCATTTTAGTGGCACAGTGAATATTTCAGGATGAAAGATGTTAGAAGATGTGCAATACAAGGCCAAATTCTGAGACCACGGCCCATACTTTGCTCAGGCCCCAGTGAGGCAAAACTTCCCTTGGAGCAAGAACTGAGTCCAAATGTCAGGAGCCAACTGTGTGTTAATGCAGAGACACTGTCACCCCCTCCTCTTGCATTTCAGGCTCTGTCTGTTAATGGGGCAGAGGGACCGGGGCTGTTACCTGATTTGTACCTGCTGGAACTCTTGGAGATTCTGGAGGTTCTACTGTTGCTAAAAACAACATTTTAGCATCTGAACCTACCCCATTTTCACCAAACACAACCAACCTCCTTTGTGAAAACGGGAACAAAGAGGTCATTAAGCACCCCTGACATTTCCACATTTTTGGTTATTGTTTTTCACTCTTTATTTAGTAATGGAGCTAACCTGTCCTGCTTACTTCTAATATACTTGATCTTCTGCTAGCTTCTAATATATTTTTAGAATGTTTTCTTTTTACCCTTTATGTCTCTAGCCAGTTTGATCTCATTTTGTGCCTTGGTCTTTCTAATTTTGCCCCTACATACATGTGTTATTTGTTTATATTCCTCCTTTGTAATTTGACCTTGTTTCCAATTTTTGTAAGATACTTTTTTTTAGCTCATTCAAGATCTGAATAGTGTGGAAGTCGGTAGAGGACATTTGGCTGCAGGCCTCTATATGAGCAAGATTCAGGCTAATTCTAACTGTAATAACGCAAGATTTGTAGAAGCAGGGCTCACACCAGAAGCGGGTGGAAAGACAGCAGAGTAGAGTCAGCGTGACCCAGCATTGAGATAGCTCTGTTTTGAGAACAGAAGTGAGAAAATACAGGAATTGGCAAGACATAATATAAACAAACTGTTGATCATTACTGTATGTAGCCAAGGTATAAATGCTTGCTTTAATTGTTTATCTTTTGAGAGACCTGCCTAGAAGGGGGAAACCCTGTGTCCTAGCGCACTCTCTCCTTCATGTGCAATTGCTTGAGTCAATGAAGTGTATCTGCCTTGCTGCACCCAAAGAAAGAGTGACAACTCTGTTTTTCTCCGACAATTTGGGGGCTCGTCCAGGATGGCAACGCCTAATGGGACAGCGGCAGCTACTGCGGATTGTTCCCCTTCGAACTCCATGGTGCCACAATAGAGGTAAGAGGCCTTTTGAAATCTCGATTGTGGTGTCCGAGGAGGACTGTCCATGGGGCCGTCTGTCCCTGTTGGACTTATGCCATCTGAACATATTGATTGTGCAGCAAGATCAGATGCCGAGCGGTGCTGGGAAACTGTTTTGCTGCCCCCAATAAGGTTAATGCATAAGGTTATTGCATTAGGTTACTGCTCCGATGCAGAGGGGTTGTTACTGCCTCAAGGGTTCTATTAAGTCCAGACATAAAGTATTAAGGTTACTGTATATGAGAGATGCATCGTGGTGTACAGCATCTGGATGCCTCCCTCCCCAAACCATTTCGTTAACCTCCTCTGCTCCTTTATGTTCCCAATTAGTTAAGGAGGGAAAGGAACGGGTTAATTTGACAATTCAGCTTGGCCCAGAGATAAAGAGAGAGCTGCTTTGAGTTCAAGGTCAAGAATTGACACAGACCATGCCAAGTACAAAGAAAAACTGCTTTCAGCCACAGCTGGCTGTGAAAAAAATATAGACAGAGGTAAACCAAAGGCAATACAAGTTACAGGATGAGATTACATTTGCAAAGCTTGGCTGCCCTGTGTGAACCAACAGTCCGCCTTTGAGACCCTGGAGCCGGTGTTGTTTGGTGACGCTGAAGAAGACACAGGCAGCCGGCCTGGACTGGAATACTGAGCAAAGGTCTCTGAAAGGGATGCCCCAAGAGACCCCAAGGGAAAACACCCAGGAGCAGAAGCAAGTTGGAGATTTTTTCTGCGTACCTCTGGACAACCTGTGCACAGGATAACCTCCGTCCACCCCTGTCTCTCTCTCTCTCTCTCCTACCCCTAGGCCTGGCCAGCCGGGGCAACGTGTTTGTGAGTATGAAAGAAAAAGGTTGCAGGTAGGTCTACCCCTGGCCGTAGCAAGGGGTCTCTATCCAGTTTGATCTCATTTTGTGCCTTGGAGGTTCTACGGTTGCTAAAAAGAACATTTTAACATCTAAACCTACCTCATTTTCACTGGCATTCTGTATGTTAGGTGTCCAAACACAACCAGCCTTCTTTGTGAAAACCGTAACAAAGAAGTCATTAAGCACCTCTGCCATTTCCACATTTTTGGTTATTGTTTTTCACTCTTCATTTAGTAACAGACCTACCGTGTGCTTGGTCTTCCCCTTCCTTCTAATATATTTTTAGAATGTTTTCTTATTACAATTTACGTATCTAGACAGTAGGATCTCATTTTGTGTCTTGGCCTTTCTAATTTTGACCCTAAATACATGTGTTATTTGTTTATATTCCTCCTTTGTAATTTGAACTTGTTTCCAAGTTTTATAAGATACTTTTTTTTTAGCTCATTCACGATCTGAATAGTATGCTCTTGTCTCCTTAATAAGGTCTCTTTGAAAAACAGACAGCTGTCTTCTATTGTTTTTCCCTTAGCCTTGCTTCCTATGAGATCTCACCTACCAACTCCCTGAGTTTGCTAAAGTCTGCCTTCTTGCAATCCATTGTCTTTATTTTACTGTTTTCCCTCCTACCATTCCTTAGAATCATGAACTCTATCATGTCATGATCACGTCACCCAAGCTGCCTTCCACTTTCATATACTCACCCAGTTCCTCCTTATATGTCAAAATTAAGTGTAGAACAGCCTCTTTCCAGGTAGCTTTCTCCAGCTACTGGAACAAAAAAGTGTCTCCAATACATTCCAAGAACGTGTTGGATACTCTGTACTCTGGTGCTGACAGCATGAGATGAATTCTTACATCGACCTAGCTACCACCTCTCGGGTGCTACCTAGGAGGAGGGGAGAACCCCTCCCATCTGTGTGAGTAGTGTCTATATTGAAGCGCTATGGCAGGACCGCTGTAGCATTTTAAGTGTAAACAACCTTTCAAGCAGATCTTCCTCAAAAACATCCAGTCTGGATCTGCCAATGTGGGGAATTTGAGAATCCAGCACTTCCCTTCTCAGTGTGTCCCACTGGTTAATCACCATCAGTGCTAAATATTTGGCCCTAATTTCTAGATGGAATTTTGGCTGGATTAAGCTACCAACCCTTCAGTCTTGCTGAGCCTTTCCCTGGTAGATTAGAGAGCCCATTATTATCCCTGGTTTTTTCCTCATGAAAGTCTCAATTTGGTCATCTTTTTAATAAGTTAAAGAGATAAACACCTTGAAGTCTTTAGGTCCGGGTCTTTCTCTATCCTCCAGTCTTTTTTTGTGGCTCTTTTCTGCCCCCTTTCCATGTTTTCAACAGCTTTTTTCAAATGTGGGCCTCAGAACTCGATGCAGTTTGTTTCACCAATCCCATGTGCAGAGGTAAAATCCTGTTACAACTCACCACTCTCCTCTTTATGCATCCAAGGACCACATCATCCCTTTATGCTACAGCGTCACACTGGGAGCTCTCGATGAGTTGGTTGTCCACCTTATCCCTGAAATCCTTTTCAGGGTTTGTGCATTCCATAATTCAGTGCTGTAGTCTGTGCATCAGGTCTGCATTCCCCGTTCAGAGAGGATCGTTTTGCCTTTGACTGTATTAAAACATTTTCTTTGAATGGACCCCACTTTCCAAATGCTCCATATCGATCGGTATGCCTGACATGGTCTCCTCATTGAAACAACTCTGCCAATCTTTGGGTCATCCGCAAACTTTATCTGCAGTAATTGGCTATTTCCTTCCAGATCATTGATGAAAATATTGAATAACATAAGGCCTAGAACTGATCCCTACAGAACCCCACTACAAACAGACCCATTTACTGATGAATGCCTATTGAAAACAGCTTTCTGAGATCCATCCATTAGCCAGTTTTCAGTCCATTTTAAATGTTCTCTGCTGATATTGTGGGATGTTAATTTTTTTTCAACTCAATATTTTCCCCTACTAAATCAAACGCCTCTGAGAAATCAAGGATTTTTACATCTGCGCGGTTCCCTTGACCAACCAATATGTTCTCCCATAAAAAGGATGACATCAGGTTTATTTCACAAGATCTGTTTTGCATTAATTTTGTTGGAGAGTGCAATTAGTTATGTTTTTAGACTTTTTTTTAACTAATCCCATACCAGATTTTCCATTGTGTCTTAACCTGGTCAATTCTTTAATAAGAAAAGCTTTCCCTTATTTTCTAATACTTTACATTTAACACAGGAATTGCCATAACACTTTTCTAGGATTTCCCTTGTTGTTAATATACTTAATAACCTCCTTTTTGTGATCCATAGCCCTGTTAAACAAGTAATTTTACCTGATGTCTTAATGTCCCTAATCAATTTTCATAACTTCTGTTTCTAGTTCTTGGCTATCTATTTTCCCTTTTTTCTCTTTGCTACATATTTCTTCCCCCCGTAATTGCTAACTTCAATTTGCCACTGATTTGGGTATTTACCCAAAGTTGTTCAATTTGCTGACTGTGGAATCATAATTTTTTTTTCTCTCTAACAAACTAACAAAGAACTACCAATTTCCATTCATATTTTTGGGTGTAAATTTTTCGCCCAAATCAGTTTTGCTGACAATTTCCCTCAGCTTTGGGGAATTAGACTTCTTTGAGCACTAAGTGTCTGTAGATAGTACTGGTTGGGAACTGTCCATTTGAATGTTAATCAGTTTCATTTTTTATTTTCCTCTCCTATATCTTATGCTCTCTTCTTTGTCTCTTCTGTAAACTAAAGCTTCCCAGAGTTTTCAATCTGTTTGCATATGGCAGCTTCCACCACTCTCCAAGTATCTCTTGGAAATCTGTTTTATGTATGCTATATCCTTTATAGAGTCTGGTTGACCAAAACTGAACACATCTCCCAAACATGTTATTCTCCATCCCATATTTTAGGGATCTGAACATTGCTTTTGTTTTGTTCACTGCTGTGAATGAGCAGCTGTTTCTCTTGAGCTGCTATCGATGGTGCCCAGGTTTTCTCCTTGAGGTATGTTCTAGTTGGGATGTTTCTCCCAGAACATGTCTTGGTGAAAAGTTTTTTTTTTTCGACTCTCAGATTTCGAGCAACTGGATGAATGGGGAACTTCTTACAGTATGGACTTCCCCCATCACCAAGTGTAGGAATTATTGATACAGGGAGCACAACAAACTGTGGAATTGGATTCAGTAGGGCCATTGTTCATGGTTATTTTCTCTGAATAATGAAAATGTAATTTTTTAAATGTGTGAAAAGTAATCAATTTGCTTCTCGCATCAGAACAGCCTCCACTAGTGCATGCACTGTCTCATATTAATGTTGTCTCTCCATTCAGGGAGTTCTACTGTGACCATCACTTGAGACCCTGGGAACACCCAGAAAGTCAGGGGAATATACAGTACATACAGGAGACAACCTTATGCGTCAGAGTTGGACACGTTCTCCACTACTCCATGTCAGATTTCAACACAACTGACTTCACCAACCCCTCCACCTTCCTTCTACTTGGCATTCCTGGCCTAGAGGCAGCCTATACCTGGATTTCCATCCCCTTCTGTGCCATGTACGCCATAGCCATGATGGGGAACTTCACCATCCTGTTCATCGTGAAGAGGGAGCCGAGCCTCCACGAGCCCATGTACTATTTCCTCTGCATGCTGGCTGTCACTGACCTGGTCATGTCCACATCCACCATACCCAAACTACTGAGCATCTTCTGGTTCAATTCCAGGGAGATCAGTTTTAGTGCTTGTCTCACACAGATGTACTTCGTTCACTCCTCCTCAGCGATGGAATCTGGAATCCTCGTGGCCATGGCTTTTGATCGCTATGTGGCTATCTGCAATCCGCTGAGACATTCCACCATCCTGACAAACTCTATTGTGGCCAAGATAGGCCTGGCCGTGGTGCTGCGCAGTGGCATATTCGCATTACCCTATCCCTTCCTGGTCAGGCAGTGGCCATATTGCAGAACAAACATCATCCCCCACTCGTATTGTGCTCATATAGCTGTGGTGAAGCAGGCCTGCGGTGACGTTCGTGTCAGTAGTTACTATGGCCTGTTTGATATTGTCTCTGAGAGCGGAATGGATATGTTTTTAATCGCCGTGTCCTACACTCAGATCCTTCGTACCATCTTCCGCCTCCCCACAAAGGATGCCCGGCTCAAAACGTTTAGGACCTGCATCTCTCATGTTTGTGCCATCTTAGCTTTGTACATCCCAGATATCTTCTCCTCTCTTGTGTACCGGTTTGGGCACAACGTGCCCCAACATTTCCTCGTTCTCTTTGCCAGTGTGTACCTGCTGGTTTCCCCCGTGCTACACCCCATCATTTACGGGGTGAGGACCAAACAGATCCGGGCCAGGCTGCTCCAGATCTTTACTCATAAAGAGACATAAATGTTTTCTCCTTGTGCTCTGGCTCTCAGATTGAGCTCTGTGCAGAGCTGGCTGGTGCATGGTGCTGGGGCCTCTTTCCTGCACCACTTAGTGGAGAGTCAAAGTGAGATTAAAATCTTTCCTGTCCTTCCTGTGCTGTGTTAATGTGAGTATGTCTATAGACACTTCACTGGGTTGCCACATTTCTAATTGTTGGTAGCAACGTCCCTGAAATTGCAATCTTGCCCCTCTCTTCTGTCAAGCCTCGACCCTGCTCTGTGTCTTCTCCCCAAGACCCTGCCCCTGACACTTGCTCCTGTCTTCCCCTCCCCTTGTCAGCTGTGACCCAGGCATCTCTAAAACCAATATGTTCTCACATGTTCTGACAAGTCACTTAAGGGACACTGGTTGGTGTTAAAATTTTAATGACGATTCTTACCTTGTTACTTACTCTATGGAGATAGAGACCCCGTCAGGTCTCATGGGATCTATCTCAACTGTGGGAGGGGAGTGGGGTATAGTGTGTTACAGCAGGAGGCAGATACATCTGGGGTCTAAATAAGAAGATCAGAATGGCCACACTGGGTAAAACCAATGGTCCATGTAGCCCAGTAGCCTGTCTTCTGACAGTGCCCAGTGCCAGGTACTTCTGAGGGAATGAACAGAACAATATAATCCTCTTGTGATTCATGTGGAGCAGCTCCACAGAAGGGGGCAAAATCCCCGACCCTGTTCTGCATCAGCTTCAGCTGGCAGGTGTTTAAGTTTCCAGGCCCAGTAGGAGCCTCTGGGGGAGGGGATGAGCCCAGGGTGCCCCAGCTGGAGGGGAAGAAGAAGCCCTCGGCTCAGGTTGCCCCGAGCCCTGGCCCCAGCCACAGATTGGAGGAAGGAGTGAAAGTCCCCAGCTCGGCAGGAGCCGTTGCAGGAGGAAGCCATGAGCTCGGTGCCTGGTGCTGTGGCAGGAGTTTCGGGGGGAGAGGGGAGGGGAAGTGACAGAAGCTTTGAGCTCAGCTCCTGGGCTGCTGCAGAACACAACTGAGCATGTGCCACCCTCATTTCTGTGCTGCCGCTGAAGGGGGGTCTGATCTCCCCACCAAGAGCGGCCGTGCAGAGGAAGGACAAATCCCGCCCCACCCCACAACCAACAGAATAGCAGCCGGGAGCCTCCGGCTCCCTGCAGCACAGGAGATCAGATTTCACAGGGGACAGCTGATTTCTTGGTCCGTGACACATTTTTCACCGCCGTTCAATTGGTAGGGACCTACTCATTTCTATCCCCTCTATTTCCCATACCACTGTGGCCCAGGGGTTGTCTCATTTCCCCTGTCCGTTGAAGAACCTCAGGGGGCGTTTTTTTCTCTCCCTTCCCAGAGCCTTTTGGGGCTGCTCTCTTTCCTCCACCTCCTTTTCCCTTACTGGAGATAGAGACGTGTTACGTGGCGCCACCGGTACAGTCACCACACCAGTGGTCTTCTCCCTCTTTGCCCATCTCCGTGGGCCGCAGTGTCATTACAGGGGCCCAGGCAGAGGATCATGATGGGTCCACGACACCATCCCCCACTGTGCTACGGGGTGAGCTTCACCGTTTTCTAGTCGACACCTGTGGTTTCAAGGGTAAGGTGAAGCTCCTCTCCAGCATTAGGGAGGCTTCCATCTCATCCTCTGGGCCATGAGGTCTGTTTTGAAGGAGTGGAGGGGAAGCAGGAGGCAGGACATCCTGGTCTACTGGTGGGCCCGCAACGTCTGTGACAAGCCTTTCAGGTTGGTCAGTGATTGTTGCAAGGCCGGCTGGGGATTCTCCTGCCTGAAAGGATCCTCCTCAGCCCAGAGACTCTAGGGTGGATCTCCACAGCTGCCATGTGCTCTCCTTTTTTGTCCTTTTTAAAACAGAGACGAGTGATCCAGAGATGGGAGAGTGCCAGTTTGCTCTTGTGTAGGTGGCTTCTCCTTCCCATTCGGGGAAGGGCCACAAGGGATCCAAGATTGGCTTAATCTGGCCGTGTTTGTACTGAGGATTAAAAATTCAATGGCTGAAAAAGGCAATACAGCAATACATGAAAATGTTGTGCTCGCTGCCTGATATACACGTGAGAGGAAGAACAGTGAAGCTTTCTCAGTAAATTAAACTCCAATCAAACCAAAACAAGCTTCAAAGGGTCCCATGGCACCTTATAGTCTAACAGAGGTATTGGACCATAAGCGTTTGTGGGTGAATACCCACTTCGTCATGTATTCACTTTGTCGGGTATTCGTTTTCCACTGCTTGCATCCGACGAAGTGGGTATTCACCCACGAAAGCTTATGCTCCAATACCTCTGTTAGTCTATAAGGTACCACAGGACTCTTTGTCGCTTCTACAGATCCAGACTAACATGGTTACCGCTCTGATACTCAAAACAAACTTGACTCATTTAATCCCATTGTCACAGAATGACATAGTGTTATGTACAAGTAGTGTAATAAAAAACCAGGAGAGAGGCAGCATCCAAATGCGTAGAGGGGTTGTACCTCACTGATTCAGGAGTGATGTGTAAACTGTTTGTACCGGTGTATAAAAACACACCCCTGAGGGGTTGTCTTTGTCTGACCTGGGGGCAGTGGAAAGTCCCGGCACTAACTGAGCCGGTCCATTGCCAGGGGGCACATATTCGTACAGTAACTCCTCACTTATCGTTGTAGTTGCGTTCCTGAAAAATGTGACTTTAAGTGAAATGATGTTAAGCAAATCCAATTTCCGCATCAGAATTAATGTAAATAGGGGGGGTTAGGCTCAAGGGAATTTTTTTTTTGCCAGACAAAAGGCATTATATACATTTTAAACAATTTAAAACAAGAAATTTAAAACTGGTATGTGTGGTGGAGGGTGCAGGGGTCAGGGCAGGGTGCTGGGGGTGTGTGAGCACAGTACAGGAGTCTGGGGGGTCTGAGGGGGTTCAGTGATCAGGGCAGGGAGCTGGGGGTGTGGGCTGGGGTCATGGAGGTGCCCACAGCCGGGGACTGGAGGGGGTATGCTCCGATTCCAGACCCTACCACAAGACCCTGCCCTCACCTCTCCACCTCCTCCTCCCCCCAGGAGCGGGGAACGCGCTGAGGCTCCATTCCCCCTCCTTCCTTCTGCTGGCAAGCAGCCGATCAGAAGGGAGAGAGCGGGAGGGATCGCTGCCCGCTGCGGAAAGAGGTGGGGGAGGATCTGGCTGCCGGCAGATCCCAGTGCGATGGGCCCTAAAGCAGAGCTACAAAGTCCATTTATTTATACTAAACATGATAATATTCATTAAAACACAACTTAGAAGCAATAACAGATTCATCTCAAGTTGAACAGTTCACCCCTAGTACTCCTCTGGGACCTTCTTAAGAGTGGTGGCACCAAACATGACTTGCTTTCAGTAACAAATTGCTGCCTCAAGGCATCGCTCATCCTCACGGCCCTGCGCTGGGCCCCTCTAATAGCCCTGGTGTCTGGCTGTTCAAATTCAGCCTCCAGGAGATCAGCCTCAGCGGTCTATGCCAGAGTGAAGCTTTCACCCTTCCCTTCACAAATATTATACAGGGTACAGCAGGCAGCTAAAAACATAGGTATGTTGTCATTGCCATCAAGAGGTAGGCAGCATCTCCCCGGATCAAAATGAGAATTTTGGCTTCCCCTACGATGATCTTCTTGTCCTGGAAAAAAGGCTCGGCTTGCAGCTTCCAGAACAGGCCTGTGTTCTGAAAGATTCGTGCGCCGTGCATCTTTCTGGACCAGCCTGTATTAATGTCCATGAAACACCCATGGTGATCGACAAGCGCCCAACTTGCCCATTCCAAATTGGTTAGCAACCGATCTGCAGCTGTCCGGAGTAGCCAGCTTCCACAGTGTGATCGCCATGTGCTTCTCCTTCATAAGGGAATCTCTCATTCTCATGTCCTTGTGGCACAGGGTGGTGGCGAGCTCATCTACACTCCCATGCAAGTGCCTTTTCTCATACAGAAGTTCTGCTGTCAATACTCGTCATCCCAGACTTGCATGATGATATGATCCCGCCCCTCAGTGCTTGTTTCCCGAGCACAAAACCAGCTTTCCAATGTGGTCAGCATGTCCGTAAATACCACAACCAATCTTTTGTTGTCTCTACTAGGTGTGTAAAAATATCCGTCGCACTCCTCACCCTCACTTTGCCAATTAAGGAGTTGCAGGACTGCCGTTCATGACTTGTTAGTGAGACCCATCAGCATGATCATGAACAGTTCTGGATCCGTTCCCACACACTATAAAGGTGGACAGAGCGTGCAGTACAAAAACTGTTGAAAGGTGGCGCCAAATGCGGATGGAAGGGAAAGGTCTGCTGGGGACTGAAGTGATGCAAGACGGGGCATTGGGAAAGGGCCTAGGTTGCCCTATGACCCAACTTCCCTTCCCACAAATGTCAGCGGCTGAAGGGGAATAGATGCTCTGTGGGATAGCTGCCCAGAGTGCACCACTCCAACTACCGCTGCAAATGCTGCAAGTTTTGCAAGTGTGGCCATGACATTGCGCTGGCAGCTGACAGTGTGAACACACAGCAGCGCTATCCCTGCAGTGATCTCTGAGGGGGGTTAACTACCGTATCCTTACATCTGCAAGTGTGGACATAGCCTAAGTCTGCTCCCCTGAAGCGACCCTAATGACTGTGATGGGGGCAGTGATCCATCTATCGGGGATCAGTTTATCGTGTCTAGTGTAGATGTAATAAATCGATTATGAAGGACGCTCCCCGTCGACTCCGAAACTCCGCAGGACGTGGAAGCGGAGTCGATGAGGGAGTAGCTGCGGTCAACTTGTCACCATGTCCACGCCCAGGTAAGTCACCATAAGGTACTTTATATCTTAGGTCGACCCCCCCACACACTAATGTAGCCCAGGCCTGAGATGCAGCAGAAGAGGAGTCCCAGAGTCCCAGAGTCCGACTAGTTCTGAAAACCTCAGATTCACCTTGACAGGATGGCAAAGGCTCAGGATCCCCCTTTCAGCCTTTCCTCTGCATCCCACCCAATGGATAGTCCCTGAAAGAGCGGGAGTCCATTTCCCTCTTGGTGTGACGGAGAGACCATGGTTACACCTGGGAAGTCAGGACTACTGGGTTCTGTCTGTCATAATGTCTCCCATTCTGTGTGTGACCTTGGCCTGCTCATAGCTCCCCGTGGCTCAGTTTACCTATCTGTATACTGGGGATATTTTCATAATGAATTTCCTTTGCTAGCTCTTTTGAAGGTCCTTCAATGAAGAGTTCTGCAGAGTATGATGAGAGTGAGGAGTCATCTTTTTCCAGATCCATCCTGGTAATTTACAAGGTACCAGAGCATATGGACATCTAGGCATTATCCCTTATTTTCTTTCTAATCAAATATATTTTATAAATATACACAAAACAGCCAATTCCTCTCTGACTCAGCACAGAGCCCAGGAGTTCTCATTTACCCCTGGGAAAGTACCTTAATTGCTGTTTACTGGAAAATTGCACAGATGTGGAGACATGCTTGTCTACAGTCTGTTTAAATTAAAATGCTCCCTTCTCCCCTAGAGGCTGAGCGAACTCCACTGGGAATACACAGAGCTATATTATAAACGGTGCACACCCCTGTGTCGGCTATCGGCATGGGACGCCGCTGCAGATACTGGGTTGAGAGAACTGTGGGTCACGGATACCTGAGGGGGATTCCTAGAGAGGACACTTCCGTCTCAGAATTCACAGGTACTCATCTCATGCTGAGGTGGCTGTGGTGGGATAGAGAGTAAGTCTGGGGTCCTTTACGCTCTGCACAACCATGGCACATCCCAGGGCCCTTGCCATAAGTGAAGAGTTTGATAACGATTCACTGGACAAAATGTCACTAATTTTCGAGCATCCCTTCTCCTCCCGCCTGATAGATTCCAGCTCCAAGGTGGTTGCATTTTAGTGGCACAGTGAATATTTCAGGATGAAAGATGTTAGAAGATGTGCAATATAAGGCCAAATTCTGAGACCACGGCCCATACTTTGCTCAGGCCCCAGTGAGGCAAAACTTCCCTTTGAGCAAGAACTGAGTCCAAATGTCAGGAGCCAACTGTGTGTTAATGCACAGACACTGTCGCCATCTCCTCTTGCATTTCAGGGCTCTGTCTGTTAATGGGGCAGAGGGACCGGGGCTGTTACCTGATTTGTACCTGCTGGAACTCTTGGAGATTCTGGAGGTTCTACTGTTGCTAAAAACAACATTTTAGCATCTGAACCTACCCCATTTTCACCAAACACAACCAACCTCCTTTGTGAAAACGGGAACAAAGAGGTCATTAAGCACCCCTGACATTTCCACATTTTTGGTTATTGTTTTTCACTCTTTATTTAGTAATGGAGCTAACCTGTCCTGCTTACTTCTAATATACTTGATCTTCTGCTAGCTTCTAATATATTTTTAGAATGTTTTCTTTTTACCCTTTATGTCTCTAGCCAGTTTGATCTCATTTTGTGCCCTGGTCTTTCTAATTTTGCCCCTACATACATGTGTTATTTGTTTATATTCCTCCTTTGTAATTTGACCTTGTTTCCAATTTTTGTAAGATACTTTTTTTTAGCTCATTCAAGATCTGAATAGTGTGGAAGTCGGTAGAGGACATTTGGCTGCAGGCCTCTATATGAGCAAGATTCAGGCTAATTCTAACTGTAATAACGCAAGATTTGAAGAAGCAGGGCTCACACCAGAAGCGGGTGGAAAGACAGCAGAGTAGAGTCAGCGTGACCCAGCATTGAGATAGCTCTGTTTTGAGAACAGACGTGAGAAAATACAGGAATTGGCAAGACATAATATAAACAAACTGTTGATCATTACTGTATGTAGCCAAGGTATAAATGCTTGCTTTAATTGTTTATCTTTTGAGAGACCTGCCTAGGAGGGGGAATCCTGTGTCCTAGTGCACTCTCTCCTTCATGTGCAATTGCTTGAGTCAATGAAGTGTATCTGCCTTGCTGCACCCAAAGAAAGAGTGAGAACTCTGTTTTTCTCCGACAATTTGGGGGCTCGTCCAGGATGGCAACGCCTAATGGGACAGCGGCAGCTACTGCGGATTGTTCCCCTTCGAACTCCATGGTGCCACAATAGAGGTAAGAGGCCTTTTGAAATCTCGATTGTGGTGTCCGAGGAGGACTGTCCATGGGGCCGTCTGTCCCTGTTGGACTTATGCCATCTGAACATATTGATTGTGCAGCAAGATCAGATGCCGAGCGGTGCTGGGAAACTGTTTTGCTGCCCCCAATAAGGTTAATGCATAAGGTTATTGCATTAGGTTACTGCTCCGATGCAGAGGGGTTGTTACTGCCTCAAGGGTTCTATTAAGTCCAGACATAAAGTATTAAGGTTACTGTATATGAGAGATGCATCGTGGTGTACAGCATCTGGATGCCTCCCTCCCCAAACCATTTCGTTAACCTCCTCTGCTCCTTTATGTTCCCAATTAGTTAAGGAGGGAAAGGAACGGGTTAATTTGACAATTCAGCTTGGCCCAGAGATAAAGAGAGAGCATGCTTTGAGTTCAAGGTCAAGAATTGACACAGACCATGCCAAGTACAAAGAAAAACTGCTTTCAGCCACAGCTGGCTGTGAAAAAAATATAGACAGAGGTAAACCAAAGGCAATACAAGTTACAGGATGAGATTACATTTGCAAAGCTTGGCTGCCCTGTGTGAACCAACAGTCCGCCTTTGCGACCCTGGAGCCGGTGTTGTTTGGTGACGCTGAAGAAGACACAGGCAGCCGGCCTGGACTGGAATACTGAGCAAAGGTCTCTGAAAGGGATGCCCCAAGAGACCCCAAGGGAAAACACCCAGGAGCAGAAGCAAGTTGGAGATTTTTTCTGCGTACCTCTGGACAACCTGTGCACAGGATAACCTCCGTCCACCCCTGTCTCTCTCTCTCTCTCTCCTACCCCTAGGCCTGGCCAGCCGGGGCAACGTGTTTGTGAGTATGAAAGAAAAAGGTTGCAGGTAGGTCTACCCCTGGCCGTAGCAAGGGGTCTCTATCCAGTTTGATCTCATTTTGTGCCTTGGAGGTTCTACGGTTGCTAAAAAGAACATTTTAACATCTAAACCTACCTCATTTTCACTGGCATTCTGTATGTTAGGTGTCCAAACACAACCAGCCTTCTTTGTGAAAACCGTAACAAAGAAGTCATTAAGCACCTCTGCCATTTCCACATTTTTGGTTATTGTTTTTCACTCTTCATTTAGTAACAGACCTACCGTGTGCTTGGTCTTCCCCTTCCTTCTAATATATTTTTAGAATGTTTTCTTATTACAATTTACGTATCTAGACAGTAGGATCTCATTTTGTGTCTTGGCCTTTCTAATTTTGACCCTAAATACATGTGTTATTTGTTTATATTCCTCCTTTGTAATTTGAACTTGTTTCCAAGTTTTATAAGATACTTTTTTTTTAGCTCATTCACGATCTGAATAGTATGCTCTTGTCTCCTTAATAAGGTCTCTTTGAAAAACAGACAGCTGTCTTCTATTGTTTTTCCCTTAGCCTTGCTTCCTATGAGATCTCACCTACCAACTCCCTGAGTTTGCTAAAGTCTGCCTTCTTGCAATCCATTGTCTTTATTTTACTGTTTTCCCTCCTACCATTCCTTAGAATCATGAACTCTATCATGTCATGATCACGTCACCCAAGCTGCCTTCCACTTTCATATACTCACCCAGTTCCTCCTTATATGTCAAAATTAAGAGTAGAACAGCCTCTTTCCAGGTAGCTTTCTCCAGCTACTGGAACAAAAAATTGTCTCCAATACATTCCAAGAACGTGTTGGATACTCTGTACTCTGGTGCTGACAGCATGAGATGAATTCTTACATCGACCTAGCTACCACCTCTCGGGTGCTACCTAGGAAGAGGGGAGAACCCCTCCAATCTGTGTGAGTAGTGTCTATATTGAAGCGCTATGGCAGGACCGCTGTAGCATTTTAAGTGTAAACAACCTTTCAAGCAGATCTTCCACAAAAACATCCAGTCTGGATCTGCCAACGGAATTTGAGAATCCAGCCCTTCCCTTCTCAGTGTGTCCCACTGGTTAATCACCATCAGTGCTAAATATTTGGCCCTAATTTCTAGAATGAATTTTGGCTGGATTAAGCTTCCAACCCTTCAGTCTTGCTGAGCCTTTCCCTGGTAGATTAGAGAGCCCATTATTATCCCTGGTTTTTTCCTCATGAAAGTCTCAACTTGGTCATCTTTTTAATAAGTTAAAGAGATAAACACCTTGAAGTCCTTAGGTCCGGGTCTTTCTCTATCCTCCTGTCATTTTTGTGGCTCTTTTCTGCCCCCTCTCCATGTTTTCAACATCTTTTTTCAAATGTGGGCCTCGGAACGTGATGCAGTTTGTTTCACCAATTCCATGTGCAGAGGTAAAATCCTGTTACAACTCACCACTCTCCTGTTTATGCATCCAAGGACCACATCTTCCCTTTATGCTACAGTGTCACACTGGGAGCTCTCGATGAGTTGGTTGTCCACCTTATCCCCGAAATCCTTTTCAGGGTTTGTGCGTTCCATAATTCAGTGCTGTAGTCTGTGCATCAGGTCTGCATTCCCTGTTCAGAGAGGATCGTTTTGCCTTTGACTGTATTAAAACATTTTCTTTGAATGGACCCCACTTTCCAAATGCTCCATATCGATCGGTATGCCTGACATGGTCTCCTCATTGAAACAACTCTGCCAATCTTTGGGTCATCCGCAAACTTTATCTGCAGTAATTGGCTATTTCCTTCCAGATCATTGATGAAAATATTGAATAACATAAGGCCTAGAACTGATCCCTACAGAACCCCACTACAAACAGACCCATTTACTGATGAATGCCTATTGAAAACAGATTTCTGAGATCCATCCATTAGCCAGTTTTCAGTCCATTTTAAATGTTCTCTACTGATATTGTGGGATGTTAATTTTTTTTCAACTCAATATTTTCCCCTACTAAATCAAACGCCTCTAAGAAATCAAAGATTGTTACATCTGCGCGGTTCCTTTGATCAACCAATATGTTCTCCCATAAAAAGGATTACATCAGGTTTATTTCACAAGATCTGTTTTGCATTAATTTTGTTGGAGAGTGCAATTAGTTATGTTTTTAGACTTTTTTTTAACTAATCCCATACCAGATTTTCCATTGTGTCTTAACCTGGTCAATTCTTTAATAAGAAAAGCTTTCCCTTATTTTCTAATACTTTACATTTAACACAGGAATTGCCATAACACTTTTCTAGGATTTACCTTGTTGTTAATATACTTAATAACCTCCTTTTTGTGATCCATAGCCCTGTTAAAAAAGTAATTTTACCTGATGTCTTAATGTCCCTAATCAATTTTCATAACTTCTGTTTCTAGTTCTTGGCTATCTATTTTCCCTTTTTTCTCTTTGCTACATATTTCTTCCCCCCGTAATTGCTAACTTCAATTTGCCACTGATTTGGGTATTTACCCAAAGTTGTTCAATTTGCTGACTGTGGAATCATAATTTTTTTTTCTCTCTAACAAACTGTTATCAAAGAACTACCAATTTCCATTCATATTTTTGGGTGTAAATTTTTCGCCCAAATCAGTTTTGCTGACAATTTCCCTCAGCTTTGGGGAATTAGACTTCTTTGAGCACTAAGTGTCTGTAGATAGTACTGGTTGGGAACTGTCCATTTGAATGTTAATCAGTTTCATTTTTTATTTTCCTCTCCTATATCTTATGCTCTCTTCTTTGTCTCTTCTGTAAACTAAAGCTTCCCAGAGTTTTCAATCTGTTTGCATATGGCAGCTTCCACCACTCTCCAAGTATCTCTTGGAAATCTGTTTTATGTATGCTATATCCTTTATAGAGTCTGGTTGACCAAAACTGAACACAGATCCCGAACATGTTATTCTCCATCCCATATTTTAGGGATCTGAACATTGCTTTTGTTTTGTTCACTGCTGTGAATGAGCAGCTGTTTCTCTTGAGCTGCTATCGATGGTGCCCAGGTTTTCTCCTTGAGGTATGTTCTAGTTGGGATGTTTCTCCCAGAACATGTCTTGGCGAAACGTTTTTTTTTTTTCGACTCTCAGATTTCGAGCAACTGGATGAATGGGGAAATTCCTACAGTATGGACTTCCCCCATCACCAAGTGTAGGAATTATTGATGCAGGGAGCACAACAAACTGTGGAATTGGATTCAGTAGGGCCATTGTTCATGGTTATTTTCTCTGAATAATGAAAATGTAATTTTTTAAATGTGTGAAAAGTAATCAATTTGCTTCTCGCATCAGAACAGCCTCCACTAGTGCATGCACTGTCTCATATTAATGTTGTCTCTCCATTCAGGGAGTTCTACTGTGACCATCACTTGAGACCCTGGGAACACCCAGAAAGTCAGGGGAATATACAGTACATACAGGAGACAACCTTATGCCTCAGAGTTGGACACGTTTTCCACTGCTCCATGTCAGATTTCAACACAACTGACTTCACCAACCCCTCCACCTTCCTTCTACTTGGCATTCCTGGCCTAGAGGCAGCCCATATCTGGATTTCCATCCCCTTCTGTGCCATGTACGCCATAGCCATGTTGGGGAACTTCACCATCCTGTTCATCGTGAAGAGGGAGCCGAGCCTCCACGAGCCTATGTACTATTTCCTCTGCATGCTGGCCGTCACCGACCTGGTCATGTCCACATCCACCGTACCCAAACTACTGAGCATCTTCTGGTTCAATTCCAGGGAGATCAGTTTTAGTGCTTGTCTCACACAGATGTACTTCGTTCACTCCTTCTCAGGGATGGAATCTGGAATCCTCGTGGCCATGGCTTTTGATCGCTACGTGGCCATCTGCTATCCTCTGAGACATTCCACCATCCTGACAAACTCTATTGTTGCCAAGATAGGCCTGGCCGTGGTGCTGCGCAGTGGCATATTCGCATTACCCTACCCCTTCCTGGCGAGGCGGTGGCCATATTGCAGAACAAACATCATCCCCCACTCGTATTGTGCTCATATAGCTGTGGTGAAGCAGGCCTGCGGTGACGTTCGTGTCAGTAGTTACTATGGCCTGTTTGATATTATCTCTGAGAGCGGAATGGATATGTTTTTAATCGCCGTGTCCTACACTCAGATCCTTCGTACCATCTTCCGCCTCCCCACAAAGGATGCCCGGCTCAAAACTTTTAGGACCTGCATCTCTCATGTTTGTGCCATATTAGCTTTGTACATCCCAGATATCTTCTCCTCTCTTGTGTACCGGTTTGGGCACAACGTGCCCCAACATTTACTCGTTCTCTTTGCCAGTGTGTACCTGCTGGTGCCCCCTGTGCTACACCCCATCATTTACGGGGTGAGGACCAAACAGATCCGGGCCAGGCTGCTCCAGATCTTTACTCATAAACAGACATAAATGTTTTCTCCTTGTACTCTGGCTCTCAGATTGAGCTCTGTGCAGAGCTGGCTGGTGCATGGTGCTGGGGCCTCTTTCCTGCACCACTTAGTGGAGAGTCAAAGTGAGATTAAAATCTTTCCTGTCCTTCCTGTGCTGTGTTAATGTGAGTATGTCTATGGACACTTCACTGGGTTGCCACATTTCTAATTGTTGGTAGCAACATCCCTGAAATTGCAATCTTGCCCCTCTCTTCTGTCAAGCCTCGACCCTGCTCTGTGTCTTCTCCCCAAGACCCTGCCCCTGACACTTGCTCCTGTCTTCCCCTCCCCTTGTCAGCTGTGACCCAGGCATCTCTAAAACCAATATGTTCTCACATCTTATGACAAGTTACTTAAGGGACACTGGTTGGTGTTAAAATGTTAATGACGATTCTTACCTTGTTACTTACTCTATGGAGATAGGGACCCCGTCAGGTCTCATGGGATCTATCTCAACTGTGGGAGGGGAGTGGGGTATAGTGTGTTACAGCAGGAGGCAGATACATCTGGGGTCTAAATAAGAAGATCAGAATGGCCACACTGGGTAAAACCAATGGTCCATGTAGCCCAGTAGCCTGTCTTCTGACAGTGCCCAGTGCCAGGTACTTCTGAGGGAATGAACAGAACAATATAATCCTCTTGTGATTCATGTGGAGCAGCTCCACAGAAGGGGGCAAAATCCCCGACCCTGTTCTGCATGAGCTTCAGCTGGCAGGTGTTTAAGTTTCCAGGCCCAGTAGGAGCCTCTGTGGGAGGGGATGAGCCCAGGGTGCCCCAGCTGGAGGGGTAGAAGAAGCCCTCGGCTCAGGTTGCCCCGAGCCCTGGCCCCAGCCACAGACTGGAGGAAGGAGTGAAAGTCCCCAACCCGGCAGGAGCCGTTGCAGGAGGAAGCCCCGAGCTCGGTGCCTGGTGCAGGAGTTGCGGGGGAAGAGGGGAGGGGAAGGGATAGAAGCTTTGAGCTCAGCTCCTGGGCTGCTGCAGAACACAACTGAGCATGTGCCACCCTCATTTCTGTGCTGCCGCTGAAGGGGGGTCTGATCTCCCCACCAAGAGCAGCCGTGCAGGGGAAGGACAAATCCTGTCCCTCCCCACAACCAACAGAATAGCAGCTGGGAGCCTCCGGCTTCCTGCAGCACAGGAGATCAGATTTCACAGGGGACAGCTGATTTCTTGGTCCGTGACACGTTTTTCACCGCCGTGAAATTGGTAGGGCCCTACTCATTTCTATCCCCTCCACCTTCCAAACCACTGTAGCCCAGGGATTGTCTCATTTCCCCTGTTCGTTGAAGAACCTCAGGGGGCGTTATTTTCTCTCCCTTCCCAGAGCCTTTTGGGGCTGCTCTCTTTCCTCCACCTCCTTTTCCCTTACTGGAGATAGCAACATGTTACGTGGCGCCACCGGTACAGTCACCACACCAGTGGTTTTCTCCCTCTTTGCCCATCTCCGTGGGCCGCAGTGTCATTACAGGGGCCCAGGCAGAGGATCATGATGGGTCCACTACCCCATCCCCCACTGTGCTACGGGTTGAGCTTCACCGTTTTCTAGTGGACACCTGTGGTTTCAAGGGTAAGGTGAAGCTCCTCTCCAGCATTAGGGAGGCTTCCATCTCATCCTCTGGGCCATGAGGTCTGTTTTGAAGGAGTGGAGGGGAAGCAGGAGGCAGGACATCCTGGTCTACTGGTGGGCCCGCAACGTCTGTGACAAGCCTTTCAGGTTGGTCAGTGATTGTTGCAAGGCCGGCTGGGGATTCTCCCACCTGAAAGGATCCTCCTCAGCCCAGAGACTCTAGGGTGGCTCTCCACAGCTGCTAGGTGCTCTCCTTTTTTGTCCTTTTTAAAACAGAGACTAGTGATCCAGAGATGGGAGAGTGCCAGTTTGCTCTTGTGTAGGTGGCTTCTCCTTCCCATTCGGGGAAGGGCCACAAGGGATCCAAGATTGGCTTAATCTGGCCGTGTTTGTATTGAGGATTAAAAATTCAATGGCTGAAAAAGGCAATACAGCAATACATGAAAATGTTGTGCTCGCTGCCTGATATACACGTGAGAGGAAGAACAGTGAAGCTTTCTCAGTAAATTAAACTCCAATCAAACCAAAACAAGCTTCAAAGGGTCCCATGGCACCTTATAGTTTAAGAGAGGTATTGGACCATAAGCGTTTGTGGGTGAATACCCACTTCGTCCTGTATTCACTTTGTCGGGTATTCGTTTTCCACTGCTTGCATCCGACGAAGTGGGTATTCACCCACGAAAGCTTATGCTCCAATACCTCTGTTAGTCTATACGGTGCCACAGGACCCTTTGTCGCTTCTACAGATCCAGACTAACATGGTTACCGCTCTGATACTCAAAACAAACTTGACTCATTTAATCCCATTGTCACAGAATGACATAGTGTTATGTACAAGTAGTGTAATAAAAAACCAGGAGAGAGGCAGCATCCAAATGCGTAGAGGGGTTGTACCTCACTGATTCAGGAGTGATGTGTAAACTGTTTGTACCGGTGTATAAAAACACACCCCTGAGGGGTTGTCTTTGTCTGACCTGGGGGCAGTGGAAAGTCCCGGCACTAACTGAGCCGGTCCATTGCCAGGGGGCACATATTCGTACAGTAACTCCTCACTTATCGTTGTAGTTGCGTTCCTGAAAAATGTGACTTTAAGTGAAATGATGTTAAGCAAATCCAATTTCCGCATCAGAATTAATGTAAATAGGGGAGGTTAGGCTCAAGGGAATTTTTTTTTTGCCAGACAAAAGGCATTATATACATTTTAAAACTGGTATGTGTGGTGGAGGGTGCAGGGGTCAGGGTAGGGTGCTGGGGGTGTGTGAGCACAGTACAGGAGTCTGGGGAGTCTGAGGGGGTTCAGGGATCAGGGCAGGGAGCTGGGGGTGTGGGCTGGGGTCATGGAGGTGCCCACAGCCGGGGACTGGAGGGGATATGCCCCGATTCCAGACCCTACCACAAGACCCCGCCCTCACCTCTCCACCTCCTCCTCCCCCCAGGAGCGGGGAACGCGCTGAGGCTCCATTCCCCCTCCTTCCTCCTGCTGGCAAGCAGCCGATCAGAAGGGAGAGAGCGGGAGGGATCGCTGCCCGCTGTGGAAAGAGGTGGGGGAGGATCTGGCTGCCGGCAGATCCCAGTGCGATGGGCCCTAAAGCAGAGCTACAAAGTCCATTTATTTATACTAAACATGATAATATTCATTAAAACACAACTTAGAAGCAATAACAGATTCATCTCAAGTTGAACAGTCCACCCCTAGTACTCCTCTGGGACCTTCTTAAGAGTGGTGGCACCAAACATGACTTGCTTTCAGTAACAAATTGCTGCCTCAAGGCATCGCTCATCCTCACGGCCCTGCGCTGGGCCCCTCTAATAGCCCTGGTGTCTGGCTGTTCAAATTCAGCCTCCAGGAGATCAGCCTCAGCGGTCTATGCCAGAGTGAAGCTTTCACCCTTCCCTTCACAAATATTATACAGGGTACAGCAGGCAGCTAAAAACATAGGTATGTTGTCATTGCCATCAAGAGGTAGGCAGCATCTCCCCGGATCAAAATGAGAATTTTGGCTTCCCCTACGATGATCTTCTTGTCCTGGAAAAAAGGCTCGGCTTGCAGCTTCCAGAACAGGCCTGTGTTCTGAAAGATTCGTGCGCCGTGCTTCTTTCTGGACCAGCCTGTATTAATGTCCATGAAACACCCATGGTGATCGACAAGCGCCCAACTTGCCCATTCCAAATTGGTTAGCAACCGATCTGCAGCTGTCCGGAGTAGCCAGCTTCCACAGTGTGATCGCCATGTGCTTCTCCTTCATAAGGGAATCTCTCATTCTCATGTCCTTGTGGCACAGGGTGGTGGCGAGCTCATCTACACTCCCATGCAAGTGCCTTTTCTCATACAGAAGTTCTGCTGTCAATACTCGTCATCCCAGACTTGCATGATGATATGATCCCGCCTCTCAGTGCTTGTTTCCCGAGCACAAAACCAGCTTTCCAATGTGGTCAGCATGTCCGTAAATACCACAACCAATCTTTTGTTGTCTCTACTAGGAGTGTAAAAATATCCGTCGCACTCCTCACCCTCACTTTGCCAATTAAGGAGTTGCAGGACTGCCGTTCATGACTTGTTAGTGAGACCCATCAGCATGATCATGAACAGTTCGGGATCCGTTCCCGCAGACTATAAAGGTGGACAGAGCATGCAGTACAAAAACTGGTGAAAGATGGCGCCAAATGCGGATGGAAGGGAAAGGTCTGCTGGGGACTGAAGTGATGCAAGATGGGGCATTGGGAAAGGGCCTAGGTTGCCCTATGACCCAACTTCCCTTCCCACAAATGTCAGCGGCTGAAGGGGAATAGATGCTCTGTGGGATAGCTGCCCAGAGTGCACCACTCTGTGAAAGTCATAATCAGTCAGCAACCATGGTAATCAGAGACCACTAGGTGGAAGTAGACACCTCGCCTACGCAAGACCTTGCATTTTTACAGTTGTCCTTCGCCTACACAAGAATAGTGTCTTCCAGCTGAGATAGTTATTTCTATACCAGTTTTTACTGACCAGATAGCAGACATTCGAGGTCTAGCATGCACCAATCAAATGTTAACACACCAGGGCTTTGTCTAAGTGTGTATAAAAGACCTGTAATTTCTATGTTAATTGAAGTCCTGTCACTTGGTACAGACTTCCCTTATTTTGCAGAATAAAGTATTTCTCTTTCCTTATCCCTGTCTGGCTGTTATTGGCTCTCAGCTAGGCGGACCCGATATTTCGGTAACAGTTTTTGGCGACCACGAAGGGACCTCCTAGCTCGGACATTGGACTCCGGACGGCTGCGGCGAACTAGGAACGGCGCCAACGGGGTGCTTAGCCCCTCTTTCTGACTTCACCGCAGCCCCTGGGGTTCGTGCTCCGATAAGGTGAGTCCTAATAGGATAAGGAAACACTATCTGTTCTGGTTCTGGTTCTGGTTCTGGTTAACTGGTTAATATTTTCTGTCTCATTCATCTGGATGTTGGGTGTGTGGGCGGGACTGAGCCTCTCGTTCATAATTCCTCAGAGTGGAAGCCATAGCGTGCGATGAAGCGCTGAGGTTGAATTGAGATCCTTCTGTCCCGTCCCCTGTAGCAGTCAGTGTGAGTAGGGAAAATCTGTACTAGTTCTGTTTTTTTTGTTAGATCATAATTCCCTCTGTTTTTCTGTTTAATTCTCTGTTTGAGTGTCAGGAGAAAGATGGGTGGATCTCAGAGCAAACCCTCTAAGGATAGTCCTTTGAATTATATGTTAAGTAAATGGCCATTGCCAGGTGTTCAAAGAGGGATATCAAGGAAACGCTTTTTACAACTTTGCACTCAGGGTTGGCCAGCCCTGGGAACTGATTGGCCGAGTACGGCTCCTTTGACATTCCAACTTACTAAACTCCATTGCGCCTGGTATATTAAACAATAAGACTAAAGTATTATATAATGCTGTAATGTATATGTGTTTATTATTATTTTTTTGGACAAAGGTATGAGTGGAGATTTCCTTTCTAGGCTAAAAGAAGCCGAGAAGGAAAAAAAAGGAACAGAACAAGTTAATTGTAACTAGGAAGCTCAGTCCAAAAAAAAAAAAAAAATAAAAAGGAAGAAAAAGATAAGACACTGCTCCGCAGCTAAGACCTGGCTGGCGGCCAAGAAGAAGGGGGGCTTAAGTGCCCAAGAAGCTGTAAAATCTACAAATCACTGCGAGGCATTAATGAGACGTGCCTTTATAACTCTCGTCAATCCGACCCAATGGAATCCGAACAATCCAACCAACATGAGGGAGCTAAAAAAATAATAATTTTTTTGACTATATTCTAACAGGTATAAAACAAGGAAGGGAACAAACTCTAGACTGGTCAAAGGTCCATAATACTGTGCAGGGGAAAGAAGAGCACCCTTCCGACTTTTATGAGAGACTTTGTAAAGCATTTTGTATTTATACTAACATAGACCCCAAGGCCGCGGACACACAGTCCACGGTCCGGCTTATTTTTATTTCTCAGTCAGCTCCGGACATCAAGAAGCGATTGCAGCGTCTCGAGGGATCAGAAGGAAAGTCCCTGGAAGAGCTGGTATAACAATGGCTGTAAGCTGGTAAGCGTGGCTACCTGTGTATATCACACAAGGCAAAATATCCAAGAGACCAAGCAGGTGAGAATGCTGGCAGCCCTTGTAAATGCTGGAAATAGAAATGAGAAACAAGGAGGGTGGAGGGGACCCCCCAAGTGGCAACCTAAAACGGAAAAGGGGGGGGGCCCTGAGTCGCGCCAATGATATGTGTAACTATTGTAAGCAGCTTGGTCACTGGAGGAGGGAGTGTCCAAACCGACGTACCGGGAGACAGCCCCGCCGGCCAGACTGACCGCAGCAACAAATGGCTGTGGAAAGAACAGAAGCCGTTGATAGTGAGGAATGATTTTGGATTCGGGAGCTGCACTTTCTACTGTTACTACCAAGCCAAAGAAGTGAAGCCTCACGAATGAAAACATTCCGATAATGGGTATAGGCGGAAAGCCATTTGACTGTTCTGTATTACAGGAGGCTACTGTAGAAATCTCTGATATCTCTGTCTCCCATGCATTTTTGCTAGCACCAGACTCTCCGGTTAATCTTTTGGGCAGAGATCTCTTGTGTAAACTATGTGCTCAGATTTTTTTTTTCAGATGATAAAATTATTGTCCGGTTACCTCAACGCCAACTTCCCCAACTATGTGCTGCGTTGACCCAGGCTTCGGAGGACCAGATCCTGCCTATGGGCCCGATGAACATACCCGAGCGACTCAGACAGGAGGTGAAAGCCTCCCTATGGGGCACTTCAAAAGCAGATTTGGGAATTCTACAGACAGATACAGTAAAAATAACCCTGAGAGCAGGCATTGAAATTCCTCGGATTCGTCAGTATCCCATCTCCCGAGAAGCTTTGTTTGGCCTTCAAGAACTTATCAGTACATTCCTATGGTTGGGAGCCTTAGTTCACACCAAATCTCCTTTCAATACTCCCATCCTGCCAGTAAGAAAACCTGACATGGATCCAGATGGGAAACCGGTATACCGATTTGTCCAAGATTTACGTGCAGTAAATAAGGTTGTACAAGCAAAACACAATGTGGTACCTAATCCTTATACGATCCTGACTGCCATCCCAGCAGGTACCGTATGCTATTCTGTGATAGATTTGTGTAATGCCTTTTTCAGTATTCCTCTAGATCAAGACAGCTGGGATATTTTTGCATTTACATGGACGGATCCAGAGACTGGGAGATCAGAACAGCTGACCTGAACTCGTCTTCAAGTAGTGCAACATCAAGAAAAACCCCGAGCAGATCTTTCAGATATGCCCATTCCAAATGCTGAGCTGGAACTGTACACAGATGGCTCTGCAAGGGTCGTGGAGGGCCAACGGATATCTGGATTTGCAGTAACTACTCAGTTTGAGGTATTACAGTCTGCGCCTCTGGGACCCTCCACCTCAGCCCAGGCGGCAGAATTAATAGCCCTCACCCGAACATGTGAGTTGGCAGCAGGTCAGTCTGTAAACATTTATACTGACTCGAAATATGCCTTTGGCGTTTGCCATGCCACAGGCTAACTTTGGGCAGAGCCTGATGGGAGAAGAGCCTTGCCCAGAGCTGCTTTGAGGCCTGCCCTACTTAAATTACACCAAGAAACACATGGTGGAGTAGAGGCCATGGCTGCTACTATAAATAGACTTTGGTATGCCCCTGGGGTATTCCAGGAAGCTAAACGAGTTCTTGCTACCTGTGACATTTGTGCAAAATTCAATCCAAGGGGGGAACCAAAAGGCCCCCCCGGTGCAAGGTTATGGGCATACACACCCTTTGAACGGCTCCAAATTGACTACTCAGAAATGCCTAAGTGCCAAGGCTACCAGTATCTTCTTGTGATTGTGTGCCAACTGACTGGCTGGACTGAAGCATTTCCAACCAGACGAGCAACTGCCTTGGAAGTAGGAAAGACCTTACTAAACCACGTCATTCCTAGGTTTGGGCCTCCTAGGTCTATTGACTCTGATCAAGGAACACACTTTACTGCCCAAGTTATTCAATACATTGCTAAGGCCCTAGGTATTTCCTGGCTTCTACACACCCCTTGGAGACCACCATCATCTGGACAAGTGGAAAGAATGAACCAAACCTTAAAACTAAAACTCTCCAAACTGTGTGCACAGACTGGGTTGAAGTGGCTTCAGGCACTGCCTCTGGCCCTCTTGGCAGTCCGCACTGCCCCTAGGGGCAAACTCTGTCTTTCACCTTTTGAACTTTTATTTGGCAGGCCATACACTGGATTTGCAGACCCAAGACCTGTGACTGATTTGGCTACTTGGGGTGACGAGGAGCTGACCAGAGATGTTATTTCCCTCCAAACCACTCTCATGTCTCTCCACAGGTATGCAGCTCAATTTCAGTCCCTACCTGCTGATGTGCCTGCTCACCGGATCAAGCCAGGGGATTGGGTCTATGTAAAAGAGTGGAAACACGAACCTCTCCAACCCCGGTGGGCGGGCCCTTTCCAAGTCCTTCTTACTTCCCATACTGCCATTCGAGTGAGGGAACGAGACACTTGGATTCACCACACCCGAGTCAAGCGAGCCCCTAGGCCGGGGCCAGAAGCAGACAACTCCGGACTTCGAGGGAGCCCCGCCAGCTCTTCCCACCGCGACCCGGAAGAGCCAGAAGCAGACGATACTTGGAAAGCTGAACCTCTGGAAGGACTGAAACTCTTGTTCAGACGGACTAAATCCTGAGACTGTATAATTATGAATTCGCAGCCAGTGATACAGTGGCTACTTTTTTTTGATTTTTCCCTTTCTACAGGCCAACCCCCACCCAGCGGCCAGCTCCCTGCAACGACTGGCCACATTGGGACACTTATCTGATTGCTGGCTGTGCCACCATACCCGTTCTGAAGAAGGAATAGGGCTATGGGGTATACCTGCAAACCTCTCTGAAGTACTCTCCATACAGGTAGTACGGAAAACTGAATGGGTGTGGGTTGGGAAACACCATTACAATAACTATGGGAAAACATCTGAGATTTGGCATTATTCCTGGGCGGCAAGGGGGGTCCCTCTCTTTGATATTCTTGGGATTGGATTTACATTGCCCCTTTGTTTTGAGAATGATCAAGGAACTGGGAGGGAAATGGGTTATCTCCCCCCCGAGGCCTGTAACCAAACCCTTCATTTTGATATTAGAAATGGGACCCTTTACCCCTTAAAATTTCAAAAAAAAAGCCCAGAATTCACCTTGCCTTCAGCAAAGGGCTTTAATTGTAAAATCAACAGGCGTGTGTTATCAGGGGCAATGGCTTCCGTCATTCCGCCCATTAGGCCCCATAAATGAAACACATGCATACTATCTGGATGTTCACTCTGGCATTCTGTTGCCTCACTCATCTCTCGAAAGGATTTCTGGTTGCCCAAAACACCTGGGAACACTTACAGGTTTCATATCTACCTTATTTGCTGTTACCTACTGTGGGGGCATCCTGAATAATACCCATGCCAAAGGCCACTTAAATGTGTCCCATTGGAGGTGTCAAGACCGAATACTGGGTAACTCTAAGCACCGGGATGTTAGGGTGGACTGGCGCCATCGAATTGCAGGAAGTACCCTTACCCTTTACTTAGAGACCCCCGGCTTGTATTTCATCTGTGGCCACAGTGCCTACAAAGCCCTTCCCCCAGGTTGGCGGGGTCGATGTGGTGTGGCCCGAGTAATACCAGATGTCCAAATAAATAAAACATTAAACTCAAGTCAGATCCTTAACCTGGGAAGCTATTCTCATAGGCTCTTCAACCCCCCCATAAGGACTCGAACAAAGCGTGCCGAGAATCCCCTCGTGGTCAGGCAAACGGGGTTTCATTCCTTTGTTCGAGCGCTCATTCCTGGGTTGGGAGTAGCAGAGCTAGAAAAGGCTGTTGTAAATATTTCTGCTGAATTAGAAAAAATAGCTAATGTCTCCATAGATGTTTTTCAAAAGTTACAAGGAGAAGTTGATAAAATAGCAGAAGTTATATTGCAAAATGGACGTGTGTTAGATGCTATGAATGCTGAATTGGGGGGTGCTTGTGCTCGCATTGGGGAAAAATGCTGTTTTTATGTTAATCACTCTGGCTTAATTGAGAAGGATTTATGAGCTATTAAGAATGCTGCTGTTGTTTTTCATGCTATATCCCTCGATCATACCTTTAGTTTTGAGGATCTGCTCCCAGACCTTGGGTCATGGTTTACAGGGCTTTTCCGAACAATTGTTAAGTGGATAATTTTTTTTTCTTTCTATGTGTTATTTGGGTAATGTTACAATGTGTAAAATGTCTGTGTACCGCTGTTACCAAAATCTCTGTTACCCGAGGGAAAACCCAGTATCTGTCCCTTCAACTTGATCGTAAATTGCGGAACGGGCCTGACAATTTGGGTTTTTTGTCAGGCCCGAGGGGGGACTGTGAAAGTCATAATCAGTCAGCAACCATGGTAATCAGAGACCACTAGGTGGAAGTAGACACCTCGCCTACGCAAGACCTTGCATTTTTACAGTTGTCCTTCGCCTACACAAGAATAGTGTCTTCCAGCTGAGATAGTTATTTCTATACCAGTTTTTACTGACCAGATAGCAGACATTCGAGGTCTAGCATGCACCAATCAAATGTTAACACACCAGGGCTTTGTCTAAGTGTGTATAAAAGACCTGTAATTTCTATGTTAATTGAAGTCCTGTCACTTGGTACAGACTTCCCTTATTTTGCAGAATAAAGTATTTCTCTTTCCTTATCCCTGTCTGGCTGTTATTGACTCTCAGCTAGGCAGACCCGATATTTCGGTAACAACTCCAACTACCGCTGCAAATGCTGCAAGTTTTGCAAGTGTGGCCATGACATTGCGCTGGCAGCTGACAGTGTGAACACACAGCAGCGCTATCCCTGCAGTGCTCTCTGAGGGGGGTTAACTACCGTATCCTTACATCTGCAAGTGTGGACATAGCCTAAGTCTGCTCCCCTGAAGCGACCCTAATGACTGTGATGGGGGCAGTGATCCATCTATCGGGGATCAGTTTATCGTGTCTAGTGTAGACGTAATAAATCGACTCCGAAACTCTGCAGGAGGTGGAAGCGGAGTCGATGAGGGAGTAGCTGTGGTTGACTTGTCACCATGTCCATGCCCAGGTAAGTTGCCCTAAGGTATCTTAGGTCGACCCCCCTCACACTAATGTAGCCCAGGCCTGAGATGCAGCGGAAGTGGAGTCCCAGAGTTCACAGTTCACAGGACTGGGGAGCTCACAGAGTCCAGCTAGTTCTGAAACCCTCAGATTCACCTTGACAGGATGGCAAAAGCTCAGGATAACCCTTTCAGCCTTTTCTCTGCATCCCACCCAACGGATAGTCCCTTAAAGAGCGGGAGTCCATTTCCCTCTTCGTGTGACAGAGAGACCGTGGTTACAGTTGGGAAGTCAGGACTCCTGGGTTCTGTCTGTCATCAGGTCTCTCTTTCTGTGTGTGACCTCGGCCTGCTCATATCTCCCTGTGCCTCAGTTTACCTATTTGTATAATGGGGATATTTTCATAATGAATTTCCTTTGCTAGCTGTTTTGAAGGTCCTTTAATGAAGGGTTCTGCTGAGTATGATGATAATGAGGAGTCATATTTCTACAGATCCATCCTGGTTATTTACAAGGTACCAGAGCCTATGGACATCTAGGCATGATCCCTTATTTTCTTTCTAATCAAATATATTTTATAAAAATACACAAATGCACAAAACAGCCAATTCCTCTCTGACTCAGCACAGAGCAAAGGAGTTCTCATTTCCCCCTGGGAAAGTACCTTAATTGTTGTTTACCTGTGAATCTGGATAATTAGCACAGAAGCGGAGACATGCTTCTCTAGAGGCTGAGCGAACCCCACTGGGATCACACAGAGTTATATTATAAACTGTGCACACTCCTGTGTCGGCTCTCGGCGCGGGACGCCGCTGGAGATGCTGGGTTCAGAGAACTGTGGGTCACGAATACCTGAGAGGAATTCCCAAGGAGGAAACTTTCATCTCAGAATTCACAGGTACCATCTCTTGCTGGGGAGCTCACCTGATCGACAAACCCTGTGCAAGGTGGGTGTGGTGGGATAGAGAGTCAGTCTGGGGTCCTTTCCGCTCTGCACAACCATGACACATCCCAGGGCCCTTGCCATAAGTGAAGAGTTTGATAACGATTCACTGGACAAAATGTCACTGATTTTCGAGCATCCCTTCTCCTCCCGCCTGATGGGTTCTAGCTTCAAGGTGGCTGCATTTCAGTGGCACAGTGAATATTTGAGGATGAAAGATGTTAGTAGATGTGTAATACAAGGCCAAATTCTGAGACCACGGCCCGTACTTTGCTCAGGCCCCAGTGAGGCAAAAGTCCCCTTGGAGCAAGAATTGAGTACAAATGCCAGGAGCCAGCTGTGTGTTAAAGCACAGACACTTGCCCTCTCCGCTTCCATTTCAGGACTCTGTTTCTTAATATGACAGGGGCACAGGGGCTGTTACCTGATTTTTAGCTGCTTTAACTCTTGTAGATTCTGGAGGGTCTACTAAAAAGAACATGTTAACATCTCATCCTACCACATTTTCACTGGCATTGTCTGTGTTAGGTGCCCAAACACAACAAACCTTCTTTGTGAAACCTGGAATAAAGAAGTCATTAAGCGTCTCTGCCATTTCCACATTTTTGGTTATTGTTTTCCCCTCTTTATTTAGTAACAGACCTACCCTCTCCTTGGTCTTCCGCTTGCTTCTAATGTATTTTTAGAATATGTTCTTGTTACCTTTTATGTCTGTAGCCAGTTTGATCTCATTTTGTGCCTTGGCCTTACTAATTTTGCCCCTAAATACATGTGTTATTTGTTTATATTACTCCTTTGTTTTTTGACCATGTTTCCGATTTTTGTAAGATATTCTTTTTTAGCTCATGCAACATCTGAATAGTGTGGACGTCGGTAGAGGGAATTTGGATGCAGGTCTCTATATGAGCAAGATTCAGGCTAACTCTAGCTGTAATAACACAAGATTGGAGAAGCAGAGCTCACATCAGAAGCGGGTGGGAAGACGGCAGAGTAGAGTCAGCATGACCCAGCCTTGAGATTTCTATGTTTTGAGAACAGACGTGAGAAAATACAGGAATTGGCAAGACATAATATAAACAAACTTTTGATCATTACTGTATGTAACAAAGGTATAAATGCTTGCCTTAATTGTTTATCTTTTGAGAGACCTGCCTAGAAGGGGGAAACCCTGTGTCCTAGCGCACTCTCTCCCTCTGTGCAATTGCTTGAGTCAAATAAAGTGTATCTGCCTTGCTGCACCCAAAGAAAGAGTGAGAACTCTGTTTTTCTCTGACAATTTGGGGGCTCGTCCAGGATGGCAACGCCTAATGGGACAGCGGCAGCTAGTGCAGATTGTTCCCCTTCGAACCCCATGGTGCCACAATAGAGGTAAGAGGCCTTTGAAATCTCTAGTGAGGTGTCGGAGGAGGACTGTCCGTGGGGCCCTCTGTCCCTGTTGGACTTACGCCATCTGAACTTATTGATTGTGCAGCAAGATCAGATGCCGAGCAGTGCTGGGGAACTGTTTTGCTGCCCCCAATAAGGTTAGTTTGATTCGGTGCTGGGGACTTAGTTTTGCCACCTCCAATAAGGTTAATGCATAAGGTTACTGCATTAGGTTACTGCACTGATGCAGAGGGGTTTTTACTGCCTCAAGGGTTCTATTAAGTCCGGACATAAAGTATTAAGGTTACTGTATATGAGAGATGCATCGTAGTGTAGAGCATCTGGATGCCTCCCTGCCCAAACCATTTCGTTAACCCCCTCTGCTCCTTTATATTCCCAATTAGTTAAGGAGGGAAAGGAACAGGTTAATTTGACAATTCATCTTGGCCCAGAGATAAAGAGAGAGCTGCTTTGAGTTCAAGGTCAAGAACTGACACAGACCACGCCAAGTACAAAGAAAAACTGCTTTCAGCAACAGCTGGCTGTGAAAAAAATATAGACAGAGGTAAACCAAAGGCAATACAAGTTACAGGATGAGATTACATTTGCAAAGCTTGGCTGCCCAGTGAGACCCAACAGTCTGCCTTTGCGACCCTGGAGCCGGTGTTGTTTGGTGACGCTGAAGAAGACACAGGCAGCCGGCCTGGACTGGAATACTGAGCAAAGGTCTCTGAAAGGGATGCCCCTAGAGACCCCAAGGGAAAACACCCAGGAGCAGAAGTAAGTTGGAGATTTTTGCTGCGTACCTCTGGACAACCTGTGCACAGGATAACCTCTGTCCACCCCTGTCTCTCTCTCTCTCTCTCCTACCCCTAGGCCTGGCCAGCCGGGGTAACGTGTTTGTGAGTATGAAAGAAACAGTTTGCAGGTGTTTCTACCCCTGGCCGTAGCAAGGGGTCTCTAGCCAGTTTGATCTCATTTTGTGCCTTGGAGGTTCTACAGTTGCTAAAAAGAACATTTTAACATCTGAACCTACCCCATTTTCAAAGTCATTCTCTTAGTTAGGTGTCCAAACACAACCAACCTTCTTTGTGAAAACCGGAACACAGAAGTCATTAAGCACCTCTGCCATTTCCACATTTTTGGTTATTGTTTTTCACTATTTAGTAACAGACCTACCATGAGCTTGGTCTTCCGCTTCCTTCTAATATATTTTTAGAATGATTTCTTGCTACAATTAACGTATCTATCCAGTAGGATCTCATTTTGTGCCTTCGCCTTTCTAATTTTGCCCCTAAATACATGTGTTATTTGTTTATATTCCTCCTTTATAATTTGACCTTGTTTCCAATTTTTGTAAGATACTTTTTTTTAGCTCATTCAAGATCTGAATAGTTTGAATAGTCTGCTCTTGTCTCCTTAATAATGTCTTCTATTGTTTTTCCCTTAGCCAGCTTCCTATGTGATGTCACCTCCCAACTCCCTCAGTTTGCTAAAGTCTGCCTTCTTGAAATCCATTGTCTTTATTTTGCTGTTTCCCCTCCTACCATTCCTTAGAATCATGAACTCTATCATGTCATGATCACTTCACCCAAGCTGCCTTCCACTTTCATATACTCACCTAGTTACTCCTTATATGTAAAAATTAAGTCTAGAACACCCTCTTTCCAAGTAGCTTTCTCCAGCTTCTGGAACAAAAAATTGTCTCCAATACATTCCAAGAAATTGTTGGATACCCTCTGCTCTGGTGTAGACAGCATGAGATGAATTCTTCCATCGACCTAGCTACCACCTCTTGGGTGCTACCTAGGAGGAGGGGAGAACCCCTCACATCTGTGTGAGTAGTTTCTATATTAAAGCGCTATGGCAGCACCGCTGTAGCATTTTAAGTGTAAACAACCTTTCAAGCAGATCTTCCACAAAAACATCCAGTCTGGATCTGCCAATGTGGGGAATTTGAGAATCCAGCACTTCCCTTCTCAGTGTGTCCCAGTGATTAATCACCCTCAGTGCTAAATAATTGGCCCTAATTTCTAGAATGAATTTTGACTGGATTAACCTTCCAACCCTTTAGACTTGCTTAGCCTTTCCCTGGTAGATTAGAAAGCCCATTATTATCCCTGGTTTTTTCCTCATGAAAGTCTCAACCTGGTTATTTTTTTAATAAGTTAAAGAGATACACACCTTCAAGTCTAAAGGTCTGGCTCTTTCTCTATCCTCCAGTCATTTTTGTGGCTCTTTTCTGCCCCCTCTCCATGTTTTCAACATCTTTTTTCAAATGTGGGCCTCAGAACTTGATGCAGTTTGTTTCACCAATCCAATGTGCAGATGTAAAATTCTATTACATCTCAACACTCTCCTGTTTATGAATTCAAGGACCACATCATCTCTTTATGCTACAGCGTCGCACTGGGAGCTCTCGATGAGTTGGTTGTCCACCTTATCCCCAAAATCCTTTTCAGGGTTTGTGCGTTCCATAATTCAGTGCTGTAGTCTGTGCATCAGGTCTGAATTCCCTGTTCAGAGAGGATCATTTTGCCTTTGACTGTATTAAAACATTTTCTTTGAATGGACCCCACTTTCCAAATGCTCCATATCGATCGGTATGCCTGACATGGTCTCCTCATTGCTACTACTCTGCCAGTCTTTGGGTCATCCGCAAACTTTATCTGCAGTGATTGGCTATTTCCTTCCAGATCATTGATGAAAATATTGAATAACATCTGGCCTAGAACTGATCCCTACAGAACCCCACTACAAACAGACCCATTTACTGATGAATGCCTATTGAAAACAGCTTCCTGAGATCCATCCATTAGCCAGTTTTCAGTAGATTTTAAATATCTACCGATATTGTGGGATATTAATTTTTTTTATCTCAATATTTTCCCCATCTAAATCAAACGCCTCTGAGAAATCAAAGATTGTTACATCTGCGCAGTTCCCTTGATCAGTCAATATGTTCTCCCATAAAAACGATGAAATCAGGTTTATTTGACAAGATTTGTTTTGCATTAATCTTGTTGGAGAGTGCAGTTAGTTATGTTTTTAGACTTTTTTTTTAACTAATCCCATACCAGCTTTTCCATTGTTTCTTAACCTTGTCAATTCTTTAATAATAAAAGCTTTCTCTTCATTTCTAATACTTTACATTTAACACAGGAATTGCCATAACGCTTTTCTAGGATTTCCCTTGTTGTTAATATACTTAATAACCTCCTTTTTGTGATCCATAGCCCTGTTAAACAAGTAATTTTACCTGATGTCTTAACGTCCCTAATCAATTTTCATAACTTCTGTTTCCAGTTCTTGGCTATCTATTTTCCCTTTTTTCTCTTTGCTACATATTTCTTCCCCGCATAATTGCTTCCTTCAATTTGCCACTGATTTGGGTTTTTACCCAAAGTTGTTCAATTTGCTGACTGTGGAATCATAATTTTTCTGATCTCTAACAAACTGTTATAAAAAAAATTACCAATTTTCATTCGTATTTTTTGGTGTACATTTTTCAACCCAATTAGTTTTGTTGACAATTTTTCTCAGCTTTGGGAATTAGTCCTCTTGGATAGTACTGGTTGGGAACTGTCCATTTGAATGTAAATCAGTTTCATTTCTTTTTCCTCTCCTATATCTAATGCTGTCTTCTTTGTCCTTTGTATAAACTAAAGAGTCCATAGGCGCCGACTCCGTGTGTGCTCCGGGGCTGGAGCACCCACGGAGAAAAATTGGTGGGTGCAGAGCACCCACCGGCAACACCCCGCCAACCCCGGGGCCCACGCCTAGCTCCCCGCCAGCCCCGGGACCCACCGGAAACTCACCTCAGCACCGGGAGACGTTGCGGGGCCCCGCCCCCGACGCTGAGCGACGTTGCTTCGGCATCGGGGGCAGGGCCCCGCAACGTCACCCGGCGTCGGGGGCGGGGCCCCGCAGCGTCACCTGGAGTTGGGGGAGGGGCCCCGCAGCGTCATCCGGCGTCGGGTCCCGGCGTCGGGGGCGGGGCCCCACAGCATCGCCCGGCGTCGGGGGCGGGGCCTGGCGTCGGGGTGGGGCCCTGCCCCTGACTCCGGGTGTCAGCCCCCACCGGCACCACCGGAAGTCGGCGCCTGTGAAAGAGTCCCATAGTTTTCAATCTGTTTGCATATGGCCGCCTCCCCCATTCTCAGCCTCTGTCTTGGAAATTCCTTTTATGTATGCTATAGCCTTAATAGAGACTGGTTGACCAAAACTGAACACATATCACGAACATGTTATTCTCCATCCCATATTTTAGGGATCTGAACATTGCTTTTGTTTTGTCCACTGCTGCGAAATAGCAGGTGTTTATCTTGAGCTCCTATCAATGGTGTCCAGATTTTTTCCCTGGGGTTTGTTCTAGTTGGGATGTTTCTCCCAGCACATGTTTTGTCAAATCTTTGGTTTTGTCCACTCTCAGATGTTGAAGAACTGGATGAATGGAGTACTCCCTACAGTACGAACTCCCTATACTGACTCTCATTGCATCAAGGAACTATGATGAATAACCATTATCCACACGTTTGTTTCTTGCTGGAGCCTCTTAAGTTTCCCCCACCACAAAGTGTAGGAATTATTGATGCAGGGAGCACCACAAAATGTGGAATTGGATTTAGTAGGGTCATTCGTTCATAGTTATTTTCTCTGTATAAGAAAAATGTCATTTGTCCAGTGTGTGAAAAGCGATCAATCTGATTCACCCTTCAGAACAGCCTCCACTAGTTCATGCAGTGTCTCATATTAATGTTGTCTCTCCATTTAGGGATTTCTATTGCGATCATCACCAGAGACCCTGGGAACACAGAGAAAGTCAGGGGGACATATGGTACATGCAGGAGACATCCTTATGCCTCAGAGTTGGACACTTTCTCCACTACACCATGTCATATTCCAACACAACTGACTTCATCAACCCCTCCACCTTTATCCTACTTGGCATTCCTAGCATAGAAGCAGCCCATATCTGGATCTCCATTCCCTTCTGTGCTATGTACACCATAGCCGTGTTGGGGAACTTCACTATCCTGTTCGTCGTGAAGAGGGAGCCGAGCCTACACGAGCCCATGTACTATTTCCTCTGCATGCTGGCCGGCAGTGACCTGGTCCTGTCCACAGCCACCGTGCCCAAACTGCTAACTATCTTCTGGTTCAATTCCAGGGAGATCAGTTTCAGCGCCTGTCTCACCCAGATGTACTTCGTTCACTCCTTCTCAGGGATGGAATCTGGAATCCTCGTGGCCATGGCTTTGGATCGCTACGTGGCCATCTGCAATCCCCTGAGACATTCCACCATCCTGACAAACTCTACTGTGGCCAAGATAGGCCTGGCCGTGGTGCTGCGCAGTGGCATACTTGCATTACCCTATCCCTTCCTGACCAGACGGTGGCCATATTGCAGAACTAACATCATCCCCCACTCCTATTGTCACCATATGGCTGTGGTGAACCTGGCCTGCGCAGACATCCGCATCAATAGTTATTATGGCCTGTTTGATCTTTTCTCTGTGATTGGAATTGATGTGTTTTTTATCACCGTGTCGTATACTCAGATCCTCCGGGCCATCTTCCGCCTCCCCACAAAGGACGCCCGGCTCAAAACTTTTGGGACCTGCATCTCTCATCTTTGTGCCATCTCAGCTTTGTACATCCCAGATATTTTCTCCTCCCTTGTGTACCGGTTTGGCCATAATGTGCCCCCGCACTTCCTCGTTCTCTTTGCCAGTGTGTACCTGCTGGTGTCTCCCGTGCTACACCCCATCATATATGGGGTGAGGACCAAACAGATCCGGGGCAGACTGCTCCAGCTCTTTACTCATAAAGAGACCTAAATGTTTTCTCCTTGTGCTCTGGCTCTCAGATTGAGCTCTGTGCAGAGCTGGCTGGTGCATGCTGCTGGGCCCCCTTCCCTGAATCACTTACTGGGCAGTCAAAGTGAGATTAAACCCTTTCCTGTCCTTACTGTGCTGTGTCAATGTGGTGTGCCTAACTGATTTGTAGTCAGTGCTCCTGGAATAACGCTCGACATTTGGGTAGTGATTGGGAGCCAATGGATACTCTGGCCGTTAGAACCCCCGCAACTTCAGTGTACACGTAAACTAAAGCCGGGCCGGGAAGTTATCACTGTTCATTACTATATTTGCTGGGGGTGTATGGAACAAGGGACTACCCTGACAGGACTCCTACCTATCATATATTGTAATTAAAAAACATTTATTGGGCCAAGACCGAGATTGGTTCTGCCCACCTGGTTCGTGGGAGGACTAATGCTGAAAATGAAGGGGTAATGCGAGTAAACATCTGGGCTCATTCCTCAGGGTTAGGGAGGAGGGGAACGGGTGGTACAACTTGCAAGCTGGTAGCAACTCTGATTCAAGAAACAGTGGTACCTAGACTGAAAAGTCTAACCTCCAATTGGATCCTTCCCTTTCTCTCAGTTCTCCCCATAACAGTTTTGTTCCCATTTGGAAAGAATGAGTATGAGGTATTCAAAGAATCATACAATCTCAGGGTTGGAAGGGACCTCAGGAGGTCATCTAGTCCAACCCCCTGCTCAAAGCAGTACCAACCCCAACTAGATCATCCCAGCCAGGGCTTTGTCAAGCCTCACCTTAAAAACCTCTACGGAAGGAGATTCCACCACCTCCCTAGGTAATCCATTCCAGTGCTTCACCACCCTACTAGTGAAAAAGTTTTTCCTAATATCCAACCTAAACCTCCCCCTCTGCAACTTGAGACCATTACTCCTTGTTCTGTCATCTTCTACCACTGAGAACAGTCTAGATCCATCCTCTTTGGAACCCCCTTTCAGGTAGTTGAAAGCAGCTATCAAATCCCCCCTCATTCTTCTCTTCTGCAGGCTAAACAATCCCAGTTCCGTCAGCCTCTCCTCATAAGTCATGTGCTCCAGCCCCCTAATCATTTTGGTTGCCCTCTGCTGGACTCTTTCCAATTTATCCACATCCTTCTTGTAGTGTGGGGCCCAAAACTGGACACAGTACTCCAAATGAGGCCTCACCAGTGCCGAATAGAGGGGAATAATCACGTCCCTCGATCTGCTGGAAATGCCCCTACTTATAGAGCCCAAAATGCCATTAGCCTTCTTGGCAACAAGGGCACACTGTTGACTCATATTCAGCTTTTCGTCTACTATAACCCCTAGGTCCTTTTCTGTAGAACCGCTGCCCAGCCATTCAGTCCCTAGTCTATAGCAGTGCATGGGATTCTTCCGTCCTAAGTGCAGGACTCTGCACTTGTCCTTGTTGAACCTCATCAGATTTCTTTTGGCCCAATCCTCTCATTTGTCTAGGTCCCTCTGTATCCTATCCCTACCCTCCAGCGTATCAACCACTCCTCCCAGTTTAGTGCCATCTGCAAACTTGCTAAGGGTGCAGTCCACACCATCCTAAAGATCGTTGATGAAGATATTGAACAAAATCGGCCCCAGCACCGACCCTTGGGGCACTCCACTTGATACCGGCTGCCAACTAGACATGGTGCCATTGATCACTACCTGTTGAGCGCTACCATCCAGCCAGTTTTCTATCCACCTTACCGTCCATTCATCCAGCCCATACTTCTTTAACTTGCTGGCAAGAACACTGGGAGACTGTATCCAAAGCTTTGCTAAAGTCAAGAAATAGCACATCCACTGCTTTCCCCTCATCCACATAGCCAGTTATCTCATCATAGAAGGCAATTAGGTTAGTCAGGCATGACTTGCCCTTAGTGAATCCATGTTGACTGTTCCTGATAACTTTCCCCTCCTTTAAGTGGTTCAGAATTGATTCCTTGAGGACCTGTTCCATGATTTTTCCAGGGACTGAGGTGAGACTGACTGGCCTGTAGTTCCCTGGATCTTCCTTCTTCCCTTTTTTAAAGATGGGCACTACATTCGCTTTTTTCCAGTCATCCGCGACCTCCCCCCATTGCCATGATTTGTCAAAGATAATGGCCAATGGCTCTACAATCACATCAGCCAACTCCTTTAGCACCCTCAGATGCACTGCATCCGGCCCCATTGACTTGTGCTCGTCCAGCTTTTCTAAATAGTCCTGAACTACTTCTTTCTCCACAGAGGGCTGGTCACCTCCTCCCCATACCGTGCTGCGGAGTGCAGCCGCCTGGGAGCTGACCTTGTCTGTGAAGACAGAGGCAAAAAAAGCATTGAGTACACTAGCTTTCTCCACATCCTCTGTCACTAGGTTCCCTCCCTCATTCAGCAAGGGGCCCACACTTTCCTTGGCTTTCTTCTTGTTGCTCACATACCTGAAGAAACCCTTCTTGTTACTCCTAACATCTCCGGCTAGCTGCAACTCCAAGTGTGATTTGGCCTTCCTAATTTCACTCCTGCATGCCTGAAGAATATTTTTATACTCCTCCCTGGTCATTTGTCCAATCTTCCACTGCTTGTAAGCTGCTTTTTTGTGTTTAAGACGAGCAAGGATTTCACTGTTAAGCCAAGTTGGTTGCCTGCCATATTTACTTTTCTTTCTACACATTGGGATGGTTTGTTCCTGCAACCTCAATAAGGATTCTTTACAATACAGCCAGCTTTCCTCGACTCCTTTCCCCCTCATGTTATTCTCCCAGGGGACCTTGCCCATCAGTTCCCTGAGGGAGTCAAAGTCTGCTTTTCTGAAGTCCAGGGTCTCTGTTCTACTGCTCTCCTTTCTTCCTTGTGTCAGGATCCTGAACTCGACCATCTCATGGTCACTGCCTCCCAGGTTCCCATTCACTATTGCTTCCTCTACTATTTCTTTCCTGTTTGTGAGCAGCAGATCAAGAAGAGCTTTTCCCCTAGTTGGTTCCTCCAGCACTTGCACCAGGAAATTGTCCCCTACACTTTCCAAAAACTTCCTGGATTGTCTGTGCACCGCTGTATTGCTCTCCCAGCAGATATTGGGGTGATTAAAGTCACCCATGAGAACCATGGCCTGTGATCTAGCAACTTCTCTTAGTTGCTGGAAGAAAGCCTCGTCCACCTCATCCCCCTAGTCTGGTGGTCTGTAGCAGACTCCCACCACGACATTAACCTTGTTGCTCACACTTTAAATTGAATCCAGAGACTCTCAGGTTTTTCTGCAGTTTCATACTGCAGCTCTGAGCAGTCATACTGCTCTCTTACATACAACTCAACTCCCCCACCTTTTCTGCCCTGCCTATCCTTCCTGAACAGTATATATCCATCCATGACAGTACTCCAATCATATGAGTTATCCCACCAAGTCTCTGTTATTCCAATTACATCATAATTCCTTGACTGTGCCAGGACTTCCAGTTCTCCCTGCTTGTTCCCCAGGCTTCTTGCATTTGTGTATAGGCATTTAAGATAACTCACCGATCGTGCTGCTGTCCCAGTATGGGGCAGGAGCCCTCTCCTCTTCCACTCACCTACTTGTACTTACTCCCGATATCCCACTTCCCCACTTACCTCGGGGCTTTGGTCTCCTTCCCCTGGTGAACCTAGTTTAAAGCCCTCCTCACTAGGTTGGCCAGCCTGCTTCCAAAGATGCTCTTCCCTCTCTTCGTCAGGTGGAGCTCGTCTCTGCCTACCACATCACTTGAAGTGATGAAATATGTTCCAGTACATTAGCAGTCAAGTAGGGTGTGATGAACTCCAGAGATACTTACTGACCAGTCAACCACACATCTCATTTGGAACCAGACATACAAAATCAGGCAGCAGGAGAGTGAGAGAAAAAAATACAGGCGAGTACTGAGTTAAACGTAAACTTAAAAAAAAACATTTGACAAGGTTAGGAAACAATGGAAAAGCTGGATTATTTGAAAAAAAAGGCTAAGTATATAATTAACATTAGCCAACAATGGGTTTTATGGAAAACTGGCCATGTCAAATGAACCCCTTTTCATCCTTTAATGTGAGTACAGATTCGGTTGATCAAGGGAACGATGGAGATGCAACAGACTTTGATTTCTAGATGGTATTTGTTTCATAGGGGAAAACATCCTTATAAAATATATACACTATACAATATATCACACGTAAAATGGACTAAAAACTGGTGAATGATAGATCTCAGAAAGCAGTTGGTAATGGGCCATTGTCAGCAAAAGGAGATGTATCCCCTGGGGTTCTACATGGATCAGTTTTAGGCCAGATGCTATTATTTTAATCAATGACCTGGGAGCAAATAGAAAATCACTGCAGATAAAATCTATGATGACCCAAAGATTGGCAGAGTGGTTACAATGAGGAGACCAACGCAGGTATAATGATTCATCTGGAGTGTTTGTTGAGTTCGGCCAATACATACAATGCGTTTTAATACAGTGAAATGCAAAATTGTCCTCTAGAAAAAGGAAATGTAGGTCTAACCCAAAGACTAGGGCACTGTGTTATGGAATGCAGGGACACTCAAAAGGGTTTTGGGGTCACTGTGGACATCATGAGATCCCAGTGCGATGGGCCCTAAACCTGAGCTACAATGTCCACTTCTTTATACTAAACATGATTGTGATGGAATGGGACTGTTCTTAATGTTGACATGCCTCAGTTTCCCCAATACATGTGTTAAGTCTCTATGTGGTGGGATAATGGGTGTAATCGCAGAGCCCTACAGGGCCAGTGTGATGACAGAGAATGGCCAACACTCTGTCGCCTGGCAACTGATAGCCTGGGCCCCTTCTCTGCAAAGGTGCGAGCTGAAGGTGTTCGAACAAAGGGATCAGGTGACTTGCTGGCCCGGGAAGGAGACAAAGGAGAGAGGAGGGGCTGGACAGTTTCAGTTTGGAGCGGGCTTGGGAAGAGGAGGAAAGGGCAGACAGGGTCTGGCCTCCCTGCCCCCCGTTTGGAGCTGTGGGGTGAAATGCAGGGAGCCCCCGGGCTGGGGTCTAAGCTCCCTGCCCCCCGGAAGGGCCCGCAGGAAGGGTCCTGGTTGTACTGACAAGCTCTGTATGGATTGTGTTCCTGGCATCTCTAATAAACCTTCTGTTCTACTGGCTGGCTGAGACTCCCAGTGAATCTGGGGAAGAGGGGTGCAGGGCCTGACTCCCCCACACTCCGTGACAATGATAATATTCATTAAAACACAACTTAGAATCAATAACAGATTCATCTCAAGTTTAACAGTACACCCCTAGTACTCCTCTGGGACCTTCTTAAGAGTGGTGGCAGCAAACATGACTTGCTTTCAGCAACAAATTGCTGCTTCAAGGCATCTCTGATCCTCATGGCCCTGCGCTGGGCCCCTCTAATAGCCCTGGTCTCTGGCTATTCAAATTCAGCCTCCAGGAGATTAGTCTATACCTCTGTGAACAGCATGGATGTGTTTTTTATCGCTTTGTCAGTGGTCTATACCTGAGTGAATCTTTCACCCTTCCCTTCACAAATATTATACAGGGTACAGCATGCAGCTGAAAATATAGGTGTGTTGTCATTGGTCATAGGTATGTTGCCATTGGCATCAAGAGGGAGGCAGCATCTCCCCGGATCAAAATGAGAATTTTGGCTTCCCCTAAGGTGATCTTCTTGTCCGGGAAAAAAGGCTCGGCTTGCAGCTTCCTGAACAGGCCTGTGTTCCGAAAGATTCATGCGTCGTGCATCTTTCTGGACCAGCCTGTATTAATGTCCATGAAACACCCATGGTGATCCACAAACGCCCAACTTGACCATTTCGAATTAGGTAGCAACCAATCGGAAGCTGTCTGGAGTAGCCAGCTTCCACAGTGTGATGCCATGCACTTCTCCATCATTCTCGTGTTCGTGCGGCACAGGGTAGTGGCATCACACACTCCCATGCAAGTGCCTTTTCTCATACAGAGGTTCTGTAGTCAATGCTCGTCATCCCAGACTTGCATGATGATATGATCCCACCACTCAGTGCTTGTTTCCCTAGCCCAAAACCAGATTTCCTGTGTGGTCAGCACGTCCGTAAATGCCACAATCAATCTCTTCTTGTCTCTACTAGGTGTGTAAACAACTTCATCACACTCCTCACCCTCACTTTCTCGGTGAAGACGTAGCAGGACTGCCATTCATGACTTCTTAGTGAGACCCATCAGCATGATCATCAACAGTTCGGGATCCGTTCCTGCAGATCATAAAGGTGGACAGAGCGTGCAGTACAAAAACGGTTGAAAGATGGCGCCAAATGTGGATGGAAGGGAAAGGACTGCTGGGGAGTGAACCAATGCATGACGGGGAATTGGGAAAGGGCCCAGGTTGTCCTATGACCCCATGTACCCTTCCCACAAATGTCAGCGGATGAAGGGGAAGAGGTGCTCTGTGGGATAGCTTCCCAGAGTGCACCACTCCAAATGCTGCTTCAAGTGCGGAAAGTGCTGCAAGTGTGACCACGCCATTGTGCTGGCAGCTGACTGTGTGAACACACAGCAGCGCTATCCCTGCAGTGATCTCTGAGGGGGGTTAACTCCCGTATCCTTACATCTGCAAAAGTGGACATAGCCAAAGTCTGCTCCCATGAAGCGACTCTAGTGACTGTGATGGGGGCAGTGATCCATCTATCGGGGATCAATTTATCATCTCTAATGTAGACACAATAAATCGATCCCTGAGCGCGCTCCCCGTCGACTCCGTGACTCTGCAGGAGGTGGAAGCGGAATCAGTGGGTGAGTGGCTGCGGTCAACTCACCACCATGTCCACGCCTAGGTAAGTCGCCCTAAGGTACTTTATATCTTAGGTCGACCCCCCTACACTAAGGTAGCCCAGGCCTGAGATGCAGCGGAAGAGGAGTCCCAGAGTTCACAGTTCACAGGAGTGGGGAGCTCACATAGTCCAGCTATTTCTGAAAACCTCAGATTCACCTTCAAAGGATGGCGATGGCTCAGGATAACCCTTTCAGCCTTTCCTCTGCATCCCACCCAATGAACAGTTCCTGAAAGAGCGGGAGTCCATTTCCCTCTTGGTGTGATGGAGAGACTGTGGTTACAGCTTGGAAGTCAGGACTCCTGAGTTCTGTCTGCCATCATGTCTCATTCTGTGTGTGACCTTGGCCAAATTATATCTCCCCATGCCTCAGTTTACCAATCTGTATAATGGGAATATTTTCATAATATATTTCCTTCACTAACTGTTTTGAAGGTCCTTCAATGAAGGGTTCTGTAGAGTATGATGATAATGAGGAGTCATATTTTTCCAGATTCATCCTGATCATTTACAAGGTACCAGAGGCTATGGACATCAAGGTATTATCCCTTATTTTCTTTCTAAGCAAATATATTTTATAAATATACACAAAACAGCCAATTCCTCTCTGACTCAGCACAGAGCCCAGGAGTTCTCATTTCCCTGTGGGAATGTCTCTTAATTATTTCTAAAGCTGGATAATTAGCACAGAAGAGGAGACATGCTTGTCTGCAGCCTGTTTACATTCAGATGCTCTCCTCTCCCCTAGAGGCTGAGCGAACCCCACTGGGATCACACAGAGCTCTATTATAAACTGTGCACACCCCTGTGTCGGCTCTCGGCGTGGGATCCTGCTGCAGATGCTGGGTTGAGAGAACTGTGAGTCACGGATACCTGAGGGGGATTCCCAGGGAGGACACTTCCGTCTCAGAATTCACAGGTACCCATCTCATGCTGAGGAGCTCCCCTGATTGACAAACCCTGTGCAAGGTTGGTGTGCAGGGATAGAGAGTTAGTCTGGGGTCCTTTCCACTCTGCACAACCATGGCACATCCCAGGGCACTTGCCATAAGTGATGAGTTTGTTAATGATTCACTGATTTTCTAGCAGCCCTGCTCATCCCGCCTCATGGATTCCAGCTCCAAGGCGGCTTCATTTCAGTGGCACAGTGAATCCTTCAGGATGAAAGATGTTAGTAGATGTGCAATACAAGGCCAAATTCTGAGACCACGGCCCGTACTTTGCTCAGGCCCCAGTGAGGTGAACTGAGTAAAGATCTCAGGAGCCAACTGTGTTTTAAAGCACAGAGAGTATCACCCCTCCTCTTGCATTTCAGAACTCTGTCTGTTAATGGGGCAGGGGGACTGGGGCTGTTACCTGATTTTTAGCTGCTGTAACTCTTGGAGATTCTGGAGTTTCTATGGTTGGTAAAATGAACATTTGAACATCTGAACCTACCCCATTTTCACTCGCATTCTCTATGTTAAGTGTCCATTCACAACCAACCTTCTTTGTGAAAACCGGAACAAAGAAGTCATTAAGCACATCTGCCATTTCCACATTTTTGGTTATTGCTTTTCACTCTTCATTTAGTAACAGACCTACCCTGTCCTTGGTTTTCCGCTTGCTTCTAGTGTATATTTATAACATTTTCTTGTTACCCTTTATGTCTCTAGCCAGTTTGATCTCATTTTGTGCCTTTGCCTTTCTAATTTTGCCCCTAAATACATGTGTTATTTGTTTATATTCCTCCTTTGTAATTTGACCTTGTTTCCAATGTTTATAAGATACTTTTTTTTAGCTCGTTCAAGATCTCAATAGTTTGCTCTTGTCCTCTTACAGCTACCTTCCATTTTTTTCCCTTAGCCTTGCTACCTACCAACTCTAGTTGCCTTCTTGAAATTCATAGTCTTTATTTTGCTACTTTCCCTCCTACCATTCCTTAAAATGATGAACTCTACCATTTCATGATCACTTCACCCAACCTGCCTTCCACTTTCAAATACTCAACCAGTTCCTCCTTATATGTCAAAATCAAGCCTAGAACAGCCTCTCTCCTGGTAGCTTTCTCCAGCTTCTGGAACAAAAAATTGTCTCCAATACATTCCAAGATCTTGTTGGAGAATCTGTGCCCTGGTGTAGACAGCATGAGATGAATTCTTCCATCGACCGAGCTACCACGTCTCGGGTATTACCTATGCTGAGAGGAGAACCCCTTCCATCTGTGTGAGTAGTGTTTATATTGAAGCGCTATGGCAGCACCGCTGTAGCATTTTAGGTGTCAACAACCCTCCACGCAGATGTTCCAGAAACACATCCAGTCTTGATCTGCCAACATGGGGAATTGGAGAATCCAACACTTCCCTTCTCAGTCTGTCCCAGTGGTTAATCACCCTTAGTGCTATATATTTGGGCCTAATTAATAGATGGATTTTTGGCTGGGTTAAGATTCCCACCCTTCAGTCTTGCTGAGCCTTTCTCTGGTAGATTACAGAGCCCATTATTATCCCTGTTTTTTTCCCCATGAAAGTCTCAACTTGGTCATCTTTTTGATAAGTTAAAGAGATGTACACCTTCAAGTCTAAAGGTCAGTCTTTTTCTCTATCCTCCAATCATTTTTGTGGCTCTTTTCTGCCCCCTCCCCCAGTTTTCAACATGTTTTTTCAAATGTGGTCCCCAGAACTGGATGCAGTTTGTTGCATCAATGCCATGTGCACAGGTAAAATCCTTAACACTTTTCTAAGAATTTCCTTGTTTTTTAATATACTTAATAACCTCGTTTTTGTGATCCATAACCCCATTCAACATGGAGTTTTCCCTGACGACTTAAGGTCCCTAATTAATTTTCATTACTTCTGTTTTCTGTTCTTGACTTTGCCACTGAACTGGGTTTTTACCCAAAGTTGTTCACTTTGTTGACTGTGTAATCATAATTTTTCTGCTCTCTAACAAACTGCTATCAAAGAATTACCAATTTCCATTCATGTTTTTCGTTGTAAATGTTTCCTCCCAATCAGTTTTGCTGGCAATTTTCCTCAGCTGTGGGGCATTAGTCCTCTTGGAGCACTAAGTGTCTATCGATAGTACTGGTTGGGAACTGTCCATTTGAATGTAAATCAATTTCATTTTCTATTTTCCTCTCCTATATCATATGCTCTCTTCTTTGTGTCTTGTGTAAACTAAGGAGTCCCAGAGTATTCAATCTGTTTGCATATGGCAGCCTCCCCCATTCTCAGAGCCTGTCTTGGAAATTCCTTTCATATCTGCTATATCCTTAATAGAGACTGGGTGACCAAAACTGAACACATCTCCCAAACATATTATTCTCCATCCCATATTTTAGGAATCTGAACACTGATTTTGTTTTGTCCACTGCTGTGAATGAGCAGGTGTTTCTCCTGAGCTGCTATCAATGGTGCCCAGGTCTTATCCCTGAGGTATGTTCCAGTGGGGTGTTTCTCCCAGCACATGTCTTGGCAAAACTTTGGGTTTTTTGACTCTCAGATTTAGAGCAACTGGATGAATGGAGAACTGCCTACAGTATGGACTCCCTTTCCTAGTTCTCATTAAATTAAGGAATAATGATGGATAACCAGTATCCATTCTTGTGTTTCCTGCTGTTGCCTCTTAGGGATCCCCCACCACAAAGTGTAGGAGTTATTGATGCAGGGAGCACCACAAAATGTGGAATTGGATTTATTAGGGTCATATGTTCATAGTTATTTTCTCTGTATAACAAAAATGTCATTTGTCAGTGTGTGAAAAGAGATCAATCTGCTTCTCCCATCAGAACAGCCACGACTAGTGTATGTAGTGTCTCATATTAATGTTGTTTCTCTATTCAGGGATTTCTACTGAGACTATCACCCGAGACCCTGGGAACACACAGAAACTCAGGGGAACATACGGTACATAGAGGAGACACCCTTATGCCTCAGAGTTGGACACCTTCTCCACTACACCATGTCAGATTCCAACACAACTGACATCAGCAACCCCTCCACCTTCATTATACTTGGCATTCCTGGCTTAGAGGCAGACTATATCTGGATCTCCATCCCCTTCTGTGCTATGTACGCCATAGCCGTGTTGGGGAACTTCACCATCCTGTTCATTGTGAAGAGTGAGCCGAGCCTTCATGAGCCCATGTACTATTTCCTCTGCATGCTGGCTGTCACCGACCTGGTCATGTCCACATCCACCATACCAAAAATGCTGAGCATCTTCTGGTTCAATTCCAGGGAGATCAGTTTCAGTGCCTGCCTCACCCAGATGTACTTCGTTCACTCCTCCTCAGCGATGGAATCTGGAATCCTCGTGGCCATGGCTTTTGATCGCTATGTGGCCATCTGCCATCCCCTGAGACATTCCACCATCCTGATAAACTCTGTTGTGGCCAAGATAGGCCTGGCCGTGGTGCTACGCAGTGGCATACTCGCATTACCCTACCCCTTCCTGGCGAGGCGGTGGCCATATTGCAGAACAAACATCATCCCCCACTCCTATTGTGGGCATATGGCTGTGGTGAAGCTGGCCTGCGCTGACATCCGCATCAGTAGTTCCTATGGGCTGTTTGATATTATCTTTGAGACTGGAATGGATGTGTTTTTTATCACTGTGTCCTATACTCAGATCCTCCGGTCCATCTTCCGCCTCCCATCAAAGGATGCCCGGCTCAAAACTTTTGGGACCTGCATCTCTCATGTTTGTGCCATATGTGCTTTGTACATCCCAGATATCTTCTCCTCTCTCGTGTACCGGTTTGGCCACAATGTGCCCCAGCATTTCCTTGTTCTCTTTGCCAGTGTGTACCTGCTTATGTCCCCCGTGCTACACCCCATCATTTATGGGGTGAGGACCAAACAGATCCGGGGCAGGTTGCTCCAGTTCTTTACTCATAAGGAGACCTAAATGTTTTCTCCTTGTGCTCTGGCTGTCCGATTGAGCTCTGTGCAAAGCTGGCCAGTGCATGGTGCTGCGGCCTTTTCCCTGAACCACTTACTGACAGACAGAGACACATTAAACCCTTTCCTGTCCTTCCTGTGCTGTGTCAATGTGATGACCTGGGGAGTCAGTTTATGGACACTACACTGGTTTGCCACCTTTGTAATTGCTCTTAGTCCATCCCTAACTGATTCGGTCCATTGTCAGGGGGCACATATTTGTACAGTAACTCCTCACTTAACGTTGTCGTTACGTTCCTGAAAAATGTGACTTTAAGTGAAATGTTGTTAAGCGAATCCAATTTCCCCATCAGAATTAATGTCAATAGGAGTGGTTAGGTTCAAGGGATTTTTTTGTTGCCAGACAAAATGCATATATATATTTTAAACAATTGTAAACAAGCAATTTAATACTGGTATGTGTGGTGGAGGGCGGAGGAGTCAGGGAAGGGGGCTTGGTGTTTGTGAGGGGGTGCAGGGGGCTGGGTGTGTGGGGGGGTGTAGGGGTCAGGGCAGGGGTCTGGGGGTGTGTGAGGGGTTGAAGGGGTCTGTGGGTGTGTGTGGGAGGTGCAGGAGTCAAGGCAGGGGGCTGGGGAGTTGTGAGGGGGGTGCAGGGGTCAAGGCAGGGGGCTAGGGAGGTGTGAGGCGGTGCAGGGGTCAGGGCAGTTGTCTGAGGGGGGTGTGAGGATGGTGCAGGGGGCTGGGGGCGTGAGGGAGTGCGGGGGTCAGGGCAGAGGGCTGGGGGTATGGTCTGGGGTCATGGGGATTCTCACGGTAGGGGGCTGGAGGGGGTATGCCCCGATTCCAGACCCTACCTCAAGACCTCGCCCCCAACTCTCCTCCTCCTCCTCCTACTCCCCCCTGGAGCAGCGAGCGTGCTGAGGCTCTGCTCCTCCTCCTTCCTCGTGCCGGCAAGCAGCCGATCGGCAGGGAGAGACGGGGAGGGAATGTAGCACGCTGGGGAAAGAGGGGGGAGAGGAGTTCGGCTGCCGGCAGAGCCCTGCGTCAGAGGGAGCCGGCAGCACTAAGCTTCTGCCCCCACAGGGGAGGGGGCAGAGAAGAGCGGGCTGGGACGGGGCCCCTTTGGACCGTGGGCTCGGCGCCATTGTATATCCGGTACTGTTTAGGAGGCAGGACTCAGCATGCAGGCTCCCCCTCTCTCCCCTGCCTTCCCAACGCCGCCAGCCGGCTGATTGCCGCGGGCAGGAGGTGGGGGGGAGGGGGGAGGCGCACCCACTCCTCGCTTCTCTCCCCTCCCTCCTGCCCGGGGCAATCAGCTGGTTTGCAGCAGGGGAGGGATGGGGAGCCTGCGCTCCTCCCCCTCCCTCCTGCTCCAAAATGCTGCCAGCCAGCTGAATGCCACGGGCAGGAGGCGGGGCAGGAAGGGGAAGGCGCTGATCTTTGAGGTCTGCTGGCGGGTGGTGCCATGGAGATGGGAGGATGCGTAGGGGGGCTGCCACCTGTGGAGAAAACAGGCAGCCAAACGACGTAATAGTAGAGCATCGCACAACGTTAAATCAGCATGTTCCCTAATTGATCAGCAGCGTTAACCGGGACGACTTAAAGTGAGGAGTTACTGTAGTATGTCCTGTAGAGTCTGCGGGAAACTATTACTGTGCTTCGTTTGACAATAAACCTGGCCAGGTGCCTTCATACATTAGCAGAGTCTGTGGTCATTGGGGGTTCTCTCGGGGTGTGTTGTGTCAGCGATCTGCGCAGAGCAGGGGCAGCACATATAGGGAACACATGCTCGCAGCCAACTGTATCATCCTTTAATATGAGTACATATTCGATTGATCGAGGGAACGATGGAGATGCAATAGACTTTGATTTCTAGAAGTTATTTCTATCATAGGGGAAAACATTCTAATTAAATATAAACACTATACAATACCAATATAGCACACGTAAAATGGTTAATGATAGATCTCAGAAAGCAGTTGTTCATGGCCCATTTTCAGCGAAAGATGAATCCTCTGGGGTTCTACATGGATCCGTTTTAGGCCAGATGCTATTATTTTAATCAGTGACCTGGGAGGAAATAGAAAATCACTGCAGATAAAATTTGTGATAACCCAAAGATTGGAAGAGTGGTTACAGTGAGGAGGCCAGTGCAGACATAATGTTTAATCTGGAATATTTGAGTTCGGCCCATATATAACGTGTTTTAATACAGTCAAATGCAAAGTTGCCCTCTAGAAAAAGGAAATGCAGGTCCAACCCAAAGAGTAGGGCACTGCGTTATGCAACGCAGGGACACTGAAAAGGATATGGGGTCACTGTGAACATCATGAGATCCCAGTGCGATACTGTGGTAAAAGGGCTGATGCGATATTTGGATGGCTACCTTCTGCTCTATACATATGGCAAAAGTGGTGCACTGGATGAATGGAAAATAAGGTGGCTAGAAAGCTGGCTAAATCATCAGGCTCAATGGCTAGCGATCAATGGCTTGATATCTAGTTGGCAGCCGTTATCAAGCTGCATTCCCCAGTTGTCGGTCCTGGGGCTGGTTTTGTTCAACATCTTCATTAATGTTTGGGATTATGTGATGAATTGCACCCTCAGCAAGTTCACGGATGACATTAATCCGAGGGGAGAGGTAGATGTGTTGGGGGATAGGGATAGGGTCCAGAGTGACCTAGACAAATTGGAGGTTTGAGACTAAAAGAAATCTGATGAGTTTCAACAAGGACAAGTGCAGAGTCCTGCATTTACGATGAGAGAATCCCATGCACTGCTACAGGCTGGGAACCAAGTGGATGAGTGGCAGTTCTGCAGAAAAGGATCTGTGGATTACAGGGGATGAAAACTGGATATAAGACACAAATGTGCACTTGTTGCCAAGCATATTGGGCTGCATTAGGAGGAGTATTGCCAGCAGATCAAGGGAAGTGATTATTCCCCTCTATTCAGCACTGGTGAGGCCCCATCTGGAGTATTGCATCCATTTTTGGGCCCCTCACTACAGGAAGTATGTGGACAAACTAGAGAGAGTCCAGCAGAAGGCAATGAAAATGATTGGGGACTGGAGTACATATAATCAGACGAGATTAGGGTTGGAAGAGACCTCAGGAGGTATCTAGTCCAACCCCCTGCTCAAAGCAGGATCAACCCAAGCTAAATCATCCCAGCCAGGCCTTTGTCAATCCTGACCTTAAAAACTTCTAAGGATGGAGATTCCACCATATCCCTAGGTACCACATTCCAGTGCTTCACCACCCTACTAGTGAAATAATGACTAATGAGGAGACGCTGAGGGAATTGGGCTTATTGAGTCTTCAGAAGAGAAGAGTGAGAGGCAATTGTTAGCAGCCTTCAACTACCTGAAGGGGGATCCCAAAGAGGTTGGAGCTCAGCTAATCTCAGTGGTAGCAGATGACAGAACAAGAAGCACTACTCTCAAGTTGCAGTGGGGGAGGTCTAGGTGGGATATTAAGAAACCCTATTTCACTAGGAGGGTGGTGAAGCACTGGAATGGGTTATCTGGGAAGGTGGATGAATCCTCAGCTTTATATGTCTTTAAAGCCCAGCTTGACAAAGCCCTGGCTGGGATAATTTAGTTGGGGTTGGTCCTGCTTTGAGCAGGGGCTTGGACTAGATAACATCCTGAGGTCTCTTCCAATCTTTATTTTCTATGATTCAATGACTATTGGAGCAAAGAGCTTAGATGAAAGGGATTCACAAATGTATTGGGTATTGTAGGTGTCAGTGGTGGCAGCATCGTTCGTTAAGAATGTCTGACACCTTAAATTGGAATAAGGGGTGGCCTGTAGGCAGTACAGAGACTGGATTAGTATTTGCATTAGATTTCTTCTCTCCCTCTCGGTTCATTTCCTCCCAGTGTCTCTTAGGTAGAAATTGCTCATGTCTCCCCTCAGTCATCTTTCTCGAGATCTGAGCATCTCCTATCTACCCATCCCTCCTGGGCATTTACAGGGTAGAAGAGCTTATGGACATCTAGGCACTATCCCTTATTTTGTTTCTAATCAACCGTATATTATAAATATACACAAATTCAGAAAACAGCCAATTCCCCTCTGACTCAGCACAGAGCCCAGGAGCACTCATCACCCTTTGGGATGGTTCCTTAATTACTGTTCACAACAAAAGCTGGATAATTAGCACAGAAGCGGAGACATACTTGTCTCCAGCCTGTTTATATTCAGATGCTATATTCTCCTCTAGAGGCTGAGCGAACCCCACTGGGATTGCACAGAGCTATATTATAATCTGTGCACAACACTGTGTCTGCTCTCGGCGTGGGATGATACTGCAGATGCTGGGTTCAAAGAGCTGTGGGTCACGGATACCTGAGGGTGATTCCTAGGGAGGACACTTCCATCTCAGGATTCACAGGTACCCATCTCTTGCTGATGAGCTCACCTGATCAACAAACCCTGTGCAACGTGGGTATGGAGGGATAGAGTGTAAGTCTGGGGTCCTTTCCTCTCTGCATAATCATGAATCATCAAAGGGCCCTTGTCATAAGTGATGAGTTTCCTAAAGAATCACTGACCAAAATGTCACTCTTTCCTGTGCACCCCTGCTCATCCTGCCTGATGGATACAGCTCCAAGGTGGTGCATTTCAGTGGCACAGTGAATCCTTCAGGATGAAAGATGTTAGTAGATGTGCAATACAAGGTCAAATTCTGATACCACGGTCGGTACTTTGCTTAGGCCTCAGTGAGGCAAAACTCCCCTAGGAGAAGGAACCGCGAACAGACGTCAGGAGCCAGCTGTGTGGTAATACACAGACTCGGTCTGTTAATGGGATAGGGGGACAGGGGCTGTTACCTGACTTTTAATATGTTGGAAAGCTTAGAGGCTCTAGGACTCCTCACTAGAACAATAATGAGAATTTTTCAACATAGTTAACATATATTTTCTCCTAGCTTCATTCCAAAAGTTGGATGAACTGTTATGCCTGAAACTTTCAAAAAAGTTTCAAAAAACAATTCTGCTCAAAGCAGGCACCGAGGAGGTATAGCTCAGTACTTTGAGAATTGGCCTGCCAAACCCAGGGTTGTGAGTTCTATCCTTCAGGGGGCCATTTTAGGATCTGGAGCAAAAATCTGTCAGGGGACACTACTTGTTCCTGCTTGTGAAGGCAGGGGACTGGACTTGATGACTGTCCAGTTCTATGAGATAGGTATGTCTCCCTATATTACTGCTTCCCCGCATCCAGAAGGCTTTTTACCCTGTCAAAGAAAACTATCAGGATGGTTTGAGATGACTTTTTCTTGACATATCCATGCTGACTATCTCTTATCACCTTATTATCTTCTAGATGTTTGCAAATTGATTTCTTAAATATTTCCTCCATAATCTTACCTAGTACAGAAGATAACCTGACTGGTCTGTTATTACCTGAGGTGCCCTTATTTTCCTTTTTATAGATAGGCACTGTATGTGCTCTCTTCCAGCCTTCCGAAATCTCTCCTGTCTTCCATGACTTTTCAAATATAATAACTAATGGCTGAGATATCCCCTCAATCAGTTCCTTCAGCATATTCTAGGATGCATTTTGTCAGGCCCTGGTAACTTGAAAACACCCAATTTATCCAAGTAACTTTAAATTTGTTCTTTCTCTATTTTAGCATCTGAACCTACCCCATTTTCACTGGTATTCTCTATGGTAGGTGGCAAACCACCATCAACCTTCTTGGTGAAAACAGAAGCAAAGAATTCATTAAGCATCTCTACCATTTTCACATTCATCATTATTATTTTTACCTCTTAATTTAGTAATGGATATACCCTGTCCTTGGTCATCCGCTTGCTTCTAATGTATTTGTAGAATGTTTTCTTGTTACCCATTATGTCTCTACCTAGTTTGATCTTTTGTGCTTTGGCTTTTCTAATGTTACCCCTACATACCTGTATTATACCTTGTTTTCACTTTTTGTAAGATCCTTATTTGTGCTTTAGATCATTCAAGATCTCCAGGTTGTGCCATTGTGGTCTCTAGCCATACATCCAATCTTTCCTCTTACGTGCCAACTCCTGAGTTTGCTAGAGTCTGCCTTCTTGAAATCCATTGTTTTTGTTTTGCTATTTTCCCTCCTACCATTCCTTAGAATTGTAAACTCTGTCATTTCATGATCACTTTCACCCAAGCTGCCTTCCACGTTCAAATTCTCAACCAGATCTTCCTTGTTTGTCAAAATCAAGACTAGGTCAGCCTCACTCCTTGCAGCTGCCTCAAGCTTCTGGAACAAAGAAATGCCTCCAATACATTCCAAAAATTAGTGGGATAATATGTGCCCTGGTGTAGACAGCATGAGATGAATTCTTACATCGACCGAGCTACCACCTCTAGGAGATTAACTATGATGATGGGAGAACCTCTTCCATATGTGTAAATGATGTCAGTATTGAAGCGCTATGGCAGTACCGCTGTAGCATTTAAGGGTAAACAACCATCAAAGCAGATCTTCCAGAAAAACATCGAGTCTGGCTCTGCCATCATGGGGAATTTTTGGCCCTAATTTCTAGCTGGAATTTGTCTGGCTTCAGCTTCCAAACTTTCGGTCTTGCTCAGCCTTTTTCTGGTAGATTACAGAGCCCATTATTACACATGTTTTTTTCCCTGTGAAAGTCTCCACTTCATCATCTTTTTCATAAGTTAAAGAGATATAGACTTTCAAGTCTAACAGTCCGGCTTTTTCGCTTTGCTTCAGTAATTTTTGTGTTTCTTTTCTGCACACTCTCCAAGTTCTCAACATTTTTTTTCAAATGTGGACCAAGAACTGGATGCAGGTTTTTTCACCAACCCCATGTGCAGAGGTAAAATCCTTCCCCTGCTTCAACTCACCACTCCCCTGTTTGTCCATTTTAGGACCATATCATCCTTTATGCTATAGCATCGCACTGGGAGATCACAAAGGGTTGGTTGTCCACAATGACCCCTAAATGCTTTTCAGGTTCCTTGCATTCCATAATACAGTGCCATAGTCTGTGGGTTGGGACTGTGTTCCCTGTTCCAAGAGGATCATTTTGCATTTGACTGTAATATAATATTTTGTTTGCTTTGGCCCCTTTTACTATACCCTCTTGTATCCAATTTGGCAATTTTGGGGTCATTCGCAAATTTTATCTGCAGTGATTTTCTATTTCCTTCCAGATCATTGCTTAAAATATTGAATAGCACCGGGCCTAGTATCGATCCCTACAGAACCCCACTACAAACAGCTGCATTTATTGACGAAGGCCTATTAATAAAAGCTTGCTGAGATCCATCAGTTAGCCAGTTGTCATTCCATTTTACATGTTCTCTGTTGATATTGTACTGTGTTCAATTTTTTAACTCAATATTTCCCCCAACTAAATCAAATCCCTCTGAGAAATCAAGGTTTGCTGCATCTGCATGGTTCCCTTTGATCAACCAAATGTGTATCCTTGATCAACCAATGCGTATTCTCATCAAAGGATGAAATCAGGGTTACTTGACAATATCTGTTTTGCATAAAACCAGTTGGAGGCTTGCATTACTTACATTTCTAGATTTTTTTTTAACTAATCCCATACCAGCTTTTCCATTGGTTCTTAACATTGTCAATTCTTTAATAAAAAAAACAACCTTTCCCTTTATTTTTAATATTTTACAGTTAACACAGGAATTAACATAAAACTTTTCTAGGTTTTCTCTTGTTGTTAATATACTTCATAACCTCTTTTTTGTGATCCATGCTATATTCTTAATAGAGACTGCATGACCAAAACTGAGCACTCATCCCAAACATTTTATTCTCCATCCCATGTCATGTTATTACACATGTTAGGTACACATGTACACATCACAAACATATTATTCTCCATTCCATCCAGCCCCCATGCAGGGGGCTGGACTCAATGACCTCTCGAGATCCCTTCCAGCACTAGAATCTATGAATCTATGTCTTAGGGATCTGAACATAGCTTTTGTTTTGTTCACTGCTGCGAATGAGCAAGTGTTTCTCTTGAGCTGCTCTCAATGGCTGGTCTTTTCCCAGAGGTCTGTTCTAGTTGGGATGTTTCTCCCAGCACATGTCTTCCCAAAAGTTTGGTTTTTTCTACTCTCAGATTTCGAGCATCTGGATGAATGGGGAATTCCCTATAATATGGACTCCCTATCCTGGCTCTCATTGCATTAAGGAACGATGGATAACAAGTATCCACACTTGGGTGTCCAATTAAGGTTCCCTCACCATAAAGTGTAGGAATTATTAATGCAGGTAGCACCAATAAATTAGGAATTGGATTTAGTAGGGTCATTGTTTAGTAGGGTCATAGTTATTTTCTTTTTATAATGAAAATGTAATTTTTCAGTGTGTGAAGAGCGATCAATCTGCTTCTCCTATGAGAACAGTCTCCAGTAGTGTATATAGTGTCTCATATTAACGTTGTCTCTCCATTCAGGCATTTCTACTGCGATCATCACCCGAGAACCTAGGAACACCAAGGAAGTTAGTGGAACATATAGTACATGCAGGAGACACCCTTATGCCTCAGAGTTGGACACCTTCTCCCCTTCTCCATGTCAGATTCCAACACAACCGACTTCACCAACCCCTCCACCTTCATCCTGCTGGGCATTCCTGGCCTAGAGGCAGCCCATTTCTGGATCTCCATCCCTTTTTGTGCTATGTACGTCATAGCCGTGTTGGGGAACTTCACCATCCTGTTCATCGTGAAGAGTGAGCCAAGTCTCCACGAGCCCATGTTCTATTTCGTCTGCATGCTGGCCGTCACCGACCTGGTCACGTCCACATCCACCCTGCCCAAAATGCTGAGCATCTTCTGGTTAAATTCCAGGGAGATCAGTTTCAGTGCCTGCTTCACCCAGATGTACTTCATTCACTGCTTCTCAGCGATAGAGTCTGGAATCCTTTTGGCCATGGCTTTTGATCGCTATGTGGCCATCTGCCATCCCCTGAAACATTCCACGATCCTGACAAACTCTGTTGTGGGCAAGATTGGGCTGGCCGTGGTGCTGCGCTGTGTCATACTCGCATTACCCTATCCCATCCTGGCGAGTCGGTGGCCATATTGCAGAACAAACATCATCCCCCACTCCTATTGTCGGCATATAGCTGTGGTGAAGCTGGCCTGTGCTGACATCCGCCTCAGTAGTTACTATGGACTCTTTAATCTTTTCTCTGTGATCGGGATGGATGTGTTTTTTATCGCCGTTTCCTATACTCAGATCCTCCGGGCCATCTTCCGCCTCCCCACAAAGGATGCCCGGCTCAAAACTTTTGGGACCTGCATCTCCCATCTTTGCGCCATCTTCGCGTTGTACATCCCAGATTTCTTCTCCTCTTTCACGCAGAGGTTTGGCAGCAATATTCCCCGACATTTCATCGTCCTGTTTGCCAGTGTGTACCTGCTAGTGCCCCCCGTGCTACACCCCATCATATACGGGGTGAGGACCAAACAGATCCGGGGCAGGTTGCTCCAGCTCTTTTCGCACAAAGAGACCTAAATATTTTCTCCTTGTTCTCTGGCTCTCAGATTGAGCTCTGTGCAGAGCTGGCTGGTGCATGGTGCTGAGGTCTCTTCCCTGAATCACTTACTGGACAGACAGAGAGACATTAAACCCTTTCCTTTCCTATCCTTCCTGTGCTGTGTCAATGGGAGAAACTGTGGAGTCAGTCTATGGACACTACACTGGGTTGCCATCTTTCTAATTCCAGGTATCTGGATCCCTGAAATTGCAATCTTGCCACAGCTCTTCTGTCAAGCCTTGACCCTGCTCTGTGTGTTCTCCCCAAGGCCCTGCCCCCGGAAGTTGGGGGTGAGGTGGGCCTTAGCCTCCTTGCCATGTTGCCCTGCCCCTCTCCATGGCTGCGCCCCTCTTCCTCTTCTTACCCCAGCCCCCACCACGTCACCAGATCAGAGCCAAACAGGCTGCCTGGGCTGAGTGGGGGGCCAGGGTGCCCCAAACAGCCCCCAGCCTTTGTTCCCACCCTGGGGCATGCTGCCCAGGGCAAGAGAAGGTCCCGGGGCCACCCACAGTGACCCAGGCTCCCTGGGTAGCTCTTATCATGGCCTGGTTCCAGCTTCTGTTCTCGCCAGGGGGCAGGGCCTCAGGGAAGAGGAGGAGCCATGGGCAGGACCACAGAGGGGGCAGAGCCTCAGGGGACGAGTAGCAGGGGCAGGGAGGGATGGAGCCTTGTGTCCCCCCGCCCCGCTCCACAGTTCTATCGAGGTTCTGGTGCTCCTGGGGCTTATGCTGTGTATTTGCTCTTTAATATCTCGCCCTGCTCACAGCTGTCACTTGGTCCTGTCTTCCCCTCCCCTTGCCCGCTGCGACCCAGTTATCTCTAAAACCAATGTGTTCTCACATCTTATGGCAAGTCCCTTAAGGAAGCGGTTCTCAAAGCCAGTCCGCCGCTCCTGCGGCCCCCATTGGCCTGGAGCGGTGAACCACGGCCAGTGGAAGCAGTGATCAGCCGAACCTGCAAATGTGGCAGGTCAACAAACCAGCATGGCTCTCCCAGGGCTTTCCCTAAAAAAGTGGCGGACCGGCTTTGAGAACCACTGATTTAAGGGACATTGGTTTGTGTTAAAATTTTAAAGATTATTCTTACTTTGTTACGAACTCTGTGGAAAGAGAGACCCGTCAGGACTCCTGGGATCTATCTCAGCTCTGGAAGGGGAGTGGGGTGTAGTGGGTTACAGCAGGAGGCAGGTACATCTGGGTTCTAAATAAGAAGATCAGAATGGCCATACTGGGTAAAACCAATGGTCCATGTAGCCCAGTTTCCTGTCTTCTGACAGTGCCCAGTGCCAGTTGCTTCAGAGGGAATGAACAGAACATGGCAATCATCATGTGATTCTTGTGGAGCAGGGGGAAGTGAGGTGGGGAGAGAATCCCAATCATTTTTCTCCTTCAATCTTTCATACTGCTGCCGCCCAGGGGTTGTCTCATTTCCCCTGCACTTGGACGAACCTCAAGGGGTGAATTTTTGGTCTCCCCTCTGTCATAAAAATACAGCTGCTGGGTTAAGATTCCCCCTTACCTGTAGAGGGTTAAGAAGCTCAGGTAACCTGGTTGGCATCTGACCAATAAAGGGACAAGATACTTTCAAATCTTGGGAGAGGGGGACAGTTTTGTGTGTGCTCTTTGTGTGCGTCTGTGTTATCTCTTGGAATTAAGAGAGGGACCGGACAGAAATCCATCTCCTCCAACCAACCCTCCACCAGCCCTCCAATATTACAACGTAAGTTAGTCAGGCATTGGAAATAGGTTTGGTTTTGTTTTACTGTGAAGGTTTCCCTGTGCTAAAAGGGAGGTTTATTCCTGTTTTCTGTAGCTTTAAGTTTTCCCTGTGTTAAAAGAGAGGTAGTATCCCTCTTTTTCTGTAACTTTAAGGTTTTGCCCACTGGGGGAATCTCTCTGACTTTGGAATTTGAGTACCCTGAAAAAGTTTGCCATCCTGATTTTACAGAAATGATTGTTCCCTTTCTTGTTTAATAAAATCATTCTTTTAAGAACCTGACTGTTTTCCATTTTTCTAAGACTCAGGGGTTTGGGTTTTTGATTATTAGGTAACCAACTGGTTAGGAGATTATTCTCAAGCCTCCCCAGGAAAGGGGGTGTAAGGGCTTGAGGGGATATTTTGTGGGGAAAGGGAACTTCAAGTGGTCCTTTCCCTGGTTCTTGTTATTAATCACTTGATACTGGCAGCGATACCTTTTCTCAGGGTACAGGGGAGATTTTGTACCTTGGGGAGTTTTTAACCTAAGCTGGTAGAAATAAGCTTAGTGGGTCTTTCCTGCTGGTCCCAAAGACCGTACCATAGAGTCCAGAGTGGGGAGGAGGGAACCCTGACACTCTCACTGACCCTTTATGGGCTGCTTTCTTCCCACCACCTCCCTTTCCATTTTGGGAGAAAGAAATGGGTTGCACAGGGCCACCTGTACAGTCACCACACAGATGGTCTCCTCCCTCTTTTCCCATCTCCATGGGCCATAGGGTCACAATAGGGGCCCAGCCAGAGGATCATCATCGGTCCACTACCCCTTTCCCCACTGTGCTGCGGGATGAGCTTCAGCATTTTCTGGTGGACACCTGTTGTTTCAAGGGTAAGGTGAACGTCCCTCTCCAGCATTGGGGAGACTTCCATCTCGTCCTCTGGGCCACAAGGGCTGTTTTGGAGGAGTGGAGGGGAACCGGGAGGCAGGACTTTCTGGTCTACCAGTGGGCCCTCAACTTTTCTGACAAGAACATTGAACACCAGAGGCTCCTGGGTGGGTCTCCACAGTTCCAGGTGCTCTCCTTCCTTTGTGATGTAGGGTACTCTGTGGTTTGCCTGCAGGAAACCCACAAAGATCCAGCTGCTGAGACTAGTAGGTGGCTGGAGTGGGGGTATATTTTAGGGTAATTTTTTTTTGACCCTTCAGTGATCTTTTGGCTTTGTTTGCCATCCTGTTCTTCCCTGATCTTCAGCCTGAGATACTGGAAGTTGCCGAGGTCAAGCCAGGTCGCCTGCTGCACGTCCAGGCCTGAGTGGAGCTGCTGAGATTGAATCTGTTCAATGTCTACCCCCCAAATGCAGACCTGGAGTGGGTGTGTTTCTATCAACAGGCGTCTGCCTTCTTCGGCACCTTGGATCCTCACTATTGCCTGGTCCTGGGTGGGGATTTTAATACCATCTTTGAGGACCAGAATAGCTCAGGGATTAAGAGCAGCCAGGCCACTGAAGACATCCTCAGAGAGATGGTCAATCATCACTTCCTGATTTATATCTGGTGCAACCAACATCCGGATGACAATTCCACTTTTACGTATGTCCTGGTGGAGGTTGATCGGTTGTAGCACTCCTGATTAGACCGCATGTACATATTGTTTCCATCTTGCCCAGGCCCACTCTGCCAGCATTCGACCGTTCCAGTTCTTGGCCCACCATTTAGAGGCCATGATGGCCTCTTTCATCTCTTGCAACTGCTTTGGAGGAGAGGGTCATAATTCAAAATGATCTGGACAAATTGGAGAAATGGTCAGAGGTAAACAGGATGAAGTTTAATAAGGACAAATGCAAAGTGCTCCACTTAGGTAGGAACAATCAGTTTCACACATACAGAATGGGAGGAGACTGTCTAGGAAGGAGTACGGCAGGAAGGGATCTAGGGGTTGTAGTGGACCACAAGCTAAATATGAGTCAACAGTGTGATGCTGTTGCAAAAAAAGCAAACTTGATTCTGGGCTGCATTAACAGGTGTGTGGTGAGCAAGACACGCAAAGTCATTCTTCCACTCTACTCTACGCTGGTTAGGCCTCAACTAGAGTATTGTGTCCAGTTCTGGGCACCGCATTTCAAGAAATATGTGGAGAAATTGGAGAGGGTCCAGATAAGAGCAACAAGAATGATTAAGGGTCTAGAGAACATGACCTATGAAGGAAGGCTGAAGGAATTGGGTGTGTTTAGTTTGGAAAAGAAAAGATTGAGAGGGGACATGATAGCGGTCTTCAGGTATCTAAAAGGGTGTCATAAGGAGGAGGGAGAAAACTTGTTCATCTTAGCCTCTAAGGATAGAACAAGAAGCAATGGGCTTAAACTGCAGCAAGGGAGGTTTAGGTTGGACATTAGGAAAAAGTTCCTAACTGTCAGGGTGGTTAAACACTGGAATAAACTGCCCAGGGCGGATGTGGAATCTCCATCTCTGGAGATATTTAAGAGTAGGTTAGATAAATGTCTATCAGGGATGGTCTAGACAGTATTTGGTCCTGCCATGAGGGCAGGGGGCTGGATTTGATGACCTCTCAAGGTCCCTTCCAGCCCTATAATCAATGAATCTATGAATGTCAGAGCTCACCTGGGGCTCTTCACCCTTCAGACCTCCCTTGCCCTATATAGGGTGCTCATTGGGTGTAGAGAAGTGATGGGGATGGGATTTACCAAGCCGCTGGATAGGTTCTAGCAGCAAGACAAGATAAGCGCAATAAGCCAATGGTCTGAAAGTTTACATAAAGGTAGCAGCTCTCCCGGTTGACCAACAGGTACATTCCTGGAGATTTAAAGAAAAAAAAGCAGTAATTAGTATTTAACAATTGATGATGAAATGCTAAGGGAGATTAGAGAGGCTATCAAAATAAAGAATTCAATAATAGTGGGAGATTTCAATTATCCCCATATTGACTGGGTACGTGTCACCTCAGGACGTAATGAGGAAACAAAATTCCTCGATACTTTAAATGACTGCTTCTTGGAGCAGCTGGTACAGGAACCGACAAGGGGAGAGTCAACACTTCATTTAGTACTGAGTGGAGCGCAGGATGTGGTCCAATAGATAACTATAACAGGACTACTTGGAAATAGTGACCATAATATAATAACATTTAACATTCCTGTGGTGCTAAGAACACATCAACAGCCCAACACAGTGGCATTTAATTTTAAAAAGGGCAACTACGCAAAAATGAGGGGGCTAGATAAGCAGAAATTAAAAGGTAAAGTGACTAAAGTGAAATCCCTGCAAGCTGCATGGACACTCTTCAAAGACACCATAATAGAGGCCCAACTTAAATGTATACCCCAAATTAAAAAACAAAGTCAAAGAACTAAAAAAGAGCCACCGTGGCTTAACAACCATGTAAAAGAAGCAGTGAAAGATAAAACGGCATCTTTTAAAAAATGGAAGTCAAATCCTAGTGAGGTAACTAGAGAAGAGCATGAACACTGCCAAATTAAGTGTAAAAAATGTAATAAGAAAAGCCAAAATGGAGTTTGAAGAACAGCTAGCCAAAAACTCAAAAGCTAATAACAAAACATTTTTTAAATACGTCAGAAGCAGGAAGCCTCCTAAACAACCAGTGGGGCCCCTGGATGATAGAGATAGAAAAGGAGCACTTAAAGACGATAAAGTCATTGCAGAGAAACTAAACTAATTCTTTGCTTCGGTCTTCACGGCTGAGGACATTAGGGAGATTCCCCAACCTGAGCTGTCTTTTGTAGGTGACAAATCTGAGGAACTGTCACAGATTGAAGTGTCAGTAGAGGAGGTTTTGGAACTAATTGATAAACTTAGCTGTAACAAGTCGCCGGGACCAGATGGCATTCACCCAAGAGTTCTGAAAGAACTCAAATGTGAAATTGCGGAATTATTAACTAGGGTTTGTAACCTGTCCTTTAAATCGGCTTCTGTACCCAGTGACTGGAAGATAGCTAATGTAACACCAATATTTAAAAAGGGCTCTAGATGTGATCCCGGCAATTACAGACCGGTAAATCTAACGTCCATACCAGGCAAATTAGTTGAAACAATAGTAAAGAATAAAATAGTCAGGCATATAGAAGAACATAAATTGTTGGGAAAAGTCAACATGGTTTCTGTAAAGGGAAATCATGCCTTTCTAATCTATTAGAGTTCTTTGAAGGGGTCAACAAACATGTGGACAAGGGTGATCCAGTAGACAAAGTGTACTTAGATTTCCAGAAAGCCTTTGACAAAGTCCCTCACCGAAGGCTCTTGCATAAACTAAGTTACCATGGGATAAGAGGGAAGATCCTTTCATGGATAGAGAACTGGTTAAAAAACAGGGAACAAAGGGTAGGAATAAATGGTAAATTTCACAATGGAGAGGGGTAACTAGTGGTGTTCCCCAAGGGTCAGTCCTAGGACCAATCCTATTCAACTTATTCATAAATGATTTGGAAGAAGGGGTAAACAGTGAGGTGGCAAAGTTTGCAGATGATACTAAGCTGCTCAAGATAGTTAAGACCAAAGCAGACTGTGAAGAACTACAAAAAGATCTCACAAAACTAAATGAGTGGGCAATAAAATGGCAAATGAAATTTAATGTGGATAAATGTAAAGTAATGCACATTGGGAAAAATAACCCCAACTATACATACAATATGATGGGGGCTAATTTAGCTACAACTAATCAGGAAATAGATCTTGGAGTCATCGTGGATAGTTCTCTAAAGACGTCCATGCAGTGTGCAGCGGCAGTCAAAAAAGCAAACGGGATGTTAGGAATCATTAAAAAAGGGATAGAGAATAAGATGGAGAATATTTTACTAACCTTATACAAATCCATAGTGCGCCCACATCTCGAATACTGCGTACAATTGTGGTCTCCTCGTCTCAAAAAGGATATACTGGCATTAGAAAAGGTTCAGAGAAGGACAACTAAAATGATTAGGGGTCTGTAACGGGTTCCATATGAGGAGAGATTAAAGAGGCTAGGACTTTTCAGCTTGGAAAAGAGGAGACTAAGTGGGGATATGATAGAGATATATAAAATTATGAGTTGTGTGGAGGAAGTGAATAAGGAAAAGTTATTTACCTCTTCTCATAATAAAAGAACTAGGGGCCACCCAATGAAATTAGTGGGTAGCAGGTTTAAAACAAATAAAAGGAAGTTCTTCTTCACACAGCGCACAGTCAACCTGTGGAACTCCTTGCCTGAGGAGGCTGTGAAGGCTAGGACTATAACAGGGTTTAAAAGAGAACTGGATAAATTCATGGAGGTTAAGTCCATTAATGGCTATTAGCCAGAATGGGTAAGAAATGGTGTCCTTAGTCTCTGTTTGTCAGAGAGGAGTGATGGATGGCAGGAGAGAGATCACTTGATCATTACCTGTTAGGTCCACTCACTCCAGGTCACCTGGCATTGGCCAGTCGGTGGACAGGATACTGGGCTGGATGGACCTTTGGTCTGACCCAATATGGCCTTTCTTATAAACTGTTCAGGAAGGATAGGCAGGGCAGAAAAGGTGGGGGAGTTGCGTTGTATGTAAGAGAGCAGTATGACTGCTCAGAGCTCCAGTATGAAACTGCAGAAAAACCTGAGAGTCTCTGGATTAAATTGGGAAGTGGGAGCAACAAGGGTAATGTCGTGGTGGGAGTCTGCTACAGACCACCAGACCAGGGGGATGAGGTGGACGAGGCTTTCTTCCAGCAACTAACAGAAGTTACTAGATCACAGGCCCTGGTTCTCATGGGTGACTTTAATCACCCCGACATCTGCTGGGAGAGCAATACAGCGGTCCACAGACAATCCAGGAAGTTTTTGGAAAGTGTAGGGGACAATTTCCTGGTGCAAGTGCTGGAGGAACCAACTAGGGGAAAAGCTCTTCTTGACCTGCTCCTCACAAACAGGGAAGAAATAGTAGAGGAAGCAATAGTGGATGGGAACCTGGGAGGCAGTGACCATGAGATGGTCGAGTTCAGGATCCTGACACAAGGAAGAAAGGAGAACAGTAGAATACAGAGCCTGGACTTCAGAAAAGCAGACTTTGACTCCCTCAGGGAACTGATGGGCAAGGTCCCCTGGGAGAATAACATGAGGGGGAAAGGAGTCGAGGAAAGCTGGCTGTATTTTAAAGAAACCTTATTGAGGTTGCAGGAACAAACCATCCCGATGTGTAGAAAGAAAAGTAAATATGGCAGGCGACCAGCTTGGCTTAACAGTGAAATCCTTGCTCGTCTTAAACACAAAAAAGCAGCTTACAAGAAGTGGAAGATTGGACAAATGACCAGGGAGGAGTATAAAAATATTGTTCAGGCATGCAGGAGTGAAATTAGGAAGGCCAAATCACACTTGGAGTTGCAGCTAGCCGGAGATGTTAGGAGTAACAAGAAGGGTTTCTTCAGGTATGTTAGCAAGAAGAAGAAAGTCAAGGAACGTGTGGGCCCCTTGCTGAATGAGGGAGGGAACCTTGTGACAGAGGATGTGGAGAAAGCTAGTGTACTCAATGCTTTTTTTGCCTCTGTCTTCACAGACAAGGGCAGCTCCCAGATGGCTGCACTCCGCAGCACGGTATGGGGAGGAGGTGACCAGCCCTCTGTGGAGAAAGAAGTAGTTCGGGACTATTTAGAAAAGCTGGACGAACACAAGTCCATGGGGCCAGATGCACTGCATCCGAGGGTGCTAAAGGAGTTGGCCGATGTGATTGCAGAGCCATTGGCCATTATCTTTGACAAATCATGGCAATCGGGGGAGGTCCCGGATGACTGGAAAAAAGCGAATGTAGTGCCCATCTTTAAAAAAGGGAAGAAGGAAGATCCGGGGAACTACAGGCCAGTCAGTCTCACCTCAATCCCTGGAAAAATCATGGAACAGGTCCTCAAGGAATCAATTTTGAACCACTTAAAGGAGGGGAAAGTGATCAGAAACAGTCAGCATGGATTCACCAAGGGCAAGTCATGCCTGACTAACCTAATTGCCTTCTATGATGAGATAACTGGCTCTGTGGATGAGGGGAAAGCAGTGGATGTGCTATTTCTTGACTTTAGCAAAGCTTTTGATACAGTCTCACACAGCGTTCTTGCCAGCAAGTTAAAGAAGTATGGGCTGGATGAATGGACGGTAAGGTGGATAGAAAACTGGCTGGATGGTCGTGCTCAACGGGTAGTGATCAATGGCTCCATGTCTAGTTGGCAGCCGGTATCAAGTGGAGTGCCCCAAGGGTCGGTGCTGGGGCCGGTTTTGTTCAATATCTTCATCAACGACCTGGAGGATGGTGTGGACTGCACCCTTAGCAAGTTTGCAGATGACACTAAACTGGGAGGAGTGGTTGATACGCTGGAGGGTAGGGATAGGATACAGAGGGACCTAGACAAATTAGAGGATTGGGCCAAAAGAAATCTGATGAGGTTCAACAAGGACAAGTGCAGAGTCCTGCACTTAGGACGGAAGAATCCCATGCACTGCTACAGACTAGGGACCGAATGGCTGGGCAGCAGTTCTGCAGAAAAGGACCTAGGGGTTACAGTGGACGAAAAGCTGAATATGAGTCAACAGTGTGCCCTTGTTGCCAAGAAGGCTAACGGCATTTTGGGCTGTATAAGTAGGGGCATTTCCAGCAGATCGAGGGACGTGATTATTCCCCTCTATTCGGCACTGGTGAGGCCTCATTTGGAGTACTGTGTCCAGTTTTGGGCCCCACACTACAAGAAGGATGTGGATAAATTGGAAAGAGTCCAACGGAGGGCAACAAAAATGATTAGGGGGCTGGAGCACATGACTTATGAGGAGAGGCTGAGGGAACTGAGATTGTTTAGCCTGCAGAAGAGAAGAGTGAGGGGGGATTTGATAGCTGCTTTCAACTACCTAAAAGGGGGTTCCAAAGAGGATGGATCTAGACTGTTCTCAGTGGTAGAAGATGACAGAACAAGGAGTAATGGTCTCAAGTTGCAGAGGGGGAGGTTTAGGTTGGATATTAGGAAAAACTTTTTCACTAGTAGGGTGGTGAAGCACTGGAATGGGTTACCTAGGGAGGTGGTGGAGTCTCCTTCCTTGGAGGTTTTTAAGGTCAGGCTTGACAAAGCCCTGGCTGGGATGATCTAGTTGGGGTTGGTCCTGCTTTGAGCAGGGGGTTGGACTAGATGACCTCCTGAGGTCCCTTCCAACCCTGAGATTCTATGATTCTATGATTCTATGTTCTTATGTTAACAATAACAATTGTTTATAATTTTACCCTTGCATTTCTGTGAACTGGGATTGGCATGTGTTATAAACATACAGCTAAGGGAAGTCTAAAATCCCTCCTTTACCTGTAAGAGGTGTGGCAGAGCTCCGACGTTGTCCCCGTGGCTCCCGCGCTTCTAGACGGTTTATGCTAGTCTCAGAGCCTGACTGCGAACTTCCACATAGCCCTTCTCTCTCTAGGGCCAGGGTTACAGTCTACTGAGCTCTTTTCATCATAAGCCAGCAAGGAGGTTGGTGAGAGAACTCCCACAGGCTCTGTTGTCCCTATGGGCTTATTGCAGAACAGTTTAGCCTCCTGTTATGCGAAAGGCCTGTCTTCCCCTTGTAGTGGCATGTTGGGGGGAACCTGGGCCCGCTCTCTACTCCGGGTTCCAGCCCAGGGACCCTAATGGTAGCAGCTGTTGGCAGCCAACCTCTCACTGCCAGAGTTGCTACAATTCCCTGGGCCACTTCCCCACAGCTCTCCCGCTTCTCTTCTCTTCACCCTTACCTTAGGGCTCCCTTACTGACGGCTTGAGGGTGTCCTCATTACTCAGCACTTCCTCTCCTCTGGTTCTCTGGCTCTCTCCCAATTTGACTGGAGTGAGCCCTTTTATATTATCAAAAGAGCCTTAATTAAGGTGTTCACATTACCTTAATGTTCACATTACCTTAATGGCCTCACCTGACCCTTTGCAGGTTAATTAGACTCAGGTGTTCTCATTACCCTGGTGCATCCCCTGCTCTGGTTAGTCAGGGAACAGAAAACTGCTAACCCAATGGCCAGTATATCTGCCTTCTACTATTCTGTTGTACCCAACTGGCTTGGGTCTACCTGGGTGTAGTAGAAATAAGTCTTTCTTGCGGGTCCCCACATCTGTACCCCAGAGTGGGGAGGGAACCCTGACAGCATACATCTGTGAGGGGAGTGTATCATTACTCACATCAATCATGTTAGGCCTCTCCCTGATCTCTGTTCTGGCAACATTTCTGGAATCTGTACCAGGCCGTTCACTTTGAGGCCTCTCTCAGTGCTTCGTGTGTCTATAACTCGCGATAAGGATGCCCAATTACAGCTCACCATCTGGAGTCATGCTGACTCCGCTCATCAACTTGAAACACACAAGGTTGTCTGTCTACCCCAGCTTTCTCTTAGCCATCTATTGTTCTTTGTTTGTTAATCCTCATGCCCCAGATCAAGCTGTGGACTCCGGGCCTATATGAAAAGTTCTTAGCAGAAACTGTAGTTAAGATCTTATACCCACAGCAAATGGATTTTTGCCCTTCAGTCCCTCCTCTTGATTCTAGGGTTCCCTAACCCAGCAGGTCAAATATAACAATTTTAATGTTTTCAGCTTACTTTGGAATCGCCGGAAAAGTATCAACACCATCAGGTATGTCAGGATGGATACTCCCCACATAATTTGGCAGAATAGCACCCAGATTCATACCCAGAGTATCTTATGACCTAAGATGGCATTGCCCATAATGATTGATTTAACCTCCACTGCCTGATTCCGCACCTAAGAGTACTTAACATCAGCCTGGTTCATGGTCTCCTCTATCTGAGTATACCTCAGATGGCCTTCCCAAATGTGTCTCTGAGCTTCGGCAACCAACTCCTTCATTTTCACTTGCAGGGCCCGAAGACCCTCCTCTAGATACTTACTGCCGTGGTGCCATTCCAGATCCCATGTTAGGTTACCAGTCATTGGCGGAGTACTTTAGAGCCATGTCCCGTTAACGGTCAGGGTTGCCCTTCGGGGGACCATCATGCACATGGATACATGTGTCGAGGGGCAGGGCTTTCCATTTAACTCAATGGAATGGTTCTGGGTGTTACCGAAATATTGGGTCCGCCTAGCTGAGAGCCAATAACAGCCAGACAGGGATAAGGAAAGAAAGTTACTTTATTTTACAGAAAAAGGAGCGTCTGTGCTAAGTGACAGGACTTTAATTAACACAGAAATTACAGGTCTTTTATACACACGTAGACAAAGTCCTGGTGTGTTAACATTTGATTGGTGCTAGCTAGACCTCGGCTGTCTTCTATCTGGTCAGTAAAAACTGGTATAGGATAGCTGTCTCAGCTGAAAAATACTATTTTTGTGTAAGCGCAGGACAACTGTAAAAATGCAAGGTCTTGTGTAGGTGAGGCATCTACTTCCCCCTAGTGGCCTTTGGTTGCCATAGCTGCTGGCTGTTAAGGGGGTTCATTGTATTTTATGTCTTTTACATGGGCATTCACACACCAGTAGGTACCGTTCATCTGGACCAGCTCCGTGTGCACCAGATTCTCAGGGACGGCCACCTCAAACCTAGACAGATTTGTTAGAATATTATATGGGCATGTACCCAGAATTTCCTTATCAGAGTGGGTGCAACATTCACTAAGGTTCAACACTTTCCTGGCGACCTCGAAATATGCAATGCCTTCTATTTAAGTAACATGACCCATCCTCCACACACGGGCAGGGACATCACCATTCTACTTCGTTGTGAGTGAGGGATTCCCAGAGGCACTAGGAGACTGAAGATTATGCTGTGACCTGTCCAAACCAGTCCTTGGACTCCCATTGATTCTCTGTTTCCCCACTCCCATGGAGGAGTACTGGGAAGATGGGGTCCCACCATTTCCATAAGGGCCGGGTGGACCCGGCCATCCAGGAGATTGGTTACAATTCCCTGTGTGGTGATGGCCAATGTTTTCCCTGCTCTCCAACAACTTTTCTCCAATCCCTTTATTTAGTACAATTTATTAACAGGCTGGTGAATTCCTGACCTAGGTATTTTGTTATGTCCAATGAGGTGGACACAGAGTTTGACAGATCCTATAAACTGTCTAGGAGTAGTCGACTGGCCCTATTACTGTCCAATCCTCCCTTTCACATGGCACACTACCTGCGTCCTTCATCATGCCCCACAGGGGCAGCAGAAGCCACAGCAGGAACCCCCTCATGGTCACCCTTCAGTCCTTCTTCCTGTTCACCTGTGGAAATAGTCCTATTGGCAAGCGCTAGTTCCAACAATTTTAACTGATTTTGGTGCCTCCCAAACATTCCCATCTTTCCCCCTCACCTTTGCACATGTGTTAGTAGTCTAAAGGACTCGCATGAGGCCTGGCCACCTTGGTTTCAGAATTCCTTTATCCCTTGTATAACTACAACAGATGACCAGATCCCCAACTTTAAATGCAGGTTTGTTCAGACTGCTGTTATCATCCAGCTGGGTTCGGTTTTCTTTAATTTGGTTGTATAAGGGCCCTGACTCTTCTGCGGGCAGGACTGCATCATTTGGCATTCTCATTGATCTTCCTGTAATTAGTTCAAAGGGTGTTAGCTGAGTCAGCCTATTTGGGCTGCCCCTGATCCGGTACAGCACAGCAGGGAATTCCTTTTCTACTGTCTTAAAACCACTCATGAATTTATAGACCTCAATCATATCTCCCCAGTCTTATTAGTCTCTCCTCATATGAACAACAGCAGAGCTAGTGAAAACGTTCAGGCACAAGATGGAGTCAAGGGTCACATGAGCAGGTCACAGGCCCTTGTGTGCGTCAGTGAATCATAGTAGGGGCCATTATGCTATTCTGGCTAGATCATGCACAGGAAAGTCTATCAAGTGGAGATGATCTTCTTCCATGACCCATTGTGTTCATTGATGGGCCATCAACTTGAATAGCCCATTCACAATTTACTGGCTAGATTAGATGCAGTCTACCTTGTGGGAGTTATCACAGGAAAAAAACACATTTGAAGTATAGGTACACAGTCAAAATTCGTAGCTTTAGATACAAAAATTAGACATGCATACAAATAGGATAATCATATGAAGCAAATCATTACTTTTCTTTTGGCACCTCACATTACTTACTTTGTACAAGATGTGTTGAAAGTATGTAAGTGTATATGGGGGTTCCAGGGTATTGGTTTGCAGTAAAGAGTGTCACAGTTATGCAGCCACTGCTTGTCATCCCAGCTTTCCATGATGATATGATCCCACCACTTAGTGCTTATTTCACGAGCCCCAAAACACCTTTGCACTACGGTCAGCACGTCCGTGAATGCCACAAGCAAGCTCGTAATGTCTCTACAGTGCGTGTCAACATCTTCCTCATCCTCACTTTGCCGTTTAAGGAGTAGCTGGACTGTTGTTCATAACGTGTTAGTGAGACCCGTCTGTGGGACAGTTGCCCAGAGTGCGCCACTCCGAATGCTGCGGCAAGTGTGGCCATACCATTGTGCTGGCAGCTGACAGTGTGAACGCACAGCAGCACAATCCTTGCAGTGATCTCTGAGGGGGGTTAACTCCCGTCTCTGTACATCTCCAGGTGTGGACATAGCCTAAGTCTGTTCCGCTGAAGCGACCCTAGTGACTGTGATGCGTTTGCAGGTTTCTGAGGATTCGTCTACAATACCCACCGGATCGGTCTTCCTCAGCCTTTCTCTGGTAGATTACACAGCCCGTTATTACCCATAGTTTTCTCCCCTTTAACGTCTCTCCACTTGATCATCTTTTTAATAAGTTTATGGAAAACTGGTCTTGTCAAATTAACCCCTTTTCATCCTTTAATGTGAGTACATATTCGGTTGATCAAGGGAACAATGGAGATGCAATAGGCTTTGATTTCTAGAAGTTATTTGTATCATAGGGGAAACCATTCTGATAAAATATAAACACTATCCAATACCAACATAGCACACATAAAATGGACAGGTTAATGACAGATCTCAGAAAGCAGGTGTTCATAGGACATTGTCAGCGAAAGGAGATGTATCCCCTGGGGTTCTACATGGATGAGTTTTAGGCCAGTTGCTATTAATTTAATCAATGACCTGGGAGCTAATAGAAAATCACTGCAGATACAATTCGTGATGACCCAAAGATTGGCAGAGTGGTTACAATGAGGAGGCCAGTGCAGTCATAATGTTTAATCTGCAATGTTTGTTGAGTTCGGCCCATACATACCATGTGTTTTAATACAGTCAAATGCAAAGTTGTCCTCTAGAAAAAGGAAATGCAGGTCCAACCCAAAGACTAGGGCACTGCATTATGAAATGCAGGGACACTCAAAAGGATGTTGAGGTCACTGTGGACATCACGAGATCCCAGTGCGATGCTGTGGTGAAAGGGCTGATGCGATATTTGGATGGCTCCCTTCTGTGAGGAGATAACTGCCTCTGTACATATGGGAAAAGTGGTGCACTGGATGAATGGATAATAAGGTGGGTAGAAAGCTGGCTAAATCATCTGGCTCAAAGGCTAGCAATCAATGGCTTGATATCTAGTTGGCAGCCATTATCAAGCTGATTGCCCCAGTTGTCGGTCCTGGGGCTGGTTTTGTCAACATCTTCATTAATGGTCTGGATAAAGGGATGAATGGCACCCTCAGCAAGTTCACGGATGACACTAATCTGGGGGGAGATGTAGATGTGCTGGGGGATAGGGATAGGGTCCAGAGTGACCTAGATAAATTGGAGGTTTCAAAAAAAAAATCTGATGAGTTTCAACAAGGACAAGTGCAGAGGCCTGCATTTAAGATGAGAGAATACCATGAACAGCTACAGGCTGGGGACCAACTGGATGAGCAGCAATTCTGCAGAAAAGGATCTGTGGATTACAGGGGATGAAAAGCTGGATATAAGACACAAGTGTGCCCTTGTTGCCAAGAAGTCTAATGCCATATTGGGCTGCATTAGGAGGAGTATTGCCAGCAGATCAAGGGAAGTGATTATTCCCCTCTATTCAGCACTGGTGAGGCCCCATCTGGAGTATTGCATCCATTTTTGGGCCCCTCACTACAGGAAATATGTGGACAAACTAGAGAGAGTCCAGCAGAGGGCAATGAAAATGATTGGGGACTGGGGTACATAAAACCATAGGAGATTAGGGTTGGAAGAGACCTCAGGAGATATCTAGTCCAATCCCCTGCTCAAAGCAGGATCAACCCAAGCTAAATCATTCCAGCCAGGGCTTTGTCAATCCTGACCTTTAAAACCTCTAAGGAAGGAGATTCCACCACCTCATTCCTGTTCTTCACCACCCTCCTAGTGAAATAATGACTAATGAGGAGACGCCGAGGGAACTGGGCTTATTGGGTCTTCCGAAGAGAAGAATGAGAGGGAATAGCTCGCAGCATTCAACTACCTGAAGGGGGGTCCCAAAGAGGTTGGAACTCAGTTAATCTCAGTGCTGGCAGATGACAGAAAAAGGAGCACTGGTCTCAAGTTGTAGTGGGGGAGGTCTAGGTGGGATATTAGGAAACACCACGTGGTGTGCTAAGGCTACTCCTGCCCCTGCTTTCCAGCCTTTTCCAGCTTGGGTCTCCAGAATCCTGTCTCTTTTGAGCCAGATTCCTCTGATCTGCTGCAAACCAAGACCCAGGTCTGAACCATGTCCACTAGCCGCCGTAGGCTTGCCTAGAAGCAACTCAGGAAGTGCTCTTGCCTTTGACACCCAGGTGCCCAACTCTCAATGAGGTTCAAATCCTGAATAAATCCGTTTTACCCGGTATAAAGTTTATACAGGGTAAACTCATAAATAGTTTGCCTTCTATTTCACAGATAGAAAGATATGCACAGCTGTTTGCCCCCCTCCCCTCCCCGGTACTAACACGTACTCCAGGCAACTTAATAAGTAAAAAGTGCTTTTAATAAGTACAGAAAGTAGGATTTAAGTGATTCCAAGTAGTTACAGACAGAACAGAGTGAATTACTAAGTAAAATAAAATAAAACACGCACGTCTAGGTCTAATCCAACTCAACACAGATAAAAGCCTCACCAGTTCCAGTCATTTTCTTTTACAGGCTGTAGAACTCCAAGCCTGGGTCCAGCAATTGCTCACACCCCCTATTGTCTTTGTCCTTTGTTCAGTCTCTTTCAGGTATGTCATTGGGGGGTGGAGAGCCTCTCTCTTTAGCCAACTCAAGACACCATGGAGGGGTCTCCCAGCGTTTTAAATAGACTTTCTCCCCTGGATGGATACTCCTCCCCATTCCCTGTGTAGCACCATGTTACCCTGGAGTTTTGGGATCACATGGGCAAGTCACATGTCCATGCGCATTTCAGAAACGAGCCCAGTGACATTCTTGGCCAAGCTCAGAGGTGGATTGGGCGCATACCATTCTCCAGACATGATCCCATGCTCTTACAAAGGCTATGTATAAAACCAGCAAATATACAACCAATATTCATAACTTCAACTACAAAAAAGATACATGCATTCAAACAGGAGGAATAGATTCAATAGATCATGACTTTTACAGGGATATGTGACATGGCACATGTAGCATAAAACATATTCCAGCTACATCATAAATACATTTATAAGCATCTCCCCATAAACTCTTATGGAGACACCATGACAACTATTTCACTAGGAGGGTGAAGTACTGGAATGGGTTATGTGGGAAGGTGGACGAATCTCCAGCTTTATGTGTCTTTAAAGCCTAGCTTGACAAAGCCCTGGCAGGTCTCTTCCAATCTTTATTTTCGATGATTCAATGATTATTAGAGCAAAGAGCTTAGATGAAAGGGATTCACAAATGTATTGTCCATTGTAGGTGTCATTGGTGGCAGCATCATTAGTTAAGACAGTCTGACACCTTAAGTTAGAATAAGGGGTGCCCTGTAGGCAGTATAGTGACTGCATTAGATTTCTTCTCTCCCTCTCGGTTCATTTCCTCCCAATGTCTCTTAGGTAGAAAGTGCTCATGTCTCCCCTCAGTCATCTTTCTCGAGAGCTGTGTGTTTCCTATCTATCCATCCCTCCTGGGCATTTACAAGGTACCAGAGCTTAAGGACTTCTAAACGAAAATAAGAAAGAAAAACTTGTAGCACCTTAGAGACTAACAAATTTATTTCAGCATAAGCTTTCGTGGGTTAGTACCCACTTCATCGCATGCAGCTAGTCACTGTCCCTTATTTTGTTTCTAATCAACCATATCTTATAAATATACACAAATACACAAAACAGCCAATTCTTTTTTGACTCAGCACAGAACCCAGGAGTTCTCATTTCCCTTTGGGATGATTCCTTAATTACTGTTTATGGCAAAAGCCGGATAATTAGCACACAAACAGAGACATGCTTGTCTCCAGCCTGTTTACATTCAGATGCTCTCTTCTCCTCTAGAGGCTGAGCGAACCCCACTGGGATCACGCAGAGCTATATTATAAACTGTGCACACACCTGTCGGCTTTCGGCGTGGGATGGTGCTGCAGATGCTGGGTCGAGAGAGGTGTGGGACACGGATACCTGATGGGGATTCCCAGGGAGGACACTTCCATCTCAGAATTCACAGGTACCATCTCTTGCTGAGGAGCTCACCTGATCGACAAACCCTGTTCAAGGTGGGTGTGGTGGAATAGAGAGTTAGTCTGGGGTCCTTTCCTCTCTGAACAGTCATGAATCATCAAAGGGCCCTTTCCATAAGTGATGAGTTTGCTAAAGAGTCACTGGCCAAAATGTCTCTCTTTCCTGTGCACCCCTGCTCATCCTGCCTGATGGATTCTAGCTCCAAGGTGGCTGCATTTCAGTAGCACGGTGAATCCTTCAGGATGAAAGATGTTAATAGATGTGCAGTACAAGGCCAAGTTCTGAGACTACGGCCTGTACTTTGCTTAGGCCCCAGTGAGGCAAAACTCCCCTTGGAGCAAGAACTGAGTGCAGACGTCAGGAGCCAGCTGTGTGCTAATACACAGACTCGGTCTGTTAATGGGATAGGGGGACAGGGGCTGTTACCTGACTTTTAATATGTTGGAAAGCTTGGAGGTGCTAGGGCTTCTCACTAGAACAATCATGAGAATTTTTCAACATGGACAACACATATTTTCTCAAAGCTTCATTTCAGACATTGGATGTACTCTTACGCCTGAAACTTTCAAAAAAGTTTCAAAAAACAATTCTGCTCGAAGCAGACACCCAGCATGGGGAATTTTTGTCCAAATACCTAAAATTTGGCAAACTTATAATCAACTTAAAATGAGGTCTTCTAATGGAAGGTGTCAGACAGCCTTTACTACAGGTAATGTTACCAGCACCAGCTGATAGTGTTGGTAGCAAGAAGTTTTATTGGCCAAATATAAATTGTTAGCAATAAAATATGTTAGCAATATCGTAGCGAATATAATTTGTGTTAGCAATTTTATTTTCTCGTTGTTATATGTTGAGACTTTCAATTTAACAAACTGTTCCATTGTTCATCTTATGAGACACATTCAATATAAATGCCTGATCTACTTTCTTTATCAATAGATACATAGGGTTTTAGGTCAGAAGGGACCATTTGATCCTCCAGTCTGACCTCCTGTAAAACACAGGCCCATTCATTTTCACTCAGTTACCTCTGAATTGAGCCGAGAGACTAACAGAGAGTTAGAAAGGAACACAAAGGACAGCTAGTCTAACCCCCTGACAAGATGCAGGATTTGTTTTGTCTTAGCCCTCTAAGACTGATGGCTGTTCACATGTCTTTGGAAAACCTCCACTGAAGGAGCTTCCATGACTTCCCTGGGAGTCTGTTCCATTGGCCTCCTTCACTTAAAATTAGGAAGATTTTTCTGAAATTTAATTAGTCTGCTATGCTGGAAGTTCAACCCACTGCCTCTTGGACTCTTTTGGAAAAACAGAATAAAATAGAGGAATACTATCACGTCCTATGATTTGCATGTTATACTTCTGCTAATATAACGTAACATTGCATTTGCCTATATTAAACATCAAGAAAATCCACACCCCAGGAAGTTGTAGCTATATCACAGAATCATAGAATCATAGAACTGGCAGTTCCAGCACAATCTATAACATCCCTGACAAGTGTTTGTCTAACCTGTTCTTAAAAATCTCCAATGATGGAGATTCCACAACCTCCCTAGCTAATGTATTCCAGTGCCTAACCACCCTGACAGTTAGGGAATTTTTCCTAATGACCTACCCAAACTGCCCTGGTTGCAATTTAATTCCATTGCTTCTTGACCTATCATCAGCGGTTAAGGAGAATATTTTTTTTTCCTTCCCTGAAACAACCTTTTAGGTATTTCAAAACTGTTATCATGTCCCCCCTCAGCCAACTCTTTTTCACACTAAATAGACTATATACACAAGGCTTTCAGTCTTCCCTCATAGGTCATGTTTTTAAGATCCCTAATCATCCTTTTCTCCAGTTTTTCCATGTCATTTTGACTTTTGACTGTATTCTCCAAAGAACTTGTAACCCATCCCAACTTGGTATCATCTGCAAACTTAATAAGTGTACTCTCTATGCCATGATCTAAATTGCTCATGAAGATATGAGGTTCAACAAGGACAAGTGCAGAGTCCTGCACTTAGGACGGAAGAATCCCATGCACTGCTACAGACTAGGGACCGAATGGCTGGGCAGCAGTTCTGCAGAAAAGGACCTAGGGGTTACAGTGGACGAAAAGCTGAATATGAGTCAACAGTGTGCCCTTGTTGCCAAGAAGGCTAACGGCATTTTGGGCTGTATAAGTAGGGGCATTTCCAGCAGATCGAGGGACGTGATTATTCCCCTCTATTCGGCACTGGTGAGGCCTCATTTGGAGTACTGTGTCCAGTTTTGGGCCCCACACTACAAAAAGGATGTGGATAAATTGGAAAGAGTCCAACGGAGGGCAACAAAAATGATTAGGGGGCTGGAGCACATGACTTATGAGGAGAGGCTGAGGGAACTGAGATTGTTTAGCCTGCAGAAGAGAAGAGTGAGGGGGGATTTGATAGCTGCTTTCAACTACCTAAAAGGGGGTTCCAAAGAGGATGGATCTAGACTGTTCTCAGTGGTAGAAGATGACAGAACAAGGAGTAATGGTCTCAAGTTGCAGAGGGGGAGGTTTAGGTTGGATATTAGGAAAACCTTTTTCAGTAGTAGGGTGGTGAAGCACTGGAATGTGTTACCTAGGGAGGTGGTGGAATCTCCTTCCTTAGAGGTTTTTAAGGTCAGGCTTGACAAAGCCCTGGCTGGGATAATCTAGTTGGGGTTGGTCCTGCTTTGAGCAGGGGGTTGGACTAGATGACCTCCTGAGGTCCCTTCCAACCCTGAGATTCTATGATTCTATGATTCTATGATATTGAAAAGTACCAGACCCAGAACTGATCCCTGAAGAACCCAACTCATTATGCCCGTCCAGCATCACTGTGAACCATTTATAACTACTCACTGGGAGCAGTTTTCCAGTCAGCTAAGCACCCACCTTATAGCAGCTCCATCTATGTTTCTTAATGAGAAGGTCATGCGAGACTGTATCAAAAGCCTCACTAATGTCAAAATATACCACATCTACTGCTTTCCCCCATCCACAAGGCTTTTTACCCTGCCAAAGAAAACTATCAGGATGGTTTGAGATGATTTTTTCTTGGCATATCCATGCTGACTATCACTTATCACCTTAATATCGTCTAGATGTTTGCAAATTGATAAATATTTCCTCCATAATCTTACCTAGTACAGAAGTTAACCTGACTGGTCTGTAATTGCCTGGGTTACCCTTATTTCCCTTTTTATAGATAGGCACTATATGTGCACTTTTCCAGGCTTCCGGAATCTCTCCTGTCTTCTATGAATTTTCAGATATAATAACTAATGGCTGAGATATCCCCTCAATCAGTTCCTTCAGCATATTCAAGGATGCATTTCGTCAGGCCCTGATAACTTGAAAACACCCAATTTGTCCAAGTAATATTAAACGTATTCTTTCTCTATTTTAGCATCTGAACCTACCCCATTTTCACTGGTATTCCCTGTCCTTGGTCATCCACTTGCTTCTAATGGATTTGTAGAATGATTTCTTGTTACCCTTTATGTCTCCACCTACTTTGATCTTTTGTGCTTTGGCCTTTCTAATTTTACCCCTACATACCTGTGTTATACCTTGTTTCCACTTTTTGTAAGACCCCTTTTTGTGTTTTAGATCATTCAAGATTTCCTGGTTAAGCCATTGTGGTCTCTTGCCATACATCCTATCTTTCCTATGCAGTGGGATAGTTTGCTCTTGTGCCCTTAGTAATGTCTCTCTGAAAAACTGCAAACTGTCTTCAATTTTTTCCCCCTTAACCTTGCTTCCTATGAGCTCTTATGTACCAACTGCTGAGTTTTCTCGAGTCTGCCTTCTTGAAATCCATTCTTTTTATTTTGCTGTTTTCCCTCCTACCATTCCTTAGAATTGTAAACTCTGTCATTTCATGATCACTTTCATCCAAACTGCCTTCCACATTCAAATTCTCAACCAGATCCTCCTTGTTTATCAAAATCAAGTCTAGATCAGCCTCACTCCCTGTAGCTTTCTTCAAGCTTCTGGAACAAAGAAATGCTTCCAATACGTTCCAAGAATTTGATGGATAATCTGTGCCCGGTTGTAGACAGCATGAGATGAATTCTAACATCGACTATGCTGCCACTTCTAGGAGATTACCTATGCTGATGGGAGAACCTCTTCCATATATGTAAATGATGTCTGTATTGAAGCGCTATGGCAGCAACGCTGTAGCATTTAAGGGTAAACAACCATCAAAGCAGATCTTCCAGACAAACATCCAGTCTGGCTCTGCCAACATGGGGAATTTTTGGCCCTAATTTCTAGCTGGAATTTGTCTGGCTTCAGCTTCCAGCCCTTCGGTCTTGCTCAGCCTTTTTCTGGTACATTACAGAGCCCATTATTACCCATGGTTTTTTCCCTGTGAAAGTATCCACTTCATTATCTTTTTCATAAGTTAAGGAGGTATACACCTTCAAGTCTAACAGTCTGGCTTTTTCTCTTTCCTCCAATAATTTTTGTGTCTCTTTTCTGCACACTCTCCAAGTCCTCAACATTTTTTTTCAAATGTGGACCAAGAACTGGATGCAGGTTTTTTCACCAACCCCATGTGCAGATGTAAAATCCTTCCCCTGCTTCAATTCACCACCCCCCTGTTTATCCATTCAAGGACAATATCATCCTTTATGCTATAGTGTCGCACTAGAGATCACGAAGGGTTAGTTGTTCACAATGACCCCTAAATGCTTTTTAGGTTCCTTGCATTCCATAATACAGTGCCGTAGTCTGTGGGTTGGGACTGTGTTCCCTGTTCCAAGAGGATCATTTTGCATTTGACTGTAATATAATATTTTGTTTGCATTGGCCTCTTTTACTATATGTTCCATATCAATCGGTATGCCTGCCCTGGCCGCCTTATGTATCTATTTTGCAAATCTTTGGGTAATCGCAAATTTTATCTGCAGTGATTTTCTATTTCCATCCAGATCATTGCTTAAAATATTGAATAGCACCGGGCCTAGTATCGATCCCTACAGAACCCCTGTACAAACAGCTGCATTTATTGACGAAGGCCTATTAACAAAAGCTTGCTGAGATCCATCAGTTAGCCAGCTGTCATTCCATTTTACATGTTCTCTACTGATATTGTACTTTGTTAATTTTTTCAACTAAATATTTCCCCCAACTAAATCAAATGCCTCTGAGAAATCAAGGTTTGTTGCATCTGCATGGTTCCCTTTGATCAAGCAAAAGTGTACCCTTGATCAACCAATGCGTACTCTCATCAAAGGATGAAATCAGGGTTATTTGACAATACCTGTTTTGCATAAAACCAGTTGGAGGCTTGCATTACTTACATTTCTCGATGTTTTTTGAAATAATCCCATACCAGCTTTTCCATTGGTTCTTAACATTGTCAATTCTTTAATTAAAAAAACACATTTCCCTTTATTTTTAATACTTTACACTTAAGAAAGGAATTGACATAAAATTTTCCTAGGATTTCTCTTGTTGTTAGTATACTTCATAACGTGATCCATGCAATATTCTTAATAAAGATTGCGTGACGAAAACTGAACACACATCCCAAACATGTTATTCTCCATCCCCTATTTTAGGGATCTGAACAGTGCTTTTGTTTTGTCCACTGCTGTGAATGAGCAGGTGTTTCTCTTGAGCTGCTTTCAATTGTGCAAAGGTCTTTTCCCTGAGGTATGTTCTAGTTGGGATGTTTCTCCCAGCACGTCTTCCCAAAAGTTTGTTTTTTTCCACTCTCAGATTTCGAGCAGTAGGATGAATGGTAAACTCCCTAAAATATGGACTCCCTATCCTGGCTCTCATTGCATTAAGGAACAATAATGGATAACCAGTTTCCACACTTGTGTCTCCTCTTAAGGTTCCCTCACCACAAAGTGTAGGAATTATTAACGCAGGTAGCAAGACAAAATGAGGAATTGTATTTAGTAGGGTCATTGTTCATAGTTATTTTTTTTTTATAATGACAATGTAATTTTTCAGTGTGTGAAGAGCGATCAATCTGCTTCTCCCATGAGCACAGTGTCCACTAGTGCATATAGTGACTCATATTAACGTTGTCTCTTCATTCAGGCTTTTCAACTGTGACCATTACCCGGGACTCTGGGAACACAAAGAAAGTCAGTGGAACATATGGTACATGCAGGAGACACCCTTATGCCTCAGAGTTGGACATCTTCTCCCCCACTCCATGTCTGATTCTAACACAACAGACTTCATTAACCCCTCCACCTTCATCCTGTTGGGCATTCCTGGCCTAGAGGCAGCACATATCTGGATCTCCATTCCCTTCTGTGCCATGTACACCATAGCCATGTTGGGGAACTTCACCATCCTGTTCATCGTGAAGAGTGAGCCGAGTCTCCATGAGCCCATGTTCTATTTTGTCTGCATGCTGGCTGTCACTGACCTGGTCACGTCCACATCCACCATGCCCAAAATGCTGAGCATCTTCTGGTTCAATTCCAGGGAGATCAGTTTCAGTGCCTGCTTCACCCAGATGTACTTCATTGCCTGCTTCTCAACGATGGAGTCTGGGATCCTCGTGGCCATGGCTTTTGATCGCTATGTGGCCATCTGCCATCCCCTAAGACATTCCACCATCCTGACAAACTCTATTGTGGTCAAGATCGGCCTGGCCGTGGTGCTGCGCTGTGTCATACTCGCATTACCCTATCCCATCCTGGCGAGTCGGTGGCCATATTGCAGAACCAACATCATTCCTCACTCCTATTGTCGGCATATAGCTGTGGTGAACCTGGCCTGTGCTGACATCCGCCTGAGTAGTTACTATGGACTCTTTAATCTTTTCTCTGTGATCGGAATGGATGTGTTTTTTATCGCCGTTTCCTACACTCAGATCCTCCGGGCCATCTTCTGCCTCCCCACAAAGGATGCCCGGCTCAAAACTTTTGGGACCTGCGTCTCCCATCTTTGCGCCATCTTTGCTTTGTACATCCCAGATTTCTTCTCCTCTTTCACGCAGAGGTTTGGCCACTATATTCCCCGACATTTCATCGTCCTCTTTGCCAGTGTGTACCTGCTGGTGCCCCCCGTGGTACACCCCATCATATACGGGGTGAGGACCAATCAGATCCGGGGCAGGCTGCGCCAACTCTTTACTCATAAAGAGACATAAATGTTTTCTCCTTGATTGGCTCTGATCTGGTCACGTGTTCAATCCTTCTTAGATTGAACTCTGTGCAGAGCTGGCTGCTGCATGGTGCTGGGGTCTCTTCCCTGAATCACTTACTGGACAAACAGAGAGACATTAAAACCTTCCCTGTTCTTACTGCGCTGTGTCAATGTGATGAACTAGGGAGTCAGTCTATGGACACTACACTGGGTTGCCATCTTTCTAATTCCAGGTATCTGGATCCCTGAAATTGCAACCTTGGCACAGATCCTCTGTCAAGCCTTGACCCTGCTCTGTGTCTTCTCCCCAAGGCCCTGCCCCCGGAAGTGGGGGGTGAGGTGGGCCTTAGCCTCCTTGCCATGTTGCCCTGCCCCTCTCCATGGCTGCGCCCCTGTTCCTCTTCTTACCCCAGCCCCCACCACGTCACCAGATCAGAGCCAAACAGGGAGCCTGGGCTGCTGTGTGGAGCCCAGAACCATCTGGCCTGAGTGGGGGGCCAGGGTGCCCCAAAGCAGCCCCCAGCCTGTGTTCCCGCACTATGGGGCATGCTGCCCAGGGCAAGAGAAGGTCCCGGGGCCACCCACAGTGGCCCAGGCTCCCTGGGTAGCTCTTATCATGGCCTGGATCCAGCTTCCATTTTGGCCAAGGGGAAGGGACTCAGGGAAGAGGAGGAGCCGTGGGCAGTACCACAGAGGGGGCAGAGTCTCAAGGGAAGAGTAGCAGGGGCAGGGAGGGACGGAGCCTTGTGCCCCCCCCCCACACTTTTATTGAGGTTCTGGTGCTCCTGGGGTTTATGCTGTGTTTTTCTCTTTAATATCTTGCCCTGCTGACAGCTGTCACTTGTTCCTGTCTTCCCCTCCCCTTGTCAGCTGCGACCCAGTTATCTCTAAAACCAATGTGTTCTCACATCTTATGGCAAGTCCCTTAAGGCAGCGGTTCTCAAAGCCAGTCTGCTGCTTGTTCAAGGAAAGCCCCTGGTGAGCCAGGTAGGTTTGTGGACATGCCGTGTCCGCAGGTTCAGCCGATCGTGGTCCCCACTGGCCGTGGTTCAACGCTCAAGGCCACTGGGGTCTGCGAGAAGGGCAGCCAGCACATTCCTTGGCCCGCGCCGCTTCCCACAGTCCCCATTGGCCTGGAGTGGCGAACCGCGGCCAGTGGGAGCCGCGATCAGCCAAACCTGCAAATGTGGCAGGTAAACAAACCGCCCCACCCCGTCTGAAGCTTTCCCTGAACAAGCGGCGGACCAGCTTTGAGAACCACTGACTTAAGGGACATTGGTTAGTGTTAAAATTTTAAAGTTTATTCTTACTTTGTTACTAACTCTGTGGAAAGAGAGACCCGTCAGGACTCCTGGGAATTATCTCAGCTCTGGGCGGGGAATGGGGTATAGTGTATTCCAGCAGGAGGCAGGTACATCTGGGGTCTAAATAAGATCAGAATGGCCATACTTGGTAAAACCAATGGTCCATTTATCCCAATAACATGTCTTCTGAATGTGCCCAGTGCCAGTTGCTTCAGAGGGAATGAACAGAACATGGCAATCATCATGTGATTCTTGTGGAGCAGGGGGAGGTGAAGTGGCGAGAGAATCCCAATCATTTTTGTCCTCCAATCTTCCCCTGCCCTTGGACGAACCTCAGGGGGTGGATTTTTTGTCTCCCCTCTGTCATAAACATACAGCTACTGGGTTAAGATTCCTCCTTACCTGTAAAGGGTTAAGAAGCTCAGGTAACCTAGCTGGCATCTGACCAATAAAGGGACAAGATACTTTCAAATCTTGGGAGAGGGGGAAGGTTTTGTGCATGTTCTTTGTCTGGGTCTGTGTTATCTCTTGGAATTAAGAGATAGACCGAAATCCATCTCCTTCAACTCAGCCTCCACCAAGTCTCCAATATTACAACGTAAGTTACTCAGGCATTGGAAATACGTTTGGTTTTGTTTTGATGTGAAGGTTTCCCTGTGCTAAAAGGGAGGTAGAATCTCTGTTTTTCTGTAATTTTAAGATTTTTCCCAGAGCGGGAATCTTTCTGAGTTTGGAATTCGAGTACCCTGTAAAATATTTATGGTCCTGATTTTACAGAGATGAGTTTTACCTTTCTTGTTTAAATAAAATCCTTCTTTTAAGAACCTGACTGTTTCCCATTGTTCTAAGCCCTGGGGGTTTGGGTCTTTGATCACTTTGTACCAATTGGTTAGGAGATTATTCTCAAGCCTCTGCAGGAAAGGGGGTGAATGGGCTTGAGGGAATATTTTGGGGAAATAGGAACTGCAAGTGGTCCTTTTCCTGAATCTTTGTCTAAATCATTTGGTGTTGGCAGCAATACCGCCCAAGGACAAAGAAAGGATTTGTGCCTTGGGTAAATTTTTAACCTAAGCTGGTAGAAATAAGTCTTTCATGTGGGTCCTCACATCTGTACTCCAGAGTGGGGAGGAAACCCTGACAGTGTACATCTCTGAGGGGAGGGTATAATTACTCACGTCAATCATGTTAGGCCTCTCCCTGAATTCTGTTCTGGCAACTTTTCTGGCATCTGTACCAGGCAGTTCACTTTGAGGCCCTTCTCAGTGCTTCGTGTGCCCAGAAAGACAGCTTCCAAAGCTAATGGGGGATGTTTCTGGGCTCAAGTTTGATTATCCTCCTAATCTTGTGCTGTCCCTTGATATGGAGTAGCTGCTGGAGACCAGAAACACGGAAAATGCCAGTCTTCAGCTTCTGTAACAAAAGAATGGTAATCCTGGGTCAGACCAGAGGTCCATCTAGCCCAGTATCCTTTATTCCGAAATTGGCAAGTGCTTGGTGCCCCATAATGAATGAATAGAACAGGTAACCATCAAGTGATCCATGCCCTGTCACTCATTCCCAGTTCCTGGCAAACAGAGCCTAGTGACACCATCCCTGCCCATCGTGGCTAATAGCCATTGATGGACCTATCCTCCATGATTTTATATAGTTCTTTTTTGAACCTTCTTATAGTCTTGGCCTTCACAACTTCCTCTGGCAAAGAGTTCCACAGGTTGACTGTGCATTGTATGAAGAAATACTTCTTTTTATTTGTTTTAAACCTACTGCCTATTAGCTTCAATTGGTGACCCCTAGTTTTTGTGTTATGAGAAGGAATAAATAGCACTTCCTTTTCTATTGTCTCAACACCACTCATGATTTTATAGACCTCAATCATATCTCCCCGTATGTCTTCTCTTTTCCAAGCTGAAAAGTTCCAGTCTTATTAGTCTCTCCTCATACGGAGAACAGCAGAGCTAGTGAAAAAGTTCAGGCACAAGATGGAGTCGAGGGGTCACATGAGCAGGTCACATGCCCTTGCATGCGTCAATGAATCATAGTAGGGGCCATTACACTATTCTGGCTAGATCATCCACAGGAAAGTCCATCAAATGAGGATGATCTTCTTCCATGACCCATTGTGTTCATTGATGGGCCATCAACTTGAATAGCCCATTCACAATTCTCTGGCTAGATTAGATGTAATCTACCTTGTGGGAGTTATCACAGGAACAAAAACAGTTGAAATATAGGTACACAGTCAAAACTCATAGGTTTAGATACAAAAATTAGACATGCATACAAATAGGATAATCATACGAAGCAAATCATAACTTTTCTTTGGCACCTCATGTTACTTACTTTGTACAAGATGTGTTGAAAGTATGTATATGGGTTCCAGGGTATTGGTTTGGGGTAAAGAGTGTCACAGTTATGCAGCCACTGCTCATCATCCCAGCTTTCCATGATGATATGATCCCACCACTCTGTGCTTATTTCCCAAGCCCCAAAACACCTTTGCACTGTGGTCAGCACGCCCGTGAATGCCACAAGCAAGCTCGTGATGTCTCCACGCTGCATGTCAACATCTTCGTTGGACTCCTCATCCTCACTTTGCCGTTTAAGGAGCAGCTGGACTGCCATGTATAATGCGTTAGTGCACACAGCAGCACTAGGGGATGGCGAAGGCTCAGGTTCCCTCTTCCAGCCTGTCTTCTACATCCCATCCAATGAACTGCCCCTTCCAGAGCGGGAGTCCATTTCCCTCTTGGCATGACGGAGAGACCGTGGTTACAGATGGGAAGTCAGGACTCCAGGGTTCTGTCTGTCATTGTGTCTCATTCTGTGTGTGACCTTGGCCAGCTTATATCTCCCCATGCCTCAGTTTACCTGTGTGTATACTGGGGATATTTTCATAATGACTTTCCTTTCCTAACTGTTTTGAAGACCCTTCAATGAAGGGTGCTGCACAGTATGAGGATAGTGAGGAGATTTATTGATCTCTGATCCCAAACTGACTGCCCCATATATCTGCAGAAAGTGTTCATGTCTCCCATCAGTCATCTTTCTCCAGATCTGACTGTCTACTATCTACCCATCCATCCTGGGCATTTACAGGGTACCAGAGCCTGTGGAGAACCAGGCATCATTCCTTATTTTCTTTCTAATCAATGATATTTGATAAATATACACAAAACAGCCAATTCCTCTGACTCAGCACAGAGCCCAGGAGATCTTATCTCCCTTTGGGACAGTTCCTTAATTACTGTTTACTCCTAAGCCGGATAATTAGCAGAGAAGCGGAGACATGTTTGTCTACAGCCTGTTTACATTCAGATGCTCTCTTTTTCTCTACAGGCTGAGCAAACCCCACTGGGAATACACAGAGCTATATTATAAACTGGACACACCCCTCTGTCGGCTCTCGGCGTGGGATGCTGCTGCAGATGATGGGGTGTGAGAGGTGTGGGACTCGGCTTCCATCTCAGGATTCACAGGTACACATCGCTAGCTGAGGAGCTTCCCTGATCAACAAACACTGTGCAAGGTGGGTATGGAGGGATAGAGAGTAAGTCTGGGGTCCTTTCCACTCTGCACAACCATGACACATCCCAGGGCACTTGCCATAAGTGATGAGTTTGCCAATGAATCACTGGCCAAAATGTCACTGATTTCTGTGCACCCCTGCTCATCCTGCCTGATGGACTACCGCCCTGAGGTGGCTGCATTTCAGTGGCACAGTGAATCCTTCAGGATGAAAGATGTTAGTAGATGTGCAATATAAGGCCAAATTCTGAGGCTGTGGCCCATGCTTTGCTCAGGCCTCACTGAGGCAAAACTCTCCTTGGAGAAAGAACTGAGTAGAGACATCAGGAGCCGGCTGTGTGTTAATGCACAGACACCGTCACCCCCTCCTCTTGCATTTCAGGACACTGTCTGTTAATGGGGAAGAGGGACAGGGTCTGTTACCTGACTTTTACCTGCTGCAAAGCTTGGAGGAGCTAGGGCTCCTCACTAGAACAATAACGAGAATTTTTCGAGCTTCATTCCAGAAGTCGGCTGAACGGCTATGCCTGAAAATGTCAAAAAACAATTCTGCTCGAAGCAGACATCCAGCATGGGGAATTTCAGTCCAAACCCCTAAAATTTGGCAAACTTATAAACAACTGAAAATGAGGTCTTGGAATGGAAGGTGTCAGAAAGCCTTAACTACAGGTTATGTACCCAGCACCACCTACAATGACCAATCCATTTGTGAATCCCATTCTTCTCTGCTTCTCTCTTCAGTAATGTTGGTAGCAAGGAGTTCTACAGGTCAAATATGAAGTATGTTAGCAATTTTCTTTTCTCAATGTTATATATTCAGACTTTCAATTTAACTAAACCATCCATTGTTCATGTTATGAGACACATTACATATAAATGCCTGATCTACTTTCTTTATTAATAGATCCATAGGGTTTGAGGTCAGAAGGGATCATTTGATCCTCCAGTCTGATCTCCTGTAAAACACAGGCCCATTAATTAGAACTCAGTTACCTCTGTATTGAGCCAAAATCTCGTGTGTGACTTGGTCTACACTAGGATTTTACATCATAGAATGATAGAGCCATAGAGGAACACAAAGGACAGCTAGTCTAACCCCCTGACACGATGCAGGATTTGTTTAGAATCATAGAATATCAGGGTTGGAAGGGACCTTAGGAGGTCATCTAGTCCAACCCCCTGCTCAAAGCAGGACCAATTTCCATTTTTTGCCCTAGATCCCCAAATGGCCCCCTCAAGGATTGAACTCACAACCCTGGGTTTAGCAGGCCAATGCTCAAACCACTGAGCTATCCCTCCCCCCTTTTCATTTTAGTCATCTTAGACTGATGGCTATTCACACATCTTTGGAAAACCTCCACAGAAGGAGCTTTCATGACTTCCCTGGGAGTCTGTTCCGTTGGCCTCCTGTACTTAAAGTTAGGAAGATTTTCCATGAAATTTAATTTCAGTCTGCTATGCTGGAATTTGAACCCATTGCCTCTTGCCCTGCCCCTCTGCAGGTAACTTTCCTCCACCTTTATATGGCTGTCTCTCATATCCCTCATTAATCTCCTTTTTCCAAATAAACATACTGGTGCCTTCAGTGTGCACATACAGCTTTCATTCCATCCCATGGATAAGATTTGTCACTTGCCTATGGATCCTTTCCAGTTTCTCTATATTCTCTCTATACATTGGTGAGCAAAATTGGATACATTACTCCACTTGAGACCTAACCCGCACCGAGTAGACGAACAATATCAGCTACTGTGATTTGCATGTTATATTTCTGCTAATGTAACCTAACATTGTGTTTGCCTTTTTTTAAACAAGAAAAAAATCCACACCCCAGACAGATATACCTGTATCATAGAATCATAGAACTGGTTGTAACATCCCTGACAGTTGTTTGTCTTACCTGCTCTTAAAATTATCCAATGATGGAGATTCCAGAACCTCCCTAGGAAATGTGTTCAGGTGCCTAACAACCCTGACAGTTATGAAGTTTTCATATTTTAGCATCTGAACCTACCCCATTTACACTGGCATTCTCTGTGTTAGGTGTTCAGACACCACCAACCTTCTTGGTGAAAACTGAAACAAATAATTCATTAAGCACCTCTGCCATTGCCACATTTTTTGTTATTGTTTTCCACTCGTCATTTTGTAACGGACCTACCCTGTCCTTGGTCTTCCGCTTTTTTCTAATGTATTTGTAGAATATTTTCTTGTTACCTTTTGATGTCTCTAGCAAGTTTGACCTCGATTTGTGCCTTGGCCTTTCTAATTTTGCCCCTACATAGACGTGTTATTAGTTTATATTCCTCCTTTGTAATTTGACCTTGTTTCCACTTTTTGTAGGATCCTTTTTTTTGGTTTTAGATCATTCAAGATCTCCTGGTTACTACATTGTTGTCTCTGGCCATACTTCCTATATTTCTTACCCAGTGGGATAGCTTGCTCTTGTGCCCTTAATAATGTCTCCTTGAAAAACAGCCAGCCGTCTTCTATTGTTTTTCCCTTAGTCTTTTCCCTATGCGATCTTACCTACCAGCTCCCTGAGTTTGCTAACGTCTGCCTTCTTGAAATCTTTATTTTGCTCTTTTCTCTCCTTCCATTCCTTAGAATAATAAAATCTATGATTTCATGATGACTTTCCCCCAAGATGCCTTCCAATTTCAAATTTTCAAACAGTTCCTCCTTGTTAGTCAAAATCATGTCTAGAACAGCCTCTTTCCTAGTAGCTTTCAACAGCTTTATGGCAGCACGGCTGTAGCAGTTTAAGTGTAAACAACCCTTTAAGCAGATCTTCCCGAACAACATCCAGTGTGGATCTGCCAACATGGGGAATTGGAGAATCCAACACTTCCCTTCTCAGTGTGTCCCACTGGTTAATCATCCTCAGTGCTAAATATTTGGCCCTAATTTCTAGCTGGAATTTGCCTGGCTTCAGCTTCCAGCCCTTCGGTCTTGCTGAGCCTTTCTCTGGTAGATTACAGAACCCGTTATTATCCATGGTTTTCTTTCCATCAAAGTCTCCACTTGATCATCTTTTTGATAAGTTAAAGAGATATTCACCTTCAAGTCTAAAGGTCTGGTTTTTTCTCTATCCTCCAGTCATTTTTGTGGGACTTTTCTGCCCGCTCTTTCAATATCTTTTTTCAAATGTGTACCCCATGATTGAACGCAGTTTGTTTCTCCAATCCCATGTGCAGAGGTAAAATCCTTCCCCTGCTCCAACTCACCACTCCCCTGTTTATGCATCCGAGGACCACATCATCCCTTTATGTTACAGTGTTGCACTGGGAGTTCAAAACGAGTTGGTTGTCACAATGATCCCTAAATCTTTGTCAGGGTCCTTGTATTCCATAATACAGTGTTGTAGTCTGTGGGTCAGGCCTGCATTCCCTGTTCCAAGAGGATAATTTCGCATTTGACTGTATTAAAACATTTTGTTTGCATGAGCCCCTCTTACCAAATGTTCCATATCAATCAGTATCCCTGTCCTGGACTCCTCATTGTATCCACTTTGCCAATCTTTGGGTCATCTGCAAATTGATCATTGATTAAAATATTGAATAGCATCGGGATTAGAACTGATCCCTACAGAACCCCAATACAAAAAGCACCATTTACTGACATGCATCTGAAGAAGTGGGTGTTCACCCCAAAACTTATGCTCCAATACGTCTGTTAGTCTATAAGGTGCCACAGGACTCTTTGCCGCTTTTACAGATCCAGACTAACACAGCTACCCCTCTGATACTTGAGATCATTTACTGAGGAAGGCGTATTGACTACAGCTTTCTGAGATCCATCATTTAGCCAGTTTTCAGTCCATTTTACATGCTCTCTACTCTTATTTTAGGGTGTTTGTCATAAATAGAAAGGGAAGGATAACAACCTTTATGTATGCAGTAACATAAAATCCCTCCTGGCCAGAGGTACAGAATCACTTTACCTGTAAGGGGTTAAGAATCTCAAATAACCTGGTTGGCACCTGACCAAATGGACCAATAAGGAAACAAGATACTTTCAAATCCGGGGGAGGGCGGAGAGGTTTTGTTTGTGCTCTCCTTGTTTGTTACCTCTCTGGATAGAGAGAGAGAGACCAAGCAGGTAAACCATCACTTGAAAAGATACCTGAAATGATACATCTAATATTACAGAAATTATAAGGAAAGGAAATGTGTTAGATTATCTTTTGTTTTAGCTTGTGAATTTTCCCTATGCTAAGAGGTCATTTCATTCCTATTTTGTAACTGGAAAGCAGAGTCAGAAGGGAATCCTGTGTGTTTTAAATCGTTTTATTTACCCTGTATTTACCCTCTTCCATCCTGATTTTGCTGGTGTGATTCTTTTACTTTTTTAAAAATCTTTTAAGAATTTGATTGATTTTCAGTGTCCAAAAAAACAAGGAGTTTGGTTTGTGCTCACATTGTAAGCAATTGGTTAGCATATTATTCTCATTCCTCCCCAGGAAAGGGGGTGAAGGGACTTGGGGGGATATTTTGGGAAAACAGGGACTCCAAGAGGCCCTTTTTCCTGAATTTTGGTCTAAATCAGTTGGTGGTGACAGCAATACCGTCTAAGGAGAAGGAAAGGATTTGTGCCTAGGGGAAGTTTTAACCTACTCTGGTAGAAATAAGCTTAGGGGTTCTTTCATGAGGGTCCCCACATCTGTACCCCAGAGTTCAGAGTGGGAAGGGACACTGGTAGAAATAAGCTTAGGGGTTCTTTCATGCGGGTTCCCACATCTGTACCCCAGAGTTCAGAGTGGGAAGGGAACCTTGACAGTGTTAATTTTTTTAACTCAGTATTTTCCCCTACTGAATCAAATGCCTCTGAGAAATCAAGGTGTGTTGCATTTATGTGGTTCCTTTGATAAACCAAATGTGTACCATTGATCAACCAATGTGTACTCTCCTAAAAGGATGAAATCAGGTTTATTTGACAAAACCTGTTTTACATAAACCTTGTAGGTGACAGGCATAACTTACATTTCTATACTTTTATTTGAACTAATCCCTTACCAGCTTTTCCATTATTTTTTAACCCTGTCAATTCTTTAATAAAAAACCCTTTCTCTTTATTTTTAATACTTTAAATTTAACACAGATATTGACATAAAAGTTTTCTAGGATTTCTCTTGTTGTTAACATACTTAATAACCTCCTTTTTGTGATCCATAGCCCTGCCAAACATGGAGTTTTCACTGATGTCTTAACGTCCCTTATCAATGTTCATAAATTCTGGTTTCTAATCTTGGCTACCTATTTTCTCTATTTCATTTTTCTTACATATTGCTTCCCCGTCAATTGCTGCCCTCACTTTACCACTGAAATGGAATTTTGCCCAAAGTTGTTCACTTTGTTGACTATCGAATCATGATTTTTCTGCTGTCTAATAAACTGTAATAAAATACCAATTTTCATTCATATTTGTCTAAATTTTTCCTCCCAATCAGTTTTCCGGACAATTTTCCTCAGCTTTAGGGAATTTGTCCTCTTGGAGCACTAAGTGTCTATAGATAATACTGTTTGGGAGCTGTCCATTTGAAAGTAAATCAGTTTCACATTTTATTTTCCTGCCCTATATCATATGCTCTCTTCTTTGTCTCTTGTGTAAACTAAACTGTATTTGTTTGCATATGGCAGCCTCCCCCATTCTCAGAGCCTGTCTCGGAAATCCCCTTTATATATGCTATATCCTTAATAGAGATTGGGTGACCAAAATTGTACGTACATCCCAAACATATATTACTCCAACCTGTATCTTAGTGATCTGACCATTGCTTTTGTTTTGTCCACTGCTGCGAATTATAAGGTGTTTCTCTTGAGCTGCTACCAATGGCACCTAGGTCTTTTCCCTGAGGTATGTTCTAGTTGGGATGTTTCTCCCAGCACATGTCTTGGCAAAACTTTGGGTTTTTTGACTCTCAGATTTCGAGAAGCTGGATGAATGGGGAACTCCCTACAGCATGGACTCTCTATCCTGAAACTCATTGCATCAAGGAAGAATGATGGATTACCAATATCCACACTTGTGTCTCCTGCTGGTGCTTCTTAAGGGTCCCCCACAGCAAAGTGTGGGAATTATTAACACAGGGAGCATCACAAGATATGGAATTGGTTTTAGTAGGGTCATTGTTCATAGTTATTTTCTATTTATAATGAATATGTAATTTTTCAGTGTGTGAACAGTGATCAATCTGCTTCTCCCATGAGAACAGCCTCCGCTAGTGCATGTAATGTCTCATATTAACATTGTCTTTCCATTCAGTCATTTCTACTGCGACCATCACCAGAGACCCTGGGATAACACAGAAAGTCAGGGGAACATACGGTACATGCAGGAGACACCCTTATGCCTCAGAGTTGGACACTTTCTCCACTGAACCATGTCAGATTTCAACACAACCGACTTCACCAACCCTTCTACCTTCATACTACTTGGCATTCCTGGCCTAGAGGCAGCCCATATCTGGATCTCCATCCCCTTCTCTGCTATGTACGCCATAGCTGTGTTAGGGAACTTCACCGTCCTGTTCATTGTGAAGAGGGAGCCGAGCCTCCGCGAGCCCATGTTCTATTTCCTCTGCATGCTGGCCATCACCGACCTGGTCATCTCCACATCCACCGTACCCAAAATGCTGAGCATCTTCTGGTTCAATTCCAGGGAGATCAGTTTCAGTGGCTGCCTCACACAGATGTACTTCCTTCACAGTTTCTCTGAGATGGAATCTGGAATCCTGGTGGCCATGGCTTTTGATCGCTACGTGGCCATCTGCCATCCTCTAAAACATTCCACCATACTGACAAACTCAGTTGTGGCCAAGATAGGCCTGGCCGTGGTGCTGCGCAATGGCATACTCGCATTACCCTATCCCCTCCTGGCGAGGCGGTGGCCATATTGCAGAACCAACATCATCCCTCACACCTATTGTCGGCATATCGCTGTGGTGAAGCTGGCCTGCGCTGACATCCGCATCAGTAGTTACTATGGCCTGTTTGATATTATCTCTGTGATTGGAATGGATGTGTTTTTTATCGCCTTGTCCTATAGTCAGATCCTCCGGGCCATCTTCCGCCTCCCCACAAAGGATGCCCGGCTCAAAACTTTTGGGACCTGCGTCTCCCATCTTTGCGCCATTTTAGCTTTGTACATCCCAGATTTATTCTCCTCTCTCACACAGCGGTTTGGCCACAATGTGCCCCTGCACTTCCTTGTTCTTTTTGCCAGTGTGTACCTGCTGGTGCCCCCTGTGCTACACCCCATCATTTATGGGGTGAGGACCAAACAGATCCGGGGCAGGCTGGTCCAGCTCTTTACTCATAAAGAGACCTAAAGGTTTTCTCCTTGTGCTCTGGCTCTCAGATTGAGCTCTGTGCAGAGCTGGCTGGTGCATGGTGCTGGGGCCTCTTCCCTGAGTCACTTACTGGACAGACAGAGAGACATTAAACCCTTTCCTGTCCTTCCTGTGCTGCGTCAATGTGATGAACTGGGGAATCAGTCTATGGAGACTACACTGGGTTGCCACCTTTCTAATTGCTGGTAGCTTGATCCCTGAAGTTGCAATCTTCCCCCACCTCTTCTGATAAGCTTCGACCCTCCTATATGTCTTCTCCCCAAGGCCCTGCCCTGTCACTAGCTCTGGTCTTCCCCTCCCCTTGTCAGCTTCGACCCAGTTATCTCTAAAACCAATATGTTATCACATCTTATGGCAAGTCACTTAAGGGACATTGGTTCGTGTTAACCTTTTAATGTTTCTTCTTTCTTTATTACTCATTCTGTGGAGAGAGAGACCCCGTCAGGACTCCTGGGATCTATCTCATCTCTGGGAGGAGAGTGGGGTACAGTGTGTTACAGCAGGAGGCAGATACATCTGGGTTCTAAATAAGCAGATCAGAATGGCCATACTGGGTAAAACCAATGGTCCATGTAGCCCAGTAGCCTGTCTTCTGACAGTGCCCAGTGCCAGGTGCTTCAGTGGGAATGAACAGAACATGGCAATCATCATGTGATTCATGTTGAGCAGGGGGAGCGGAGAGCAGGAGAGAAGCCCTACTCATATTTGTTCTCTCCATCTTCCATATCTCTGCCTCCTAGGGGTTGTCTCATATTCGCTGTCCTTGGATGAAACTGAGGGGGCATTTTTTTTATCTCTCTTCTCACCCTTTGCCCATCTCTGAGGGGCAACAAGGATGTAATAGGGGCTCATTTAGGGGATCATTATGGGTCCACTACCCCTTCCCAAAATGTGCTTCTGGATGAGCTTCACCATTTTCTGGTGGGCACCTGTGGTTTCAAGGGAAAGGTGAAACTCCCACTCCAGCATTGGGGAGACTTTCATCTTGTCCTTTTGGCCATGAGGGCTGTTTTTGGAGGAATGGAGGGGAACTGGGAGGTAGGACTTCCTGGTCCACCAGTGGGCCCTCAACTTCTGCGACAAGCCTTTCAGGTGCTCTCCTTCCTGAGTAACGTAGGGTACTCTGTGCTTTTCCTGCAGGAAACCTACATGGATCCAGCCACCGAGACTAGCTGGTGGCTGGTGTGGGGGAACCTGGTATATTTTAGACACCTCAGCACTCATTTGTCTGGGGTGGCCTCCCTGTTCTCTCTCGACCTACAGTCTGAGATGCTGGGGGTTGCCGAGGTCATGCCAGTTCGCCTGTTGCACCTCAAGGCCTGTGTGGAGGGGCTGACATTGAATCTGTTCAATGTATAATCCCTGAATGCAGACCCGGAGTGAGTGTGTTTCTATCAACAAGCGTCTGCCTTCCTCAGCACCTTGGATCCTCACTAGTGTCTGGTCCTTGTTTTGATTTTTAATACCATCTTTGAGGACCAGAATTGCTCAGTTATTGAGAGCAGCCAGGCTGCTGCAGACATCCTCAGAGACATGGTCAATCATCACTCCCTGGTGGACATCTCGCACAACCAACACCCGGACGACAATTCCACTTTTACCTATGTCTAGGTGGAGGTCGATCGGTTGTGCCACTCCTGGTTGGACTGCATGTATGTATTGTGTATCCATCTTGCCCGGGCCCACTCCTCCAGCATTCGGCCGGCCCAGTTCTCGGTCCACAATTTAGTGGCCATGATGGCCCCTTTCATCTCGGAGCTCACCTGGGGCTTTTCACCATTTGGACCCCAATACGCATACTCCAGGAGGTGGGGGCCACCTTATTGCCTACTCCTCGGGTTTTCCTTGAACGGGTCCTACAAGAGGGTGCTCCCCATCCACCCTTCACCCCAGGACCTATGGAATTCTTGATTGGGCTCCTGTCCCATCAGTCCCCCGACCCCATCCCTTTTATGACCCGAGCGGGCTGCACACCCTACAGCCGGTTCATTCCTGAATTCTTCCAAGGGAACAACTTTACATGCTCATGCTCCACATGTTTCACTTGCTCGGATGCCTTGATACTATGTGGTGGGACCTAGTACCACCTTTGGAGGGTGAGGAACCCTGGTGGGCCAGAAAGTACTCCACCCTGGTCCCATGACCCACCAGGGATATTGGTTGGTGGCTCCTTCATGAACAATGAGACTGGGGATGTACCTGGCACAGTTTACCCCCTTTCCAGATGCCTGCCCATTTTGCGGCATGAGGCAGACCCTCGCACACACCTCTCTAGAATGTGCAAGGTGGCAGCCCCTATTCCAACTCCTCCACAACTTCATCAGGAGGTTCTGGCTGCACTTTTCCCCACACCTTGTTATATATGCGCCGTGCTTTACCTCAGCATACAGGATGTGGCCTGCAGGTCCCTTGTGTTACAGGTGAAATGTACTCTAATATAAATCTGTAAACTTATTAATAAAACAAATAAAAAAATAAGAAACTTAAAGGAATAGATATCTAGTCAATCAGAGAGGCTATAGGCTACTACTGCTGCAGGCTGCTAGTTGATAATGGCAAGAGACTTTGAAGTGACAGAAAGAGGGAGGGACATGTGTGTGTGGGTAAGTTACAAAGGAAAGAGGGAACTGAATGCACCAGGACAGAGAGAGAGAGAGAGAGAGAGAGAGAGAGAGATGGATGGGATGAAACTAGATGGGACTACCTGTCTCTGCCATTCTGGGGAGCACTTTCCAAGAGAGACACAAACTCTCTCCCTGACTCAAACAGACACTGTGTGTTCCAGAAACATTTCCTTGAGGGAAGCCCGGCTGGATCAGTTCTGGAACGAGAGCACTTGGGGAAACACAGATGGCAGAGGAGCCACATTTGGGTGAAGAAAATATCTTGTGGCACCTCCCTGGCCAGGCCCACTCCCCATCCACATCTGAGTAGCAGCTCCAGGTTTGCTGTCACAGCCCCGCTCAAGCTCATGCAGCCGGACACTCGCCAGCCGAGTGTGTTTGGGGCCCACAAACAAGACCCAGGTGATTCTGAGTCCCAGCACGGCTCAGGCCCTGCCTCCGGCTCTGGGTTTCCAGGCCCACTCTTGCAGTGCCACTTCTGCTCTAGTGCCCTCCTCTGGGAGGAGAAACCTGCACGCCAAGAACCAAGGCCCTGAGGCTAGCTTTCGCTTGGCTCCCCCAGACTCTCCATTTGCTTCAGCCCACCCTTCCCAGAGCTCCCCCTTGGGCGCACTCTGTTTCCAGTTTCTCCTTTTCGTGTCACATGATCGCTAAAGCAAACAGCCCCAGGCCTTGAAAAAGGGGTTAAGTGACTCATGACCAGAAAGAGATAAGCAACTTGCAGGCTATTGACCCAGATTCGCCCTTTAGAAACAAGTTCGAATAGAATGTAAATGGTAATTAGAACCATTCCATCTTAAATAGGCCCGAGCTTTGAAATGTAGACTTGTATTATTAAAGAACTGGAAGAAGTTAGAAGCGACAAAGGGTCCTGTGGCACCTTATAGACTAACAGAGGTATTGGAACATAAGCTTTCGTGGGTGAATACCCACTTCTTCGGATGCAAGCAGTGGGTATTCACCCACGAAAGCTTATGCTCCAATACCTCTGTTAGTCTATGAGGTGCCACAGGACCCTTTGTCGCTTCTACAGATCCAGATTAACACGGCTACCCCTCTGATACTGGAAGCAGTTAGTGACTCTAGTAGTCTACGTTTACTGGCAGCTTGTTAGAGGTTAAAAGTGTAACCAAACAATTCCTGTCTAGAGCTGTATTCGGTTAATTCAGAGATGAAAAGGAAATATTATTAGATGGAAACTGGGTGCAATGATATCATTTTCTATATCTCCTTAAAGTTTCTGGTGAGGAACTTTATAAAGGGCTCTTGGAACCTGATCCTTTTAAATATCAGATCTGCTTAAGCCTAATTAGGGGAACCTTGAGTCACAAGACTCTGGTCTCCAGTTACACCCTGGACCACCCTGATAATGAATATTTCAACAATGGATTAAAATCTCTTGACTAATTCTGAAAGAACTCTGTGGAACTCTGAAGCCAGCCATCTCTACTATGAAACTGACTAAAAAACTCTAATCATGCCTCTGTGCATAATTATCTTTAAGCAACACACTCTCTTTTTTAATAAATATTAGTTTAGTTAATAAGAATTGGCTCTAAGTGTGTATTTGGGTAATATCTGAAATATTAATTCACCTGGAAGGTGATGTGTACAATCCTTTGGGATTGGTAGAACTTTACTATACGATGAACAAGATTTTCAAGAATCACCATCATACTTGACTTGGCTGTCTGGGTGGAAGCCCAAGGATTGGTTGCTTTAAGGGAACTGGTTTCAGAGTGGTAGCTGTGTTAGTCTGTATCCGCAAAAAGAACGGTGAGTCCTTTTGGCACCTTAAAGACTAACACAGTTATCTGGACATAAGCTTTTGTGGGCTAAACCCTGCTTCATCAGATGCATAGAGTGGATCATACAGTAGATAGATAGATAGATAGATAGATAGATAGATAGATAGATAGATATAGGGTGACCAGACAGCAAATGTGAAAAATCGGGAAGGGGGTGGAGTGGTTATAGGAGCCTATATAAGAAAAACACTCAAAAATCGGGGCTGTCCCTATAAAATCAGGACATCTGGTCACCCTAGATAGATAGATAGATAGATAGATAGATAACATGAAATGGGGCTTTCCACACCAACTCGAAGAGACTGATCAATTAATGTAAGCTATTATAAGCAGAAAAAATAACTTTTGTAGTGATAATCAGGATGACCCATTTCAAACAGTTGACAAGAAGGTGTGAGTAACAGTAGGGGGAAACAGATGCCAGTTTGTGTAATGACCCAGCCGCTCCCAGTCTTTAGTCAAGCCTAATTTAATGGTATCCAGTTTGCAAATTAATTCCAGTTTAGCAGTTTCTCATTGGAGTCTGTTTTTAAAGTTTTTTTGTTGAAGAATTGCCACTTTTAGGTCTGTTTCTGAGTGACCAGAGAGATTGAAATGTGACCAGGAGATTGAATTCTCCTACTGGTTTTTGTATGTTATGATTCCTGATGTCAGATTTGTGTCCATTTATTCTTTTGTGTAGAGACTGTCCAGTTTGGCCAATGTACATGGCAGAGAGGCATTGCTGGCACATGATGGCCTATATCACATTGGTAGATGTGCAGGTGAATGAGCCCTTGATGGTGTGGCCAGTGAGCATAGCCTTGGGGGAAGAGGATGAGCACGGGGGAGAGCTGTGGGGAGAAAAGTTGGAGCAGGAGCCTCTTGAGAAGAGGAGGAGCAGGGAGTGGCGCCTCAGGAGAAGAAGAGGAGCAGGGGGTGGAGTCTCATGAGAAGAGGAGGAGCAGGGGGTGGAGCCTCAGGAGAAGAAGAGGAGCAGGGGGTGGAGCCACAGGAGAAGAGGAGGATCATGGGTGGAGCCTTAGGAGAAGAGATGGGGCAGGGGTGGAGGTCACAGAGGGGTCAGGCCTCCTGACTTCTGCCTTCTGAAAAGGGGGTCACCTTACACTGAATGGGCCAGGTGGGGCTAGGAACTAGCCGTGCATCTGTGCGGGAGCTGAGGCCCATTTCCAGCACTTTGCGAGCAGCTGGGGCCGGGGAGGGAACCTGAGCCCGAGTCTCTTGCCAGGACTCCTGGGTGGCAAACACTCACTCACACACCCAGCTCTGCTCTGTCTCGGGGGCATTATGGTTGGCTGGGGGTGGGCTGAGTAGGTGTGAGGTGTACAGAGACATCAACGGGGGGAGGGGCTGCCTGAATGGGTTCACAAGGGGCTCCTGCGTTAATCATGTCTCTGACACGACACAGTCACAAACACCCAGCTGAGGGCGCAGGGGAAGGGTGGGTGTCCGTGTCCCTTGAGTAGCCCCTGTCCACAGCTGGGGCAGCCCCCGGGGGTCACACAGCACCCAGAGCGCTCAGGAAAGGCCAGGACAGCAACTGCAGAAAAGCCCTGCAGCTTTTTTCATGTCCCGCGGATGTTTAGCCATAAACGGGACAGGGACAGGCCAGGTGTCATGGGAAACAACCTCCACCTCCCTTCTCTTTATTGACTGTATCAACCGGAATTCTGAGGTCGGCACAGATCATTATGGGCCAACATCCCACCGGTCCCCTGGCTCTCCATGAACACAGTCACTCTGTAAATGCTGCTGCCTGTCTTGATCTCCTTCCCCCAATGCGCTGTTCTCCGTCTCCATCTCCTCTCTCATTCCTCCAGGCCTTAGACCCCTTTCTGAACCTCTCTCTACAGAGTGGGAATCAGTAGCTCATGCCCTCTCAGATGCAAGCATCCAGGATGGACTAGGTGGTCTGTGTTTTTCATCTCCCCTGTCAACAGTGCTAGAGCCGGGTGATGAAGTTACCCTTCACTTGAGGAACACCCGTGATTATCTTCACATGAAGGTGTTTGCTTTTCACGCTGTACACGATGGGGTTCATCGGGGGCGGGACCAGAAGGTAGACGTAGCCCAGGAGAATCTGAAGCAAGGGAGGAGAGCTCTTCCCGAATCTGTGTAACATAGGCAGGCATGTAGAAGAGCAGGACCGCGCAAACATTGGAGACGCAGGTGGTCAGGATCATCACATAAGTGAAATGGATGAGCAGTGAGTCCAAACCCACCATGGCTCAGGATCCCTCTTCCAGCCTTTCCTCTGCATCCCGCCCAATGAACAGTCCCTGAAAGAGCGGGAGTCCATTTCCCTCTTTGTGTGATGGAGAGACCGTGGTTACAGCTGGGAAGTCATGAAATTGCAAGCCCATTAGCAAAAATTTCTAATGAATCTCTAAACTCAGGGGTTGTACCATTTGACTGGAGAATTGCTAATATAGTTCCTATTTTTAAGAAAGGGAAAAAAAAGTGACCCGGGTAACTACAGGCCTGTTAGTTTGACATCTGTAGTATGCAAGGTCTTGGGAAAAAATTTGAAGGAGAAAGTAGTTAAGGACATTGAGGTCAATGGCAACTGGGACAAATTACAACATGGTTTTACAAAAGGTAGATCGTGCCAAACCAACTTGATCTCCTTCTTTGAGAAAGTAACAGATTTTTTAGATAGAGGAAACACAGTGGATCTAATCTACCTTGATTTCAGTAAGGCATTTGATACAGTACCACATGAGGAATTATTGGTTAAATTGGAAAAGATGGGGATCAATATAAAAATTGAGAGGTGGATAAAGAACTGGTTAAAGGGGAGACTACAGCGGGTCATACTGAAAGGTGAACTGTCAGGTTGGAGGGAGGTTACTAGTGGAGTTCCTCAAGGTTCAGTTTTGTGACCAATTTTATTTAATCTATGTATTACTGACCTCGGCACCAAAAGTGGGAGTGTGCTAATAAAGTTTGCAGATGACACAAAGTTGGGAGGTATTGCCAATTCAGAAAAGGATCGGGATATCCTACAGGAAGATCTGGATGACCTTGTAAACTGGAGTAATAGTAATAGGATGAACTTTAATAGTGAGAAGTGTAAGGTTATGCATTTAGGGATTAATAACAAGAATTTTAGTTATAAGCTGGGGACACATCAGTTGGAAGTAAAGAAGAGGAGAAGGAACTCGGAGTCCTGGTTGATCACAGGATGATTATGAGTCACCAATGTGAAGTGGCCGTGAAAAAAGCTAATGCGGTCTTGGGATGCATTAGGCGAGGTATTTCTAGTAGAGATAAGGAGGTGTTAGTACCGTTATACAAGGCATTGGTGAGACCTCATTTGGAATACTGTGTGCAGTTCTGGTCTCCCATGTTTAAGAAGGATGAATTCAAACTGGAACAGGTACAAAGAAGGGCCACTAGGATGATCCGAGGAATGGAAAACCTGTCGTATGAAAGGAGACTCAAGGAGCTTGGTTTGTTTACCTTAACCAAAAAAGGCTGAGGGGAGATATGATTGCTCTCTTTAAATATATCAGAGGGATAAATACCAGGGAGGGAGAGGAATTATTTCAGCTCAGTACCAATGTGGATACAAGAACAAATGGATATAAACTGGCGATCAGGAAGTTTAGACTTGAAATTAGATGAAGGTTTCTAACCATCAGAGGAGTGAAGTTCTGGAACAGCCTTCCAAGGGAAGCAGTGGGGGCAAAAAACCTATCTGGCTTCAAGATTAAACTAGATAAGTTTATGGAGGGGATGGTTTGATGGGATAACATGATGTTAGTCAAAGGTCAATTAATTGCCATCAGTGGTAAATAGGACCAATGATCAATCATGGGATGTTAGAAGTTACTACAAAGAACTTTTTCGTGGGTGTCTGGCTGGTGAGTCTTGCTCACATGCTCAGGGTTCAGCTGATCTCCATATTTGGGGTCGGGAAGGAATTTTCCTCCAGGGTAGATCGGCAGAGGCCCTGGAGGTTTTTTGCCTTCCTCTGCAGCATGGGGCACGGGTCACTTACTGGAGGATTCTCTGCATCTTGAAGTCTTTAAACCATGACTTGAGGACTTCAATAGCTGAAACATAGGTGAGAGGATTATTCCAGGAGTGGGTGGTTGAGATTCTGTGGACTGCATTGTGCAGGAGGTCAGACTAGATGATCATAATGGTTCCTTCTGACCTTAAAGTCTATGAGTCTGAGTCAGGATTCCTGGGTTCTGTCTGTCATCATGTCTCTCATTCTGGGTGTGACCTTGGCCAGTTCATATCGCCCCATTGCTCAGTTTACCTATCTGTATACTGGGAATATTTTAATAATGACTGTTCTTTGCCAACTGTTTTGAAGATCCTTTAATGAAGGGTCCTACACAGTATAATGATAGTGAGGAGATTTATTGGTTTCTCATCCTATAGTGACGGCCCCATATGTCTGCAGAAAGTGCCCATGTCTCACCTCATTCATCTTTCTCCAGATCTATCTGTCTCCTATCAACCCATCTATCCTGGGCATTAACAAGGTACCAGAGCCTTTGGACATCCAGGCGTTATCTCTTTTTGCTTTCTAATCAAATATAATTTATAAATATACACAAATACACAAAGCAGCCAATTCCTCTCTGACACAGCCTAGAGCCCAGGAGTTCTCATCTCCCTCGGGGAAGGTCCCTTAATTACTGTTTACTCCTAAAACTGGATAATTAGCACAGAAGTGGATACATTCTTGTCTACAGCCTGTTTACATTAAAATGTTCTCTTCTCCCCAAGAGGGTGAAGGAACCCCACTGGGATTACTTAGAGCTATATTATAAACTGTGCACACCCCTGTGTTTGCTCTTGGCATGGGATATCGCTGAAGATGCTGAGTCGAGAGAGGCGTGGGTTGCGGATACCTGAGGGGGATTCCTAGGGAGGACACTTCCGTCTCAGAATTCACAGGTACCATCTCTTGCTGAGGAGCTCACCTGATTGACAAACGCTGTGCAAGGTGGGTGTGGTGGGATAGAGAGTTAGTTTGGGGTCCTTTCCTCTCTGTGCAATCATGAATCATCCCAGGGCCCTTGCCATAAGTGATGAGTTTGCTAAAGAATCACTGGCCTAAATGTCACTTTCCAACCCACTCATCCCACCTGATGGACGACAGCCCCAAGGTGGCTGCATTTCAGTGACCTGGTGAATCCCTAGGATGAAAGTTGTTAGTAGATGTGCAATACAAGGCCAGATTCTGAGACCATGGCCCGTGCTTTGCTCAGACTCCAGTGAGGCAAAACTCCCCTTTGAGCAAGAACCAAGAACAGACGTCAGGAGCCAACTGTGTGTTAATGCACAGACACTGTCACCCCCTCCTCTTGCATTTCAAGGCTCTGTCTGTTAATGAGGTAGGGGAACAGGGGCTGATACCTGACTTGTATCTGCTTGGAGGTGCTAGGGCTCCTCACTAGAACAATAATGAGAATTTTCCAGCATGGGTAACACAAACTTTCTCCGAGCTTAATTCAAAAGACGGCTGAACTGCTATGCCTGAAAATGTCAAAAAACAATTCTGCTAGAAGCAGACACCCAGCATGGGAAATTTCAGTCCAAACACCTAAAATCTGGCAAACCTATAAGCAACTGAAAATGAGGTTTTCTAATGGAAGGTGTCAGACAGCCTTAACTACAGGTGAAGCCACCAACACTACCTACAATGACCAATCTATTTGTAAATCCCATTCTTCTATGCTCTTCTCTCCAATAATGTTGGTAGTAAGGAGTTCTACAGGCCAGATATGAATTATGTTAGCAGTTACCTTTTCTCAATGTTATATGTTCAGACGTTCAATTTAACTAAGTGCTCATGTTATGAGATACATTAAATATAAATGCCTGATCTACTTACTTTATCAATAGATCCCTAGGGTTTGAGGTCAGAAGGGGCCATTTGACATCTAGTCGGACATCCTGTTAAACACAGGCCCATTAAATTTCACTCAGTTACCTCTGTATTAAGACAAAAGACTTGTGTGTGACTAAGGCCTGGTCTACACTAGGATTTTACATCATAGAACGATAGAGCCATAGAGTTAGAAGGGAACGGAAAGGACAGCTAGTCTCACTCCCTGACAAGATGCAGGATTTGTTTTGTTTTAGTCATCTAAGACTGATGGCTATTCACACGTCTTTGGAAAACCTCCACAGAAGGAGCTTCATGATTTCCCTGGGTGTCTGTTCCATTGGCCTCCTGTATTTAAAGTTAGGAAGATTTTCCTGAAATGTAATTTAATTCTGCTTGGCTGGAATTTGAACCCTTTGCCCCTTGTCCTGCCCCTGTATGGTAAGACAGAAGAACTTTCCTCCATATTTTATGGCAGCCTTTTAATTATTTGAAGACCACTATCATGTCCCCCATTAATCGCCACTTTTCCAAATAAATGTACCGGTTCCTTCAGCTTGCTCATATGGCTTGCATTCCATCCCTTGCATAACATTTCTCACTTGCCTATGGATCCTTTCCAGTTTCTCTACATCCTTCATATACATTTGTGAGCAAAACTGGACATATTACTCCTATTGAGACCTAACCCACACCGAGTAGAGGAATACTATCACATACCGTGACTTGCATGTTATACTTTTGCTAATATAGTCTACCATTGCATTTGCCTTTTTTGAAACAGCAAAAAAATCCACACCCCAGAGAGATGTAGCTATATCATAGAATCATACATTCATAGAACTGGAAGGGATCTCAAGAGGTCATGAAGTCCAGTCCAATACACTCATGACAGGACCAAGCACCATCTATAAAATGCCTGACAGGTGTTTGTGTAACCTGCTCTTAAAAATCTCCAATGATAGAGATTCCAAAACCTCCCAAGGCTATTTATTCCAGTGCTTTATCTCGCTAACAGTGGTAAACATCCCTTGCTGCAATTTAAGTCCATTGCTTCTTGTTGTATCATCAGAGGTTAAGGAAAATAATTTTCCTCCCTCCTTGTAACAACCCTTTAGGTATTTGAAAACTGTTATCATGTCCACCCTCAGTTTTCTTTTTTTCAGAATAAACAAACCTAGTTCTTTCTGTCTTCCCTCATAGGCCAGGTTTTCAAGACCCCTAATTATTCTTTTCTCCAGTTTTTCCAAATAATTTTGAATTTCTATCTTACTCTCCAAAGGACTTGCCACCTCTCCCAACTTGATATAATCTGAAAAATTAATAAGTGTACTATCTACGCCTTGATCTAAATAGTTGATTAAGACATTGAAAAGAACCGGACTCAGAACTGATCCCTGTGGTACCCCACCCATTATACCCTTTCAGCATCACTGTGAATCATTTATAACTACGCTCTGGGAGCTTTTTTCCAACCAGTTATGCACCCACCTTAGAGTAGCTCCATAAAGGTTGTATTTTCCTAGTTTCTTAATAAGAAGGTCATGCGAGAATGTATCAATAGCCTTACTAATGTCTAAACATACCACAGTCATTAAGCACCTCTGCCATTTCCACATTTTTTGTTATTGTTTTTCCGTCTTCATTTAGTAAATGACCTACCCTGTCATTGGTCTTCCGCTTGCTTCTAATGTATTTGTAGAATGTTTTCTTTTTACCCTTTATGTCTGTAGCTAGTTTGATCTCATTTTATGCCTTGGCCTTTCTAATTTTGCCCCTAAATTCCTCCTTTGTAATTTGTTTCCACTTTTTGAAAGATCCTAATTTTGTTTTTTAGATCATTTAAGATCTCCTGGTTGAGCCATTCTGGTCTCTTGCCATACTTCCCATCTTTCCTGTGCAGTGGGATAGTTTGCTCTTGTCCTCTTAATAATGTCAACTGCCAGCTGTCTTCTATTGTTTTTCCTCTTAGACTTGCTTCCCATGAATTATTACCTACCAACTCCCTGAGTTTGCTAAAGGCTGCCTTCTTGAAACCCATTGTCTTTATTTCGATGTTTCCCCTCCTACCATTCCTTAGAGAATCATGAACTATATCATTTCAAGATCACTTTTCCCAAGCTGCCTTCCACTTTCAAATTCTCCAATATTTCCTCCTTATATATCAAAATCAAGTCTAGAACTGCTTCTCTCCTAGTAGCTTTCTCCAGCTTCTGGACCAAAAAAATTTTTTCCAATACATTTTAAGAACTTTTTGGATAATCTGTGCCCTTCTGTAAACAGCATGTGATGAACACTTCTATCGACCTAGCTACCACCTCTCGGGTATTACCTATGCTGAGAGGAGAACCCCTTCCATCTGTGTAAATCGTGTCTATATTGAAGCGCTACGGCAGCACCGCTGTAGCGGTGTAAATAACAATTCAAGTGTAAATAACAATTCAAGCAGATCTTCCAGAAAAGCATCCAATGGGGAATTGGAGAATCCAACACTTCCCTTCTCAGTGTGTCCCACTGGTTAATCACCCTCAGTGCTAAATATCTGGCCCTTATTTCTAGCTGGAATTTCCCTGGCTTCAGCTTTCAGCCCTTCAGTCTTATTGACTCTTTCTCTGGTAGATTACAGAGCCCATTATTACACACAATTTTCTCCCCATGAAAGTCTCTGCTTGAGCATCTTTTGGATAAGTTAAAGAGATAGACACCTTCAAGTCTAACGATCCGGCTTTTTCTTTATCCTCCAATCATTTTTGTGGCTCTTTTCTGCCCCCTCTCCAAGTTTTCAACGTCTTTTTCTAATGTGGGCCCCAGAACTGGATGCAGTTTGTTTCACCAATACCATGTGCAGAGGTAAAATCCTTCCCCTGCTCCCACTCACCACTCCCCTGTTTATGTATCCAAGGACCACGTCATCCCTTTATGCTGGGAGCTCACGATGAGTTGGTTGTCCACCTTATCCCCTGAATTCTTTCCAGGGTCCTTGCGTTCCATAATATCATGCTGTAGTCTGTGGGTAGGGCCTGCATTCTCTGTTCCGAGAGGATGATTTTACATTTGCCTGTATTAATTTTTTTTTTGCTTTGGCCCCATTTTCCAAATGCTGCATATCAATCGGTATGCCTGTCCTGGTCTCATTGTATCCACTCTGCCAACCTTTGGGTCATCCACAAATTTTATCTGCAGTGATTTTCTATTTCCTTCCTGATCATTGATTAAAATATTGAATAGTGTCAAGCCTAGAACTGATCCCTGCAGAACCCCACTACAAAGAGCCCTATATCCTGATGAAGGCCTTTGATAGAAGCTTTCTGAGATCCATCTGTGACGCAGTTTTCAGTCCATTTTAAATGTTCTGTATTTATATTCTAGGATGTTAATTTCTTTAGCTCAATATTTTCCACTACTAAATCAAATGCCTCTGAGAAATCAAGGTTTGTTACAGCTGCATGGTTCCCTTGATCAACCAAATGTGTACTTTCATTCAAGGATGAAATCAGGTTTATTTGACAACATCTGTTTTGCATAAACCTTGCTAGTTACTGGCATTAATTACATTTCTAGACTTTTTTTTAACTAATCCCTTACCAGCTTTTCCATTGTTTCTTAACCTTGTCTGTTCTTTTATGAAAATACATTTCCCTTTATTTTTAATACTTTACATTTAACACAGGAATTGACATAAAAACTTTCTAGGATTTCTCTTGTTGTTAATATACTTAATAACCTCCTTTTTTGTGATCCATAGCCCTGCCAAACATGGAATTTTCCCGATGTCTTAATGTCCCTTATCAATTTTCATAAATTTTGACTTCTCTTCTTCACTATCCCTTTTCCCTCTTTGTTACATATTGCTTCCCCCCAATAACTGCTGCCTTCACTTGACCACTGAACTGGGTTTACACCCAAAGTTGTTCACGATGTTGACAGTGGAATAATGATCTTTCCACTATCTAATAAACTATCAAAGAATTACCAATTTTCATTCATATTTTTCTGTCTAAATTTTTCGTCACAATCAGTTTTTCTGGCAATTTTCCTCAGCTTTGGGGAATTAGTCCTCTTGGAGCACTAAGTGTCTATAGATAGTACTGGTTGGAAACTGTCCATTTGAATGTAAATCAGTTTCATTTTTAATTTTCCTCCCCTATATCATATGCTCCATTCTTTGGCTCTTGTGTAAACTAAAGAGTCCCAGTGTGACGGGTTGGGATTACGGAAACCAGCTTGGTGCTGCCACCTGGTGTGCCAAAGCTACTTCTGCCCCTTCTTCCCTGCCCTCTCCAGCTTGGGACTCCGGAATCCTGTCTGGTTTGAGCCAGATCCACTGATCTGCTGCAAACACAGACCCAGGTCCGCTAACAACTGTAAGGCTCCTGGAAGCAGCTCAGGAAGTGCGCTTGCCTTTGACACCCAGGTGCCCAACTCCCAAGGAGGTTCAAACCCTTAATAAATCCATTTTACCCTGTATAAAGCTTGTACAGGGTAAACTCATAAATAAGTGAGTTCTATTTCAAAGATAGAAAGACATGCACAGCTGTTTGCCCCCCAGGTACCAAATCATACACCAGGTAACTTAATAAGTAAAAAGTGATTTTAATAAGTACAGAAAGTAGGATTTAAGTGATTGCAAGTAGTGACAGACAGCAGCAATCGATTACACCCCCTATTGTCTTTGTCCTTTGTTCAGTCTCTCTCAGGTAAGTCCTTGGGGGATGGAGAGCCTCTCTCTTTAGCCAGCTGAAGACAACATGGAGGGGTCTTCCAAGGCCTTTTATAGCATTTCCCCCACTCCCTGTGTAACATCATCTTACCCTGGAGTTTTGGGATCACATGGGCAATTCACCTGTCCATGCACCCTAACCAGTCCAGTCAGTTGCATTCCTGGCCAGGCCCAGATGTGGATTGGGGTCTGCACCTCCTATTGTCTATGTAAGGGTTTCTTGAATGGTCTCTTTACATGCACACACCTTTCTCAAGACATGATCCCAGGCTCTTACAATGGCTATGTACAAAACCAGCAAAAATAAAACCAATATTCATAACTCCAACTACAACAATGATACATGCATACAAACAGGAGGAATAGATTCAGTAGGACATAACTTTCACAGAGATATGTTACATGGCACATGTAGCATAAAACATATTCCAGTTCATAATGTATACATTTATAAGCCTCTCCCCATAAAGCTTTATGGGGTACACCATCACACCCAGACTTTTCAAGTTGTTTGCATGTGGCAGCCTCCTCCATTCTCAACGCCTGTCTTGGAAATCCCTTTTATATAGGCTGTATCCTTAATAGAGACTGGGTGACCAAAACTGAACACATATCCACAACATAAAGAAAATAAGAAAGAAAGAAATACTTGTGGCACCTTAGAGACTAACAAATTTATTTCAGCATAAGCTTTCGTGGGTTAGAACCCACTTCATTGGATACATGGAATGAAACATACAGTAGACAGATATTTATACAGTCAGAGAAACATGATAAGGTGGAAGTGCGTGAACCAACCTTAAGCGGCTAATTAATTGAGAGGAACTATAACAGCAGGGGAAGAAAAACCTTTGAAGTGATAAACAAGATGGCCAATGTGGACAGTTGACACACAGGTGTGAATGAGGATCGTTAACTTAAGGGAAATAGATTCAATTAACGTAATGGCCAAGCCATTCCAAATCTCTATTTAATCCTAAATTGATGGAATCTAGTTTGCATATCAATTCGAGTTCAACAGATTCTCGTTGTGTAGTCTGTTTTTGGACTTAATTTGTTGCAAAATTACTACCCTCAAGTCTGTCACTGAGTGATTAGGGAGGTTGAAGTGTTCTCCTACTGGTTTTTGAATGTTATGATGTCAGATTTATGTCCATTTATTCTTTTGCGTAGAGACTGTCCGGTTTGGCCAATGTACATGGCAGAGGGGCATTGCTGGCACACGATGGCATATATCACATTGGTAGATGTGCAGGTGAATGATCCCCTGATGGCGTGGCTGATGTTATTAGGTCCTATGATGGTATCACTTGAATCAATATGTGGACAGAGTTGGCATCAGGCTTTGTTTCAAGGATAGGTTCCTGGGTTAGTGTTTTTGTTGTATGGTGTGTGGTTGCTGGTGAGTATTTGCTTCAGGTTCGGGGGCTGTCTGTAAGCGAGGATTGGTCTGTCCCCCAAGATCTGTGAGAGTGAGGGATCATCTTTTAGGATAGGTTGTAGATCTTTGATGATGCGCTGGAGAGGTTTTAGTTGGGGGCTAAAGGTGATGGCTAGTGGCGTTCTGTTATTTTCTTTTTTGGGCCTGTCCTGTAGTAGGTGACTCCTGGGTACTCTTTTGGCTCTGTCAATCTGTTTTTTTCACTTCAGCAGGTGGGTATTGTAGTTTTAAGAATGCTTGATAGAGATCTTGAAGGTGTCTGTCTCTGTCTGAGGGATTGGAGCAAATGCGGTTGTATCTTAGAGCTTGGCTGTAAACAATGTATCGTGTGGTGTGTCCTGGATGGAAGCTGGAAGCATGTAGGTAAGTATAGCGGTCAGTAGGTTTCCAGTATAGGGTGGTGTTTATGTGACCATCGCTTATTAGCACAGTAGTGTCTAGGAAATGGACCGCTTGTGTGGACTGGTCTAGGCTGAGGTTGATGTTGGGATGGAAATTGTTGAAATCATGGTGGAATTCCTCAAGGGCTTCTTTTCCATGGGTCCAAATGATGAAGATATCATCAATGTAGCGCAAGTAGAGTAGGGGTGTTAGGTGACGAGAGCTGGGGAAGCGTTGTTCTAAGTCAGCCATAAAAATGTTGGCATATTGTGGGGCCATGCGGGTACCCATAGCAGTGCCACTGACTTGAAGGTAAATATTGTCCCCAAATGTGAAATAGTTGTGGGTGAGGACAAAATCACAAAGTTCGGCCACCAGGTTAGCCGTGGTAGTATCGGGGATACTGTTCCTGACAGCTTGTAGTCCATCGTTGTGTGGAATGTTAGTGTAGAGGGCTTCTACATCCATAGTGGCCAGGATGGTGTTGTCTGGAAGATCACCGATGGATTGTAGTTTCCTCAGGAAGTCAGTGGTGTCGCGAAGATAGCTGGGAGTGCTGGTAGCATAGGGCCTGAGGAGAGAGTCCACATAGCCAGACAATCCTGCTGTTAGGGTGCCAATGCCTGAGATGATGGGGCATCCAGGATTTCCAGGTTTATGGATCTTGGGTAGCAGATAGAATGCCCCTGGTCGGGGTTCTAGGCACGTGTCTGTACAAATTTGTTCTTGTGCTTTTCCAGGGAGTTTCTGGAGCAGATGGTGCAGTTTCTTTTGGTACTCCACAGTGGGGTCAGAGGATAAAGGCCTGTAGAATGTGGAGTTACAGAGCTGCCTGACAGCTTCTTGTTCATATTCCAACTTATTCATGATAACGACAGCTCCTCCTTTGTCAGCCTTTTTGATTATGATGTTAGAGTTTTCCCTGAGGCTGTTGACGGCATTGTGTTCTGCACGGCTGAGGTTATGGGGCAAGTGATGCTGCTTTTCTACAATTTCAGCTCGAGCACGGCGACGGAAGCAGTCTATGTAGGAGTCCAATCTGTTGTTTCGACCTTCAGGAGGAGTCCACGCAGGAGGATATCCACACTATGTTATTCTCCTTCCCATATCGTAGGGATCTGGACATTGCTTTTGTTTAGTCCACTGCTGCGAATGAGCAGGAGTTTCCCTTGAGCTGCTATCAGTGTTGCCCAGGTCTTTCCCCTGAGGTATGTTCTAGTTGGGAGTTTTCTCCCAGCAAATGTCTTGGAAAAAGTTTTGTTTTTCCCAGTCTCAGATTTCGAGCAACTGGATGAGTGATTATCTCATTCAGATTTTCTCTGAATAATGAAAATATCATTTTTCAGTGTGTTAATCCATTTCTCCCAAGAGAACAGCCTCCAATACTGCATGCACTGTCTCATATTAATGTTGTCTCTCCATTCAGGGAGTTCTACTGCGACCATCTCCCGAGTTCCTGGGAACACACAGAAAGTCAGGGGAACCTATGGTACATGCAGGAGACACCCGTATGCCTCAGAGTTCGACCCTTTCTCTACTACAACATGTCAGATTCCAACACAAGCAACTTCAATAACCCCTCCACCTTCATCCTACTTGGCATTCCTGGCCTAGAGGCAGCCCATATCTGGATCTCTATTCCCTTCTGTGCTATGTATGCCCTAGCCGTATTGGGGAACTTCACCATCCTGTTCATCGTGAAGAGGGAGCCGAGCCTCCACGAGCCCATGTTCTATTTCCTCTGCATGTTGGCTGTCACCGACCTGGTCATGTCCACATCCACCGTACCCAAACTGCTGAGCATCTTCTGGTTCAATTCCAGAGAGATCAGTTTTAATGCCTGCCTCACCCAGATGTACTTTGTTCACTGCTTCTCAGCAATGGAGTCTGGAATCCTCGTGGCCATGGCTTTTGATCGCTACGTGGCCATCTGCAATCCCCTGAGACATTCCACCATCCTGACAAATTCTGTTGTGGCCAAGATTGGCCTGGCCGTGGCGTTGCGCTGTGGCATACTCGCATTACCTTATCCCTTACTGGCTAGGTGGTGGCCATATTGCAGAACAAACATCATCCACCTCTCCTATTGTGGGCATATAGCTGTGGTGAAGCTGGCCTGCGCTGACATCCGCATCAGTAGTTACTATGGACTGTTTGAACTTTTCTCTGTGAGCGGAATGGATGTGTTTTTTATCACCGTGTCGTATACTCTCATCCTCCGGGCCATCTTCCACCTCCCCACAAAGGATGCCCGGCTCAAAACATTTCGAACCTGCATCTCTCATCTTTGTGCCATCTTTGTGTTGTATGTCCCAGATTTCTTCTCCTCTCTCATGTTCCGATTTGGCCACAATGTGCCCCAGCACTTCCTCATTCTCATTGCCAGTGTGTCCCTGCTGGTGCCCCCCATGCTAAACCCTGTCATCTACGGGGTGAGGACCAAACAGATCCGGGGCAGGCTGCTCCAGCTCTTTACTCATAAAGAGACCTAAAGGTTTTCTCCCTGTGCTCTGGCTCTCAGATTGAACTCTGTGCAGAGGTGGCTGGTGCATGGTGCTGGGGCCTCTTCCCTGAATCACTTACTGGACAGACAGAGAGACATTAACCCCTTTCCTGTCCTTCCTGTGCTGTGTCAATGTGGTGAACTGGGGAGTCAGTCTATGGACACTACACTGGGTTGCCACCTTTCTAATTGCCGATAGCTGGATCCCTGAAATTGGGCTGAAGCAACTGAAGAGTCTTGGGGAGCGGAGCCTAACTAGCCTCAGGGCCTTGGTTCTTGGCGTGCAGGTTTCTGCTCCCAGAGGGAGGCACTAGAGCAGAAGTGGCACTGCGAGAGTGGGCCTAGAAACCCAGAGCTGGAGGCAGACCTGAGCCGTGCTGTGACTCAAAATCACCTGGGTCTTGTTTGTGGGCCCCAAACACGCTCAGCTGGTGAGCATCTGGCTGCACAAGCTTGAGCGGGGCTGTGACAGCAAACCTGGAGCTGCTACACGGCTGTGGAAGGCGAGTGGGCCTGGCCAGGGAGGTGCCACAAGTATTTTCTTCACTCAAATGTGGCTCCTCTGCCTTCTGTGTGTCCCCAAATGCTCTCGTTCCAGAACTGACCCAGCCGGGCTTCCTGGAAGGAAATGTTTGTGGAACACACAGTGTGTGTTGGGGTCAGGGAGAGAGTTTGTGTCTCCCTTGGAAAGTGCTCCCCCGAACGGTACAGACAGGGAGTCCCGGTTCTCCTGGGTTTCATCCCATCTCTTTCTCTCTCTCTCTCTCTCTCTCTCTCTCTCTCTCTCTCTTTCTCCTGCTGCATTTAGGTCCCTCTCTCTTTCCTTTGCAACTCACCCACACACAGGTGCCTCCCTCTCTCTGTCACTTCTAAGTCCCTGGCCATTACTAACTAGCAGCCTGCAGCTGTGGTAGCCTCTAGTCTAGCTGACTTGCTTGCCTATATATCTTTTCTTATAAGTTTCTTATTTTCTTAGGGGCTTAATTATTTCTTTGCTTAATAATTTTAGAGATTTATATTAGAGTAGATTTCACCTGTAACAGAAGGGACCTGCAGGACACATCCTGTACATTGAACTAAAACAGTTAGCATATTTGACAAGGTGTGGGGAAAAGTGCAGCCAGAAACTCCATTTGATGTTGTGGATTAGTTGGAATACGGGCTGCAAACTTGTACATTCTAGTTAGACGTGCGCCAGGTTCTGCCTTATGCTGCAAAATGGGCAGGCATCTGGAATGGGGGTGAACTGTACCATCTATATGCCTGTGCTCATGGCGCCATGTAGGAACCACAAACTGATATCTCTCGGTGGGACATAGGGCCAGGGTGGAGTACTTTCTGGTCCTATGGGGTTCCTCACTCTCTGAAGGCGGTACTAGGTCCTACCACTTGGTATCAGGATATTTCAGGAAGTGAAGCGTGTGGACGTTAAGCATGTAAAGTTGTTCCTTTGGTGGAATTCAGAAATGAACCAACTGCAGGGCATGCAGCCAACTCAGGTTATGAAAGGGAGGGGATCGGGGGACACATACGACAGGAGCCCAGTGAAGAAGTCCAGAGGTCATAGGGTGAGGGATGGGTGAGGAGCACCCTCTTGTAGGATCTGTTCAAGGAAAACCCGATCAGTAGGCAATAACATTGCCCCCACCTCCTGGAGTATGCGCAGCGGGGTCTGAAGGGTGAAGAGCCCCAGGTGTGTTCCGAGATGAGAGAGGCATTCATGGCCACTAAATGGTGAGCCGAGAACTGGGACGATCAAATGCTGGAGGAGTGGGCCTGGGGAAGATGGAAACACAATACGTACATGCAGTCCAACCAGGAGTGGCGCAACCGATCGACCTCAACCTGGACATACGTAAAGTTGGAATTGTCATCTGGGTGTTGGTCGTGCGAGACATCCACCAGGGAGTGATGACTGACGATCTTTCTGAGGCTGCCTTCAGTGGCCTGGCTGCTCTTGATCCCTGAGTGATTCTGGTCCTCAAAGATGGTATTAAAATCCCATCCCAGGCCCAGGGACTAATGAGGATCCAAAGTGCCAAGGAAGGCAAAAGTCTGCTGACACAGAGCTCCTCCTTGGGCCCACTCTGTTTCCAGTTTCTCCTTTTCGGGTCACATGATGATTAAACCAAACAGTCCCAGACCTTGCAAAAGGGGTCGTGTGACACTTGGCCAGAAAGAGTTCAGCAACTTGCAGGCTAGTGACCCAGATTCACCCTTTAGGGACAGGTTAGAAAAGTATGTAAATGGTCATTAGGGCCATTCCATCTTAGATAGGCTAGAGCTTTGAAATGTAGACTTGTATTGTTAAATAACTGGAAGAAGTTAGTTACTGTACAAGCTTTTTAGATATTATCAGTGTAACCAAACAATTCCTGTCTATAGCTGTACTCGGTTAATTCAGAGATGAAAAGGAAATATTGCTAGATGGAACTTGGGTGCAATAACATCATTTTCTATATGTCTCTTTAACATTTCTGATAAATTATCTATAAACTGCTTAATGCATAATAAATGTATGTTAATCCAGGTAGTTAATTATCAGTGATGTTTAGGAAATAGAAGGTTCAACAAGGGGTGATTTTGGGGGACACTATTGAGAGTATTAGTTCAGGACAAATTGCTTAGAGCAAGGCAGTCACAGCCCAAGGCTGGGGGTCCTTCACTACTAAGTACACCAAATCAGCCAAACAGAGAGGACTTCAGTTTCACCCCACTGGCTAACCAGAAGTCATACAAGCAATTCCCTCAAATACCCCAGTTGCCTTGTATCACCACCAATAGCACGCCTTATAGGAACAAATGGTTATGAAAACCACTGTCCCCAATTAATGTTTCTCTTCATCCCAAAGGATCAAGCCCCAGACCCGCGTCAATATACAAATCAGATCTTACCCACAAATCACGCTGTTGCCTAATCCGTTAGAATCTAAAATGGAAAGGTTTACTCATCAAAAAGAAATAAATATAGATGAGAGTTAAAATTGGTTAAATGGAATCAAATACAGACAATCATTGCAAAGTTCTTGGTTCAGGCTTATGGCAGTGGTGGAATAAACTGCAGGCTGAAATCAAGTCTCTGGAGAACATCCACACATTTGGATTGGTTGTTCATTCCTTTGTTCAGAGCTTCAGTTTCTAGAAAAGTTCCTCCAGAGGTCAGAAGTAGGATTGAAGACAAAATGGAGGGGTTTCCAAGGCCTTTTAGATCCTATGCCATGTGGAAGGACCCCTTTGTTCTTACTGTGAAAATCACAGCAGCAACATGGAGTTTGGAGTCACATGGGCAAGTCACATGTCCATGCATGACTCAGTTCCTTACAAGTAAAGCAGCCATTGCTCACATGCTACCTTGAACAGTCCCAGGAAGCTCGTCAGATGTGGATTGGAGTCTCCCAAGGTCCATTGTCAGTCAAGTACTTACAATTACTTGAATAGTCCCTTCACAATTGTGATCATAGAATCACAGAATCTCAGGGTTGGAAGGGACCTCAGGAGGTCATCTAGTCCAACCCCCTGCTCAAAGCAGGACCAACCCCAAATTGATCATCCCAGCCAGGGCTTTGTCAAGCCTGACCTTAAAAACCTCTAAGGAAGGAGATTCCACCACCTCCCTAGGTAACCCATTCTAGTGCTTCACCACCCTACTAGTGAAAAAGGTTTTCCTAATATCCAACCTAAACCTCCCCCTCTGCAACTTGAGACCATTACTCCTTGTTCTGTCATCTTCTACCACTGAGAACAGTCTAGATCCATCCTCTTTGGAACCCCCTTTTAAGTAGTTGAAAGCAGCTATCAAATCCCCCCTCACTCTTCTCTTCTGCAGGCTAAACAATCCCAGTTCCCTCAGCCTCTCCTCATAAGTCATGTGCTCCAGCCCCCTAATCATTTTTGTTGCCCTCCGTTGGACTCTTTCCAATTTATCCACATCCTTCTTGTAGTGTGGGGCCCAAAACTGGACACAGTACTCCACATGAGGCCTCACCAGTGCCGAACAGAGGGGAATAATCACATCCCTCGATCTGCTGGAAATGCCCCTACTTATACAGCCCAAAATGCCGTTAGCCTTCTTGGCAACAAGGGCACACTGTTGACTCATATTCAGCTTTTTGTCCACTGTAACCCCTAGGTCCTTTTCTGCAGAACTGCTGCCCAGCCACTCGGTCCCTAGTCTGTAGCAGTGCATGGTGAATCCATGCTGACTGTTCCTGATCACTTTCCCCTCCTTTAAGTGGTTCAGAATTGATTTCTTGAGGACCTGTTCCATGATTTTTCCAGGGACTGAGGTGATGTTGAACTCCATATGTTTATGAAAATATTTTTATAAATGTCAATATGATGTAACTGGAATATGCTTTATGCAAAAGGTTTCTTGTAAGCTATCTTTTCAAATTGTATAATCTACTGAGTGTGTTCACCCTATTTGTATGGATGCATATTTCTTGTATCTGAAACAAGGAATATGACATATAACTCTGAGGTCCTATTGTAATTATGCAAAGTGTGTGCCATTAATGGTGGTTTGGAGTCTTAATGGCTCCCATCAACCAGGACAATTGGTTGAAAATGGCTCTCTTTATTTGTAAGACTTCCCGTATATGTGTGTGCCAGCGAGTGGGTACTGAAGTCTCACAGGACATGTGATTATGTCATCTGAACTGGAATCCATCTCTAACCTGGTGCTTTTCCAGTTAGAATGAAGGGCGGGGGTGTGACGAACTAGGACTGTTGTTAAGGTTTCCCTGAGTACTGTGTGGGTGCCTCGGTTTCCCCTATGCGGTGCTTGAGTATCTAGGTGGTGGGACAACGGTGCATGATTGTTACAAAGCCCTAGAAGGCAGAGGCCTGGACACAGAGAATGGCTCTGTCTCCTGGCAACAGATGGCCCGGCTCCTCCCCGGCAAAGGTATGAGCTGAAGGTGTTGGAACAAAGGGATCAGGTGACCTCCTGGCCCAGGAAGGAGAAAGGGGGAGGAGGGGCTGGTGAGTTTCAGTTGGGAGCTGGCCGGAGAAGAGGGGAGAGAGGCAGACAGGGTCTGGCCTCCCTGCCCCGTTTGGAGCTGTGGGGTGAAATGCAGGGAGCCCCCAGGCTGGGGTCTAAGCTCCCTGCCCCCCGGAAGGGCCTGACTGAGGGGTCCTGGTTGTACTGACAAGCTCTGTTTGGACTGTGTTCCTGGCATCTCTAATAAACCTTCTGTTCTACTGGCTGGCTGAGACTCCCAGTGAATCCGGGGAAGAGGGGTGCAGGGCCAGACTCCCCTATACTCCGTGACAGGGGGGGAACCCAGAGGTAGACAAAGGTTTCCCACCTTGTGCCAAAGCTAATAAAGAGGGTGAAACAGAACAAAGGGGGCTGCAGTCATGAGAAATCCCCTCGTTACCACCTGATCTGGAACTACCAAGAACTGTACCATGGGAAAGGATTGGGCCAAGACTAAGAAGGAGTCTCGTCTGTGAAAGAATCTTATTGGAAGATCTCTGAGGGTGAGATTTACCTGTATTCAGTTTCTTAATGTATTAGGCTTAGACTTGTGTGTTTTTGCTTTATTTTACTTGGTGACTTACTTAGTTCTGGCTGTTACTACTTGAAATCACTTACATTCTACTTTTTATACTTAATACAATCACTTTTGTTTATTAATTAACCCAGAGCAAGTGTTTAATACCTGGAGGAGCAAACAGCTGTGCATATCTCTCTATCAGTGTTATAGAGGGCGGACAATTTATGAGTTTTTCCAATATAAGCTTTATACATAGTCAAAGGGATTTCTTTGGGGTTTAGGCTCCCAGAAAGACTAACTACTGGGTGCTAGGAAAGTCCCTGTTAACTGAGAAGCCCCCGGACTAAGTGAATCTTAGTTTCTGTGAACTGCAGCGGGGCATGGCCCAACCTCTTGGTCTGTGCTGGAGCCGACTGGAGTGTCTAGCTCAGCAAAACGGGAGTGGAGGGAAGCCTTTTCTGTCAGGGGGCTTGTTTTCAGTGGTATCCCAGACATCTAGTGGCAGTCTTGAGGGAGTTTTTGTGACCCAACCCATCACAATAATATGTTAGCCAAACCTCCCTTATGTGTTTCCCACAGCAAACACTTCAAATACAAGCATAGAGCCAATGCTAATAAATCCAGATATAAAAATGATAAATGCATACTAATATGGGGCGGGGGAGATAGCTCAGTGGTTTGAGCATTGGCCTGCTAAACCCAGGGTTGTGAGTTCAATCCTTGAGGGGGCCATTTAGGGATCTGGGGCAAAATTGGGAATTGGTCCTGCTTTGAGCAGGGGGTTGGACTAGATGACTTCATAAGGTCCCTTCCAACCCTGATATTCTGTGATTCAACAGCATAACTATAACCCGTGAATCAAACACAGGTTCCTGGGTTCGTGCTCTCATAAAGTGACACAAGTGACTGTGATGCATTGACAGGTTTCTGAGTGGCAATGGAAGTGGAGTCCCGGAGTTCACACTTCCTAGTAGCAGGGAGCTCACAACCTCCATCTAGTTCTGAAAATCTCAGAGTCACCTTGAGAGGATGGTGAAGAATCAACCTCCCTCTTTCAGCTTTCCTCTGCTCCCACCCAATGAACTGTCCCTGCCAGAGTGGGTGTCCATTTCCCCCTTGGAGTGAGGGAGAGACCGTGGTCATGGCCAGGAAGTCAGGAGTCCTGGGTTCTGTCTGTCATAATTCTATTAAATCTGTGTGACCTTGGCCAAATCATGTCTCCTCGTGCCTCCGTTTACCTATCTGTACAATGGGGATATGTTCATAGTCACTTTCCATTTGCTAGATCTTTGGAATATCCTTCAATGAAAGGTGCTGCACAGTATGGTTATTGTTACAGATGATAATTACTGATCTCTGATCCCTTAGAGACAGCCCTGTGTACCTCCAGAGAGTGCTTCTATCTCCCCTCAATCATCTGTCTCCAGAACCGTCTTACTACTATCTCCCGAGCCATCCTGGGCATTTAAAGGGTGTCAAACCCTGCAGAGATCTAGGCATTATGCCAAGTTTTCTTCCTAATCAACTATAATTTTTAAATATACACAAATACACAGAACAATTCCAATTCCTCTCTGACTCAGAACAGAGCCCAAGAGTTCTCATCTCCCTTTGGGAAAGTCCCTTTATTACTGTTTGCTACCAAAGCTGGATAATTAGCACAGAAGCAGAGACAGGCCTGTCTCCAGCCTGTTTACATTCAGATGCCGCTTCTCCCATAGAGGCTGAGTGAACCCCCTGGGACTGCACAAAGCTATATATAAACATTGCACACCCCTGTGTCGGCTCTCGGCGTGGGATCCTGCTGCAGATGCTGGGGTGAGACAGGTGTGGGACACGGCTACCTGAGGGGGATACACTACAATCTCAGAATTCACAGGTACCCATCTCTTGCTGAGGAGCTCACCTGTTCCACAAACCCATTGCAATATGTGCATGATGAGATAGAGAATAATTCCTTGGTCTTTTCTCCTCTGCACAACCATGAAACATCCCAGGGATCATGCCACAGGGTATGAATTTTATGCTTATAAGAAGCACACAGGATCTTTTTTAGAGGAAATGGCAACATGCCCCATTTATTGAAGATACAACAATGAACATATGCATTTAATTACACACACACACACACACACACACACACACACACTCACACACTCACTCACTGTTCTGCCAGTCGATGTATAGTAACCTGTCCAGAGTCCGGATCAATCCAGCGGCCAGCTAGGTTGATCACGGGTAAGGTGGAGCCAAGTTCCGTCAGTCACGGCATGATGCTCCGGGGAAGTCTTGGCAGGATCAACCCAAAGTTTCATGGCAAAGCGCCCTGTTTATATAGTGATTTTTTCACTGGGACCAATGAGTTTTGCACCACCATGCTGTAATTAATTGTTGTTTGACAAGTGTGTGTTGTTTTTTTAATTGTTGGTCTCATATTTCATGCTGGTTTTGATCACTGCTATCTTGTTTTCATTGATGGGTGCTGTCTCATTTTTAGAGTTTTTAATTTGCCCTTTTTTGACATTTTAATCGGGACATGTTGCAGCCTTCTATTGCCCTTGAGTCTGTTCCCGGTTCCTCCCTAGAACATCTGGTTCAGCGATGGCCTTTACACTTATCTTTTAACACGCACATTTCATATTTACACACAAAACAGAATGAATTTACACAGAACATTTTGAAAAGGAACATTAAGTTGCAATGCAAAAAGAAAACAATCATGGCATTCTTTTACTTATTTTAAAATTCTAAACCTACAACAAATTGGTGACCCTCAAAGGTCTGTTACTGCGTTGTCGAGACACAGATTCTGGCTGACGTATTTTTACCAATGGCCCATAGGCCATTCCTTTCTGCTATTCAAAAAGGGTGGCTAGCAGGATATGATCAAATTATACACCAATACATTTAATACATGCTACAGTATTATTTTTTATCCTTTATTTTAAAATATATAAAATGCAAACATAAAATCCTACTACTACACGTCCCCCTTTTGACCTCTCAATAACAATTCTTGAGTGGGTCATATTTTATAGATTGGTTTCATAGCAATATACTGAGAGACAATTTGAGCTTATGGTTGTCATTTAACAAACTTTTTTTTTTTTGTCCAACAGCATACACAACACATTTTTAGCAAGCAAACACAGGACAGTATTAACACAACTTCTAATGGGTGAAACATAATAGACAATATGCCATTAGAGGTCAGGGACCAGCCTGTAAAAACATCGTACCAATGATAGGCTGTTACTTCATTTTTAGACTTAGCAATTTTTAGCATGTCTCCATTTGCATGTAATATGAGTTACCTTTGTTTTTGACAAGTGATCAGTTAGATTGCCAATCCAGGCCAAGGGTAACAGAGCAAAGAACCAGGGTGGTGATGATAGCACTCTGTGCGTCTTTTATTTTTGGTAAATAGTATGTATGAGTGTTAGTATATAATACACAGGCATTACACTTACATTTATTCACTGGGAGTCGGCTAATACTTACATCCTCCCAAAATACTGTTTTCCAGGATGTAAAACATACACATTGTCCATTTCCCAATTTCTCATTCGTTCCATACACACATTTTTAATGAGGTGTCCTTGCTGCATTGTTTTGTAGTGACAGGTAGGGATAAGCACACCCATTTCTGAGTGCTCCATTCCATACACCCTTGGGTGTCCAATAAATTGTCCTCTTTTCCAGCCCACTGACCCATAACCCGGGGTAGCCAAAAGGATCCCATTGTTCATTTTGGGAGCAGGCTCACTTTTCATATTTTTGTCTCCACAGACTATTGGTGAGCAATTTTAACAATAATTTCACCTAATAACAAATCGGGCTTAACCATGCTGGAAACATATTGCATTCATTTCTATTTGTAGATGTCAAACAAGGACCTTTTCCATTGTTTTAAAAGATGCGTTAATACCCAAACATTTTCAGATAGTACCCAAAACAGTTTGTGCTTCAGTGATGCTAAACTAAGAATTTGCATCTCAGTACATCCCATGGCCAATGCAGTTTTATTTCCTAATTTTATTTGTTGTTTATACAGCAGCCAGGAGGTGGTGTTTAGCCACCGCCACATTTTCCATGTTGCGTTTAGGTTTCCCAGACTTATTTGTACCAAATTCACAATATTATCTGCGTGCTTGTGAATGAGACTGTCTTGCAGTTGTGACAAGAAACTTAACTTATTTTTAATTACCTTCAGGTTTACAGTGTTTATAATTTCTGCATCAAATGTAACTTCTTCTAATATGGAGTCTACTACATCTTGTTTTGCTCGGCCATTTGGGTGTCGATGTGTTTTTATCCAGGCCGTTATAATAGGAAGCGAGTAGGGTGAACATTTGGGTTCCAATTTAGACACGTTCAGCTGAGTCCAATTTATACCAATTGTTATTTTTACTAATAGTGGGTTTAACAAGACATTTACTGGATCGTTTTGAGTTACAAATAATTTTGGTTTCTTTATTTTAATTGGGGTACCTCTTTCAAATGCATAGTTTTTGGTCCAGGTTTTGGTACATGTGTCTGGGAACCATAGGTTCAATTTATTACAGGGTATTGGACAGTATTCACAATAGCCGTTCGTTTTGTTCTTGTCTTAACAGGCTTATTTCACTGATATGGTAATCACAGAATCATAGAATCTCAGGGTTGGAAGGGACCTCAGGAGGTCATCTAGTCCAACCCCCTGCTCAAAGCAGGACCAACCCCAACTACATCATCCCAGCCAGGGCTTTGTCAAGCCTGACCTTAAAAACCTCTAAGGAAGGAGATTCCACCATTTCCCTAGGTAACCCATTCCAGTGCTTCACCACCCTACTAGTGAAAAAGTTTTTCCTAATATCCAACCTAAACCTCCCCCTCTGCAACTTGAGACCATTACTCCTTGTTCTGTCATCTTCTACCACTGAGAACAGTCTAGATCCATCCTCTTTGGAACCCCCTTTTAGGTAGTTGAAAGCAGCTATCAAATCCCCCCTCACTCTTCTCTTCTGCAGGCTAAACAATCCCAGTTCCCTCAGCCTCTCCTCATAGAATCACAGAATCTCAGGGTTGGAAGGGACCTCAGGAGGGTCTAGTCCCACCCCTGGCTCAAAGCAGGACCAACCCCAACTAGATCATCCCAGCCAGGGCTTTGTCCCAGCTACCTAATTGTGGGTAGCTGGGACTTCAGCTGGTAACCCCATAGGGACCCTCTATTTTAACACCTATTTGGGGTGTATTGGTGTTCCTGTGCTGTTTATAAGGTGACCCTTAAGCCCCACTTTCCCTTTCCAGGCATACAGACTGGTATTTCCGATGGATTTTAAGAGTTGGCTAGCCTTTTTATTGTACCATTTCATGAGGATTACCGGATCACGGGTAGGAATCCGTGATAGGTTGGCGGGGAGTGAATTATTTCTTAAATATTGGCTTCTAAGGAGGCTGCATTTTTTTTATGGTCGCTCTAATTATCTGGGCACTAAAAGTTCCTTACAGCAGTTAAATTTGTTAAACATGCACCCATTTTAGTTTTTCATCTTTTTTTAATGTGGTATACCAGTGGCCTAAGGCGGTCCACTATGGAGTAAGGGCCTATTCATTTTGATTTCAGTGAGTGACCCCTTTTTCCTATTTTAAGGTACATGAATTGGTTCCCTGTTTTCTACCGGGCTGCCTTTTCGGGCCTTTGTTTTTGAATTTTGTTATTCATGTGTTCGATGGCTTGATTAACCCTATACTGGGGAGTGGTTTTATTTTTTTGTAACTGTTTAAGACATTGACAATACTCATGCTGGGTTATAGTAGAGCTCTCTTCTTCACCCTGTACCAGGTTACTAGGATTAATTATTAAGCGCATTGGATGGCCAAACAGGATTTGGAAGAGTTGAATTTTGGTCCTTGGTTTATTACTGCTGCGGATGGCAGCCAAAATTAGAGGCAGTTTATCCATCCAAGTCTTTTCCCGTGTGATTTACTACCTTCTGAAGCACTTCCTTAATAGTGCGATTCATGCACTTTACTTGGCCTGAGGCCTGAGGCCGATATGGTATATGGAGCTTTTGTTTAAGTCCCAAAGCTTGTGTCATGGTTGTAAAGAATTTTCTTACAAAGGCTCCCCCTTTATCAGACTCTATTATTTTCAGGTGCCATATTTACCTACTACCTTATTAAAAATCTTTTTTGGCCCCTACTCTGGTGCTATTATCTTTAGTAGTAAAGGCCTCCACCCATCCTGGAAAGGAATTCATTATTACCAATAAATACTGGAATCCTTCCTTACTTCTTGGCAATTTATCAATAAAATTAATTGGAACACTGTGCCATGGCCCAAGCCTTCGTTGGTGCATCATGGATTGCCAGTGCAGAGGACGAGCACAACACACAATTTCACACCCATGTTTTAACATAATTTGTATACACCCCCATTCTGCTACTTGCTTTAGCCTTCGTAAAGTCCCTTTTACGTTTTTATGCATACACTGATGGGCTACATTAAGTAACTTCTGTTTTTTTATTTTTTTCCGAACTCGGTTAGGACGGTCTCTAGTGCCATCTGTTGGCTCAGATGTGTCAGAACAGCTTTTGGTTACCACTGCTATGTCATGATGTCAGGCTATTATATCTACCTGGTTGTTCCAGGTGGCCTCCAATCCCGTTCCAAATTACAAAGAATGAATATAAAGAAATATACATGATTGGTATAGGAATGGGTGTAAAGCAGCAGATGAAAAGGATATTGCATATTCATTGAAATGGAAATGGATTTACCAATGAACCCTAAACAGTTAAAGGGAGCTCACGATGGGTTGGTTTTCCACACTGATCCCTAAATCCTTTTCAGGGTCCCTGCGTTCCATAGTAGAGTGCCCTAGCCTGTGTGTTGGGCCTGTTTTCCCTTTTCCATTGGACTGCATTAAAACATTTTGTTTGCATGGGCCCAGCTAACCAAAGGCGCTAGATCAATCTGTATGCCTACCCTGGCCACCTCATTGTAACCACTCTGCCAAACTTTGGATCGTCTCCAAATTGTATCTGCAGTGATTTTCTATTTCCTTCCAGAAAATTGATACAAATATTGAATAGCATGAGGCCTAGAACTGATCCCTGCTGTACTCCACTAGAAACACCTCCATTCTCTGACAATGGCCCATTGACAACTGCTTTCTGAGATCTCTCAGTGAGATAGTTTTTGGTCTATTTAACATGTGCTTTACTGATATTTTATATTGTTATTTTTTTTATCTGAATGTTTTCTCCTGCTTCAGAAAAATAGAAATCTGCGCTGTTCCTTGATCAACAATTTGAGTATTCTCATTACAGCATGAAATCAAATTTATTTGACAAGACCTGTTTTCTATTAACCATGTGGTTGGCTGGCATTAATTATATTCCTAGACCATTTTTTTCCGACTAACCCAATACCAGCGTTTCCTAATTTTGTCAAATCTTTTTTTTTTAACTTCCCCTTAATTTTTTTTAAATACTTTACTTGTAACACAGTACAGTCCTGTTTCAGTGTAGTAGCCGTGTTAGTCTGTGTCAGCAAAAAGAAAATAAGAAAGAAATACTTGTGGCACCTTAGAGACTAACAAATTTATTTCAGCATAAGCTTAAGTCCTGTGTTTGCCTTGTTTGTTTGGCTCCACTGCTGCCTCATTGTGTGTTTCTGATTCCGAAAGAGATGTGCGGTTGATTGCTCAGTTCTGGTATTTGTCAGTCTACGTTTCTACTGTGGAGGTGATTTAACATCCCCCTTGACTGCTAATGGACTGCAAAGCATTTCATCACGTCATGTGATAAGAGAACCTTATACTGCTTCTTTCTAAATGTAGAACAAACCTATTTCTTGAACACGTTGACCTTTTCTGCAACATTAACAACTTTCCTTTCTCCCTCCAGTAATTTGCCTAAACCTTTTTTAGGATTTTTTTTGTTCTTAATATACTGAAACACCTCCTTTTCCTTATCCTTAGCACTTACAAGCATTGATTTTTCCCTTCTGCTTTTAACATCCCTTATTAATGTTCATAACTTCTTCTTTGTTTTATTTGCTATCTATTTTCCATTTTTCCCCATGTTATCTGTTACTTCCCCCCTCCCGCCACACTCATTGCTGCCTTCATTTTGGCACAGAACCATGGTTTTGTCCAAAGTTCTCCACTTTCTTGAGCTGTCTAATAATCTATTCTTAAGGAACTCCACATTTTCATTCACATTTTTCTGTCTAAATTTTTCCTCCCAATCAAATTTGGTGATGCTTATCCTAGTTTTGGGGAAATACATGTTTTGAAACACTACGTGTCTTAACATAATACTGGTTGGGAAGTGATCTCTGTTTATCCATTTGAAAGTAATCAGTTCCATTCTTTATTTTGTTCTCCTTTATTATATGACTTTTATTTGTCTCTTCTATACAATGAACAGTCCCAGACTTTTAAGCCTTTCTGCATACAGCAGCCTCCCCCATTCTCATAGCCTTAGAACTCCCCTTTATATTTGCTATATCCTTTATAGAGACTGGGTGACCAAACCTGAGTGCAGATCCAGAGCAGGCTATTCTCCAGACCTGAGGCATACGAATACTGTCTTTGTTTTGGCCACTGCTGCAAATAATTAGGCGTTTCTATGGCGCTTCTATCAAGGACACCCAGTTCTTTTCCCTCAGATCTGTTCTAGTTGGGGTGTTTCCCCAGGCACATGTCTTGGCAATGCTTGGCCAAGGTTTTTTTCCACTCTCAGATTTTGAGCACCTAAGTGAATGGGGAGCTCCCTACAGCATGGACTCTCTAGCTTGACGTTCATTGCATTAAGAAACAATTCCGGATAACCAGTATCCACACCGGTGTTTCCTGCTGCTGCCTATTAAGTTTTCCCACATGACAATGTGTAGGAATAATTAAATCTGAGCATGTGAAGAGCGACCAATCTGCTTCACCCAAGAGAACAGCCTCCAGTAGTGCATGTAGTGTCTCATATTAACATTGTCTCTCCATCCAGGCATTTGAACTGCGACCATCACTTTAAACACTGGGCACATACAGGAAGTCAGGGAAACGTACAGTACACGCAGGAGACACCATTCAGCCTTCAAGTTTGACAACTTCTCCCCTACTCTATGTCAGCTTCCAACACAACTGACTTCACCAATCCCTCCATCTTCATCCTGCTGGGCACTCTTGGCCTGGAGACTTCCCACGTCTGGATCTCCATCCCTTTCTGCACCATGTACGCCATAGCTTTGTTGGGGAACTTCACCATCCTGATTATCGTGAAGAGGGAGCCGAGCCTCCATGGGCCTATGTACTATTTCCTCTGCATGCTGGCTGTCACCGATCTGGTCCTGCCTACATCCATCCTGCCCAAAACACTGAGCATCTTCTGGTTCAACTCCAGGGAGATTGATTTCAGTTCCTGTCTCACCCAGATGTACTTCATTCACTGCTTCTTCATGATGGAGTCTGGGATTTTCGTTGGCATGGCTTTTGATCGCTATGTGGCCATTTGCAATCCCCTGAGACATTCCAGCACCCTGACAAACCCTGTGGTGGCCAAGATTGGCCTGACCGTGGTGCTGCGTGGTGGGATACTCATACTTCCCTATATTTTCCTGGCAAGGCGTTGGCCTTACTGCAGGACCAACATCATCTCCCATACGCACTGTGAGCACATGGCTGTGGTGAAGCTGGCCTGCGCTGACACCCATATCAGTAATTATTATGGCCTCTTTGTGGTATTTTGTGTGCTTGGTATGGACGTGTTTTTTTATCACAGTCTCATATACACAGATCCTCAGGGCCATCTTCAGGCTCCCCACAAAGGACGCCCGGCTTAAGACTTTTGAAACGTGTGTCTCCCACCTCTGCGCCATCTCAGCCTTTTACATCCCAGGTCTCTTCTCCTCCCTCATGTATCGGTTTCTCCAGAATGTGGCCCTGAATTTCCATGTTCTCACTGCCAACGTGTACCTCCTGGTGCCCCCCATGCTAAACCCCATCATCTACGGGGTGAGGGCCAAACAGATCCGGGACAGGCTGCTCCGGCTCTTTACTGATAAAGGGACCTAAACTTTCTCCTGGTGCTCTGGCTCTCAGACCAAGCTTCGTGCAGAGCTGGCTGGTGACGTGGTGCTGGGCCCCCTTCCCTGAGTCGCTTGCTGCTGAACAATCAAAGAGAGATTAAATCCTTTTCTGACCTACTATACTTTGTCAATGTGACAAACTGGGGACTCCATCAATGTACAACTGATATGTTTGCCACTTTTCTAATTGCTGGTAACTGGATGCCTGAAGCCCCACCACCCTTCCCACCTCTGCTTCCAAGGCCCCTCCCCAGCTCTGCCTCTTCCTCTCCAGTCCCCACCCCTGTCACTTGCTCCTCTCCTCCCATCACCTTGTCACTTGTCAGATCATCTCTGTGTCTCAAAGCATCCATCATTTACCATGGTGATGTCATCATGGTATGTTTTGTACAAAGTCTGTCTTGTGAAGTATCATGCTCAAAGTCTTGATCTCCTAAATATGAATACCTCATTGGGTCATATGTGCTTTCATTGTCTATGAAGTTATGGAATCTTGCTATATGTAAAGTATCAGCGGGGTAGCCGTGTTAGTCTGGAGCTGTAGAAGCGACAAAGAGTCCACCTTATAGACTAACAGACGTATTGGAACATAAGTTTCGTAGGTGAATACCCACTTCTTCAGATGCATGCAGTGAAATACCCTCTTCTTTCCAATGCATGCATCTGAAGAAGTGGGTATTCACCCACGAAAGCTTATGCTCCAATACGTTGTCATCAACACCCATTCAGGGATGATTGGTTAAGGTACAGCTAAGCAGGACTCAAGTCTCACGATATAAAGTGGGGCCCAAAAGGAAGTTCTTTGGGAATCAACTCCAGGACACAGCCCCAATGTCAGAGATGCCAGACCACAACACTCGGCCAATAGCACTGCGCACTAACCGAAGTCCCCCAGATGGACCTGATCCTAACTGGCCATCAAGAGAGGTTCATCTGTCTTATTGGGAGTGGTGAGCATTGTATGCTTAGCGTGTGCAGTCTGTTTTTGGTGATTGTTAATAAATAGAGGTTACATAGAATATTACTGTGTAAGGCTCTTTCAATGGTGAAAGACCCCACAAACCTGCAGCGTGAAAAGTTTACGCCTTAGCAGAGTGAAAAGGTTATGAAAGGGTGAGGGTGGGGCCCTTCATTGAAAAGGTAACACCTGAGCCCTAGGAAATAGGTAAGGGTGGGTGCCTATAGAGTGTGATGGATAATTTTGTGCAGGTAACAGTTCCCCCAAATGACCGCAGTGACTGTGATCTGTTGGCAGGTTTCTGAGTGGGAGTGGAAGTGGAGTCCCAGGGTTCACACTTGCCAGCAGTGGGGAGCTCACAAACTCCAGCTAATTCTGTAAACCTCAGATTCACCTTGATAGGATGGCGTAGGCTCAGGCTCCCTCTTCCAGCCTTTCCTCTCAATCCCACCCAACGAACAGTCCCTGGCAGAGCAGGAATCCATTTTCCCCTTGGTGGGACAGAGAGACTGTGGTTATGGCAGGGAAGTCAGGACTCCTGGATGTGGTGAGATGTTGACAGACATTTGGCTGCATGTGTGTTAACTCGGTGTGCTGCCACAGCTCTGCACAGACAGCTAGCATGGCAGACCTTGAGTGAAGCGCCCAATGACCACAAGATCCATTAAGGGACGAAGGCATCAGGTGAGTTTGATTGTCAATGAAGCACGGTCATAGCATCTGGCAGACTGTATGAGGATACTAAGACATGTATGCCCATGACAATGGATGCAGCTCAGTCAGTGGCGGGACTTCCCACTAACACAGGAACTCAGTAGAAGGAAGCCTCCTCAAAGGGAGCACGGAGACATTGGAGAATGATTGGCCAATGGGAGTGGACCCCTCACATCACATGCATAGACTTTCCAGCAAACTGGAAGAAAGTATAAAAGAAGGTGAGTGGCTGCAAAGGTAGATGCAGCCTGTACCTCAAGAATCTGTAAGTCTGCTTGTATCATCAGTAAGGGTGTGATATTGCTGATCCAAATCCTATCTGGTTTGTATGAGTCTTAGATTGTGACTTTGTTTGATTTCCTAAGTGATCTGCTTTGATCTCTTTGTTTCTATCATTTATAATCACTTCAAATCTATCCTTGTGTAGTTAATAAACTTGTTTTATGCTTTATCTTAACCAGTGTGTTTTTGAGTGAAGTGTTTGGGTATCTTCGCTCTGTGAACAAAGACTGTTGCATATATTCCCCAAATCGAGTGGGGAGCGGATTGTTTAATGAGCTTGCATCCTTCCAGATCCCTGTGCAGGGCAAGATGGAATAATTCAGGGTTTACACTCCATTAGGGGTGCAAGGCCGTGAAGCTGGGAAATAGACTGGGGTCTCCATTGCTGGTCCCTGAGTGGCTTAGGTAAAGCACTCCGGCAACATAGTAGGGTGTGTGGCGTCATCTACTGTTGTGTTGGGTGACAACAGGCCTGGAGGTTCAGGTGTGTGTCACTAGCAAAGCAGGGGGAGAGGCCAACAGAGCTAACCAGTTAGAGGGCACAATGGTTCCAAAAGCTTCCAGGCTTCACCCCAGGCTTCACCCCACATCCCGACACAATCTCCACCTCCCAGCTCCATACCAGCTGGGATCCCTCTGCTCCAGGCTGGGATGGGAGCTCCTGCAGCCGGACAAGGAGCCTTCCCGTGTGTAGGAGGGAGCCCCGGTTAATGACCAATGTTTCCCACTGCCTGCAGTAACTGGGCACTGTTAGATCCCTTAAACAAACCCACACTTGGGCTTCCTCCCAGACAGCTAAGTAAAATAAGATGAGGATTACTGAAAATCATGTTCATCATATAAAAAGTTCTACCAATCACAAAGGATCACAGACATTACCTCCCACGTCAATGAGTATTTCAGATCTTACCCAAATGCACGTTTACAGCCAATTCTTATTAACTAAACTAAGATTTATTGAAAGAGAGAGAGAGTAAAAGATGATAACAGAATGGAATTACATTCAGATGGAGAAATAGAGAACAGTTCCCAACCAGTAATATCTATAGAGACTTAGTGCTTCAAAAGGGCTAATTCCACAACACAAAGCTGAGGCAAATTAGCAGCAAAATGTTGGGGAGGAAAAATTTAGACTGAAAAATGAGAATGAAAATTAATACTTATTGAAGAAGAGTTTATTTGATAGCTAAAAACCACAATTCCAGAGTCAAGAAATTGGACCACTTTTGCTAAAAACCCAACTGTGTGGCCAACTGAAGGCAGCCATTAAATGGGGGAAAGCATATATAACAAAGAGGAAAAAGGAGAAACGTATAACAAGTAATACAAATCAGAAGATATGAAAACTGATAAGGAAAGTTAAAGACATCTGGGAAAAATCTATGCTTCGCAGGCCTAAGGATCACAAAAAGAAAGTTAGTAAGTATATTAAGAACAAAATAAATCCTAGAAAAGTTTTAGGCCAATCCCAAGAGGGAGAAAGGAAACTTGTTATTGTTGCAGGAAAGGTAGATGTGTTGAAGAAATAGGTTTGTTCTGATTTTGGAAAGAAGCAGTATTAGGTACGCATCTCACATGAGGTGATGAAATACTTTCCAGCCCATTAGCAGTCAAGGAAGATGCTAAGAAGCTCTCCAGTAGAACCTTAGATTTATAAATACCAGAGTTACAAAGTGACGGATCAAACACACATCACATTTTGAAACAGAAATACATAATCAGGCAAAAGTAGAGCCTCCCCCACCTCAAATAGGAGGCAAATACAGGGCAGGTCTCTGTTAAATGTAAATTGTTTAAAGATAAAGGGAAAGTCCAAAATAAAAAATATCTGACAAGATTGGGAACCAGTGGAAAAGCTGGTCTGGGATTAGTTTAAAAAAAGTCTAGGAATATAATTAATGCCAGTAAACAACAAGGTTTATGCAAAACAGAGCTTATCAAATAAACCTAATTTCATTATTTAATGAGAGTACAGGTTTGGCTGATCAAGAGAACTGCAAAGATGCACAAACCTTAATTTCTCTGAGACATTATATTTAGTAGGGGAAAATATTCAAATAAAAAATAAAGACTGTACAATATCACAGGAGCACACATACAAATAGACTAAAAACTGGCTAACTGACGGATCTCAGAAAGCAGTTGTCAATAGGCCATTGCTAGTGAATGGGGCTGTTTCTAGTGGGGTTCTGTAGGGATCAGTTCTAGGCTGGATTCTATTCAATATTTTTATAAATGACCTGAGAGCAAAAAGAAAATTACCGCAGATAAAATTTGTGACTGACCCAAAGATTGACACAGTGGTTACAATAAGGGGGCCAGAGCAGGCATACCAATTGATCCGGAGCATTTGGTGAGCTGGGCCCAGGCAAACAAAATGTTTACTTGTGACGGGTTGGATCACAGAAACCACCTTGGGACTGCCAACTGATGTGCTGGGACTACCTCTGAGCCCATTTCCCATGGCAGCTTGGGTCTTCAGAACCTTGCCTTGTTTGAGCCAGACACACTTGCCTGCTGCAAACACAGACCCAAGTTTGAACTACGTCCCACAAACTGAAGGCTTAACTGAAAACAGCTTAAGAAGTGTTCCTGTCTCCAACACCCAGATGCCCAGCTCGCAATGGGGTCCAAACTCCAAATGAATCTATTTTACCCTGTATAAAGCTTTTATAGACCCCAAGCCTTCATTCCTCCCAGCCTGACTCGCAGGAAGGCCTGCAAGCAAACAAAGCCACCCACAGTCAATTATCCTGGCTGATGGGAGCCATCAAGATTCCAAACCACCATTAATGGCCCACACTTTGCATAATTACAATAGGCCCTCAGAGTTATATTTCATATTTCTAGTTTCAGATACAAGAGTGATACATTTATACAAACAGGATGACCACACTCAGTAGATTATAAGCTTTGTAATGATACCTTACATTAGACCTTTTGCATAAAGTATATTCCAGTTACATTATATTCACACTCATTAGCATATTTTCATAAAATCATATAGAGGGCAACGTCACAATACTCAGCTGCAAAGTTATCATCTAGGAACAAGGAATACTGGCCCGACCCACAGACTAGATCACTGCATTATGGAACACAGGGGCAGTGAGCAAGCGACCAGGGAGCTTTGCGAACAGGAGCTGCAAACAGGGGAGTTTGAGAGGAATTGCTCCAGGTAAAGGAGGAGCAAATACAGGACCCTTGGGTATGAATTGGGAGTGCTTCGTTGAAGGCTCTTCTAAAAAGACAGTCAGTCAGCTGCGAACCAGCTGAGCGGGGCATAGCAGAGAAGCAAACAGGTGGACTTAGCCTGGGAGTTCGCCTGGAGAGAGCCTACTGCGGCATCCCACTTGCAGGTTTCCCGGAGTAGCTTCTGCCACAAGTGAGGAAACTCTTCGAAGGAAGGGACTATGGATGCTGAGCAATCCGCTGTCGTGACCTGCACAGGATGTGCCATGTTTGTCTTTTTTCCACAGGAAAGAAGCGACTTTGTCTGTACAAAGTGCAAGCTGATCTCCATATTGGAGGAGAAGATTCAAGGTCTGGAGAAACGAGTATCAACCCTGCGTTCCATAAAAGAAAATGAGGAGTTCCTGGATAGATGTCAGGATAGGCTTCAGCGGGCGCAGTGTTCTGAGGATTCAGAGCAGGCTGCGCAGCGGGGACAGAAGGCCAGTGAGGATAATTGGTGGCATGTGACCTCCAGAAGAGGAAAGAGAATGAGACAAGTCCATGTACCAGAAACGCATATTCAGATGAGCAACCGTTTTCATGTTCTCTCCACAGGTACTAGTGCAGAGAGTGGAGTGAATGATACATCTGAGGGAACAGAGCAGAAGGAGACTCCACTGATTGGAAGGCATGAGATGCACAGTCCTAGGGATGGGGGTTCCACGACCACCACTCCCAAGAGGAGGAGGAGTGTGGTGGTGGTCGGGAACTCTCTCCTCAGGGGGACTGAGTCATCTATCTGCCGCCCTGACCGGGAAAACCGAGAGGTGTGCTGCTTGCCAGGGGCTAGGATTCGTGATGTGACGGAGAGACTGCCGAGACGCATCAAGCCCTCAGATCGCTACCCCTTCCTGCTTCTTCACGTGGGCACCAATGATACTGCCAAGAATGACCTTGAGCGTATCACTGCAGACTACGTGGCTCTGGGAAGAAGGATAAAGGCGTTTGAGGCGCAAGTGGTGTTCTCGTCCATTCTCCCTGTGGCAGGAAAAGGCCGGGGTAGAGACCGTCGAATCGTGGAAGTCAACGAACGGCTACGCAGATGGTGTCGGAGAGAAGGGTTTGGATTCTTTGACCATGGGATGGTATTCCAAGAAGAAGGAGTGCTAGGCAGAGATGGGCTCCACCTGACGAAGAGAGGGAAGAGCATCTTTGGAAGCAGGCTGGCCAACCTAGTGAGAAGGGCTTTAAACTAGGTTCACCAGGGGAAGGAGACCAAAGCCCCGAGGTAAATGGGGAAGTGGGATACCGGGAGGAAGCATAAGTAAGTGAGTGCAAGAGGGGAGGGCTCCTGCCCCATACTGGGACAGCAGGACGATCGGTGAGTTATCTTAAATGCCTGTACACAAATGCAAGAAGCCTGGGGAACAAGCAGGGAGAACTGGAAGTCCTGGCACAGTCAAGGAATTATGATGTAATTGGAATAACAGAGACTTAGTGGGATAACTCACATGATTGGAGTACTGTCATGGATGGATATAAACTGTTCAGGAAGGATAGGCAGGGCAGAAAAGGTGGGGGAGTTGCGTTGTATGTAAGAGAGCAGTATGACTGCTCAGAGCTCCAGTATGAAACTGCAGAAAAACCTGAGAGTCTCTGGATTAAATTTAGAAGTGGGAGCAACAAGCGTAATGTCGTGGTGGGAGTCTGCTACAGACCACCAGACCAGGGGGATGAGGTGGACGAGGCTTTCTTCCAGCAACTAACAGAAGTTACTAGATCACAGGCCCTGGTTCTCATGGGTGACATTAATCACCCCGATATCTGCTGGGAGAGCAATACAGCGGTCCACAGACAATCCAGGAAGTTTTTGGAAAGTGTAGGGGACAATTTCCTGGTGCAAGTGCTGGAGGAACCAACTAGGGGAAAAGCTCTTCTTGACCTGCTGCTCACAAAGAGGGAGGAAATAGTAGAGGAAGCAATAGTGGATGGGAACCTGGGAGGCAGTGACCATGAAATGGCTGAGTTCAGGATCCTGACACAAGGAAGACAGGAGAGCAGTAGAATACAGAGCCTGGACTTCAGAAAAGCAGACTTTGACTCCCTCAGGGAACTGATGGGCAAGGTCCCCTGGGAGAATAACATGAGGGGGAAAGGAGTCGAGGAAAGCTGGCTGCATTTTAAAGAATCCTTATTGAGGTTGCAGGAACAAACCATCCCGATGTGTAGAAAGAAAAGTAAATATGGCAGGCGACCAGCTTGGCTTAAAAGTGAAATCCTTGCTAGTCTTAAACACAAAAAAGCAGGTTACAAGAAGTGGGCGTTTGGACAAATGACCAGGGAGGAGTATAAAAATATTGTTCAGGCATGCAGGAGTGAAATTAGGAAGGCCAAATCACACTTGGAGTTGAAGCTAGCCGGAGACGTTAGGAGTAACAAGAAGGGTTTCTTCAGGTATGTGAGCAACAAGAAGAAAGTCAAGGAAAGTGTGGGCTCCTTGCTGAATGAGGGAGGGAACCTTGTGACAGAGGATGTGGAGACAGCTAGTGTACTCAATGCTTTTTTTGCCTCTGTCTTCACAGACAAGGTCAGCTCACAGGCGGCTGCACTCCGCAGCACGATATGGGGAGGAGGTGACCAGCCCTCTGTGGAGAAAGAAGTAGTTCAGGACTATTTAGAAAAGCTGGACGAACACAAGTCCATGGGGCCGGATGCACTGCATCCGAGGGTGCTAAAGGAGTTGGCCGATGTGATTGCAGAGCCATTGGCCATTATCTTTGACAAATCATGGCAATCGGGAGAGGTCCCGGATGACTGGAAAAAAGCTAATGTAGTGCCAATCTTTAAAAAAGGGAAGAAGGAAGATCCGGGGAACTACAGGCCAGTCAGTCTCACCTCAGTCCCTGGAACAATCATGGAACAGGTCCTCAAGGAATCAATTCTGAACCACTTAAAGGAGGGGAAAGTGATCAGGAACAGTCAGCATGGATTCACCAAGGGCAAGTCATGCCTGACTAACCTAATTGCCTTCTATGATGAGATAACTGGCTCTGTGGATGAGGGGAAAGCAGTGGATGTGCTATTTCTTGACTTTAGCAAAGCTTTTGATTCAGTCTCCCACAGTGTTCTTGCCAGCAAGTTAAAGAAGTATGGGCTGGATGAATGGATGGTAAGGTGGATATAAAACTGGCTGGATGGTAGCGCTCAACGGGTAGTGATCAATGGCACCATGTCTAGTTGGCAGCCGGTATCAAGTGGAGTGCCCCAAGGGTCGGTGCTGGGGCCGGTTTTGTTCAATATCTTCATCAACGATCTTTAGGATGGTGTGGACTGCACCCTTAGCAAGTTTGCAGATGGCACTAAACTGGGAGGAGTGGTTGATACGCTGGAGGGTAGGGATAGGATACAGAGGGACCTAGACAAATTAGAGGATTGGGCCAAAAGAAATCTGATGAGGTTCAACAAGGACAAGTGCAGAGTCCTGCACTTAGGACGGAAGAATCCCATGCACTGCTACAGACTAGGGACCGAATGGCTGGGCAGCAGTTCTGCAGAAAAGGACCTAGGGGTTACAGTGGACGAAAAGCTGAATATGAGTCAACAGTGTGCCCTTGTTGCCAAGAAGGCTAACGGCATTTTGGGCTGTATAAGTAGGGGCATTTCCAGCAGATCGAGGGACGTGATTATTCCCCTCTATTCGGCACTGGTGAGGCCTCATTTGGAGTACTGTGTCCAGTTTTGGGCCCCACACTACAAGAAGGATGTGGATAAATTGGAAAGAGTCCAACGGAGGGCAACCAAAATGATTAGGGGGCTGGAGCACATGACTTATGAGGAGAGGCTGAGGGAACTGGGATTGTTTAGCCTGCAGAAGAGAAGAATGAGGGGGGATTTGATAGCTGCTTTCAACTACCTAAAAGGGGGTTCCAAAGAGGATGGATCTAGACTGTTCTCAGTGTTAGAAGATGACAGAACAAGGAGTAACGGTCTCAAGTTGCAGAGGGGGAGGTTTAGGTTGGATATTAGGAAAACCTTTTTCACTAGTAGGGTGGTGAAGCACTAGAATGGGTTCCCTAGGGAGGTGGTGGAATCTCCTTCCTTAGAGGTTTTTAAGGTCAGGCTTGACAAAGCCCTGGCTGGGATGATGTAGTTGGGGTTGGTCCTGCTTTGAGCAGGGGGTTGGACTAGATACCTCCTGAGGTCCCTTCCAACCTTGAGATTCTATGATTCTATGATATATCTCTATCATATCCCCCCTTAGTCTCCTCTTTTCTAAGCTGAAAAGTCCTAACCTCTTTAATCTCTCCTCATATGGGACCTGTTCCAAATCCCTAATCATTTTAGTTGCCCTCCTCTGAACCTTTTCTAATGCCAGTATATCATTTTTGAGATGAGGAGACCACATCTGTATGCATTATTCAAGATGTGGGCATACCATGGATTTGTACAAGGGCAATTAGATATTCTCCGTCTTATTCTCTATTCCTTTTTTAATGATTCCTAACATCCTGTTTGCTTTGACTCATATTTAGCTTGTGGTCAACTATGAGTCCTAGACCCCTTTTCGCAGTACTCCCTCCTAGGCAGTCATTTCCCATTGTGTATGTGTGCAACTGATTATTCCTTCCTAAATGGAGTACTTTGCATTTGTCCTTTTGAATTTTATACTATTTACCTCAGACCATTTCTCCAGTTTGTCCAGATCATTTTGAATTTTCATCTGATCCTCCAAAGGACTTGCAACCCCTCCCACCTTGGTATCATCTGTAAACTTTATAAGTGTACTCTCTATGCCAGGATCTAAATCATTGAAGAAAACTTTGAAAAGAACTGGACCCAGACCGGATCCCTGCGGTACCCCACTCATTATGCCCTTCCAGCCTGACTGTGAACCATTGATAATTACTGTCTGGGAGCGGTTTTCAAACCAGTTATGCACCCACCTTATCGTAGCTCCATCTAGGTTGTATTTCCTTAGTTTCTTAATGAGAAGGTCATGTGAGACTATCAAAAAGCCTTACTAAAGTCTAGATATACCACATATACTGCACAACCCAATCCCCCGCAAAAAGCTATCATGTTGGTTTGACATGTTTTGTTCTTTACAAATCCATGCTATCACTTACCACCTTATTATCTTCTAGATGTTTGCAAATTGATTCCTTAATTATTTGCTCTATTATCTTACCTGGTACGGAAGTTAAGCTGTCTGGTCTGTAATTGTCTGGGTTGCCCTTTTTTCTCTTTTTATAGATAGGCACTACATGTGCTCTTTTCCAGTCTTCTGGAATCTCCCTTGTCTTCCATGACTTTCCAAAGATAATAGTTGATGGCTCAGATATCTCCTCAGCCAGTTCCTTGAGTACTCTAGGTTGTCTTTCATCAGGCCCTGCTGACTTGAAGACATTTGACTTGTCAAAGTAGCTTTTAACTTGTACTTTCCCTATTTTAGCATCTGAACCTATCCCATTTTCACTGCATGCTCTATGGCAACCTTCTTGGTGAAAACTGAAACAAAGAAGTCATTAAGCACTTCTGCCATTTCCACATTTTCTGTTATTTTTTTCCCCCTCTTCATTTGGTAACGGGCGTACCCTGTCCTTAGTCTTCATCTTGCTTCTAATGTATTTGTAGAATATTTTCTTGTTACCCTTTATGTCTCTAGCTAGTTTGATCTCGTTTTATGCCTTGGCCTTTTTAATTTTGCCCCTACATACATGTATTATTTGTTTATATTCCTCCTTTGTAACTTGACTTTGTTTCCACTTTTTGTAGGACTCTTTTTTTATATGTCTTTCTGAAAAACTGCCAGCTGCCTTCCATTGTTTTTCCCCTTATTCTTGATTCCCATGAGATCTTACCTACCTATTCCCTGAGTCTGCTAAAGTCTGCCTTCTTGAAATCCATTGTCTTTATTTTGCTGTTTTTGTTCCTGTCATTCCTTAGAATCATGAACTCTATCATTTCATGATCACTTTCCCCCAAGATGCCTTCCAATTTCAAATTCACAACCAGTGCCTCCTTGTTTGTCAAAATCGTGTCTAGAACTAGTACTTATTCAAAAGAATTCCCCAGGGCCTGCATTGTGCTCCAGATATTGCACACCAACATGTGGTGCAAATGCTGGATCATTTACCCAAAGAGGATTGGGAGAATGTCACCTTATATGCATATAACGCAAACGGACCGCGGTCATTGGTGAGTGGGATTAAACCTGAGACCTTCAGGGCTAAAACCATGAGTCTCTACCGCATGAGTGAAAAGCCAGCTGACTCTTAACTCAGGCCATAGAGTAGCCAGACTTCACTCTCTGTCTAGTGGTCTCAGTGCCTCCGGGTTACATGCAGATGACATATTAGTTTGGGGAGATTTTGAGGAGGAGGTGACTGAGAGATATCCAGGAAACAGGTTTTAAGGCTAATAGAGGGAAAGACCAATTAGTGCAACAGAGGGTGAATTACTTGTGGGTGAACCTAGGGGAACAAGACATTCAGACAGATCAACAAAAAGTGAAATCATTGCTGAATTTACCCAGACCAGAGGACTCTCATGCATTGAGGGTAATGTTAGCAGGGTTTAATTATTTAAGGAAACATATTTGGAATTTCACCATTATAAAGGGCATGGGGGCCTGAACAGGAAAAAGCTTTCTGTGATTTAAAACAGGCTTTTGTATGAGCCCCAGCGCTGAAATTCCCTGAGATAAACAAGCCTAAATCAAGTTTGTGATTAAGTTAGCAGCAGCCCAACATTCCCCCTTTTCCTTCTTCCCTGTGTTGTTAAAACGATCAATACAGGCTGGTTCATCATCAGAGACGGACATAACATGAAATACATGACAGAATGCAGGCAAAACTATGGAGCAGGAGACATACAATTCTCCTGCAAGGAGATGAGTCACAAATTTAAATAACAGTAATTTTTTTAACGCGCATCATCAGCATGGAAGCATGTCCTCAGGAATGGTGGCTGAAGCATGAAGGGGAAAATTAATTTTTAGCATATCTGGTGCATAAATACCTTGCAATGGCAGCTACAAAAGTGCCATGCGAACGCCTCTTCTCACTTTCTGGTGACACTGTAAATAAGAAGCAGGCAACATTATCCCCCCCCAAAATGGAAACAAACTTGTTTGTCTTAGTGATTGGTTGAACAAGAAGTAGGACTGAGTGGACTCGGATGCTCCAAAGTTTTACATTGTTCTGTTTTTCATTGCAGTTATGTAACAAAAACATATATTTGTAAGTTGTGCTTTCATAATAGAGAGATTTCATTCCAATACTTGCATGAGTTGAATTGAAAAATACTGTTTATTTTGTTTATCATTTTTACAGTGCAAATGTTTTAAATCAAAAATAAATAACATAAAGTGAGCACTGTACACTTTGCATTCTGTGTGGCAAATGTAGGAAAACATTCAGAAACGCTTAATAAATTCTATTGTTTAACAATGCGATTAAAAATCTGATTAATAATGGTTAATTTTTTCACTTAATCACGTGAGATAACTGCGATTTATCGACAACCCTAATCTGTACACTATTCATTATAATCCCCTAATAGCTATCATTCCATTGTGGAAGAAAGAGCCTTCAATCTCAGGTTGGAAGCAACAAAATCAGAGACAGCTTTATTCGAGCAATTGCAAGGGAAGTAACAACCGACAGAGACCATCTCTGCCTCAGTTTCTCCGAAATACAAGCAATATCACACAAGCATTTATACTCTCTTATGGCATGCAAACAATGGGAAAACATCTACAATTTGTTTATATTACTCCCTATCTATTCCAGCATTTTCTCACTTTCTCTTCTCATAACATCGTTATCCCAAGGCTGGGTCACACTGTCTCTACTCTGCTGTTTTCCCACCTGCTTCTGATGTGAGTCCTGCTTCTACATGTCCCGTGATATCTCAAGGCTAAGACTTAGCATAACAGTTGCTTTGTCTCTGACAACTTAACATGGCTGCACTTAAACCATCTCTTTCTTTTCTTACCCCCACACCATACTTAATGAATCTATTTTCTTGTTAATTACCTATAACAGTCTGTTCTTTGAAATGGAAGAGGGAATTATGCTCATGAGCAGGGGCTGGTGCATACTCCTCTCCACACGGAGGGAGGGATGAGCTTCCCAGCCTAGGTTCCCAGATCTGTTTGGTCTTTCCCTGGTATGCCAGAGAGCTCTTGGTATGCCAGGTTGTACCCTTGGGAAAATCCATCATACCCACTCAAGGAACAGGCCATTCTTGACTGTGAGTCCATTTCCTTCTTGTCTATGTTACTGACAGAGATACGGTGGAGAATTCAGGACTCCTGGAGTCTCCCTGCATTCTCTGTATGACGTTGTCTAAGTCACATATCTCTGTGTCTCAATTCACCTATCTGTATTATGGGGATATATTTATAGTGACTTTCCTTTGCTAAGTGTTTTGAAACTTCCTCATTGAAAGATGCGGCAAAGTAAGATGATAGTTACTGATGAGAATTATTGATTTCTGATCCCTTAGCAACAGCCCCGTGTGCCTGCAGAAAGTGTTAATGTCTCCCCTCAGTCATCTCTCTCCAGAACTGTCTGACTATTATCTACCCAGCCATCCTGGGCATTAATAGGGTATCAGGCCCCATGGAGATTTAGGCATTATCCCTACTTTTCTTTCTAATCTACTATAATGTTTTAAATATACACCAATACATAGAACAGTCAATTTCTCTCTGACTCAGCACAGAGCCCAAGAGATCTCATCTCCCTTTGGGAAAGTCCCTTAATTACTGTTTACTCCTAAAGCTGGATAAATAGACCAGAAGCACAGACACGCTTGTCTCCAGCCTGTTTGCATCCAGATGCTGCTTCTCCACTAGAGGCTGAGCAAACCTCTGCACAGAGCTATATTATAAACGGTGCGCACCCCTGTGTCAGCTCTCAGCATGGAAAGTTGCTGAAGATGCTGGGGTGAGAGAGGTGTGGGACACGGCTAACTGAAGGGGATTCCCAGGGAAGACGCTTCCATCTCAGGATTGACAGGTACCATCTCTTGCTGGCGAGCTCACCTGCTTGACAAACACAGTGCGCCGTTGGCATGATGGGATGGAGAGTAAGTCTTTGGTCCTTTCTGCTCTGCCCAGACTTTAAACATCCCAGGGCCCTTGCTACAGGGGATGTGTTTGCTCCGATGTCACTATCCAAAGTGTCCCTCTTTTCTGTGTGTCCCTGCTCACCCTAGCTGATGGCCTCAAGCCTAAAGGTGGCTGCATTTCAGTGGCACGGTGGTTGGTTCAGGATGAAATGTGTTAGTAGATGTACAATAGAAGGCCACATTCTGAGGCCATGGCCCGTACTTTCCTCAGGACCAACTGAGATGAAACTCCCTTTGGAGTGGGAACTGAATCAAGAACTCAGGAGCCAGCTGTGTGTTAATGCACAGACACTGTCATTTCCTCCTCTTGGAATTCAGGGCTCTGGCTGTTAACACTTGCGGGGAGGGCTGTTACGTGGCTTTTTTCTGATGGAAAGCAGGGACGTGCAAGGACTTCTCACTGGAATTATAAAAATTATAAAAACCTATAAGAATTTTTCATCATGGGCAAGATGTCTTATCTCCTAGCTTCATTCAAGAAGTCGGATGAACTGTTATGATGGAACACAGTTCAGCCCATCGCAGACACCCAGCATGGGAACTTTCAGTCCAAACTCTTAAAGTTTGGCAAAGTTATTACAAGCGTCTGAAAAGGAGGTTTTCTAATTAACATTTTCAGACAGCCTTAACAAACGGTGATGCCATCAGCACCACCTATAATGGCCAGTATATTTGTGAATCCCATTCAGCTAAGTTTTTTGCTTTAATGGCCATGGCAAGGAGTTCCACAGACCAAATATGGTTTATGTAAACAGTTTTCTTTTATCAGTATTAAATGTAATTGAAGGTTCCCTTGTTCATGTGTTGTGAGATACACTAAATATAAATATCTGATCTACTTTCTTTATCAAGGGATTCATAGAGTTTAAGGCTAGAAGGGACCAATAGATCATCCAATCTGACCTCGTGTATAACACAGGTCATTAAATTTCACACACTTACCCCTGCATTGAGCTCCATAACTTGTGTTTGACAAAGGCTTGGTTTACAATATGATGGGGGCTACTTTAGCTAGAACTAATCAGGAAAGAGATCTTGGAGTCATCCTGATTTGTATTGCTTGTTATATGTTTCTCCTTTTTCCTCTTTCTTATATATGCTTTTCCCCATCCAATGGCTCTCTTCAGTTGGCCACACAATTGGCTTTTAAGCAAAAAATGATCCACTTTCTTGACTCTGGAATTGTGGATTTTAGCTATTAAACAAACTCTTCTTAAATAACTACTAATTTTTCCTCCCAATCATTTTGCTGATAATTTGCCTCAGCTTTGGGGAATTAGCCCCTTTGAAGCATTAAGTGTCTATAGATATTACTGGTTGGGAACTGGTCCCTGTTTCTCCATTTGAATGTAATCAATTCCATTCTGTTATTTTGTTCTCCTCTATCATATACCCGCTTCATTGTCTCTTCTCTAAACTAAATAGGCCCAGACTCTCCAGTCTATGTGCATATGGCAACTTCCCCCATTCTCATAGGTTGTCTAAGAAACCCCCTCTCTGTCTGCTATATCCTTTATAGAGACTGGGTGATCAAAATAATGCATATCCAGAGCGGGTTATTCTCCATCTCATTACTTAGGCAACCAAACATTGCCTTTGCTTTGGTCACGGCTGTGAATGAGCAGATGTTTCCATGGAGCTGCTATCAATTTTGCCCAGCTCTTTTCCATAAGGTGTGCTCTGTTTGGGATGTTTCCCCATTGCACATTTCCTGGAAAAGCTTTAATTTTTTCATACTCTCAGATTTTGAGCAACCGTCTGAATGGGAAACTCCCTACTGCATGGACTCTCTAGTCTGGGTTTCATTGTATTAAGGAACAATAAGGGATCACCAGTGCCCACACTCGTGTTTCCTGCTGGTGCCTTTTAAGATTTTCCACATCACAATGTGCAGGAATGATTGATGCATGAAGCAGCATCAAATGTGGAATTGGCATTAGTAGTGTCAGTTGTTCATGATTTGTTTATCTGAATAATGAAAATTTGACTTTTCAGTGTACGAAGAGCAAGCAGTCGGCTTCACCCATGGGAACAGCTTCCAGTAGCGCATGCAGTGTCTCATATTAACATTGTCGCTCCAACCAGGCATTAATAATGCGACCATCATGCCAGAATCTGTGCACATACAGGATGTTGGGGCAACATGTGGTGCATTCCTGAGACAACTTTCTTCGTCAGAGTTGGACAATTCTCCAGTACTCCATGTCAGATTCCAACAATACAAGCGACTTCACCAACCCCTCCACCTTCATCCTGCTGGGCATACCTGGCCTGGAGGCAGCACATGTTTGGATCTCCATCCCCTTCTGCACCATGTACGCCATTGCCCTCTTGGGGAACTTCACCATCCTCTTCATTGTCATGACGGAGCTGAGCCTCCATGAGCCCATGTATTATTTCCTCTGCATGCTGGCTGTCACCGACCTGGTCCTGTCCACGTCCATCCTGCCCAAAATGCTGAGCATCTTCTGGTTCAATTACAGGGAGAAAAATTTCAGTGCCTGCCTCACCCAGATGTACTTCATTCACTGCTTTACAGCGGTGGAGTCTGGGATCTTCGTGGCCATGGCTTTGGATCGCTACGTGGCCATCTGCCATCCCCTGAGACATTCCACCATCCTGACAAACCGTGTCATGGCCAAGATCAGCACAGCTGTGGTGCTGCGCGGGGGAATACTCATAATCCCCAAACCCTTCCTGGCGAGGCGGTGGCCATATTGCAGAACCAACATCATCGCCCACTCGTACTGCGAGCACATGGCTTTTGTGAAACTGGCCTGCGCTGACATCCGCATCAGTAGTTATTACGGCCTCTTTGTGGCATTCAATGTGGCTAGTCTGGATTTGTTTTTTATCGCTGTGTCCTATATTCAGATCCTCAGGGCCATATTCAGCCTACCAACAAAGGACGCCCGGCTCAAGACTTTTCGGACATGCAGCTCCCATCTTTGTGTCATTTCAGCCTCTTACATCCCATCTCTCTTCTCCCTCACCCACCGGTTTGGCCAGAATGTGCCCCTGCATTTCCATGTTCTCATGGCCAACATATATCTCCTGGTGCCCCCCCATGCTGAACCCCATTATATACGGGGTGAGGACCAAACAGATCCGGGACAGGCTGCTCCGGCTCTTTAGTCATAAAGGGACCTAAAGTTTTCTCGTGGAGCTCTGGCTCTCAGACCAAGCTTTGTGCGAAGCTGGCTGGTAACTTGGTGTTGAGCGCTCTTTCCTGAATCACTTATTGGATAGTCTGAGAAACATTGAAACCTTTCCTGACCTTACTTTGCAGTGTCAGCATTGGAAACTGGGGAATCAGTCTGTGTGAAACTCACTGGGTTGCCACCTTTCTAATTGCTTATAACTGGACCCCCAAAACCCAACCCCTTAAACCACCTCTTCTTCCCAGGGTCAACCCTTGCTCTGCCTCTTCCACCAATTGACCTGCTCATGTCGCTTGCTCCTGTCTTCCCCTCTCCCATCACTATCTTGATAATTTCCACCTCCCTTCCCTCACCCCCAGCTGCAAGAGAACCATTTCAAATTTTGACAGCAATTGCAACATTAAGTGTGATTCCAGGGGTTATCGAGGCTCTTGAACAACTCCAGTTTTTCAGCTGATAACTTAGCAATTAGCTGAAGGGTCACTATATTTAATTCATATATAAAAGAAATAAAATATTTAGACCCACTCAGTTCTAATACTAATATGTTCTGACATCTTGTGGCAAGTCGATTAAGGAATCCTGGTTAGGTTAAAATTTAAATGTATATTCAAACTTTGTTACTAAGTCTGTGGAGATAGAGATGATGTCAGGACTCATGGGTTTTTTCTCAGTTCTGGCAGGCAAGTGGAGTCTACTAGGTTACAGCAGGGAGCAGATACATCTGGAGTCTGTATAAGAATGTCAGAATGACCATAATGGGTAAGACCAAAGGTCCATCTAGCCCAGTATCCTATCTTCTGACTCCGGACAATGCCATGTGCTTTAGAGGGAATGAACAGAACTGGGAAATCATCAAGTGATTCATGCCCTGTCTCCCACTCCCAGTTTCTAGCAAAGAGAAGGGACACCATCCCTACCCATCCGGGGTAATAGTCATCAATGGACCTATCCTCCTTGAATTTATCTAGTTCCTAATGGAACCCTGTTATTGTTTTTGCCTTCACAACATCTCCTGGCAAATAGTTCCACTGTGAAGAAATATTTCCTATTGTTTCTTTTAAATCTGCTGCCTATTAAATTAATTGGGTGACCCCTAGTTCTTGTGTCATATTCAATTTTCCCACACCATTCATGATTCTATAGACACCTCACACACACCCCTTTTTCAAGCTGAAAACTCCATCTTTTTAATCTTTCCTCATATACACGGTGTTCCATGCCCATTATCATTTCTGTTTCCCTTCTCTGTACCTATTCCAAGCCCCATCTTTGATAAAATGGGGTGACCAAATCTGCATGCAATATTCAAGATGTGGGCGTACGATATTTCCTGTCTTATTATCTATTCCGTTCCTAATGATTCCCAACATTCTGTTCGCTTTTTTGACTGCCGCTGCACATTGAATGGATGTTTGAATGTCTCCTGAGGCCCATCTCCCTGCTCCTCCTCTTCCACCAAAGCAGAAGGATAAGCCCCAGCATTAGCTGGGAAGGTGTGTTTCTGGGCAGAAGCCGGGGTAGCTTAGGTAGCTCACAGGGAGGGAGATAAACAGCCCAGCTTCCATTAGCCGGCTATTTACACATGTACACAGCACCTTATCTGGAACTACAGGGCCCCCATTGCCCAGGGGCTGAAGCTGAACAGTGAAGCTGGGTCTTACGTATGCTCTGCATGACACTTTTTTTAGCAGCACACTAGAAATAATAAATAAAAAAATAAGTAAATAACATCTAGAAGCTCTTTACCTAGGCTGCTAGGCAGCATTATCCCTATGTCATCGAGGGACCGAGACAAGCAGCAGTAAAGTGATTTACCCAGGGCAACGCAATGAGTCAACGGCAGATGTGAGAAGGGACACTGGAAGTCTTGACCCTGCCAGCACCATTGCTATAGCCATGAACGGGCATTGCTCCTCTCGGTTGTATTAGATGCAGAGAGGTTATTTATGTGTTGTGATCAGTGGAGTTTCAGTCCTCCTTAAACAGGAGGAATTTATTAAAGAAACAGTTACTAAGTACAGCCACACAGCTCAGTCTTCAGCCTTGTCTTACTTGTTTGCCAGGGACCAAACACTGCCTAGAACTGCACACAGTGATAGAGGCCCAAAAATGTGCTTTGGGGGATAGAGGCGATGGGGAGGAAGGATAGCTCAGTGGTTTGAGCATTGGCCTGCTAAACCCAGGGTTGTGAGTTCAATCCTTGAGGGGGCCATTTGGGGATCTGGGGCAAAAAAATTGGGGATTGGTCCTGCTTTGAGCAGGGGGTTGGACTAGATGACCTCCTGAGGTCCCTTCCAACCCTGATATTCTATCTATGAGGAACCAAATCAGTGCAAGGTGTGACTTGTAGGCCCTGACACATTTTAAAAAAGAATCTACATTTAATGCATGGAGAGGCTGTGCCCCAACTTCACCCTACGAATCCATGGTAGAGCTGGGACTCTTCACTCCCAGCTTTCTGGTCTCTGCTGACACTTTACCTCTAGCTAAATGGCTTGGGCCAAATCTTCAGCTGGTGTAAGTGGGTGCAGCCCCACTGAGATATGGGGAAGTCCTCTGAAATAGAGAAACCAATGGAGTGACAGCACCGGGTCTCTTTGCTCCTGCAGGCACTCTACAAGCCAGGTCTGAGAGACACTAAACCCTTCCTGCTGCCTCAGTTTCCCTATCTTTTATAGGGGGATATCTCCTGGGAGTAGTGAGCAATAGTTGTCAGTAGTATCCATGTGTCACCATGCGTAAGTGGAACACAACTGAGGATGCCAAATTTGGGGCAAATTGCTGAGACATAGTGCAGACTCACCCCCATTAGATTGTACCAAGCCAGTAACAAACTTAAACTTCTGTGTCACCACAATGCTTAACTGCAAGCAAAAAAAGTGTCGTCCCATTAGGCATCACAGCCCCGGGATCACCATCTGGACACTGGCCTCCATGATGAGTGGTCAGTGAAAACAAATTTCACCACATATAGGATCCTTCTCATCTCAAGAGCTCAGCCACTTAGCCTGGGCAATATATAACCCAGATCTTGCCCAAGGATCATGCTGCTGCCAATCCGTTAGTAACTAAAAACTAAAGGTTTAATAATAAAAGAAAAGAAGAGATTTAAATGGCAAATGAAGTGTAAAAATACAATGAGGAAGGCCAAAAAAGAATTTGCGGAACAGTTAGCCAAAGATTCAAAGAGTAATTGCAATTTTTTTAAGTACATCAGAAACAGGAAGCCTGCTAAACAACCAGTGAGGTCACTGGACGATGGAGTTGCTAAAGGAGCACTCAAAGATGATAAGCCCATTGCGGAGAAACTAAATGAATTATTTGCATCGGTCTTCACGGCTGAGGATGTGAGGGAGATTCCCAAACCTGAGCCATTCTTTATGGTGACAGATCTGAGGAACTGTCTCAGACTGAGGTATCATTAGAGAGCAATATGTCACCAGGACCAGATGGGATTCACCCAAGAGTTCTGAAGGAACTCAAATGTGAAATTGCAGAACTACTAACTGTTGTCTGTAGCCTATCATTTAAGTCAGCTTCTGTACCAAATGACTGGAGGAAAGCTAATGTGATGCCAATTTTTAAAAAGGTCTCTAGAGGTGATCCCAGCAATTACACACCTGTAAGTCTGACTTCAGTACCGGGAATACTGGTTGAAACTATAATAAAGAACAATATTGTCAGACATATAGGGCTGGTCTACACTAACCCCCCAATTCGAACTAAGATACGCAACTTCAGCTACGTGAATAACGTAGCTGAAGTCGAACTATCTTAGTTCGAATGAAAACGTACTTACCCGGGGTTCACACGCGGCGCGCAGGCTCCCCCGTCGACTCCGCCTACTCCGTTCGTCGAGCTGGATTACCCACGTCGACGGGGGAGCACTTCCTGGTTCGATTTATCGCGTCTAGACAAGACGCGATAAATCGAACCCAGAACATCGATCCGACGCCTCCGATCCAGCCGGTAAGTGTAGACCTACCCATAGATGAACATAATTTGCTGAGGAAGAGTCGACATGGTTTTAGTATAGGGAAATCAAGCCTCACCAATCTTTGAGGGGTCAACAAGCATGTGGACAAAGGGGATTCAGTGGATATAGTGTACTTAGATTTTCAGAAAGCCTTTGACAAGGTTCCTCACCAAAGGCTCTTAAGCAAAGTAAGCTGCCAATGGATATGAGGGAAGGTGCTCACATGGATTGGTAACTGGTTACAAGACAGGAAACAAAGGGTAGGTATAAATGGTCAGTTTTGAGAATAGAGAGAGGTAAATAGTGGTGTCCCCCAGGGGTCTGTTCTGGGACCAGTCCTATTAAACATATTCACAAATGATCTGGAAAAAGGAGTAAACAATGAGGTGGCAAAATTTGCATATGATACAAAATGATTAAAGATAGTTAAGACCCAAGCAGACTGCGAAGAACTACCAAAGGATCTCTCAAAACTGCATGACTGGGCAACAATATGGCAGATGAAATTTAATATTGATAAATGCAAAGCAATGCACATTGGATTGTTTCTTGAAATTTTCAGGCATAACAAGTCAGCCAACTTCTCGAATGAAGCTAGGAGAAAAGATGTCTTGCAAATGTGGAAAAATCCTTATAATTGTTGCAGTGAGGAGTCCTAGCACCTCCATGCTTTCCAGCCGATAAAAGTCAGGAGTTAGCTCCCTCTCCCCACCCCATAAACAGCCAGAGCCCTTAAATGCAAGAGGAGGAGGTGAGAGTCTCTGTGAAGTAACACAGCTGTTAGCTCCTTTATTCAGTTCTTACTCCAAGAGGAGTTTTGCCTCAGTGGAGCATGAGCAAAGTACAGGCCACAGCCTCAGATTTTTGCCTCGTATTGTACATCTACTAACACCTTTCATCCTGAAGGATCCACTGTGCCACTGAAATGCGGCCACCTTGGGGCTAGAGGCCATGAGCTGGGATGGACATAGGTGTACAGAAAAGATGGACATTTTCAGTAGTGATACTGGAGCAAACTCATCCCCTGTGGCAAGGTCCCTGTGGTGTTCAATGGCTGTGCAGAGCAGAAAGGACCCCAGACTTACTCTCTATCCCATCACATGCATGTTGCACTGGAAAAACAATGAGGAGTCTTTGTGGCACCTTAGAGACTAACACATTTATTTGGACATAAGCTTTTGTGGGCTAAAACCCACTTCATCAGATGCATGGAGTGGAAAATACAGTAAGCAGAATATATATTCTAGCACATGAAAATATGGGAGATGCCTTACCAAGTGGGGGAGTCAGTGCTAACGAGCCAATTCAATTAAGGTGGAAGTGGTCTGTTCTCAATAGTTGACAAGGGGTATGTCTATACTTACCCGTCGCGTCGGAGGCGCGGGATCGATGTTCTGGGTTCGATTTATCGCGTCTTGTCAAGACGCGATAAATCGAACCAGGAAGTGCTCCGTCGTCGACGCTGGTAATCCAGCTCGACGACTGGAGTAGGCGGAGTCAACGGGGGAGCCTGCGCGCCGCGTCTGGACCACAGGTAAGTTCGAACTAAGGTACTTCGACTTCAGCTACGTTATTAACGTAGCTGAAGTTGCGTATCTTAGTTCAACAGGGGGGGTTAGTGTAGACCTGGGCAAGAAGGGGTGAATATCAAGGGAGGGAAAATCACTTTTGTAGTGCTAGCAAGGCCAATTCAATCAAGGCCCATTTCAAACAGTTGACAACAAGGTGTGAGTGTGAGTATCAGTAGAGGGAAAATTCCATCAGGATTTCAACAATTTGTACCCCACCATGAACCTCAGTCTGGGCCAGTCCACACAAGAGATCCACTTCCTGGACACTACCGTGGAAATAAGCGATGGTCACTGTGACGGGTTGGGGCCACAGAGACCTGCTTGGTGCTGCCACCTGGTGTGCCATGGCTACTTCTGCCCCTGCTTCCAGGCCTTTCCAGCTTGGGACTCCCGAATCCTGTCTGTTTTGAGCCAGATTCCACTGATCTGCTGCAAACACAGACCCAGGTCCGAGCCAAGTCCACTAACAACTGTAAGGCTCCTGGAAGCGCTCTTGCCTTTGACACCCCGGTGCCCAGCTCCCTAAGCGGTCTAAACCCTTAATACATTCGTTTTACCCTGTATAAAGCTTATACAGGGTAAACTCATAAATAGTTCGCCTTCTATTTCAAAGATAGAAAGATATGCACAGCTGTTTGCTTTCCCCCAGGTAACAACTCGTACTCCAGGAAACTTAATAAGTAAAAAGTGATTTTAATAAGTACAGAAAATAGGATTTAAGTGATTTCAAGTAGTGACAGACAGAACAAAGTGAATTACTAAATAAAATAAAATAGAACACGCAGTTCTATGTCTAATCACCCTGTGTCCAGATAAAAACCTCACTAGGTCCAGTAAACAGGCTATCTTCCTTCTAGCCGACTGGTGTGGACTGCACCCTTAGCAAGTTTGCAGATGACACTAAACTGGGAGGAGTGGTTGATACGCTGGAGGGTAGGGATAGGATACAGAGGGACCTAGACAAATTAGAGGATTGGGCCAAAAGAAATCTGATGAGGTTCAACAAGGACAAGTGCAGAGTCCTGCACTTAGGACGGAAGAATCCCATGCACTGCTACAGACTAGGGACCGAATGGCTGGGCAGCAGTTCTGCAGAAAAGGACCTAGGGGTTACAGTGGACGAAAAGCTGAATATGAGTCAACAGTGTGCCCTTGTTGCCAAGAAGGCTAACGGCATTTTGGGCTGTATAAGTAGGGGCATTTCCAGCAGATCGAGGGACATGATTATTCCCCTCTATTCGGCACTGGTGAGGCCTCATTTGGAGTACTGTGTCCAGTTTTGGGCCCCACACTACAAAAAGGATGTGGATAAATTGGAAAGAGTCCAACGGAGGGCAACAAAAATGATTAGGGGGCTGGAGCACATGACTTATGAGGAGAGGCTGAGGGAACTGAGATTGTTTAGCCTGCAGAAGAGAAGAGTGAGGGGGGATTTGATAGCTGCTTTCAACTACCTAAAAGGGGGTTCCAAAGAGGATGGATCTAGACTGTTCTCAGTGGTAGAAGATGACAGAACAAGGAGTAATGGTCTCAAGTTGCAGAGGGGGAGGTTCAGGTTGGATATTAGGAAAAACTTTTTCACTAGTAGGGTGGTGAAGCACTGGAATGGGTTACCTAGGGAGGTGGTGGGATCTCCTTCCTTAGAGGTTTTTAAGGTCAGGCTTGACAAAGCCCTGGCTGGGATGATCTAGTTGGGGTTGGTCCTGCTTTGAGCAGGGGGTTGGACTAGATGACCTCCTGAGGTCCCTTCCAACCCTGAGATTCTATGATTCTATGATTCTATGATAGCCTGGGTTCAGCAATCACTCACCCCCCTAATGTCTTTGTCCTTTGTTCAGTCTCTTTCAGGTCTCCTTGTCGGGTGGAGAGCTTCTTTCTTTAGCCAGCTGAAGACAAAATGGAAGGGTCTCCCCCGGGCTTTTATAGTCTTTTCCTCCTCCCTGTGTAACATCCTGTTACCATGGAGTTTTGGGATCACCTGGGCAAGTCACCTATCCATGCACCCTTCGGCAACCAGCCTAACCAGTTGCATTCCAGACCCGGCCCCAATGTGGATTGGGGTCTGCAATGTCTTTTGTCTGTTAAGTGCTCATACTTAACAGGCACATCCTTTGCTCCAAAGATGATCCCATGCTCTTACAAAGGCTGTGTACAAAACCAGCAAATATAAAACCCATCTTCATAACTCCAACTACAACAATGATACATGCATACAAACAGGAGGAATAAATTCAGTAGGTCATAACTTTCACCGAGATATGTTACATGGCACATGTAGCATAAAACATATTCTAGTTACATATATACATTTATAAGCATCTCCCCATAAAGTTTTATGGGGAACACCATCACAGTCACATAAACACCACCCTATACCGGAAACCTACTGACCGCTATACTTACCTACATGCCTCCAGCTTTCATCCAGGCCACATCACACGATCCATTGTCTACAGCCAAGCTCTAAGATACAACCACATTTGCTCCAATCCCTCACACAGAGACAAACACCTACAGGAGCTCTATCAAGTGTTCTTAAAACTTCAACACTCACCTGGTGAAGTGAAGAAACAGATTGACAGAGCCAGAAGGGTACCCAGAAGTCACCTACTAAAGAAAGTAACAGGACACTACTGGCCATCACCTACAGCCCCAACTACAACCTCTCCAGCGCATCATCAAGGATCTACAACCTATCCTGAAGGATTATTCCTCACTCTCACAGAGCTTGAGAGACAGGCCAGTCCTCACTTACAGACAGCCCCCCAACCTGAAGCAAATTCTCACCAGCTATTCAGGCCTGCCTGCAAAGGCTTATACTTTAAGCATTTAGGTGTATTCTTATCACTTAGCTAGTTATAGAGGTATAAAACAAGAATCAAAATCACAGTCTGCCTGTTTATAGGTCTTCTCCCACTATGATAGTCTAAGGATGTGTTCTTAGCTTAAGGCCTTTGGCTAACCAGCAGGGCAGCCATAAGATGAGAAGCGAACGGTTACCTCCTCACTAGTCACATTGAAATAGGGCAATTCTGGGCTGTTAAAAAGGTGATCCAATCTATCACCTCCAGAGAAAGGATAGAGCCTAGAAAATTTAAAGACAACTTAGTCTGATAGCATCCTGTCTGGCAAGAACTCACTTATCAATAGCTAGGGTACAAAATCTTCATTTCTTTGTTCTATTACTTCGCTATTGTTTGTCTGTATAATCTCTGTCTGATTCTGTGATTATTTCTGTCTGCTGCACAATTAATTTTGTTGGGTGTAAACCAATTAAGGTGGTGGGATATAATTGGTTATATAATCATGTTACAATATATTAGAATTGGTTAGTTAAATAAACATTGAATTGTTTGCACCTTTGGATTTCGGGTATTGCTGCTCCCTGTTCACACGAGAAGAACCAGGGCATGGGAGGGTGAAAGGATAAGCCCTCTAACACTACACACCACACAATAAAAACACTAACCCAGAAACAAATCCCTTCAAAAAACCCTGTTGCCAACTCTGTCCACATATCTATTCAAGGAACACTATCACATTGGTAGATGTGCAGTGCCATCATGTGCCAGCAATGCCCCTCTGCCATGTACATTGACAAAACTGAACAGTCTCTACGCAAAAGAATAAATGGACACAAATCAGACATCAAGAAGGGAACGTGCAAAAAGCGGTAGGAAAACACTTTGGCAATTTTTCAACAAAAAAAACCTTCAAAACTAGATTTCAACGAGAAACTACAGAGCTAGAATTAATTTGCAAACTGGACACCATCAAATGGGGCCTGAATAAAGACTGGGAGTGGATGGGTCACTACAAAAATAATTTTCTCTCTGCTGACGCGACAAAGATTTCTGTGGCACCGTATAGACTAACAGATGTATTGGAGCGTAAGCTTTCGTGGGTGAATACCCACTTCTTCGGATGCAAGCAGTGGAAATGTCCAGAGGCAGGTATAAATAAGCAGAGAAGATTCAGGCTAGAGATAACGAGGTTAGCTAATCAGGGAGGGTGAGGCCCTCTTCTAGCAGTTGAGGTGTGAACACCAAGGGAGGAGAAACTGCTTTCGTAGTTGGCTAGCCATTCATAACCTTTGTGTAATCCTGAGCTGATGGTGTCAAATTTGCAAATGAACTGAAGCTCGGTAGTTTCTCTTTGAAGTCTGGTCCTGAAGTTTTTTTGCTGCAGGATGGCTACCTTTAAATCTGCTATTGTGTGTCCAGGGAGATTGAAGTGTTCTCCTACAGGTTTTTGTACATTGCCATTCCTTATATCTGATTTGTGTCCATTTATCCTTTTGCGTAAGGACTGTCCAGTTAGGCCGATGTACATAGCAGAGGGGCATTGCTGGCACATGATGGTGTATATTACATTGGTGGATGTGCAGGTGAATGAACTGCATCTGAAGAAGTGGGTATTGACCCACGAAAACCAGGGACACCATCACAGGACCTAACCAGATCAGCCACACCATCACCGGTTCAAGTATCAGAGGGGTAGCCGTGTTAGTCTGGATCTGTAGAAGCGACAAAGGGTCCTGTGGCACCTTATAGACTAACAGAGGTATAGAAGCATAAGCTTTTGTGGGCAGAGTTGGCATCGAGGTTTGTTGCATGGATTGGTTCCTGAGTTAGAGTTATTATGGTGCGGTGTGGACACCCAGTTTTGAGAGATCCTTTTGCAGCTCTTCGCAGTCTGCCTGAGTCATAACTATCTTTACTAATTTTACATCATCTGCAAATATTGCCCCCTCACTGATTACCCCTTATATGGCAACAAAATGTCATGGCAGAGGGAAACATAGACAGGGGTGAAGAATTTAGTAGGATAATTAAGGAACAACTACTGGGCCAGGATCAAGAGCAGAACTGCCCACCTAGGTAGTGAGGAGGGTTAATGCTTACAATAAAGGGGAAACGCAACCAAACCTTGTGACTCACTCCTCAGGGTTAGGGAGGAAGGGAACAGGCGGTACAGCTTGCTAGCAACTGTAATGCAATAAACGGTGCTCATAGACTGACTGGTCCTGCCTCTGGAGTCGATCCTTCTCTCTCTATCAAATGCTACCCCCAACAGTTAATATGAGATACTAAATACACTACTGGAGTCTGTACTGAAGACATTGGCCCTTCTTTACACACTGAAAAATGACTTTTTCATTATTCAGAGAGATGAGTTATGAACAACTGACCCTACTAATGCGAATTCCATATTTGACGGTGCTCCATGCATCAATAATTCCTACACGTTGTGGTGTGGAAAAACTTAATTGGCATCAGCAGGACACACAGGTCTGATACTGGTTATCCCTCATTCTCAATAGTGGCCAAAACAAAGACAATGATTGGATGCCTAGAGAATGGAATGGAGAATAACCTGCTTTGGAAACATGCTCAGTTTTGGTCACCCATTCTCTATAAACGATATAGAAGATATAAAGGGGTTTCCAAGTTAGGGTATGAGAATGGGGAATACTGACATATGCAGACAGACTGAAAAGTCTGGGACTGTTTAGTTAAGAAAAGGGGGCATATTACAGAGGAGAACAAAATAAAAGAATAGAACTGATTACATTCAAAAGGATAAACAGAGAAGAGTTCTCAAACAATAATATCTATAGACACTTAGTGCTTCTAATACCCCAAAGCTGAGGGAAATTATCAGCAAAATGGATTGGGAGGAATAGTTTAGAGAGAAAATTGGAAATGAAAATTTGGAGTTCTTTAAGAAGAGTTTATTTAATAGGGGAAAAAAAGCAATGATTACACAGTCAGGAAAATGGACAACTTGGGCTAAAAACCCAGTTGAATGGCAAAGTGAAGGCAGCAGGTGGGAAGAGGGGAAGCAATATATAACAAATGGGGAAAAGAGAAAATAGATAGCAAAAAAAAAAAGGATTACAGATAGCAAGCAATAAAAGTTGGAAGTTCTGAAAATTGATAAGGGACTTTAAAGACATCAGGGGAAAATCCATGCTTGGCAAGGCTAAGGATGACAAAAATAAGGTTATTAAGTATATTAAGAAGAAAATAAATCCTAGACAAATTTTAGGCAAATTACAAGAGGAAGAAAAGAAATTTGATAAGGTTGCAGAAAAGGAAGATGTATTCAAGAAATGTTATTGTCTGCATTTGAAAAGAAGCAGCATGAGATACTCATATCACATGAAGCGAGTAAATACTTTGTAGTTCATTAACACTGAAAGAGGACGTTAAACAGCATTTACAGTTGAACCTTAATGTTACAAACACCGGAGTTAAGATCTGATCGATCAACTGCACATCTCATTTGGAACCACAAGTACACAGTCAGGTAGGAGCAGATCCAAAACAACAACAACAAAAAAGGCAAATACAGGAATTTTTTGTCATAAATGTAAACTATTAAAAATAAAGAGAAAGTGTAAAAAAGTTTTGACAAGTTTAGGAAACAATGGAAAAGCTGACATGGGATTAGTTAGAAAGAAATTCTAGGAATATAATTAATGCCAATCAACAACATGGTTCATGGGAAACAGGTGTTGTGAAGTAACCCCTGTTTCCTCTGAGAGTACACGTTTGGCTGATCAAGGGAACCACACAGATGCAATACACTTCTCTGAGGTATTTGATATAGTACGAGAAAAACATTCAGATAAAAAACTGAACACTCTACACTATCAGTAGAGCACATAAGAACAGAAGAACAGCCATACTGGGTCAGACCAAAGGTCCATCAAGCTCAGTGTCCTGTCCTCCGACAGTGGCCAATGGCAGGTCCCCCGAAGGGAATGAACAGACAGGATATCATCAAGTGATCCATGCTTTGTCACTCAACCCCAGTTTCTGGCAAGCAGGCTAGGAACACCATTCCTGCCCATCCTGGCTAGAGTGACCAGATGTCCCGATTTTATAGGGACAGTCCCGATGTTTGGGTCTTTTTTTTATATAGGCTCCTATTACCCCCACCCCTGTCCCGATTTTTCACATTTGCTGTCTGGTCACCCTAATCCTGGCTAATTGTCATTGATGGACCTATCTTCCATGAATCTATCTAGCTCCCTTTTGAACCCCGTCATAGTATTGGCCTTCACAACACCCTCTGGCAAGGAGTTCCAGAGGCTGACAGTGCGTTGCATGAAAAATGGATATGTTACATGCACTAAATATTGGCTAACTGACAGATCACAGAATGCAGTTGTCAATGGGCCATTGTCAATGAATGTGGGTGTTTCTAGTGGGGTTCTGCAAGGATCGGTTCTAGGCCTGGTGGAAGGAAATAGAAAATCAGTGCAGATAAAATCTGAGGATGACCAAATGATTGGCAGAGTGGTTACAATGAGGCAGCTAGGGCAGGCATACAAATTGATCTGGAGTGTTTGGTGAGCTGGGCACATACAAACGAAATATTTTAATACAGGGAATGCAGGCCCGACCCATAGACCAGGGCACTGTATTATGGAAGTCATGGGAGGTGCAAGTACCACTCTCGTCGGCTCTGGTTATGCCTCAGCTAGAGTACTGTGTCCAGTTTTGGTCACCAATGTACAGGAGGGATATACAGAAACTGGAGAGGATCCAGATGTGAATAACAAAGAGCATTGAAGGGATGAAGTACAAGTCATAGGAGCAAAGGCTGAAGGAACTGGGCCTACTTAGTCAGGAAAAGGTCAGATTTAGGGGGGACATGATAGCGGTCTTCAAATGCTTGAAAAGTTGCAATAAAAAGATGGAGAAAAGTTATACTGTCTTACCACAGCGGATGGGACAAGACGCAATGAATTGAAACTACAGCGTAGCAGAGATAGTTTAAATCTCAAGAAAAGAATTCCTAACTGCAAGAACAGGAGGACAATGGAACAGACACCTCAGGAGATTGTGGAAGATTTTATGCTGGAGTTTTTCCAAAGGATGCTGGATAGCCATCTGTCTTGGATGGATGAAAAGCAACAAATCTTTCATCTTTGCAGCGGCTCAGACTAGCTAACCCTCTCACCTTGTGGGTCTCCAGTTTAATGATGTAAAATCCTACTGTGGATGAGGTCTTAGTCAAACAGAAGTTAGCAAACTCAATATAGGGTTAACGGGTATTAATTAAATTGCCTGAGTTGGATGATGCAAGTAGTGAGTTGCCTGAGTTGGATGATGCAATCGTTGGATGATGCAATCATTGGATGATGCAATCGTCCTTTCTGACCATGAACCCTATGAATCTATGGACAAAGAAAATAGATCAGACATTTATATTTACTGTGTCTCATAACACACGAACAAGGGAACATTAAATTCTATTCAAAGTCTGAACATACAACAGTTATAAAAGAAATGTCCACATTTGGCCTGGAGAATTCTTTGCCACTGACAATATTGGAGCGAAGAGCTTAGCTGAATGGGATTCAGAAATGGATGAGCATTGTAGGTGGTACTGGTAGCATCCCTTTTGTTAAGGCTGTCTGACACCTTCAATTAGAAGACCTGATTTTGAGTTGCTTATAATTTTGCCAAACTTTAACTGTTAGGACTGACATTTCCCATTCTGGCTTTCTGCTTCCGGATGAATTGTTTTTGGAATGTTTCAGGCATAAGAGTTCAGCCGACTTCTCAAATGAAGCCAGGAGAAAATACGTCTCACCCATGAAGAAAAATTCTTATAATTGTTCCAGTGCGGAGCCCTATCACCTCCATGCCTGACAGTAGATAAAAGTCAGATAACAGATCAGGGCTAGAGCCCTGAGATGCATGAGCAGAAAGTGACAGTCTGTGTGCATTAAAACACAGCAGACTCCTGAGGTCTTTTTTCAGTTATTACTCCAAGAGGAGTTTTCCGTCAGTGGGGCCCGAGCAAAGTACGGGCCATGGATTAAGAATCTGGCCTTCCATTCTTCATCTACTCAAAGCTTTCATCCAGAGGAATCCACTGTGCTACTGAAATGCATCCACCTTGGGAGCTGTAGGACATGAGCCGGGGAGGGCAGAGATGCACAGAAAACATTGCCATTTTGGCCAGTGATCCTGGAGGAAACTTATCCACTGTGGGAATGGCCCTCCGATGTATAATGGCTATGCACAGTGGAAAGGACAACAGACTTACTCTCCTTCATGACACATTACACTGGGTATGTCGAGCAGGTGAGCTCCTCAGCATGAGATGGGTACCTGTGAATCCTGAGATGGAAATGTCTTCCCTGGGAATCCCCATCAGGTAGCCGTGTCCCACACCTCTCTCACCCTTAATCATTTTTGTTGCCCTCTCCAATGTGTCCACATCTTTTCTGTAGTGGGGGGCCCAAAATTGGGCACAATACTCCAGATGTGTCCTCACCAGGGCCGAATAGAGGGGAATAATTGCTTCCCTTGTTGTGCTGGCAGTGCTCCTAGTAATGTAGTTAGCCAATATGCTGTTAGCCTTCTTGGCAACAAGGGCACAGTGTTGACTCATATCCAGATACTTGTCCACTGTAATCCCCAGGTCTTTTTCTGCAAAACTGGTGCTTAGCCAGTCGGTCCGCAGCCTGTAGTAGGCTGAACGTTCCTTCTTCCAAACATCATGGCAATTAGCACAGGATAATTTATCCATTAAACACTTCAGACACAGGTTATCACAATCTTCAAAGAGACGTAGTCAATAATACAATTTCACTCAAATCTCTTCCTAAATGTTAATATTTTTTCACTTTAACATTGTGAGTTAAGTGTTAGGATGTGCTGGCTAAATACTTTGTTGGTGTTACCACAGGAGCAAACACATTTGCAGCACAGGTAGATACTCAATATTCAGATACAAAAATGAGAGATGCATACAAATAGGATAATCATATTCAGCGAACCATAACTTTTCCATAGACACCTTACATGATATATTTTGTGCAAGATTTGTTGCGACTATTTAACAGTACTAGCAACAGTGATCTACACGGTCATATTTTAATCAGATAATATCTCAAGTATATTAAAAACAAAGGAAATCCAAAGAGTGGCGAAGGTCTTTAGTAGATGCAGCTGGTAACACTTAATAATCATGCAGAATGGGGAAAACAGTTCAAATAATCTTTCTGTGCTGCATTCGGAAAGAAGCAGGACTATGCTCAGATTACATGAACTTCTTTCTAGTCCAATGATAACTATGGAGGATGGTAAACAGCACCTACTACGGACCAATATTTCTAAATCAACCGTCCCAGATATCTCACACCCAAAGAGTCCCGAAAGAATTGTCTGAGGAAGTCTCTGCCCCGCTGATGTTAATTTTTAATCAATAAAGGAACGCCACAGATATCCTAGAAGACTAACAGTGTGCTAACGTTATGCTGGTATTCAAAAAAAGATGATTGGGTATTAAATGCTGTGATGTTATGAGTATAATATAATATCTCATTGAAAGGTGACAGGGCCTGAAAGAGTTAATGAACTCACAGACTGACCTGACCCATGGCCGAACATTAAAGACTGATTAGGAAAATGTGTAAATGAATAGAGCTTTGAAATGCAAACCTGTATTGTTAGAGATAGAAGAGTAGATGTTTGCTCAGGTCTTGGGATGTAAGCAAACAAGTCTTGTCTATGGCTATAGCTTTGATTCAAAGATCAAAAAAGGAATATTAACATTTAGGAAGATATTTGAGTGAAATAGTATTATTGTCTATGTCTCTTTGAAGATTGTGATAACCTGTGTCTGAACTGTGTAATGGATAAATTATCCTATGCTAATTGCCATGATGTTTGGAAGAAGGAACGTTCAGCCTATTGTTTTCTCAGGCCAAATGGCTGCTGGAAGTGTATAAAAACTCTGGGACATGATCCTTCTTCATCTCAGATCTGCTTTGGGTTTCAAGAGGGGGAAACCCTGAGCCATAAGGATTGAGATCCCCAGTCACTGATTGGAGTCACCCTGAATATAGACATTGGACTATAACCTATGGACTATTTCTAAAAGGATTTTTGGCAACTGCAAGCTCATCTCTGCCATGTATCTGAACTTCAAGAATTGAACTCAAGTCTGTCTGTATATTGATATTTTAACCAACACTCTCTCTCTTTTCTGTTTTAATAAATTTTAGTTTAGTTAATAAGAATTGACTAGTAGCGTGTATTGTGGACAAGATCTAAGTTGTAATTGAACCTGGGTATGTGGCTGATCCTTTGGGATTGGAAGAACCTTTTCTTTTCACACTTGGATCGATCACCTGGATCGATCGGACTTCAGCTGTCGTTATCACCTTTGTGAAGAGCTTGTAGATGTGAGAGAGCGGGCATATAGGGCGGTAGTTCTTAAGATTTTCTCGATCACCCTTCTTGTGCAGCAAAATGGTATTCGACTCCTTCCAGCTTGATGGTATTTCTCCTTCTTCAAGATATTGACTGAATCTTAAAGCGAGGGCCTTCCAAAGTTTTTCGCTTCCTGCATAAATCATTTCTGACGTTATTCCATCTTTGCCCGGAGCTTTTCCCTTCTTCATCTGGTGTAGTGTGCTTCGGACTTCGCTGACGATTATTGGGGGGACGCGTTCTTCTGACTCTTCGAGGGTTGGGAGGGGGACATTGATTCTTGATTTGAACAGTTCTGTATAGAAGTCCTTGCAGACCTCCTCCATCCCTGCTCTGTCAATTACTGTCTCTCCATCCTTGTTCTTCAATGCTGTTACGCTCAATCTATACTGCGTCAATTCCCGCTTGCATATCCTGAGGCTCTTGCGTGATTCAGCTGTTTTAAGGAGCTTTTCTTTCCGGAAGTTCTCAAAGTCATCCTTCAGTTTTCACTGTATAAGCTTGCCCAGAATGGAGTACTCAAGGTTGTTATCCGAGCTCCTTTTCATGTTTCTCCGCTTCTCCAACAAGCTTTTCGTTTCAATTGAGATTCTTCCCTTCGCCTTCTTCAGCTTTTTAATTTCAGCTGCTTTTATGCAACATCTCAACTTGTCAGCAAAGATACTATAGTCCTCATCACACTTTTCCATCTGGCTCCAGTCAAACCCGGAAATCGCTTTTTTCAGCTTTGCTTCATGGAAAAAGCAAAAGCTTTTCTTTTATATGATGAAATAAGATTTTCAGAATTTATCATCATATGTTTGACAGGTGTGTCTGGATGGAAGCCTGAGGCTGGGTACTTTAAGGGAACTGCAGTATTTGGACTTCTGAGTAACCAGTGAGGTACTATAGAAGCTGTTTTGTGCTGGCTTGGTGAATTTAAGTATTGGAATATCCACCAGCATTTGGGGTTTCTTTGCCCCGTTCTGTTTGCAGTTCACCCTGATTGAGTGACCTCAGCTGGCTCCCACAGGCAGCACCGTCCAAATGCCTGTTAGCTTGACATCAGTCCTGGGCACAATAATGGAAAAGCAGATAAGATATTTCATCAATAAAGACCTATAGGGTAGGACTTCCATTCATACCAATGAACAAGATATGATGGAAAATATGACATGTCAAACAGACATGATTTTTTTTTAGGTGATATCAAATTTGGTTGATAAAGGCAATTGCAGAGATGGAATAGACTTAGACCATTGCAAGTTGTTTGACCTAATACCAGATGACATTTAGATCAACTAACTAGCACTAGAGAGTATCACTTGATCATTCATTAGCTGGAGTGAGAACTGGCTAACTGATAGATCTCAGAAAGGAGACATCCACGGGGAATCATCATCAAATGGGTTTTTTTTCCATGGTTCATGACATACTAGAGAGTATGAGAGGGGTAGCCGTGTCAGTATGGATCTGCAAGAGCAACAAAGGGTCCTGTGGCACCTTATAGACTAACAGATATATTAGAGCATAAGCTTTCGTGGGCAAAGACCCACTTCGTCAGATGCGTGTGGTGGAAATTTCCAGAGGCAGCTATAAATATGCAGGCCAGAATCAGGTTGGAGATAACAAGGTTAATGCAATCAGGGAGGATGAGGTCCACTGCTAGCAGCTGATCTGGAGGTGTGAACACCAAGAGAGGAGAAACTGCTTTTGTAGTTGACTAGCCATTCATAGTCTTTGTTGAATCCTGATTCTGGCCTGCATATTTATACCTGCCTCTGGAAGTGTCGCCGAAGACTGTCAGCGACTGAAGGACCTGCCGCCGAAGTGCAGCAGAAGACCTGGACGTACCGGGTGAGTGTAACAATCGAGAAGGCTCTCCTCAGCACACACACACAAAAAATGCCCCCCAAAAAATATCGGGACAAACTCCTCAATATTGGGACAGTCCCAGTTTTATTGGGATGTCTCGTCACCCTAACTCCCCTAAGTCTAATGCAGGCGCTGATTTTTCAGGACTTTTTTCCTGACGGGTTTTTAAAAAGAAACTCTGCCTCTTTAAGACAGGACGTGGATTCTATGGAAGAAATGGTTGTCTGTGAAAATGCTCATGACCCACCTGACAGAGGGGAAGAGGTCATTACTGGGGATGGTAGGTAGATTATACCAGAGAGCTCAGCACTAACCATATTCCAGTTTGCACACCGGGGAAGTCTGTCAAGCACCCCCAATGAGCAGGCCCGATAGACCGTGAATCCATTTCCCTCTTCTCATTTACTAACCGAGAGTCGATGGTTAAGCAGGAAAATCAGGATTCGTGGGGTCAGTTTGTCATTCTCTGTCTGACCTTCACCAAGTCACATCACCATTTGCCTCAGTTTCCTACCTGTAAAATAGGGAAATGATCATAGCCACTTTCCTTTGCGAGGTGTTTTGAAGACCCTTCAATGAAAGGTTCTGCACAGTGTCATGCTAGTTACTGATGAGAATGATTGATTTCTGACCCCTTAGTTCAGCCCTGTGGACCTTCAGAAAATGCTCATGACTCCCCTCAGTCACCTTTTTCCAAATCCGTCTATCTACTATCCAACCAGCCATCTCGGCCATTTACAGAGCATAGAGATCTAGGAATTATTCCTAAATTTTTTCCTATCCAAGTATAATTTTAAAATATAAACAAATACATGGAGCAGCCAATTCCTCTCTCCCTCAGCACAGAGCCTGAACATTCTCATCTCCCTTAGGGAAGGTTCATTAATTACTGTTTACTCCTAATAAAGGATAAGGATAAAGAGCACAGAAATAGAAACAGACATTGGCTAGAGTGTCCCCAGTCTCCAGCCTGTTTACATGCAGATGCTACTTCTCCCCTAGAGGCCGAGTGAAGCCCACTGGGATTGCAAAGAGCTATATAATAAACAGTTCATACCACAGTGTCGGTTCTCGGCGTGGGATGCTGCTGCAGATGCTGGCGTGAGAGAGGGGTGGGACACGGCTACCTGAGGGGGATTCCCAGGGAAGACGCTTCTGTCTCAGACTTCACAGGTACCCATCCCTTCCTGAGGAGCTCACCTACTCAACAAACCTAGTTCAACATCGGTGTGATGGGATAGAAAGTAAGTCTATTGTCCTTTTCTCACTGCACAGCCAATAAATATCCCAGGGCCCTTGCCACAGGGGATGTGTTTCCTCCAGTATGATGTGTCAAAATGTCAGATTTCTTTTTTGTGACCCCCACTTGCCCCGGGTGATTGTCCCCAGCCCCAAAGTGGCTGCATTTCAGTGGCACGGGGGAACCTTCAGGATGACAGGTGTTAGTAGATGTACAATACAAGGCCAAATTCTTAGGATGTGGCCCATATTTTTCTCAGTCCCTTCTAAGGCAAAACTCCCCTTGGAGTAAGAACTGAGTAAAGACCTCACGAGCCAGCTGTGTGTTAATGCAGAGAGACTGTCACTTCCTCCTCTGGCATTTCAGGGCTCTGGTTGTTAACATAAGACTATAACAATGGCCATACTGGGTCAGACCACAGGTCCGTCTAGCCCAGTATCCTGTCTTCCGACAGTGCCTAGTGCCATGTGCCTGAGAGGGAATGAACAGAACAGGTACATTTCAGTCCAAACTCTTAAAGTTTATCAAACTTATAAACAACTGAAAATCAGGTCTTCTAATGGAAGGTGTCAGACAGCCTTAACTACAGTTATGTCTATAGCAAGGAGTTCCACAGTTCAAATAGGTATCATGTAAAAAAAAAATTCTTTTACCAGTGTTATACATTCAGACTTGCACACCCGCTTACTTCCGCTTGCTCATATGGCTCGTATTCCATCCCTTTCAACATCTTTCTGACTAGCCTCTGGACCATTTAAAGATTCCCTAAATCCTTTCTATACAGCAGTGTCCAAAACTGGATACAGTACTCGAACTGAGGCCTGGGCAGAGTTGAATAGAGCGGTACGATCGCTTACTGAGACTTGCATGCTGTGCCTCCGCTAATACAACCTAACATTGCATTTCCCTTTTCTGAAACAACAAGGAAAATCCCCTGAGAGATGTAGCTATATCAACCTAACCCCCGTGTGGACAACATGTGGTCGATGGACAAATTCTTCCATTAACCTTCCTATCACATCTCAGGGAGGTGGATTACCTAAGCTGATGGGAGAACCCCTGCCGTCGGTGTAAGTAGTGTCTACAACTGAAGCGTTATGGCAGCGTCACTCTAGCAATTCAAGTGTAGAGAAGCCCTCAAGCCGATCTCCCAGAGAAGCATCTAGTCTGGATCTTAAGACATGGGGAGTAGGAGAATCCACCACTTCCCTTCGCAGTTTCTCCCAATGCTTAATCACCCTCAGTGCTAAACCTTTGTCCCTCATTTCCAACTGGAATTTGTCGAGCATCAGCTTTTATCCATTGGGCCTTGCTCTGCCTTTCTCTACTAGATTACAGATCCCATTATTACTATTTAAGATAAATAGATGAATCTTCCTTTTATGGACACCCAGTCAGCCAGTTAGCTATAACATCCCTCTTGCTGGCTGTTTTCTGCTTGCTTTCCCTGTAAAGGGTTAACAAAGTGTCGGAGAAAAACAGAGTTCTCACTCTTTCTTTGGGTGCAGCAAGGCAGATACATTTTATTAACTCAAGCAATTGCACAGAGGGAGAGAGTGCACTAGGACACAGGGTTTCCCCCTCCTAGGCAGGTCTCTCAAAAGATAAACAATTAAGGCAAGCATTTATACCTTTGTTACATACAGTAATGATCAACAGTTTGTTTATATTATGTCTTGCCAATTCCTGTATTTTCTCACTTCTGTTCTCAAAACAGAGAAATCTCAAGGCTGGGTCACGCTGACTCTACTCTGCTGTCTTCCCACCAGCTTCTGACGTGAGCCCTGCTTCTACAAATCTCCCATTATTACAGTTAGAGTTAGCCTGACTCTTGCTCATATAGAGGCCTGCAGCCAAATTCCCTCTACCGACTTCCACAAAAGTTGCCAGGTAAAGGAAAAGGAGAGGACGCCTGACCAAAAGAGGCAATGGGAGGGCTAGAACCTTTTATATGGGGGCGAAAACTTTGTGTATTTTCACTCTCCTGACAAGAGAGGAAAGGAGGGCAGGCGGCATACTGTGTAAGGCTTGAATCACATATAAAAATTCATCTTCCATACCTAGCAGAAATTATTGGACAGGGCATGTTTAAATAGACCCTTTTAGGGTTTGTTTATTTTAAAAAAAATGGCTTGTGGATCTCCTCTCTCCTAACCCCAGATGCTTTTGTTTGCTTGTAACCTCTAAACTGAACCGCCCAGAAAGCTAGTTTGGGTGCTTAATTTTTTTAATTGTTTCTTTTAAAATCTAGCAAAAGCTAGTTCCAGATGTATATTTTTCCCCTTTTGTTTTTAATAAAATTTACATTTTGAAGAACAGGATTGGATTTTCGGTGTCCTCAGCGGTTTGTGCATGTTGTTGATTAGATGGTAACACAGCCCATTTCCTTTGTTTTCTTTCTCAGCTCTTCCCGGGAGAGGGAGGGAAAGGGCTTGAGGGCACTCCACAGGGACGAATTCCCAAGTGTTCCTTCCTGGGTCCAAGGGTATTTATTTTTTTCATTTGGGAGGTGGCAGAGTTTACCAAGCCAAGGTCAGAGAAAAGATTTAACCTTGGGAGTTTAATACAAGCCTGGAGTGGCCAGTATTATTTTTTAGAATCCTTGCAGGCTCCGACCTTCTGCACTCAAAGTGACAGAGTGGGGATTTAGTCCTGACAGCATCCACGGACCGCATCAGCACTTTTGGCCACAGCCTCCCACTGGGAGCGCCACAGTGACTCTGAATTCCTTTCCTGGGTCACTCTGTTCCATAGTATAGTGCCCTAGTTGGAGGGTCGGGCCCGTGTTCCCTGTTCTGAGAAGCTCTGTGTGCGTGAGACTGTATTAGAACATTTTGTTTGCATGCGCACAGCTCACCAAATACTCCAGACCAATTGCTATGCCTGCCTTAGCCTCCTCATTAGAATCACTACTCCAATCTTTGGGTCATCCACAATTTTATCTGCAGTGCTTTTCTATTTGCTTCCAGATCATTTACTAAAATATTGAATAGCATCAGGCCTAGAACTGATCGCTGCAGAACCCCATTAGAAACTCCTCCATACACTGACAATAGGCCATTGACATCTGCTTTCTGAGATCTGTCAGTTAGCCAGTATTAAGGCCATTTAACGTGTGCTCCACTGGTATTGTAGAGTGTTCATTATTTGCCCCTACAAAATCAAATGCTTCAGAGAAATAAAAGTCTATTCCATCTGCACGGTTCCCTTGATCAGCCAAACGTGTACTCTCATTAAGGGATGAAATCAGATTTATTTGACAAGACTAGTTTTCCATACATCATGTTATTGACGGGCATTAATAATATTCCAAACTTTTTTTGTATTAATCAAATAGCAGCTTTTCCATTATTTCCACACGTTGTCAAATATTTTTCTTCAACCTTACCTTATTTTTTATAATTTATGTTTAACAGAGACCTGTCCTGCATTTATCTTTTTCTTTCTTTCTTTCTTTCTTTCTTTCTTTCTTTCTTTCTTTCTTTCTTTCTTTCTTTCTTTCTTCTGCCTCTGCTGCCTGACTGCAGACTTCTGGTTCACAATGAGATGTGTGATTGATTGGTCAGTTTATAACTCTGGGGTTAGAAGGTTTATGCTAATGAACTGGAAAGTATTTCAGCTCCTAATGTGAGCTTCTTTCCAAATCCAGAACAAAACTATTTCTTGAACACATCTACCTTTTCTCCAACATAAACAAGTTTCCTTTCTCCCTGTAGGAATAATCCTAAACATTTTCTAGGATTTCTTTCATTCATAATATATTTAATAACCTCCTTTTTCCGATCCTTAACTCCGCCAATCAACGATATTTCCATGATATTTTAACGTCCATCATTATTTTTCATAACTTCCCATTTATATGATTTCCTATCCTTTTTCCATTTTCCCCTTTTGTTATATATTTCTCCCACCCCCCACCCAATTTCTGCCTTCTATCTAATGAACTCTTCTTAAAGAACTCCCAATTTTCTTTCATAGATTTCTGTCTAAATTTTTCCTCCCAATCATATCTCCTGATAATTTGCCTCAGCTTTCTGGAATTTGCCCTTTTGAAGCACAAAGTGTCTATAGCTATTTCCATTAGAAAACTTTCTCTCTTTGTCCATTTCAGTGTAATAATTTCAATTCTTTATTATCCTCTCCCCTGTCATATCTCCTTCTTTGGCTCTTCTCTAAACTAATGCGTTCTCTGCTTTTCAGTCTTTCCACAAGGGACGGGCTACCCCATTCTGATTGCCCATTCAGAAACCCCTTTCTATATCAGCTGTATCCTTTATGGACTCTGGGTGACCAAAACTAAGGGCGTGTCCAGCACAGGTCATTCTCCATCCAATTAATATGTATCCCAAGGTTGTCTTTCTTTTGGCCACTGTTGCAAATGAGCAGGTGTTTCCATGGAACTGATCTAAATGACACTGTGGTCTTTTCCCTGAGGTCTATTCTAGTTGGGATGTTTCCCCCAACACATGCCTTGGCAAAGGTTTGCTTTTTGTCTACACTCAGATTTTGAGCCACCGGGTGAATGTGGAACTCGCTACAGCATGCACTTTCTAGCCTGGCTTTCATTGCATTAAGGAACAATAATGGAAAACCAGTAGCCATACTCATTTTTTCCTACTGGTGCTGATAATGTTTCCCACATCACGACACATTATTGACACCTGGAGCAACATAAAATATGGAATTGGAATTAGAAGGGTCATTTATCTGAATAATGAAAATGTCATTTTCCAGTGTGTAAAGAGCGAGCAAGCTGCTTCACCCATGAGAACTGCCTCCAGCAGTGCATGTAGTCTCTCATATTTTCATTGTCTCTCCAGCCAGGTATTTCTACTGTGCCCATCTCCCTTGACTCTGGGCACATACAGGAATTCAGTGAAACGTACGGTACATGCAGGAGACACGGTTCTGCCTCAGAGTTCGACATTTTCTACTCTACTCCATGTCAGATTCCAACACCACCGACTTCACCAACCTCTTCACCTTCATCCTGCAGGGCATTCCTGGTCTGGAGGTGGCCCATGTCTGGATCTCCATCCCCTTCTGTGTCATGTATGCCATAGCCATCCTGGGTAACTGCACTATCCTGTTCATCGTGAAGAGGGAGCCGAGCCTCCATGGGCCCATGTACTATTTCCTCTGCATGCTGGCCATCACCGACCTGGTCGTGTCTACGTCCACCGTGCCCAAATTGCTGAGTATCTTCTGGTTCAATTCTAGAGAGATCAATTTCAGTGCCTGCCTCACCCAGATGTATGTCTTTCACTGCTTCTCAGTGATGGAATCTGGGATCCTCGTGGCCATGGCTTTCGATCGCTACGTGGCCATCTGCGACCCCCTGAGACATTCCGCTATCCTGACAAACCCTGTGGTGGCCAAGATCGGCCTGGTCGTGGTGTTGCGTGGCAGCATACTCATATTGCCCTATCTCTTCCTGGCGAGGCAGTGGCCATATTGCAGAACCAACATCATTCCCCAGCCATTCTGCACGCACATGACCGTGGTGAATCTGGCCTGCGCCGACATCCGTGTCAATAGTTACTACAGCGTCTTTGTGCAAATCTGGGTGAATGGTCTCGATGTGTTCTTTATTGTCGTGTCCTATACCCAGATCCTCAGGGCCATCTTCTGCCTCCCCACAAAGGACGCCCGGCTCAAGACTTTTGGGACCTGCACCTCACACCTCTGTTCCATCTTAGTCTTTTACATCCCACGTCTCTTCTTCTCTCTCGCTTACCGGTTTCAGCAGAATGTGCCCCTGCATTTCCATGTTCTTATTGCCATTGTGTACCTCTTAATGCCCCCCATGGTAAACCCCCTCATCTACGGGGTGAGAACCAATCAGATCCGGGGCAGGCTGCACCGGCTCTTTACTCATAATGGGACCTAAAGTTTTCTCATGATCCTCTGACTCTATGACTGAGTCCGTGAAGATCTGGCTGGTGAGATGGTCCTGGGCCTCCTCCCTGAATCACTGACTGGGCAGTCAGAGAGATTAAGCCCTTTTCTGACCTTACTATGCATTATCAGCTTTGGAATCAGTCTGGGTGCAACTCATTAACACATAGGGTTTTCCACCTTTCTTATTTCTTTTAGGAGGACCCCTGAGGCTCCTGCACCCTCTCTTACTATTTCCCCAAGTCTCTGCCCCCTGCCTCACCTTTTTCCCAAGTGCCCTACCCCTGTCCCACTGATTCCCCAAAGGTCCTGCTCACTTCTCTGTTTCCCTTCCTCCAACACTCACTAGATCAGCTCTTCCTCCGTCCCCCCAACTGGGCTCCCTCTGCTCCTGGGCTGGGACTGGATCTGCTACAGCATGACAAGGAGTTTTCAATGAGTGCAGTGAGGACCCAGAGGCCACTCAGCAGCAGAGAGGGAAGCCAGGAAGCCACACAGAAATACTGAGGCTTGGAGCAGAGTTACGCAGTAAGGTGAGGTTGTGCATTGTACAGCTTGTGAGCCCTAAAGCTCAACTACAAATTCCTGAGGGCAGAGACCTTCATCTGGCTTATTTCTTTAGCTTTCAGCTCCCCATTGTTCCTCGCTTCTGGGGGCCTGTAGCAGGCAGGGTGCCTACAATGGGTGTGGGCTGGGAGCTCTTTGCTGTCCGAACTTTGGTGCAGAGATGTGTCTGTAAAACGTATTGCTCTAAATAATCAAACCGGTGCGTACTGCCTGATTCCATACCAAGTGGTTAAGTTGGTTTGGACAATACCCAGTTCTCTCTGAACAATCAATGAACTTATGATATAAACAAACCTAACTGGGCTCGGGCCGGGCCGAAACCCACCTGGGTAAACTGCGACTTTTTAACAGAGTTGCTAAGGCAGCTCCATGTCAACAACACCAAACACAGGTTTTATAAGCCCAAGCCCCCCAAGGAATGAATGCATCCCAACGAGCAACTAAACTGCCTGCACATTATACCTGGACTGATGTAGCCTGTGTCCTTCAAACAGTCACTCTCTTCTCAGTCAAATGACCTATGCTGTAGGAATATCGTTTGTATTAATTGCATTATTAGTTGTGTTCATGAAATGTTTAAAGTGATGTGCTGCCCTAACCTGTCCCCATAAGCCATACTTGTAAATTCCACAGCCTACCCATTCCAATGACCTGCCTTTCCTGTCCCACCATAGCATGACCAGTGGACGAAGGTATTGAGCTAACTGGATCCAGAGCCTCCACCTCGAATGTCCCGCCGGCCAGTGTGCGGGATATAGGGGTTCCTGGGCCCCTCTTTGAAGAGAGTAGGGGATAGTTGGGGTATGTAAATGTAAGCAGAGTCAGGATGAGCTCTACCGTGACATCTGGTGGTTAATTGTGGAAAGGGACATCAGGGGTTGATCTTGTTTGCTTGGACACACCCACCCTGCATAGCATGATGGGCCGCTTGCCAAATTGTCACTTTGGCTGCTGTGGGATCCCCAGTTTTTCTGTTATTGGGGCAGTTAGAATAAACTGTTGTTATCCTGATTGAATGAATCAAGGAAAGTGGCCTTTTGTTATGATGGAGGGACTCGCCATCAACTAAGCAGCACTCGCTAGGCAAGGGACTTGGGTTCCAAAACCCAGTGAATTGAGAGAGGCTGGGGACAAGTATTTGTATCTGGTGGCATGGGCCTTGTCTGAGGGTTCTAAATGTCAATTGTACCTTTTTTCTCTTCTGTGGAAAATCAAAGCTAATTTTGAGTTCCTTAGAAATCTAGTTACAGGCTACTGAGTTGAAATCACTCTGGGTTAATGGTGCAAATGAGAACTAAGGTTCCCCTTACTACACGCTGGCATCACTAAAGAGCTAAAATTATTATGAGTTGAAATCACTGAGCACTGTGTTAAGTAGTGGGGGAGCCTGAAGATATACAGCCGGAGCAGCTTGCAGGACGGCTGACGGAGCGGAGCTGCTTGTGGAGCGGTGCAGTTTGTGGGACAGCCGGAGCGGCTTGCTGGACGGCTGGCGGAGTGGAGTGGCCCATGGAATGGCTGGCGGAGCAGAGCAGAGAGAAGCCCCACGGAGGGGTGAGGCAGTCAGCTTCGAGCCACGTAAGGTGCCCCTTACCTCTTCCCTCCCCATTTCCACCCAGACTGAAGGGGGGATAACACTCTGCAGCTGAACTTTTGAACTCTGGGTCTGGACTTTTGGGTTGTTTGACTTTTGGGACTTTGGGTAATTTTGGGGGTTGCTGAACTCATGAACCAAAGGGAAAGGACATGGCAATTTGCTGGGGTGGCTCTTTGCTCACAGTTTGATTTACGAATCCTAGATGTGGTGTTTCCCCAACATAATGCTGCATCATTTCTCTCTGTCGTTAAAAGGTTTTTGCTACACTCAGACTCTGTGCTTGCGAGAGGGGAAGTACTGCCTCTTAGCGGCGCCCAGGGGTGTGATATATATTTGTCCCAGGTCACTGGGTGGGGGCTCGAGCCGGTTTTGCATTGTGTTATTGTAATGGAACCCCTAGATACTGAACACGGCCCTTGTTGCTGCCAACTCTGACTGGCAGAAGGGTTACATAAGGGTTAAGTAAAGACCTGGGTAACCGATAAAATGGTAATAGGGGAGTATGGCACAGCTGAGCATTATCCCTTGCTTGATGGATAAAGTTTGCTACCGGTCCACCTGCTTTTTGCTTGATAAGTGTTGCAGCTGAATAAGAAATGTAGTTGTCTAAAGAATACCTGTTGTATGCAGTAGTGTTATCTCTCCTGTACCTTCTTTTTCCCAACTACATAAATATGTTCGGGGTCATGGCGCCTTCCCTCACTGTAAACTGCTGATTAAGGAAAGTTTTGCTTACAATTGTTGCAAAGAAACATGTGTTTAAGGTAAAAGTTCCTGTGCAATCTGCTTAATGCTGTAAACAGTAAACAGGGGCGGGTATAATTATATTCATGAAATGGCTATTACTATTCATTATATGGGTGTTCTATAACTAAATAATGGTTTTGGGGGTGTTGTAGCAAATTTGTGTATTTACATATTAACTTAGATACAAGAGTGTGATGTGATTAACCTGGTACTTTCTCAACAATTGGGTCGAGGGTAACAAGTAAATTGGGAGGGGGGAGGGATAGCTCAGTGGTTTGAGCATTGGCCTGCTAAACCCAGGGTTATGAGTTCAATCCTTGAGGGGGCCATTTGGGGATCTGGGGCAAAAATTGGGGATTGGTCCGGCTTTGAGCAGGGGGTTGGACTAGATGACCTACTAAGGTCCCTTCCAACCCTGATATTCTATGATTCTATGATAAGTACCACAATAAAAGAGTCCATTTACTCAATCCACCTCTGGGTCCTCCTGTTCCTTCTTTCCATCTTTAACATTCTCATTGTATGTGACGTTATAAAGTTTTGTTATGGATGTGTTACTGAAAGCTGTTGTGAAGTTGGAATCACGCACAACTAGCCTTCTGGGCACAATAATGAAGAGGCTACACCAGGGGTCTCCAAGACGCAGCCCGCAGAGCTCTTCCTTGCGGCCCACCGGGCTCCCTGAGCCCCTCCCCCGCACCTACCAATTTCTTTTTCTTTTTTTTCCACCAGGCAGTTCCCGCTGCCAGACAGATATTCTGGCGGTGGGAACTTCCTGGGGATTTAAAAAAAAAATGGGGGGGCGCGGGCAGTCCAGTGGGCCGCACGGAAGAGCTCCACGGGCTGCATGGGAAGAGCTTCACGGTTTCTGGGAGGGAGGGGAGAGGAGCGGGAAGCCGTGCGCACAGGGGAGGAGGGGGAGAAGGGGCGGAGAAGGGGCACGGCCTAATGGAAGGGGTGGAGTGGGGGCGGTGCCGGGGGCAGTGAGGGGGCAGGGTCAGTGATGCAGCCCCCAGGCCAATGCACTAGTCCTCATGCAGCCCGTGTGGTAATTTGAGTTTGAGATCCCTGGGCTACACCGTGATAGTGGCCCATCAGGAAAGACAATGGACTCAGTGTTTCCGCCAGAATATGAGTTCTGGCTGCTATGACTCAGTATGGCATGCAAGGTCACGTGACCAGACCACATGACACTGAACTCCATTTTGATACCTGTATTTTTCCACAAACTGGGCTGGGAACGTAGCTTGGAAGAAAGGGTTCCCACCATATGAAAGAGTATAAAGGATGGGGAGTGCCATCATCACTTGTCTTCACTCCGCACACAAGAGAACAGGAAACACAGGAGGAACAAAGATTAACCTGGGGGAAGTGCTGGTCCCGGGCTAAAGGGATTTCTAGGCTGTTTCTGGAAGCTTGGTGAACTGCTTGTATCAGTCAGGGTGAGATATTGTTAATTCAAATCCCATCGATCGAGCATATGAGGCTTAGTTAGCTTTTGTGGTTATTTGCTAAGTAATATGAGTTGATCTGGTTGCTATCACTGATAATCACTTAAAATTGAACTTTCTGTCATTAGTAAACGTGTTTTATGTTTTATCCTAACCTGACTTTTGAATGAAGTGTCTGGGAAAATCTTAGTTTGGGAAACAAAGGCTGTTGTATATCTTCCCCACATTGACGTGTGTGGCGGGAGAGCAAACTATATTAATGAACTTGCACAGTACCGATCTCTGTGCAGTGCAAGATCATATAATTCTGGGTTTCTCCTGCAGCAGGGGTGCCAGGCTGGGGAGCTGGGAAATTGTCTGGTGCTCCACTGTAAATGGAGGAGTGGCTCGGGTAAAGCATTCCGGTATCTCGCGTGGGTGTGTGGTGCCACCGGCTGTTGTGTTGGGTGATAACAGGCCCTAGCCAGGCTGGCTGTGTATCATTAGCAGAGCAGCATGAGAAAGGCCAACCCAGCTGAAGTGTCAGGGGGAGCAGCTGTTCCACTGTCTCCCAGACTGAGCTCTCAAGAAGAGCCTGTGTTGGGAACCCATACTCTTCAGCTCCAACTTCAACCATGAGTTCTTGGCACAAACGGACACTTCGGAGGTGGGGCTCAGAGAAGTTTTCTCCCAGGAGTTGGATGGGGAGAGTTTCTATATCAGTTGGAAGCTCTCCCCCGAGAATGTAACTATTCAGTTATAGAGAAGGCTGTTAAATGAGCTATCAAAGGCTTCAGATACTATCTTCTTGGGCTCCCATTCATATAGTTTATCGACCACGCACATTTAAAATGGCTAAATAGGATGAAAAATATTCGGCCCTGACTAGAGGCCTCAGTCACGGCCTTTTCCCTGTCCCTCCCTGACTAAAGGCTTGATGCTAATAACTGTTCGCAGCTCCGGTCTGGGTCCAGGCCTGAGATATAGACATTTAGTGCCAGGCCTCACTTAGGGTCTGGCTCTCAGAACTGACTGTTTGCTTCTCAGCCCTGAATACAGGTCCAAGCCATAGATTCTTTGCGGCGATACCATGACAAAAGGCTTGGACTCACAACTGTTTGCTCCTTTACCCTGATTGCAGGCTACAGACCCTAAATGACTATCGCTCTGCCAGCCAGAGCCAGGGCTGTGATTGCCTGGCTAATATACTGTGGGCAACACCCTGCAATGTAGTGAGATGGAGGGGACTCCCACTGCGCCACAGGGGGAGTGACCTCTGCTAATCCTCTACAAGGACTCTTAAGAGGGGTGCTGGTATGAATAATGTGGAATCTGTACACAAAATGAAAGATTTGATGGTAAAGTGGGTAAGGGGCGAAGGTGTTACAAACTCTGAAGGAATGTTTGACCTTGTTGCTCAGGAGCATTTCTTAAAGATAAATAAACATGATGTAAAAGAGCGTCTATGGGACAAAAAGGTGAAAGTTGTGGTTGAGACTTCTCTAGGAGATGGTTTTGAGCAGACACTAGCATCTATTGTGAATAAACCACAGTCAGGGCTTGTCTTCACTACCCGCCGGATCGGCGGGTAGCAATCGATCTATCGGGGATCGATTTTTCGCGTCTCGTTTAGACGCGATTAATCGATCCCCGAAAGCGCTCCCCTATTTTATACATTCCTCTAATCCCCGACCCAAATCTCCTGTAAAAAACAGAAGTGTCCAGAAGTTCCTTTCATTGTAAGTCCACTGATCATCTGAGGTTTATCATTCTCTGCGTAAGAAATTCACCAAGTCATGTCACTCTTTCCCTCAGTTTCCTACCTGTACAATGAGGATATGATCATAGTCACTTTCCTTTGCTAGGTGTTTGGAAGACACTTCAATGAAAGGTGCTGCCCAGTATGATGATAGTTACCAATGAGAATTACTGATTTCTGAACCCTTAGTTACAGCCCTGTGGGCCTGCAGAAAATGCTAATGTCTCCCCCCAGTCATCTTTCTCCAGATCTGTCTGTCTACTATCCAAGCAGCCATCCTGGGCATTTACAGGGAATACAGATCTAGGAATTATCTCTAGTTTTCTTCCTTATCAAATATCATTTTAAATTACGAACAAATACACGGAGCAGCCAATTCCTCTCTCACTCAGCACAGAGCCCAAGTGTTCTCATCTCCCTTCGTGAAGGTTCATTAATTACTGTTTACTCCTAATAAAGGATAAAGAATAAGAGCAGAGAAGCACAGAAATGGAAACAGAGACATTGGCTAGAGTGTCTCCAGTCTCCAGCCTGTTTACATCCAGATGCGGCTTCTCCCCTAGAGGCCAAGTGAAGCCCACTGGAATTGCTCAGAGCTACATTATAAACAGTGCTCAGCGTTGTGTCAGCTCTCGGCATGGGATGCTGCTGCAGGTGCTGGCGTGAGAGAGGGGTGGGACACGGCTACCTGAGGGGGATTCCCAGGGAAGACGCTGCTATCTCAGACTTCACAGGTATCCATCCCTTGCGGAGGAGCTCACCTACTCAAAAAACCTAGTTCAACATCGGTGATGGGACAGAAAGTAAGTCTAATTGTCCTTTTCGCACTGCACAGCCATTAAATATCCTAGGGCCCTTGCCACAGGGGATGTGTTTCCTCCAGGATGATGGGTCAAAATATCATTCTTTTTTGTGCACCCCCACTTGTCCCGGGCGATTGTCCCCGAGGCGGCTGGATTTCAGTTGCACAGGGGAACGTTCAGGATGACAGGGGTTAGTAGATGTACAATACAAGGCCAAATTCTTAGGCTGTGGCTCATACTTTGCTCAGTCCCTGCTAAGGCAAAACTCCCTTTTGAGTAAGAACTGAGTAAAGATCTCAGGAGCCAGCTGTGTGTTAATGCAGAGAGACTGTCACCTCCTTCTCTTGCATCTCAGTGCTCTGATTGTTAACGTAAGAACGGCCATACTGGGTCAGAACAAAGGTCCATCTAGCTGAGTATCCTGTCTTCCGACAGTGAACAATGCCAGGTACCCCAGAGGGAATGAACAGAAATGGGAATCATCAAGTGATCCATTCTCTGTCACCCATTCCCAGCTACTGGCAAACAGAGGCTAGGGACATCTCAGGGAGGTGGATTACCTATGCTGATGGGCGAACTCCTGCCGTCAGTGTAAGTAGTGTCTACAACTGAAGCGTTATGGCAGCGCCACCGTAGCAATTCAAGTGTAGAGAAGCCCTCAAGCAGATCTCCCATGAAACATCTAGTCTGGATCTGTTGACATGGGGAGTTGGAGAATCCACCCCTTCCCTTCACTTTTGTCCCGATGGTTAATCACCCTCAGTGCTAAACTTTTGGCCCTCATTTCCAACTGGAATTTGTCCGGCTTCAGCTTTTAGCCATTGGGCCTTGTTCTGCCTTTCTTCTCTAGATTGCAGATCCCATTATTACTATTTAAGATAAATAGATGAATCTCCTTAAGTCTCTCATTCTCCAGCATTTTCTGCCAATTCCAATTGTTTATGTGGCTCTTTCCTGCACCTTCTCCAAAATTTCAACATCCTTTTATAAATGTGATCCCCAGGTCTGGACAGAGTCAGTTTTCACTAATGCCATGTGCTGAGGTAAAATCCTGCCACTGCTCCAACTCACCAACCCACTGTTTATGTATCTGTGATAAATGAAGTGCTGGGGGAGTAGCTTCCTTTTATGGACACCCAGCCAGCCAGTTACCTATAACGTCCCTCTTGCTGGCAGTTTTCTGCTTGCTTGACCTCTAAAGGGTTACCAAAGTTCCCAGGTAAAGGAAAAGGAGTGGGTGCCTGAGCAAAAGAGCCAATGGGACAGCAAGAGCCTTTAAAAGGTGGGGGGGGAACCTTCCCTTTGTGTATTTTCTCTCTCCAGGGAAGAGGGGAACAGAGGGCAGCAGGAATGCTGTGTAAGGCTTGAACCATATATAAAAATTCATCTTCCATACCTAGAAGAACTTATTGGACTAGGCATGTTTAACTAGACCCTTTTAGGGTTTTTTTGTTTATTTATTTTTTAATTGGCTTGTGGATCTCCTCTCTCCTAACCCCAGATGCTTTTGTTTGCTTGTAACTTTAAACTGAACCACCCAGAAAGCTAGTTTGGGTGCTTAAGGTTTTTAATTGTTTCTTTTAAAATCTAGCAAAAGCTAGTTCCAGATGTATTTTTTCCCCTTTTGTTTTTAATAAAATATACATTTTTAAGAACAGGATTTTCGGTGTCCTAAGAGGTTTGCGCATGTTGTTGATTAGCTGATAGAACAGCTCATTTCCTTTGTTTTCTTTCGTAGCTCTTCCGGAGAGAGGGAGTGAAAGGGCTTGAGGGCACTCCACAGGGACAAATTCCCAAGTGTTCCTTCCTGGGTCAAGGTTTTTTTGTTTTTTGCATTTGGGTGGTGGCAGCGTTTACCAAGCCAAGGTCAGAGAAAAGCTGTAACCTTGGCAGTTTAATACCAGCCTGGAGTGTGACGTATTAATTTTAAGAATCCTTGCAGGCCCCGACCTTCTGCACTCAAAGTGACAGAGTGCGGATTTACCCTTGACAGCATCCAAAGGCCGCATCAGCTCCTTTGGCCACAGCCTCCCACTGGGAGCTCCACAGTGACTCTTAAATCCTTTTCTGGGTCACTGTGTTCCATAATATAGTACCCTAGTCTGAGGGCCAGGCCCGCGTTCCCTGTTCTGAGAAGCTAACTTTGCATGTGACTATATTAGAACATTTTCTTTGCATGGGCAAAGCACACCAGCTACTCCAGACCAATTTGTATTCCTGTCTTAGCCTCCTCATTTTAACCACTCCATCAACCTTTGGGTCATCCACAATTTTAAATGTAGTGATTTTCTACTTCATAGAATCATAGAATCATAGAATCTCAGGGTTGGAAGGGACCTCAGGAGGTCATCTAATCCAACCCCCTGCTCAAAGCAGGACCAACCCCAACTAGATCATCCCAGCCAGGGCTTTGTCAAGCCTGACCTTAAAAACCTCTAAGGAAGGAGATTCCACCACCTCCCTAGGTAACCCATTCCAGTGCTTCACCACCCTACTAGTGAAAAAGTTTTTCCTAATATCCAACCTAAACCTCCCCCTCTGCAACTTGAGACCATTACTCCTTGTTCTGTCATCTTCTACTACTGAGAACAGTCTAGATCCATCCTCTTTGGAACCCCCTTTTAGGTAGTTGAAAGCAGCTATCAAATCCCCCCTCACTCTTCTCTTCTGCAGGCTAAACAATCCCAGTTCCCTCAGCCTCTCCTCATAAGTCATGTGCTCCAGCCCCCTAATCATTTTGGTTGCCCTCCGTTGGATTCTTTCCAATTTATCCACATCCTTTTTGTAGTGTGGGGCCCAAAACTGGACACAGTACTCCAAATGAGGCCTCACCAGTGCCGAATAGAGGGGAATAATCTTGTCCCTCAATCTGCTGGAAATGCCCCTACTTATACAGCCCAAAATGCCGTTAGCCTTCTTGGCAACAAGGGCACACTGTTGACTCATATTCAGCTTTTCGTCCACTGTAACCCCTAGGTCCTTTTCTGCAGAACTGCTGCCCAGCCATTCGGTCCCTAGTCTGTAGCAGTGCATGGGATTCTTCCATCCTAAGTGCAGGACTCTGCACTTGTCCTTGTTGAACCTCATCAGATTTCTTTTGGCCCAATCCTCTAATTTGTCTAGGTCCCTCTGTATCCTATCCCTACCCTCCAGCGTATCAACCACCCCTCCCAGTTTAGTGTCATCTGCAAACTTGCTAAGGGTGCAGTCCACACCATCCTCTAGGTCGTTGATGAAGATATTGAACAAAACCGGCCCCAGCACCGACCCTTGGGGCACTCCACTTGATACCGGCTGCCAACTAGACATGGAGCCATTGATCACTACCCGTTGAGCACGACCATCCAGCCAGTTTTCTATCCACTTTACCGTCCATTCATCCAGCCCATACTTCTTTAACTTGCTGGCAAGAACACTGTGGGAGACTGTATCAAAAGCTTTGCTAAAGTCAAGAAATAGCACATCCACTGGTTTCCCCTCATCCACAGAGCCAGTTATCTCATCATAGAAGGCAATTAGGTTAGTCAGGCATGACTTGCCCTTGGTGAATCCATGCTGACTGTTCCTGATCACTTTCCAGATCATTGCTTTCAGATCATTGATTAATATATTGAATAACATCAGGCTGACTGTTCCTGATCACTTTCCAGATTACTTGCTTTCAGATCATTGATTAATATATTGAATAACATCAGGCCTAGAACTGATCCATGCAGAAACGCATTAGAAACACCCGGCCCATTGACATCTGCTTTCTGAGATCTGTCAGTTAGCCTGTATTTGTCGATTTAACGTGTGCTCCACTGGTATTGTGGAGTGTTCATTATTTTCCCCTGCAAAATCAAATGCCTCAGAGTCTATTGCATCTGCACGGTTCCCTTGATCAGCCAAACGTGTATACTTATTAATGGATGAAATCAGATTTATTTGACAAGATGGTTTTCCACACATCATGTTGTTGATGGGCATAAATTATATTCCAAAATTTTGAATTAATGGAATATCAGATTTTCCATTTCTTCATTAATTTGTCAAAACTTTTTTTCAAAATTACCTTTATTTTTAATAATTTACATTTAACAGAGAGCTATCCTGCATTAGTCTTTCTTTCTTTCTTTCTTTCTTTCTTTCTTTCTTTCTTTCTTTCTTTCTTTCTTTCTTTCTTTCTTTCTTCTGCCTCTGCTGCCTTATCGCAGACATTTGGTTCACAATGGGATGTGTGATTGATTTGTCAGTTCATGACTCTGGTGTTCAACTGTAAATTCTAATGGACTGGAAAGTATTTCACCTCCTAATGAGAGATTCTTTCTAAATGAAGAACAAAACTGTTTCTTGAACACATCTACCTTTTCTCCAACATAAACAAGTTTCCTTTCCCCCTGTTGGAATCATCCTAAATATTGTCAAGGATTTCTTTCACTCATAATGTACTTTACAACCTCCTTTTTCTGGTCCTTAGACCCACCAATCATCGATATTTCCAGTATAGTTTTAATGCCCCTCTTTAATTTGTATAACTTCCATTTTGTATTATTTCTTATCTATTTCCCCTTTTGTTTTATATTACTCTCCCCGCCCAATATAAGCCTTCTATCTATAAACTCTTCTGAAAGAACTCCCAATTTTCATTCACATTTTTCTGTCTAATTTTTTCTCTCAATCAATTCTCCTGATAATTTGCCTCAGCTTTCTGGAATTAGCCCTTTTGAAGCGCAAAGTGTCTATATATATTACCAGTAGGGATTTCTCTCTTTGTCCATTTCAGTGTAATAATTTCAATTCTTTATTATCCTCTCCTCTATCATATCTCCCTTCTTTGGCTCTTCTCTAAACTAAACAGTTCTCGACTTTTCAGTCTGTCCACAAGGGACAGGCTACCCCATTCTGATAGCCTGTCTCAGAAACCCCTTTTACATCAGCTGTATCCTTTATGAATGCTGAGTCACTAAAACAGAGCATGTGTCCAGAGCAGGTTATTCTCCATCCCATTCCTTATGGATCCCAATGGCCACTGTTGCAAATGAGCAGGTGTTTCCATGGAACTGCTCACAATGACACTGTGGTGCTTTCCCTGAGGTCTATTCTAGTTGGGATGTTTCCCCCGGTGCATGCCTTGGAAAAGGTTTGCTTTTTGTCTACACACAGAATTTGAGCCACCAGGTGAATGTCCGAACTCCCTACAGTATGCACTTTCTAGCCTGGGTTTCAGTGCTTTAAGGAACTATAAGAGATAACTAGTAGCCAGACTCAATTTTTCCTGCTGGTGCCTATTAACTTTTCCCACATAACGACACAATATTGACACATAGAGCACCATAAAATATGGAACTGGCATTAGAAGGGTCAATTGTTCATAATTCATATCACTGAATAATGAAAATGTCATTTTTCAGTGTGAGAAGAGCAACCGATCTGCTTCACCCATGAGAACAACCTCCAGTAGTGCAAGTAGTGTCTCATATTAACATTGTCTCTCCATCCAGGCATTTCTACTGAAACCATCTCCTTTGATTGTGGGCACATACAGGATTTCAATGAAACGTACGGTACATGCAGGAGACACCGTTCTGCCTCAGAGTTCGACACTTTCTACGCTACACTATGTCAGATTCCAACACAACTGATGTCACCAACCCCTCCACCTTCATCTTGTTGGGCATTCCCGGCCTGGAGGAGGCCCATGTCTGGATTTCCATCCCCTTCTGCACCATGTATGCAATAGCCATCCTGGGGAACTTCACCATCCTGTTCATCATGAAGATGGAGCCGAGCCTCCATGAGCCCATGTTCTATTTCCTCTGCATGCTGGCGGGCAGTGACCTGGTCCTGTCTACATCCATCCTTCCCACAATGCTGGCAATCTTCTGGTTCAATTCCAGGGAGATCGATTTCAGTGCCTGTCTCACCCAGCTGTACTTCATTCACTGCTTCTCAGTGACGGAGTCTGGGATCTTCGTGGCCATGGCTTTGGATCGCTACGTGGCCATCTGCCATCCCCTGAGACATTCCACTGTCCTGACAAACCCCACGGTGGGGAAGATTGGCCTGGCTGTGGTGCTGCGCAGCGGCGTGGTCGTACTGCCATTTCCCTTCCTTTTGAGGCAGTGGCCATATTGCAGAACCAACATCATCCCCCAGGCGTTCTGCACCCACATGCCCGTGGCGAAGCTGGCCTGCGCCGACATCCACGTCATTAGTTTCTACGGTCTCTTTGTGCAATTCTGTGTGATGGGTCTGGATGGGATTTTAATTCTTGTGTCCTATACCCAGATCCTCAGGGCCATCTTCTGTCTCCCCACAAAGGACGCCCGGCTCAAGACTTTTGGGACCTGCATCTCCCACCTCTGTGTCATCTTAGTCTTTTATATCCCAGGTCTCTTCATCTCTCTCACTAATCGGTTTCAGCAGGATGTGCCCCTGCATTTCCATGTTCTTTTTGCCAATCTGTACCTCTTCATGCCCCCCATCCTAAACCCTCTCATCTATGGGGTGAGGACCAAACAGATCCGGGACAGGCTTCTCCGGCTCTTTACTCATAAAGGCAACTAAAATTTCTCCTGATCCTTCCCTGAATCATGGACTGGGCAGTCACAGAGACAATAAACCCATTTCTGACCTTACTATGCATTCTGAGCTGGGGAATCGGTCTGGGTACAACTCATTAACTCATAGGTTTCCCACCTTTCTAATTACTTGTAATTGGACCCCTGAGGCTCCTGCACCCTCTCTTACTATTCCCTCAAGGGGCTGACTCCTGCCCCATCTTTTTTCCGCAAGTCCCCATGCCCTACATACTCCCACCAGGTCCTGATCACTTCTCTGTTTGGAAGCCGAAGAGAGACAGAAAGAACATGAAAGACAGATGGACTTAAAGTGCTTGGAGTTGGAAGCGGCGGAGAGGAAACAGGTAAAACATTTGGAGATGGAAATGGAGGCAAAACGCTTGGATACGGAGTTAAAGCTGAAACAGTTAGAGCTTGAAAGGGCTACGTTGTATCTACCAGTTAACCCTAACAATCCTTCTCCAGGTATCGCTCCCTAGTCCAAAAAATTCCCCACCTACATGGTAGGCGATGATACAGAGGCCTTCTTAGAAAATATTGAAAGGGCCCTGCCTTGGGTTCAGCATCTCTACAGACAAGTATATGGTGGAGCTGAGGCCGCAACTCAGTGGAGCCTTAGCAAAAATGGCAGCTGAAATGCCTAAGGAACATGGATAGTTATGCACTTTTTTTAAAAAAAGGCCAGAATTAGAATGGGGCTCACACCCGCCCATGCCCGTTGGCAGTTCAGGGCCCTAAGGTGGAAACCTGACGTGGCATTTTCCCGACACGCCTACCACAGTGTCAAAAATTTGGATTCCTGGATATCAGGAGCAAGCGTAAAATCTCTGGAAGATCTGTCTTTCCTAATGGATAAGGAGCAGTTCTTAGCAGGTGTTCCTGAGGAAATAGAAAGGTGCATCGTAGATGGGAAGCCCAAAACTGTAATCGAGGCAGGGACAGGGCCGGCGCCATCACTAGGCTGCCTCCTGCCTCCCCACTCCCTGTTCAGCCACTGAGTGCGGAGCCAGGATGCAGCCGCTGCGAGCCTCCCCACCCTCCCCCCAGGCTCTGCGCTCAGACATTGAGTGAGGAGCAGGGAGGTAGCCACGGTGAGCCACCCCCCCTTCCTCTGGGTCCCGCGGCCAGCAGGAGGGAGGGCCTTGCTCCAGTGGGTGGGTGGGCTGGCTGGGGGGGCGGGCAGCATTAGCTAGGTGGGATGCACAGGGCTGGTGCAAGGAAGTTTCTGTTACCTAAACATCACCAGTAACTCACTACCTGAATTAACATAATCTAATGATCCATTAAGCAGTTTATAGAACGTTTACGTAGACTGGTAACCATAGACTAGTACAGTCATTTTCTTCTACAGTCTATAGTTCAAAGCTCTAGCCCGTCTCGCATGGAATGGCACTAATTACCATTTCAATACTTTTCTAACATGTCTTTAAAGGGTGAATCTGTGTTAATTAGTCCCCACATCGAGGTGTGTGTGTGGGGGGGGGGGCGGAGGGAGCAAACTATATTAATGAACTTGCACAGTACCGATCTCTGTGCAGTGCAAGATCATATAATTCTGGGTTTCTCCTGCAGCAGAGGTGCCAGGCTGGGGAGCTGGGAAATTGTCTGGTGCTCCACTGTAAATGGAGGAGTGGCTCGGGTAAAGCACTCCGGTATCTCGCGTGGGTGTGTGGTGCCACCGGCTGTTGTGTTGGGTGATAACAGGCCCTAGCGAGGCTGGCTGTGTATCATCAGCAGAGCAGCATGAGAAAGGCCGACCCAGCTGAAGTGTTATGGGGAGCAGCGGTTCCACTGTCTGCCAGACTTAACCCCGGGTGACAACCAGTCACAACCATTTCCATTTAGTAAAGGCCAATACCACACTCAGGATTTCCTTTCTTTCGAACGTACCTAAAACTCTTCTTATTTTCCATAACCTGCTAGCCATGGATTTGTCTCTGGTGTCTTTTGCGGCCCTCGTCCATTTTCGATACTTCATCACTTCTCATTTCTATCAATTGCTACCCTCTCCCCTGCTTTAGAGACACCGATGGACCATCTCCTCCTGTCAGTGGATGGAGGGCAGACATGCAGACTCAGCCTTCTGGATCTCTTTGCATTACTTGAGCCTGTTGTCAATGAGGTACTGCTGTCTCACTTAGGAGGCAGCAGGAGTCAAGAGGGATGCTCTGAACTGGTCTGAATCCTTCTTGGCAGGGTGTAGCCAAGTAGCAGTGATGGGAAACTGCTCCTCCACCACTAGGCCCCTCCCTGGGGGAGATTCTCTCTCTGGCACTTTTCAGCATCTCCATGCAGCCTGTGATAAATTAAGGGGTAGGGGTAGGTTCCTTTTATGGACACCGAGCCAGCCAGTTAGCTATAAAGTCCTTCTTGGTGGCTGTTCTCTCCTTGCTTTAGCTGTAAAAGGTCAACAAAGTTCCCCAGGTAAAGGAAATGGATTGGGCACCTGACCAAAAGCGGCAATGGGAGGTCTAGAACTTTTTAAAATGGGGGGAGAAAACTTCCCTTTGTTTGTGCGTGTCTCTCCAGGAAAGAGGGGAAGAGAGGGCGGCAGGAATGCTGTGAAAGGCTTGAACCAGGGACACAAATTCATCTTTCGTACCTAGAAGAAATAAATTAAAAGGAAATGTTTAGTAAGATGCGATCAGGTTTACTTCTGTTTATTTTTTAAGGGTTGTGGATCTCCTCTGTGCTTACCCCAGATGCTTTTGTTTGCTTGTAACCTTTAAGCTGAACTCCCAAGAAAGCTATTTTGGGTGCTTACTTTTTGTAATTGTTTCTTTTAAGATCTAACAAAAAGCCTAAATTCCAGATGTATTTTTTTCCTTTTTGTTTCTATTAAAATTTACCTTTTTTAAGACCAGGATTGAATTTGTGGTGTCCTAAGATGTTTGTGCATGTTGTTTGATTAGCTGATAGTCACAGCTAATTTCCTTTGTTTTCTTTCTCAGCTCTTCCCCGGAGGGGGTGTGTGTGAAAAGGCTTGGGGGTACCCCACAGGGAGGAATTCCCAAATGCTCCTTCCTGTGTTCAAGGGGGTTTTTTTGCACTTGGGTGGTGGCAGTGTTTACCAATCCAAGGTCAGAGAGAATCTGTAACCTTGGGAGTTTAATACAAGCATGGAGAGGCCAGTGTTAATTTTTCAAATACTTGCGGGCCCCCAGTTCCTGCACTCAAGGGGTCGGACTAGAGATTCAGCCTTGACATGGTGGCATAATGGTGGGATAGTTTTGAACCGGGAGCACAGACCTCAGGATTTTAAAAGGACACATTTTTCCTTTTGGCTGCTTGAAAGACTGGGAATTCTTTTCTTTTCTTTTCTTTTCTGCCTGAGAGGGTAACAAGCCTGTAAAGGGATCACCCTGAAAAGTCAGGGAGTCCAACAAGCTGTTTCTTTTTCTTTTTCTTTTCTATATTTGTGTCAACAAAATACTTAGGCAAGAGTGGGGCACCCTGTGCATTACGTTGAGTTCAGGGACCAAAACCTTAGAAAAACCAGTCTTCCCAAAGCAGTACGCCACGGAGAAGACAGACCCAGATCAAGCCCAGAGTTCCAGCTCCATGGAGAGGGGATGGGGGAACGGGGATTTCCCAGGAAGGAAGGGTCAGCCCTTCCCGTACTGAGATCCCGGTGCCAGGGTGGAGTGATGCCTTTAATACAGGCCGAGTTCTAACTGAGGCAGAAAGGAATTTCTCCTTAGAGAAGAAGCGCTTGGAAGCGGAGGACAAGTGCTTGGAAGCGGGAGCGAAGTGAGCAGAGGCGGAGGGGAGAAAAGAGGTGAAGCGCTCGGAGGTGGAAATGCAGGAGGGAAATGGACTCAGGGATTAGCAGAGCCTGTTTGTGCTGTATGACAGAAACCCCTCTGGCATAGCAACCTGGGCTCCCTCTCCCACGGTGAGGCTGTGACAAACTGCAACCCTCTCCAGGTCAGGCACTTACACAACCATACACAACTGCAGTGACATGAAAGCTTTCACTAGCCATGCATGAACCAACAGTAGAGAGTCTCCGGCCACTTCCCCGCAGCTCTACAGCCGAGGACCCCAGAGCTGAATCCTCTTGCCCTGATCAGAAGCCTGATCTGTGCGGAGAGGAGAATGAACCAGCCCCTGTTCCTGGGCAGATTTCCCTGTTACATTTCTAACAACACAGTTATAGGTAAATCAATAGAAAGCAGATGTATTAAATAGAGAAGGATAGATTTTAAGTGACTGTAAGTATTATTAACTACAGAAAGATGGATTTTAAGTGATTATAAGTAATCGCTCACAGCTCAAAGATTCTTACTTAAGAATTAAACAAAATTGCAATGTAACTTCTGTGAACTAGACAGGATTTGAATGAAGCTCTGCTTCACCTTGATGGTACAAGCTGTCCACCAACCGTCCATACACAGGTATGTAACCCCTTCAGCCTGGGGCCACATCCCCAGTTCAGTCCTTGTTCCTAAGTGTTCCCAGGAGGTGAGTTGTGTGGGGGGAGGGAGGCCAGGTGATGATATCACGTCCACCTTTCATCCTTCTCCAATGGGGAGGGAACTTCATTTTTCCAAACAAAAGTCCCCAGCACAGATTTCTTAGGGCCCAATCCTCCAGTTTCTCTATGTCGCTCTGGACCCTATCCCTACCCTCCAAAGTATCATCCGCTAACTTGTTGACAGTGCAATCCATCTTATCATCTAGATCATTAATGAAGGTGTTGAACAAAACCCAGCCCAGGACCTACCCTTGGGGCACTCTGCTTAATACTGGCTGCCAATCAGTTAGAATGCTCCCCCTAGTAAAAGTCCATATTCCCGAGGTTTGAGCAGGAAAGAGGCGAAATGAAAATGTTTCCAGGAGAAAAAGTTGAAAGTTGTGGTTGGGGTTGAGACTTCTCTAGCTGATGGTTTTGAGCAGACACTAGCATCATAGAATCATAGAATCTCATGTTTGGAAGGGGCCTCAGGAGGTCATCTAGTCCAACCCCCACAATACATCTATTGTGAATAAACCACAGTCAGAGAGGTTTAAACTGAGTGGGAAGCAGGGTTCTGTTTTCTTCATTCCTCTAGTCCCCAGCCCTTATCTTGTGTAAAAAAAGAAGTGTCCAGAAGTTGCTGTCATTGTCAATCCACTGATCAGCTGAGAAGTAAATAAGCTGTGCTGGAAGGAAGGAGGCAACAGGTAGCCCATGCAAATACTGAGACCCTGAGCACAGAAGGCCCTCAGGCACTTGTCACCGATCACACTGGGTTCGTAAAACTAACCTCTGCTCAACTAGGCATGAAGCACATACAAGCTGTCAGCATTAATTGCATGGGACACCTTTGGTGGGAATATAAAAGGGGAGAAATTTCTGTGGTTAAGAGGAGCATAGTGCAAGAAGGTGACACGTGGCCAGGAGAGATGGCTGTCCTGAAGTTGCTATCATTGTAAGTCATTGTAAGGGAGCACAGGAAGATGTGTCCCAGAGGTGAGCCCAGAGAAGGGGGATGGAATCATAGAAACTACTGAGGAGGTGGAGGAGGGTAACTTTGACACTGCAGCAGTAGGAAACACCACCTCAGGAAGGGAGGCGGGTGGAGCGCCTGTCAGTGACACAACTGTCCAGGCTGTTAGCTGTGAGCCCTTCACAGATGAGCAGGGGATAGATCCCACCCTAGAGAGCACAGGGGTTTGTGTCCTGGCAGGGAAGAGAAGGAAACCGGGGAAAAGGAATAGTGGGAGAAGAGGAATGTCTCCTCACCGGTCACTTGAGAGTGGAGACCCAGGACAGAATGGCTGGCTCAGCATCTGTGCACCCAGGTACTAAACCTCTTGCTCAGGCTTTGAGAGGAAACTGTGGAATGGACTCCCGGAGGGGAGCATCACACAACTGACCTCTCAGGGACAGAGAGACGAGTGATGGGGAGTTCCCTAATCCAGGTCCTTATTTTTCACCACTTTGTTCCGGATGGGTTTTTGAAAAGGAACTCTGTCTCTTTAAGACAGTAAGTGGCTCCTACTGTAGAAATGGTTTTCTTTGAAAATGCTCATGACCCAAATGACAGAGGGGAGGAGGTCATTACCTGCAGAGTATTCCAGAGAGCTCAGCACTAACCATATTCCAGTTTGCACCCCATGGAAGTCTGTCACACACCCCCAATGAGCAGGCCCGATAGACTGTGACTCCATTTCCCTCTTCTCGAGCCTTCACTTAGTGACACAGAGTCTGTGGTTAAGGCAGGAAAATCAGGACTCATGGGGTCAGTTTGATATTCCCTGTGTGAGAACTTCAACAAGTCACATCATCTTTTGCCTCAGTTTACCTACCTGTTCAATGGGGATATGATCATAGTCACTTTCCTTTGCGAGGTGTTTTGAAGACCCTTCCATGAAAGGTTCTGCACAGTATGATGCTAAAAATATAAGAAAGGAATACATGTGGCACCTTCGAGACTAACAAAGTTATTTCAGCATACGCTTTCGTGGACTACAGTCCGCTTCGTCGGATGCATAGAATGGAACATACAGTGTGACGATATTTGTACATTCAGAGAAACATGAAAAGGTGGAAGTAACTATACCAACTGTAAAAGGCTAATTAATTGAAAGGAACTGTTATCAGTAGGAAATAAACTTTTGAAGAGTTGGTATGGTTACTTCCACCTTTTCATGTTTCTCTGAATGTATAAATATTGTCCCACTGTATGTTCCATTCTATGCATCTGACGAAGCGGACTGTAGTCCACGAAAGCTTATGCTGAAATAAATTTGCTAGTCTCGAAGGTGCCACAAGTATACCTTTTTTTTTTTTTTTTGCTGACACAGACCAACACGGCTACTACACTGAAGTATGATGATAGTTACTGATGAGAATTATTGATTTCAGATCCCTTAGTGACAGCCCTGTGGGCCTGCAGAAAATGCTCATGTCTCCCCCCAGTCATCTTTCTCCAGATCTCTCTGTCTACTATCCAGCCAGCCATCCTGGGCATTTACAGGGTATCAGACACTATGGAGACCTAGGCATTATCCCTAGTTTTCTTCCTAATCAACTATAATTTTCAAATATGAACAAATACACAGAGCAGCCAATTCCTCTCTCACTCAGCACAGAGCCTGAATGTTCTTATCTCCCTTTGGGAAGGTCCCTTAATTACTGTTTACTCCTAACAAAGGATAAACATAAAGAGCACAGAAGCACAGAAATGGAAACAGAGACATTGGTTAGAGTGTCCCTAGTCTCCAGCCTGTTTACATGCAGATGCCGCTTCTCCCCTAGAGGCTGAGTGAAGCCCACTGGGATTGCTCAGAGCTATATAATAAACAGTTCATACCACAGTGTTGGCTCTCGGCGTGGGATGGTGCTGCAGATGCTGGCGTGAGAGAGGTGTGGGACATGGCTACCTGAGGGGGATTCCCAGGGAAGATGCTTCTGTCTCAGACTTCACAGGTACCCATCCCTTGCTGACGAGCTCACCTACTCAACAACCCCCGTTCAACATCCCTGCCCATCCTGGCTAATAGCCATTGAGAGACCCATCCTCCATGAATTTCTCTAGTTCTTTTTTAAACCCTGTTATAGTCTTGGCCTTGACAAAGTCCTCTAGCAAGGAGTTCCACAGGTTGACTGTGTTTTGTGTGAAGAAATACTTTCTTTTATTTGTTTTAAAAATGCTGTCTATTAATTTCATTTGCTGACCCCTACTTCTTGTGTTATGAGATGTAGTAAACAACACTTCTTTATCTACTTTCCCTACACCACTCATGATTTTATAGACCTCAATCATCTCTCTTTAATCGTTTCTTTTCCAAGCTGAAAAGTCTCAGTTTTATTAATCTCTCCCCATACGGAAGACGTTCCAGACCCCAATAATGTTTCTTGCCCTTCTCTGAACCTTTTCCAATTCCAATATATCTTGAGAGGGAACAGCCACATCTGCGTACAGTATTCAATATATGGGCATACCATGGATTTATATAGAGGCAATATGATATTTTCTGTCCTATTATCTAGCCCTTTCTTAATTATTCCCAGCATTCTATTCACTTTTTTGACTGCCGCTGCACATTCAGTGGTTGTTTTCAGAGAACTATCCACAATAACTCCAAGATCTTTTCCCTGAGTGCTAACAGCTAATTTAGACCCCATCGTTGTAGATGTATGGTTGGGATTATGCTTTCCAATGTGCATTATGTGGCATTTATCAAAATTAAATTTCATCTGCCATTTGATTGCCCAGTCACCCAGTTTTGAGAGACTGGCTCCCAGCCCCTTCCAGAGACCCCACTCCCCTCCCAGCAGAAACCATCATCGTGGCTCCCAGCCCTCTTGTCCCCCGCTCCAAGCCCCCGGACCAGACTCCCCACCTAGCCGAACCCAGGCATCCTCGCATGCTCTCATGGGGGGAGGAGAGGCTGCTACCTGACTTTAAACTCCTGGAAACTATGGAAGTGTTCGGGCTCCACACTGTAACAGTTATAAGAATTTTTCAACATGGGCAACACATCTTCTCTCCTAGCTTCATTTGAGTTGTCGGCTGAAATGTTCAGCCTCAAAGTTTCCAGACACAATTCAGCCAGAAGCAGACACCCAGTGTGGGAAATTTCATTCTAGACTCTCAAAGTTGTCAATCTTATAAGCAACTGAAAATGAGGTCTTCTACAGCTCAACAAAAGGTGATGCCACCAGCAGCACCTACGCTGGCCAATCCATTTTTGAATCCCATTCGGCTCTTGGCTCCAATTACGTCTATGGCAAGGAGTTCCACAGTCCAAATAGGTATAATATAAAAAAAATCTTTTACCACTTTTATACATTCAGACTTCTCAAGTAATTGGATTTTCCCTTGTTTGTGTGATGTGAGACACTATAACAAAAATACCTGATCTATTTTGTTTATTGATAGATTCATGGGGTTTAAGGTGACAAGGGACAATTAGATCATCCTCCTCTATAATGCCGGCCGTTACATTTCCCCCTGTTCCCCCTGTATTGAGTTCCATAATTTGTGTTTGATTAAGACATGGTCCACTTAGGGTGAGAAGGGACTGCAACGGTTAGCAAGTCTGACCCTATGCTAAGATGCAGGAAGTGTTGAGTCTAAACCATCCCAGACACAAGGCTCTCCACCCTCCTTTGCTACATTTCTAGTGAAGGAGCCTCCACAACTTCTAGAGTCGTCTCTTTCATTGTCCTCCTGTTCTTAGGTTAGGAAGATTTTCCTGAGATTTGAAACCATTGCCTCTTCTCCTGCTCTCTGCAGCAAGAGAAAACTGCTTTCCTCGCTCTTTCTTGTGGCAGCTTTTGAAGTATCTGAAGACCACTCTCATATCCCCCTCAATCTCCTCTTTGCCAAACTAAACACACTTCCGCTTGCTTACATGGCTCTTCTCTAAACTAACCAGCCCCAGACTTTTCAATCTGTCCACATAAAATAGGCTACTCCATTCTGATAGCCTGTCTCAGAAACCCCTTTTACATCAGCTGTATCCTTCATGGAGGCTGGGTGACCAAAACTGAGCATGTGTTCAGAGCAGGTTATTCTCCATCCCATTCCTTTTGGATCTCAATGGCCACTGTGGCAAATGAGCAGGTGTTTCCATGGAACTGCTCTCAATAACACTGTGGTCTTTTCCCTGCTCTCTGTTCTTGTTGGGATGTTTTCTCCGGCACATGTCTTGGCAAAGGTTTGCTCTTTTTCTACACAGATTTTGAGCCACAGGGAGAATATGGAACTCCCTACAGTAGGCACTTTCTAGCCTGGCTTTCATTGCATTTGTCATAAATATAAGGGGAAAGGGTTAAGAAGCTGATAAAGTACTATAAAATTATCATACCTGTAAATGGTTAAGACTCAGGTAACCTGGCTGGTATCTGACCAATAAGGGGATAAGATACTATCAAATCTTGGGAGGGGGGAAGGTTTTGTGTGTGGCTCTTTGTCTGGGTCACTGTTATCAAGGGGGACTAAAAGGACGGGGCAGAAAATCAATCTACTCCAACCCAGCCTCACCGAACCTCACTATTTCAACGTAAGTTAGTCAGCCATTGCAAATAGGTTTTGTTTGTTTTGCTTGTGGAGCTTTCCCTGTGCTAAAAGGGAGGTTTATTCCTGTTTTCTGTAGTTTGAACGTTCGCTGTGTTAGCCCTGGGCTACACTAGAGGGTGGATCGATCTACGATACACAACTTCAGCTATGTGAATAGCGTAGCTGAAGTCAGCGTATCGTAGATCGACTTACCTGGCCATCAGGACGGTGGCAAGTCGATCGCTGCTGCTCCCCCGTCGACTCCACTTCTGCCTTTCACCGAGGTGGATTTCCGGAGTCGACGAGGAGCGCGTTCAGGGATCGATCAAGCGCGTCTAAACGAGACGCGATAAATCAATCCCCGATAGATCGATTGCTACCCGCCGATCCGGCGGGTAGTGAAGACAAGCCCTTAGAGTGAGGGGTTATTCCTGTTTTTCTGTAACTTTAAAGTTTTGTCCAGAGGGGGAATCCCTCTGAGTTTGGAAATTGAGTACCCTGTAAAATAGTTACCATCCTGATTTTACAGTTACCATCCTGATTTACCTCCTTTGTTTTAATAAAATCCTTCTTTTCAGAACCTGACTGTTTTCCATTGTTCTAAGAACCCCGGCGATGGGTTTTTGATCACTGGGTAACCAACTGGTTAGGAGATTATTCTCAACCTCCCCAGGAAAAGGGGTGTACGGCTTGAGGGTTTTCAAGGAGGGGGGAGGGGACTCCAAGTGGTCCCTTTTCCTGGTTCCTGTTTCAAGCACTTGGTGATGGCAGTGTACCTAATCCTATGTGCAAGGAAACATTTGTACATCGAGGAATTTTTAACCTAAGCTGGCAAAAATAAGTTTAGGAGGTTTTCATGCGGATCCCCACATCTGTACCCTAGAGTTCAGAGTGGGGAGGGAAGCTTGACAGCATTAAGGAACAATAATAGATAATTAGTAGCCAGACTCAATTTTTTCTGCTGGTGCCTATTAATGTTTCTCCCATCACGACACATTATTGACACACGGAGCAACATAAAATATGGAACTGGCATTAGAAGGGTCAATTGTTCATAATTCATATCTCTGAATAATGAAAAACCTCATTTTCCCGTGTGAAAAGAGCGACCAATCTGCTTCTCCAATGAGAACAGCCTCCAGTAGTGCAAGTAGTGTCTCATATTAACATTGTCTCTCCATCCAGGCATTTCTACTGAAACCATCTCCTTTGATTGTGGGCACATACAGGAATTCTGTGAAACGTACGGAATATGCAGAAGACACCGTTCTGCCTCAGAGTTCGACACTTTCTACTCTACACTATGCCAGATTCCAACACAACTGACTTCACCCACCCCTCCACCTTCATCCTGATGGGCATTCCTGGCCTGGAGGCGGCCCATGTCTGGATCTCCATCCCCTTCTGCATCATGTATGCAATAGCCATCCTGGGGAACTTCACCATCCTGTTCATCGTGAAGAGGGAGAAGAGCCTCCATGGGCCCATGTACTATTTCCTCTGCATGCTGGCCGGCAGTGACCTGGTCCTGGCTACGTCCGTTCTGCCCAAAATGCTGAGCATCTTCTGGTTCAATTCCAGGGAGATCGATTTCAGTGCCTGCCTCACCCAGCTGTACTTCCTTCACTGCTTCTCAGTGACCGAGTCTGGGATCTTCGTGGCCATGGCTTTGGATCGCTACGTGGCCATCTGCCATCCCCTGAGACATTCCACCATCCTGACAAACCCCACGGTGGGGAAGATGGGCCTGGCCGTAGTGCTGCGCAGCGGCGTGGTCGTACTGCCCTATCCCTTTCTTTTGAGGCAGTGGCCATATTGCAGAACGAACATCATTCCCCAGCCGTACTGCACCCACATGGCCGTAGCGAAGCTGGCCTGCGCCGACATCCATGTCAGTAATTTCTACGGTTTGTTCGTGCAATTCTGTGTGATGGGTCTGGATGTGATTTTTATAGTTGTGTCCTATACCCAGATCCTCAGGGCCATCTTCTGTCTCCCCACAAAGGACGCCCGTCTCAGGACTTTTGGGACCTGTATCTCCCACCTCTGTGCCATATTAGTCTTTTACATCCCAGGTCTCTTCTTCTCTCTCATTTACCGGTTTCAACAGAATGTGCCCCTGCATTTCCATGTTCTCATTGCCAATGTGTACCTCTTGATGCCCCCCATGCTAAACCCTCTCATATATGGGGTGAGGACCAAACAGATCCAAGGCAGGCTGCTCCGGCTCTTTACTCATAAAGGTACCTGAAGTTTTCTCCTGGTGCTCTGGCTCTCAGACCGAGCTCCATGCAGAGCTGGCTGGTGACATGGTGCTGGGCCTCTTCCCTGAATCACTGACTGGGCATTCACAGAGACATTAAATCCTTTACTGACCTTACTATTCATTGTCGTCTTTGGAATCAGTCTGGGTACAACTCATTAACTCATAGGTTTCCATCTTTCTAATTTCTTGGAACTGGACCCCTGAAGCTCCTGCACCCTCTCTTACTATTCCCTCAAGGGGCTGCCCCCTGCCCCATGTTTTTCCCCAATTCCCCATGCCCTACCTATTCCCCCAGGTCCTGCTCAGAAAGAACATGAAAGACAGATGGCCTTAAAGCGCTTGGGGTTGGAAGCGTAGGAGAGGAAACAGGCAAAACGCTTGGAGAATGAGGCTAACATCTGAGCATTCCCATCGGCAGTTCAGGGCCCTAAGGTGTAAACCAGACGTGGTATTTTCCCGACACGCCTACCACATTGTAAAAAAATTGGGATGCCTGGATATCAGGAGCAAGCGTTAAATCTCTGGAAGTTCTGTCTTTCCTAATGCAAATGGAGCAGTTCTTAGAGGGTGTTCCTGAGGAAATCGAAAGGTGCATCCTAGATGGGAAGCCCAAAACTGTAATCGAGGCAGTGGAGATCGGAACCAAATGGGTGGAGGGATTTTCTGTTACTGTAAACATAAAGTTTGTTACCCTTCCCTTTATCTTTATGACATGAAGTTAAAAGGATCAAGTCCAAGAGACCTTTCCTAGGCTGCACAGCAGTCCTTGGGTGAACAATAGGCTTTTCAAGTAACCTTCTATTTCCTAAACATCACCAGTAATTAACTACCTGAATTAACATAAGGTAATTATCCGTTAAGTAGTTTATAGACACATTACCACAAACTTTAAAGAGACATATGCACTATAATATTATTACACCCAAGTTTCATCTAATAATATTTCCTTTTCATCTCAGAATTAAGAGAATACAGCCCACCACGAGAACTCTTTGGTTACATTGTTAATAATATATGGAGCTATGCCAATCTCATAGAGCTGCAAGGAGCTTGAAAGGTCATCGAGTCCAGTCCCCTGGCATCACTAGCAAGACCAAGTACTGTCCCCTGACAGACTTTTGCCCCATACCCGTAAACAGCCCCCTCAATGATTGAACGCACAACCCTGGGTTTAGCAGGCCAATGCTCAAACCACTGAGCTATCCCTCCCCCTAAAAACCTAGAGGTAAACTTAGACTAGTACAGTCATTCTCTTCTACAGTCTACAGTTCAAAGCTCTAGCCCATCTCACACGGAATGGCACTAATTGCCATTTGAATACTTTTCTACATGTCTTTAAAGGGTGAATCTGTGTTCATTAGTCTGCACATTTCTTAACCCTTTCTAGCCATGTGTCACACAACCCCTTTTGCAAGGCCTGGGTGTGTTTGCTTTAATTGTCATGTGACCCGAAAGGGGAAAGTGGAAACAGAGTATGCCCAAGGGGAGCTCTGTGAAGGGTCTGCTGAAGCAATTGGAGAGTCTGTGGGAGTGAGTCAAAACAAGTCTCAATCCTTGGTGATTGGGGCACAGGCCTGCACTCTCAGGGGAGGCTTTACAATGGAAGATGCACCCCCAGAGTGGCTCTAGAAACCTAGAGCCAGAGGCAGGGCCAAAATGCTGCTCCAACTCAGAAGATCATGGGTCCAGTGTGTGGGACACTGTGACAGGGTTAGGCCAGATGGCTACAGGAGAGTGATAGAAGGCAGATATATTAGTCCCAGATTAAGCAGGTCCCTTTTCCCTGGGTAAGGTAACAGAGGCATTTCCAGGACAATCAAGAACTTGCTGGAACCAATTAAGACAGGCAGGCTAATCAGGGCACCTGGTTTTAAAAGGACCTCACTTCAGTCAATGAGGGGCGCGCAAAGAGCTGAGAGTGAGAGGGTGTGCTGCTGGAGGACGGAGGAGGAAAAACGCTGTCCGGCATCAGGAGGAAGGTCCTGTGGTGAGGACAAAGAAGGTGTTGGGAGGAGGCCATGGGGAAGTAGCCCAGGGAGTTGTAGCTGTCACACAGGTGTTACACAAAACACTGTATAGGGTTAGAATCATAGAACCATAGAATATCAGGGTTGGAAGGGACCTCAGGAGGTATCTAGTCCAACCCCCTGCTCAAAGCAGGACCAACCCCAACTAAATTATCCCAGCCAAGGCTTTGTCAAGCCTGACCTTAAAAACCTCTAAGGAAGAAGATTCCACCACCTCCCTAGGTAATCCATTCCAGTGCTTCACCACCCTACTAGTGAAAAAGTGTTTTCTAATATCCAACCTAAACCTCCCCCTCTGCAACTTGAGACCATTACTCCTTGTTCTGTTAAGTTCCCCCCATCCTACTCCACCTATTGGATAGAAGAAGAGTTGACTTGGACTGTGGGTCCCACCAGAGGAGAAGGTCTGTGGCCTGTCTCCCGACCCAGTAGGTGGATCAGGAGATACTGCGGGGATTGTTCTCCTGGCTTTTCCCCAGGATTTACAGTGCTGAGGTTAGCTGAGAGAACAGCAGATTTGAACCACGAAAGTGGCCAAACTGAGGGCTGCCGTGAATCTCTGAGGTGAGCAAATCCCCAAATAAACGCAGGCCCACCAAGGCAGAGGAGCAACTTTGTCACAGACACAAACACAGCTGTCTGGTTTGTGTCCAGCCACAAGACTTGAGCAGGGCAGTGACAGCAAATCAGGAACTGCTATATGAATGCTAGAGACTGTAGAGGCCTGAGTCCCTTTTCTTGTGGGTTTTTTCCCATCTCTCTCTCCTTTCATTCCATGCATTTAGGTCCGGCTCTGCCTTTCTTTTATAAATAAACTGCCCCACACATACGCTTCCCACTGTGCAAGAAGCAGTGTGCATTAGTCTGGTTACTAATCCAGGTAAAAGTAAATCTGTGACCATTACAGTTGTATCTTTGGGGGCAGCAGTTTTAGGAAGAAATCACTTGCGACACAGAGAGCTGTGAGTCTTAAAAGCAGCCATTTATATTCACACACTGAACTATCCAAACCAGCCAAAACTTTCTGGGCTATCCCCAAATAATCTGCTATAGCAACAACAAGGTGCTCTTACCATGACAACCAAATACGCAACATGTTCCTCCCCCCTTCATAAGAACATCCCTTATATAAAACACACACTAACCTAGAGAAGTAGGGTAGACTGCCTCCATTCCCGGCTAAACCCCAGGGATTATTTTGCCCCATAACCGTGGGTTCGCCCTAGATAAAGATCCAGCCATTGAGGAGGTCTTCTGTCTCTAGGTGGATTACCCGAAAGTTGCACCCAAAAGTCCCTTGGGCACAGGTCTGACAATGGGCTCAGGGTTTGTAGCGCGAATGGGTGAGGAGGTGGTATCAGCTCGTTCCGGGCAGGGAGGGTCTCAGCCGCTGGCAGTAATGGAGGAGGACAGTCAGGAACAGGTGACTCTTGATTCGGTGTCTCACCAAAAGAGGTCAAGTCAGACAACTCAGCTGAAGATGTATCCTGAGGACTGGTATAATCTGGCAACAGCCGATCTACATGATGCCACCAGGTGAGATTCTCTGCAGTCCGGACTGTGTAGGAAACAGGTCCTGTTTGAGCGATGATCATGGCAGGGACCCATTTAGCTCCAGAAGTATAATTCCGAGCTCTTACTGGCTGTCCCATGCTAAAGGTTCTGTCATTTGCTCTGGGTGCACATCTGATGACTTGATATTGCTGCTGACGTTGCACAGTTTGTCTGGGTTCAGAAGGCTTCAAAGCAAGATCAAAGCAAGTGAGCAGCTGTCATCCCATCATTAGAAAGGCCGGGGATGCCTTGGTTGTCGCATGAGGTGTGTTTCTGTAGGATAGTAAGAAGGTGTCCAGATACTTTTGAATGGACTCTTGTCCCCTTGCCAATTTCAAAGCTTGTTTCATTGTCTGCACAAATCTTTCAGCCAATCCATTGGTGGATAGATGACATGGTGCTGAAGTGATGTGGTGTATCCCATTTGCCTTCATAACATTTTGAAACTCCTGAGAGACGAACTGCAGTCCGTTGTCACTCACAAGTTGTTCTGGCAGTCCAAAATGACTAAAGAGTCCCCGTAGTTTTTGGATAGTACTCTCTGCAGTACTGGATTGCATTATAGAGACTTCTGGCCATTTAGAATGGGCATCTACCACCACCAAGAACATGCTTCCTTCAATGGGGCCAGCGAAGTCAACTTGACTATGTTGCCATGGGTTTTCAGGCCAGTCCCATGGATGTAGGGGCACCCACTGGGGTGCATTCCTGACACCCTGACATGACATACAAGCTCTTGCCTTCTCTTCAATAGCACTGTCCAATCCAGGCCACCAAAAATAGCTTCGTGCAATTTCCTTCGTGTGCACTATTCACAATGACCGGAATGTAGCTGTTCTAACATCTGTGATCTCAGTGGAAGTAGGATAATGACACGTTTCCCCAATGACTCCACATGTCTGCAGACCCAGAGTGGATGCTTACTGGAAGATCTGCTTGAGGGCTTGTCTACACTTAAAATGCTACAAAGGCTCTTGTCAGGATTCTCTCCCCACTCTGAACTCTGAGGTACAGATGTGGGCATCCGCATGAAAGTACCCTAAGCTTATTTCTACCAGTGTAGCTTAAAAAACTTCCCCAAGGCACAAATCCTTTGTCCTTGGATGGTATTGCTGCCACCACCAAGTGATTTAACAAAGAACCAGGGAAAAGGACCACTTGGAGTTCCTCTTCCCCCCAAATATCCCCCCGAGCCCTTACACCCCCTTTCCTGGGGAGGCTTGAGAATAATAGTCGAACGAATTGCTTACAAACTGATCACAGACTCAAGCCCCTGGGTCTTAAAACCATGGGAAAGCAGTCAGGCTCTTAAAAGAAGGATTTTTTTTTTTTTTAAAAGGTAAACATCATCTGTGTAAAATCAGGATGGAAAATAACTTTACAGGGTAATCAGATTCAAAACACAAAGGATTCCCCTCTAGGCAAAACTTTAAAGTTATAAAAAAACAGGAATAAATCTCCCTCTTAGCACAGGGAAAATTCACAAACAAAACAAAAGATAACCTAATACGCCTTTTACTCACGATTTCTGTAATATGAGAGACTTTTAGGATGGTTGATAGGAGAAGGAGTTTTCTGACCTGGTGCTTCTCTGCTTCCCAAGAGAACACACTCACAAAGCATTCCCCAGCTCCACAAGATTTTGCAAGTATCTTCCTTCCCGATTGGTCAGGTGTCCCCCTCAGGTTGTTTCAGCTTCTTAACCCCTTACAGGTAAGGAGGAATTCTAGGCTACTCTTAGCTGTATGTTTATGACAGGTCTGTCTTACTGCTTCAGTGTAGACACTACTTACACTGAAAGCAGGAGTTGTCTTGTCAGGGTAGGTAATCCACTCCCCGCAAAGGCTGATAGCTAGTTCAGTGGAAGAATTCCTCCCTCAACCTCATGCTTTCTGTACCGGGGTTAGGCTGATACAGCTTCATCTCGTAGGGGATGTGGATATCTTTTTGCTGTTACAAAAAGAAGCAATGTTAGGTGGTACTAGCAGAGGCGTAGTATGCAAGTAACAGTAGGTGATAGGACTGGTCTACTTGGTGCTGGTTAGTTGGAGTACTGTGACCAGTTTTGATCCTGACTGTACAGAAGGGTGTAGGGCAACTGGAAAGGATCCCGAGGGAAGGCACAAAGATATTCATGGGGATGGCATGCTGTATGAACAAGCTGAAGGAACCGGGATTAACATTTCTTGCACGACAATTGTTTATTTCTTTATTCTACAGAACCGTATCCCTCCACTCCCCCAGGACCATGTCCCAGCTCCTGTCTCTTCAGGTGAGCTACCAAAGGCATTCGAGCCACTGCCCAGTATCCCAACTTCCCAGCTAACACAGAGGCTTATTCTTACACCTCTCTCCGCTGCTGTCCTCCGGACTTCCAGCCTGATCTCTTGCACTGGCTCAGAGGCCTGGCTCAGGGAAAAGAGCTCCCAGCCGATCCCCATTGTAGGCACCCTGAAGGGAGGAACAAGGGGGAGCTGAAAGTTAAAGAAATAAGCCAGACAAAGGTGTCTGCCCTCAGGAATTTGTAGTTGAGCATCAGGGCTCACAAACTGTAGGATGCACAACCTCACCTGCCAGCAGCACAACTCTGCCCCTAAACCTCAGTATTTCTGTGTGGCTACCTGGCATTCCTCTCTGCTCCTGGGTCCTTACGGCACTCACTGCAAGCTCCTTGTCATGCTGTATCAGATACCGTCCCACCCCAGGAGCAGAGGGATCGGTTGGGGGGACAGAGGCAGAGCTGATCCAGTGAGTGTTGGAGGAAGGGAAACAGAGAAGTGAGCAGGACCATGGGGGAATCGGTGGGGCAGAGGATCAGGAGAAAACTTTATGTCCCTTTATGAGTAAAGAGCCGGAAGAGCCTACCCCGCATCTGATTGGTCCTCCCACCGTAGATGATGGGGTTCAGCATGGAGGGCATCAAGTAGTACACATTGGCAATGAGAACATGGAAATGCAGGGGCACATTCTGTTGAAACCGGTAAATGAGAGAGAAGAAGAGACCTGGGATGTAAAAGACTAATATGGCACAGAGGTGGGAGTTGCAGGTCCCAAAAGTCTTGTGCCGGGCGTCCTTTGTGGGGAGGCTGAAGATGGCCCGGAGAATCTGGGTATAGGACACGAGAATAAAAATCACATCCAGGCTCATCACTGAGAATTGCACAAAGAGGCCGTAGTAACTACTGACGTGGGTGTCGCCGCAGGCCAGATTCACCATGGCTATATGGGAGCAGTACGGCTGAGGAATGATGTTGGTTCTGCAATATGACCACTGTCTCAACAGGAAGGGATAGGGCAGTATGAACATGCCGCCACGCATCACCATGGCAAGGCCGATCTTCGCCACCACGGGGTTTGTCAGTCTGGTTGAATGTCTCAGGGGGTCGCAGATGGCCACGTAGCGATCAAAAGCCATGGCCACGAAGATCCCAGACTCCATCACTGAGAAGCAGTGAAAGACATAAAGCTGAGTGAGGCAGGCACTGAAACTGATCTCCCTAGAATTAAACCAGAATATTGCCAGCATTTTGGGCAGGATGGCCGTAGACATGACCAGGTCGGTGACGGCCAGCATGCAGAGGAAATAATACATGGGCCGATGGAGGCTCTTCTCCATCTTCACGATGAACAGGATGGTGAAGTTACCCAGGATGGCTATTGAATATATAGTGCAGAAGGGGATGGAGATCCAGACATGGGCTGCCTCCAGGCCAGGAATGCCCAGCAGGATGAAGGTGGAGGGGTTGGTGAAGTCGCTTATATTGGAATCTGACATGGAGTAGGGGAGAAAATGTCCTACTCTGAGGCAGAACTGTGTCTCCTTCATGTGCCGTACGTTTCACTACATTCCTGTATGTGCGCAGAGTCCAGGGTGATGGTTGCGGTACAAAAGCCTGGATGGAGAGACAATGTTAACATGAATGCTACATTCACTACTGGAGGATGTTCTCATGGGTGAAGCAAATTGGTTGCTCTTCACACACTGAAAAATAACATTTTCATTACTCAGATAAATTAATTATGTACAATTGATCCTACTAATGCCAATTCCATATTTTATGTTACTCCAGGTGTCAATAATGTGTCGTGATGTGGGAAACATTAATAGGCACCAGCAGGACAAAATGAGTATGGCTACGGGCTATCCATTATTGTTCCCTAATGCAATGAAAGCCAGGCTAGAAAGTGCATACTGTAGGGAGTTCGGACATTCAGCCGGTGGCAAAAATCTGAGTGTGGACAAAAAGCAAACCTTTGCCAAGACATGTGCTAGGAAACATCCCACCTAGAATAGAGAGCAGGGAAAAGACCACAGTGTCATTTAGAGCAGTTCCTTGGAAACACCTGCTCATTTGAAACTTTGGCCAAAACAAATACAATCTTGGGCTCCATAAGGAATGGGATGGAGAATAACCTGCTCTGGACAGACGCTCGCGTTTGGTCACCCAGTGTCCATAAAGGATACAGCAGATATAAAAGGGGCTTATGAGACACTTCGTGCTTCAAAAGGGCTAATTCCAGAAAGCTGAGGCAAATTAGCAGAAGAATTGATTAGGAGGACAATTTAGGTGGAAACCTTTGAATGAAAAATGGGAGTTTTATAAGAAGAGATAGAAGGCAAAAATTGGCAGGGGGAGTAATATGTAACAAAAGGGGGAAAAGGGAAAATAGGTAGAAAATATCTCAGAGTGGAAGTTATTAAAATTAATGAGGGACGATAAAAATATCATGGAAATATCGATGATTTGCGGATCAGAAAAAGAAGGTAATTAAGTATATTATGAATGAAAGAAATCCTCGAAAATGTTTAGGATAATTGCTAAAGGGAGAAAGGAACGTCTTTATGTTGGAGAAAAAATAAATGTTTAAAGAAATAATTTTCTTCCGCATTAGGAAAGAAGCCCACATAAGGAGATGAAAAGCAGATGTCAATGGGCCATTGTCAGTGAATGGAGGTGTTTCTAGTGGGGTTCCGCAGGGATCAGTTCTAGGCCTGATGCTATTCAACATTTTAATCAATTATCTGGAAGCAAATAGAAAATCACTGCAGATAAAATTGTGGCTGACCCAAAAATTGGCAGAGTGGTTCCAATGAGGAGGCTGAGGCAGGCATGCCAACTGACCTGGAGTATCTGGTGTGCTGTGCCCATACAAACAAAATGTTCTAATACAGTCACATGCAAAGTTAGATTCTCAGAACAGGGAACGCGGTCACGACCCTTCGACTAGGGCACTGTATTATGGAACACAGTGACCCGGGAAAGGATTTAAGAGTCACTGTGGAGCTCCCAGTGGGAGGCTGTGGCCAAAAGAGCTGATGCGGTCTTTGGATGCTGTCAAGGCTAAATCCCCACTCTGTCACTTTGAGTGCAGAAGCTAGGGGCCTGCAAGGTTTCTTAAAATTAATACGTCCCATTCCAGGCTTGTATTATACTCCCAAGGTTAAATCTTTTCTCTCACCTTGGCTGGTTAAACGCTGCCACCACCCAAATGCAAAAAATAAATACCCTTGGACCCAGGAAGGAACACTTGGGAATTTGTCCCTGTGGAGTGCCCTCAAGCCCTTTCACTCCCTCTCCCGGGAAGAGCTGAGAAAGAAAACAAAGGACATGAGCCGTTCTACCAGCTAAACAACAACATGCACAAACCTCTTAGGACACCAAAAATCCAATCCTGATCTTAAAAAAGGAAAATTTTATTAAAAACAATAAAGGAAAAAAATACATTTGGAACTTACACTTCTGCTAGATTTTAAAAGAAACAATTACAACAATCAAGCACCCAAACTAGCTTACTTGGGGGTTCAGCTTATAGGTTACAAACAAACAAAAGCATCTAGGGTTAGCACACAGGAGATCATCGAATCATAGAAGATCAGGGTTGGAAGGGACCTCAGGAGGTTCTAGTCCAACCCCCTGCTCAAAGCAGGACCAACCCCAACTAAATCATCCCAGCCAGGGCTTTGTCAAGCCTGACCTTAAAAACCTCTAAGGAAGGAGATTCCAACTCCTCCTTATCAACAAACCAAATAAATAAATAAAATGAATCACGTCTATTCAAAGACGTCCTGTCCAATAATATCTTCTAGGTATAGAAGATTAATGTTTATGCCTGGCTCAAGCCTTATACAATTTTCCTGCTGCCCTCTGTTCCCCTCCTTCCCAGAGACACAACAGACAGCCAAAGGACAGGTTTTTGTTCCCCATTTTAAAAAGTTCTAGCCCTCCCTCTATGTTAAAAATTCTCTCTCTCTCATTGGCTCTTTTGCTCAGGCGTCCTCTCCTTTTCCTTTACCGGGAAACTTTGTTAACCCTTTACAGGTAAAGCAAGCAGAGAACAGACACCAAGAGGGACTTTATAGGTAACTGGCTGGCTGGGTGTCCATAAAAGGAAGCTACCCCCCGCCCCTTTATTTATCACAGATTCATAAACATGGGGTTGGTGAGTTAGAGCACTGGAGGGATTTTACCTCAGCACGTGGCATTAGTGAAAACTGACTCTCTCCAGACCTGGTGTTCACATTTATAAAAGGATGTTGAAAAATTGGAGAAAGTGCAGGAAAGAGCCACATAAATGATAGGAAGCTGCAGAAAATGCTGGAGAGTGAGAGACTTAAATACCTTCATCTATTTATCTTAAATAGTAAGAACCTGCTCTGTAATCTAGTGGAGAAAGACAGAGCAAGGCCCAAATCTAAAAGCTGAAGCCAGACAAATTCTTGTGAGAAATAAGGTCCAAAGGTTTATTACTGAGGCTAATTAACCATTGGGACAAACTGCAAAGGGAAGTGGTGGACCCTCCAGCTCCCCATGTCTACAGATCGAGACTGGATGCTTTTCTGGAAGATCTGCTTGACGGCTTGTCTAACTTTCAAATGCAACAGCCATGGTGACGTAGCACTTCAGTTCTAGACGCTACTTGAACAGACCACGGGGATTCTCCCATCTGCATAGGTAATCCACCTCCCTGAGATGTGATAGGAAGGTTAATGGAAGAATTTGTCCATCCACCTCATGCTGTGAACATGGGGGTTAGGTTGATATAGCTACATCTCTCAGGGGATTGGATTTCCCTTGCTGTTTCAGAAAAGGCAAATGCAACGTTAGGTTGTATTGGCGGAGGTATTGCATGCAAGTCCCAGTAAGTGATTGTACTGCTCTATTCAAATCTGCTTAGGCCACAGTAGGAGTACTGCATCCTATTTTGGACACTGCTGTATAGAAAGGATGTAGAGAATCTGTAAATGGTCCAGAGGCTAGTGAGAAAGAGGTTGAAGGGGATGGAATGAAAGCCATATGAGCCAGCTTAAATAAATGGGTGTATTTAGTTTGGAAAAGAGAGAATGTGGGTGATAAAGTGGCCATAAGAAAGATCGAGGAAAAGCTTTTGTCTCTTGCTGCAGAGTGCAGGAGAAGAGACAATGGTTTCAAATCTCAGGAAAATTTTCCTAACCGTAAGAACAGGAGGACAATGAAAGAGACGACTCTAGAATTTGTGGAGGCTCCTTCACTAGATATTTTGCAGAGCTGTGTGGATAGCCATGTGCCTGGGATGGTTTAGATCAACACATCCTGCATCTTAGCACGGGGTCAGACTTGCTAACTGTTGCATTCCCTTCTCACCCTGTGACTCTATGTTTCTAAAATGTAAAATCCTACTGTGGGCCAGGTCTTAATCAAACACGAATTACGGAGCTCAATACAGGGGCGGCAACTGGGTGAAATGTAATGACCTGTATTATAGAGGAGGACGATCTAATTGTCCCTTCTCACCTTAAACCCCATGAATCTATCAATATAAAAATAGATTAGCCATTTATATTTACTGTGTCTCAGAACAGACGAACAAGGGAAAATCCAATTAGATTGAAGGTATAACACTGATAAAATAATTTTTTTTAACATTATACCTATTTGGACTGTGGAACTCCTTGCCATAGACATAATTGGAGCCAAGAGCTGAATGGGATTCAAAAATTGATTGGCCGTCAGAGGTGCTGCTGGTGGCATCCTCTTTAGTTGAGGCGGTCTGACACCTTCAATTAGAAGACCTCATTATCATTTGCTTATAAGTTTGATAAACTTTAAGAGTTTGGACTGAAATTTCCCACACTGGGTGTCTGCTTCCAGCTGAATTGTTTCTTGAAAGTCTGTGGCTTAACATTTCAGCTGACTACTCGAAAGAAGCTAGGAGAGAAGACCTCCATGCTTTCCAGCAGATTCAAATCAGGTAGAAGCCTCCCCTCCCCACATTAGAGCATGCCAGGATGCCAGTGCCCAGTAAGGTCTGGGGACTTGAAGCAGGGAGGCCCTAGGAGCCCGGATGCCTGGGTTCTGCTAGGAGGGGAGTGGGGTACGTAGGAGGTACTGGGAGCCAGGACACCTGGGTTCTGCTCAGAGGGGAGTGGGATTCAGGGGCTTGGAACGGGTAGAGGCTTGGAGTCAGGATGCCTGGGTCCTGCTGGGAGGGCAGGGGGGGGTCTGTGGGAGGGGCTGGGCCAATCTCTCAAAATTGGGTGAATGGGGAACCAAACAGATAGATACTTGGAGAGAAAATATCATATTGCCTCTATATAAATCCATGGTACGCCGACATCTTCAATAGTGCATATAGATGTGGTCGCCCCATCTCAAGATATATTGGAATTGGAAAAGGTTCTGAAAAGGGCAATAAAAATGATTTGGGGTATAGAATGACTTAAGTATGAGGAGACATTATTAAGAGTAGGACTTTTCAGCTTGGAAAAGAGATGGCTAAGGGGAGATATAATTGAGGTCTAAAAAATCATGACTGGTATAGAGAAAGTGGAAAAGGAAATATTGTTTACTATGTCTCATAAAACAAAAACAAGGGGTCACAAAATAAAATTAATAGGCAGCATGTTTAAAACAAATAAAAGGAAGTATTTTTTCGCACAACACTCAGTCAACCTGTGGAACTCTTTGCAGGGAATGTTGTGAAGGCCAAGACTATAACAGGATTTTAAAAAGAACTAGATAAATTCATGGAGAATAGGTCCATCCATGGCTATTAGCCAGGCTGGGCAGGGATGGAGTCCCTAGTCTCTTTTTGCCAGCAGCTGGGAAAGGGCAACAGGGGATGGATCTCTTGATGATTCCCTGTTCTGTTCATTCCTTCGGGGGCACCTGGCTCTGGCCACTGTTGGTAGACAGGATACTGAGTGAGATGGACCTATGGTCTGACCCAGCATGGCCCTATGTTCTTATGTTAACAGCCAGAGCCCTGAAATGCCAGAGGAGGAAGTGACAGTCTCTGTGCATTAACACACACCTGGCTTCTGAGGTCTTTACTCAGTTCTTACTCCAAAGGGAGTTTTGCCTAAACAGATTCTGAGCAAAGTAGCATCAGCCTCAGCCTAAGAATTTGGCCTTGTATTGTACACATACTAAAACCTTCCATCCTGAACGATTCCCTGTGCCACTGAAATGCAGCCACCTCGGGGCCGGGGGCAATCACCTGTGACAAGGGCCCTGGGATATTTAATGGCTGTGCAGTGCGAAAAGGACAATAGACTTACCCTGTATCTCCTCAACCGATGTTCCACTAGGTTTGTCGAGCAGGTGAGCTCCTCAGCAAGAGATGGGAACCTGTGAACCCTGAGATGGAAGCGTCCTCCCTGGGAATCCCCCTCAGGTAGCCGTGTCCTGCACCTCACCCCAGGATCTGCAGCAGCATCCCACACCCAGAGCCGACGCTGTGGTTTGAGCTCTTTATAATATAGCTCTTTGCAATCCCAGTGGGCTTCATTTGGCCGCTAGGAGAAAAGTCACATCTGGGTGTAAACAGGCTGGACACTGGAGACACTCTAGCTAATGTCTCTGTTTCCCTTTCTGTCCTTCTTTGCTCTGTATCCAGGTTTTGGAGTAAACAGTAATTAAGAGACCTTCCCAAAGAGAGATGAGAACTCTTGGGCTCTGTGCTGAGTGAGAGAGGAATTGGCTGTGCCATGTATTTGTTCATTTTTTAAAAATTATAGTCGATTAGGAAGAAAACTAGGGATAATGCCTAGATCTGTATACCCTGTAAATGCCCAGGATGGCTGGTTGGATAGTAGACAGACAGATCTGGAGAAATATCATAGAATTATAGAATATCAGGTTTGGAAGGGACCTCAGGAGGTCATCTAGTCCAACACCCTGCTCAAAGCTGGACCAACCCCAACTAAATCATCCCAGCCAGGGCTTTGTCAGGCCTGACCTTAAAAACCTCTAAGGGAGGAGATTCCACCACCTCCCTAGGTAACCCATTCCAGTGCTTCACCACCCTCCTAGTGAAAAAGGTTTGCCTAATATCCAAACTAAACCTCCCCCACTGAAACTTGAGACTATTACTCCTTGATCTGTCAACTGTTACCACTGAGAATAGTTTACAACTATCCTCTTTGGAACCCCCTTTCAGGTAGTTGAAAGCAGCCATCAAATCCCCCCTCACTCTTCTCTTCTGTACGCTAAACAATCCCAGTTCCCTCAGCCTCTCCTCATAAGTCATGTGCTCCAGCCCCCTAATCATTTTTCTTGCCCTCCGTTGGACTCTTTCCAATTTATCCACATCCTTCTTGTAGTGGGGGGCCCAAAACTGGACACAATACTCCAGACGAGGCCTCACCAAAGCAGAATAGAGGGGAATGATCATGTCCCTTGATCTGCTAGCAATGCCCCTTCTTATACAGCCCAAAATGCTGTTAAACTTCTTCGCAACATGGGCACACTGTTGACTCATATCCAGCTTCTCATCCACTGTAACGCCTAGGTCCTTTTCCGCAGAACTGCTGCATAGATACTCGGTCCGTAATCTGTAGCATTGGAGGGAGGAATAGCTCAGTGGTTTGAGCATTGGCCTACTAAACCCGTGGTTGTGAGTTCAATCCTTGAGGGCCATTTAGGGATCTGGCCCAAAAATTGGGTATAGTTCCTTGACTCACCTGGTGTTCAAGGTAAGTCACTCTGTTTAGGCCTATTTCACACTTTATAGCCTTAACAGTTAGTCCTGCCTCTCGTATGCGTTCGAAGACCTTCTGGAGATGCTCCAGGTGTTCGGCCCATGAGTCAGAGAATATTGCCACATCGTCAAGATAGGCAACTTCAGATTTTCCCAATCCTGCTAGGAGACTATCTACAAGTTTCTGGAATGTGGCGGGTGCATTCCGCAGCCCGAAAGGGAGCACATTAAATTCATACAGCCCGACATGGGTGATGAAGGCTGACCTTTCCTTGTCGGATTCATCTAGCGGTACCTGCCAGTACCCCATGGTTAAGTCTAAGGTGGAGATGAACTGGGCACGTCCCAGTTTCTCCAATAGTTCATCTGTGCGAGGCATTGGATAGTTGTCTGGGAAAGTCACAGCATTTAGTTTATGGTAGTCCTCGCAAAAGTGCATTTTCCCATCCGGTTTGGGGACTAAAACCACTGGAGAGGCCCATGCACTCCTAGAGGGGCGGATTATACCCATCTGTAGCATGTCTTGAACCTCCCGTTCTATAGCTGTTTTGGCGTGAGGAGCCACTCGGTAAGGTTGGGCTCTAATTGGGTGGCCATTACCTGTGTCAATGGAGTGGTATGCCCGTTCGGTCAGTCCTGGGGTGGCTGAGAACATCGGTGCGAATTTAGTGCACAGCTCCTGGATTTGCTGGCGCTGCATACGTCCGAGGGTCATTGAGAGGTTCACCTCTTCCACGCCACCGTCACTTTTTCCTTCATAGTAGACACCTTCAGGCCACTCAGCGTCTTCTCCTTCCTGAGCAGTAAACTGACAAACCTTCAATTCTCGGGGGAAAAAAGGCTTTAGAGAATTAACATGGTACACTTTAGGCTTGAGAGTCGAGGTGGGGAATGCTATGAGATAGTTAACAGCTCCAAGGCACTCTTGGACCGTAAATGGCCCTTCCCATGATGCTTTCATCTTATGGGCCTGGAGCGCCTTCAAGACCATGACTTGGTCCCCTACTTTAAAAGAACGCTCTCTGGCATGTTTATCATACCAGGCCTTTTGCTCTTCCTGAGCCTCTTTTAGGTTTTCTCTAGCAAGGACTAAAGAGTCTCGGAGGGTGTTTTGTAGGTTTCTCACAAAGTCGAGAATGTTAGCTCCCGAAGAAGGCGTAAACCCCTCCCATTGCTGTTTCACCAACTGTAATGGCCCTTTAACCTCGCGGCCATACACATGTTCAAATGGTGAAAACTCTAAACTGGGTTGTGGTACAGCCCTGTAGGCAAAGAGCAACTGCTGTAACACTAGGTCCCAATCGTTGGAGTGCTGATTTATGAATTTACGTATCATGGCTCCCAAAGTTCCATTAAACGTCTCCACCAGGCCATTTATTTGATGGTGGTAAGGGGTGGCAACCAAGTGGTCCACCCCATGAGCTTCCCACGGGCTTTTCATGCTCCCTGCCAAGAAATTAGTTTCCGAATCAGTAAGGATGTCGGAGGGCCAACCTACCCTGGCAAAAATCTCTGTTAATGCCTGGCATACACTTTTAGCCCGGGTGTTGCTTAGAGCTACTGCTTCTGGCCATCGGGTGGCAAAATCCATGAAAGTCAGTATGTACTGCTTTCCTCTGGGTGTCTTTTTCAGGAAAGGACCCAGAATATCCATAGCTACCCGCTGAAATGGAACTTCAATTAAGGGGAGTGGCTGGAGAGGGGCTTTGACCTGGTCTTGGGGTTTGCCCACCCTTTGGCACACCTCACAAGACCGGACATAGGTAGAAACATCCTTGCCCATTCCCTCCCAGTGGAATGACCTCCCCAAACGGTCTTTGGTCCTGTTCACCCCAGCATGGCCACTAGGATGATCATGGGCTAAGCTCAAGAGCTTTACCCGGTACTTAGTTGGAACCACCAACTGTATCTGAGGATGCCAGTCTTCCTGGTGTCCACCAGAAAGAGTTTCCTTGTATAAAACTCCTCTTTCTACAACAAACCAGGATGGATTAGAAGAGCTGAGAGGTGGTAGGTTGCTCCGTCCCACCGTCCAACTTCTCGGGAGGCTTTCATCTGCTTCCTGCTCGGTTTGGAACTGTTCCCTCGATGCTGGAGACATCAGTTTGTCACTGGATTGTGGACTTGGGCTGGGTTCCTCTGGAAGCGATGTAGGTGATGGGTTGTTTCCGTTGACTGTGAACCGCTCTCCGCTGGTGCACAATGTGGTAATTCAGGCTCTGGCTGAGCCTCTTGTATGGAGTTATCGCCTGCTGCTGCCATTGCAGGCTCGGTGGTGCCCTCGGGTGTTGGCACTGTAGATGGGGTTGCAAGCGCTGGACTAAGTTCTGGCAATGGTTCTGATGTTGGTTGCTTCAGCAGTTCGGGTTCCAAGACTGGCTTGGGTCGGGTTTCTGTAATTGGATCTACGACGGCTGTTGCAATCGTTGGCAGGGTATCCCGTTCCACCACCTCTATCTGGGTCTCTGGTAGTACAGACGGGGTTCTGGTGGAAGTCTCAGGAACAGAGCTAGGTGTGACAGCTGCTTAGCCTGACTGTGGGTGACCATTCCCACCTTCTTGGGTAGCTTCACACAATTGGCCAAGTCTCCCCGCAGCAGCATGGGAATGGGATAATTATCATAGACTGCAAAAGTCCAATTTCCTGACCAGCCCTTGTACTGGACAGGCAACACAGCTGTAGGTAAATCAAAAGAGTTGGACTTGAAGGGTTGAATTGTCACTTGTGCCTCTGGGTTGATTAAGCTGGGGTCCACTAAGGATTGGTGGATAGCGGACACTTGTGCTCCAGTGTCCCTCCACGCTGTAACCTTCTTCCCGCCCACACTCACCGTTTCCCTTCGCTCCAAGGGTATCTGGGAGGCATCTGGGCCTGAGGACCTTTGGTGTGACCCCGGTGCAATGAACTGTACTCTGCTGGGGTTCTTGGGGCAGTTGGCCTTCAAATGCCCCAATTCTTTACATTTAAAACATCACCCTGCTGACTGGTCAGTGGAGTGAGGTGGGTTGCTGGAGAATAGTGTGGTGGGGCAATAAGGTGTCTGGGGTTTTCCATGTGGGGCCTTGGGCTGCCCCTGGTGATGTGGTGTGGTCTCGGGTTTATCTTTCTGGTATCTCCCCAAACTACGAAGAGGGTTGTTCCTCTTGGCTTCCTGCACCCCTTGTGTGCCAAATTTCCTTGCCCCTTTGCTGATCTGGGACTGTTCGTATTGATCAGCATAAGCAGCAAGACTGTCTGCTGAGTCCATTTTCTTATCCCATAAACACTGTTTTATATCATCATTGGACATATTCAGGAATTGTTCCTGAGCCATCAAATCACACACTCCTTCAAAGCTAGTAACACACCTTCCGTTGACCCCTTTATTTAACAGATCCTTTATCTGGTTTACATAAGCTACATTACTTAGTCCAGGCCCTCGGATAAGGGTTTGAAATTTTACTCTGTAAATTTCAGGTGTAACTTGAAATTGTTTTAAAACCAAATTCTTGAATTTCTTATAGTCAGAAGCCTCAACAATAGGCATCTTACTGAATATGTCCAGAGCCCTTCCAGTCTTCTTTGCTACCAATGTGGTCATTTTGTGAGCATCAGGAATGTTATGGAGTGTGCATAATCTCTCAAAGGTGAGAAAATATTCAGCAATATCACGGGATTCATCATACTGTGGACATAGTCGCTCCCATTAGTGGATTGTTGGGGAAGAATTGTTAGTGTTATCCGGTAGATTCCGCTCCATCCTGGCCTTCTCCTTCTCCAGGGCATGCTTCCTCTCTCTCTCCTTCTCCTCCATAGCATACTTCCTCTCTCTTTCTTTCTCCTCCTGAGCATATTTCCTCTCTCTTTCCTTTTCATCAATCTCCATCTGTCTAAGTTGTAGCAGTCTTGCATGTTCTTTATCTTTCTCATTGGCTTGCAGTCTAGCTAGCTCCAGTTTAGTAGCTGTTTCACTTGCAGTCATTTTAGCCTTTCTGTGTTTAATCTTGCTTAAACCGAAAGAGTTAGAAAGAAAAAAATACTTGCTTGGGTTTTCCCTGTAGGAGGTTAACTATCTGCTTTCATATGTAGATACTCTAGCTCCTAGCAGCTTAACCCCTCCCCCGTCCCTATTTCCAAGCAGCTACAGGGAAGAGCCAGAGAGAAGAAAAAAACTTCTAAACTCCCTGAGTCTGGTACAAAAAAAACTCTGGTTCAATATATCCCACCGCTCTGCCACCATTGTCAGGGCTCCCTCCCCACTCTGAACTCTAGGGTAAAGACGTGGGGACCCACATGAAAAGCTCCTAAGCTTGTTTCTACCAGCTTAGGTTAAAACCCCCAAGGTACAAAATTCCCTGCACCCTGAGAAATGCTTCTCTCACTGCCATCATCAAGTGTTTTAAACAGGAATCCGGGAAAGGAACCACTTCAAGTTCCCCTTCCCCCCAAAATACCTTCTCAAGCCCGTACACCCCCTGTCAGGGTTCCCTCCCCACTCTAAACTCTAGGGTAAAGACGTGGGGACCCGCATTCAGAGCCCCTAAGCATATTTTACCAGCTTAGGGTAAACCCCCCCAAGGTACAAAATTCCCTGCACCCCGAGAAATGCTTCTTGCTGCCACCATCAAATGTCTAACAGGAATCCAGGAAAGGAATCACTTGAACTTCCCTCCCCCCCAAAATGCCCCCTCAAGCCGTACACCCCCTTTCCTGGGGAAGCTTGAGAACAATCTCCCAACCAATTGGTTACACAGTGATCTAAAAACCCACCCCCTGGGTTTTAACACTATAGAAAACAGTCAACTTCTTAAAAGAAGGATTTTATTAAACATAAAGAAGGTAAAATCATCTCTGTAAAATCAGGATGGTAACTATTTCACAGGGCACTATATTTCCAAACTCAGAGAGATTTCCCCCTCTGGACAAAACCTTAACGTTACAGAAAACCATGAATACCTCCCCCCCCCCTTGCCCTTTCTAACACAGGGAATACACCAAGCAAAATAAACATAAATCTATATGCTATGCTATCTAAACTTACTTCAGAAAAGGGAGGTTTGATTTTCTGTAGGTTCCTTCTGTCTTCCAAGATCACTCTCTCTCAGACAAAGACACTCACTAAAACCTTCCCCCCTCCCAAAGTTTGAAAGTATCTTGTCCCCTTATTGGTCAGAGCCCAGCCAGGTCAGGTGTCAGTCTGGCTACCTGCATTTCTTAACCCTTTACTGGAAAGAGGATTTTATTGCACTGCATCAGACCCTCTCCCCCTTCCCTTCATATTTATGACACCCCCTTTCCTGGGGAGCTTGAGAAAAATCTCCTAACCCAATTGGTTACACAGTGATCTAAAAACCTACCCCCGGGGTTTTAGAATCATAGAAAACAGTCAGCTTCTTAAAATAAGGATTTTATTAAAACAAAGAAGGTAAAATCATCTCTGTAAAATCAGGATGGTAACTATTTTACAGGGTACTCAATTTCCAAACTCAGAGGGACTCCCCCTCTAGACAAAACCTTGAAGTTACAGAAAAAACAGGAATAACCCCTCCCTCTAACACAGGGAAAGCTACCAAGCAAAACAAACAGAAACCTACTCGCAATGCTGACTAAACTTACTTTAGAAAAGTGAGGTTTGGTGAGAAGATGACTGGTTGAGGACATTGATTTTCTGCAGGTCCTTCTTGTCTCCCAAGATAACTCTGACTCAGACAAAGAGCCACACACACCTTCCTCCCTCCCAAGATTGTATCTTGTCCCCTTATTGGTCAGATGCCAGCCAGGTCAGGTGTCAGTCTGGCTACCTGCCTTTCTTAACCCTTTACTGGTAAGAGGATTTTATAGCACTGCATCCGAACCTCTCCCCCTTCCCTTTCTATCTATGACAGGATCGCTTTGGGAGCCACTAGGAAATAGGTAGGGGAGCAGGATCAATGGCTTATTGTAAAGGGGCGGGGGCATTTAGGGGTAATGTATATGGGATATGGGGTATTCTGTTGGGAATTTGTGAAGTCCTGCAATTTAGCACTAGGAGGCAAAATCCTTCCAGTATATGACCCAGTTATGAACTAATATAAACTGCCACCTGGACTATGGTGCAGCAATGGATGAGTGGTCTTAATCTTTGCAAACAATTGAACCAGCACCTACTACCCCATGACGTACCAAGTACTTGAAATGGTTTGGAGAATGCCAAACTTCACTGTGGATATTCAATGGACACACAATATGGACAAGAGTACACCAGGGTTACAAGAGCAACTTGCTGCAAGCGCCAACAGTTGAACACACTTACAATGCACACTACAGGATGGTGCTGACAAACTTTTAACTCTATGAAAGGAGGAGAAGCCGTGTTTTTGGTGGTGGCCAGGATGTTTTTGGTGGTGGCCACCATACTGCAGTGGTCAGTACTCTTGGTGTTGCTCTGGATTATCATAGCAGCTGGTGTCTTGTTAACTGCATTTGTGTATACATTGCATATGGAGATGATCAAGTGGGGCACAACCCCCTAAAGAACAGCCACCAATTGTAACCTATAAGTAATGTTGTAAGCCCTCTCCCCCGGTGTACAGTACTAAACAACCTGGACACAACCTTCTCGGGCCCGCTATAATGTGAGGTCTGGAACAGTAATTGGAATAGGCGTGGTATGCCCGTATGAGAGAAGGTGCAGGGCATTGTACTATACATGGGGCAGTGAGACAGAGGAGCATCAACACCTTCCACCTTGAAGCCTGGCCCCCTCAGGAAGTGTGTCGCCATATGTCCTCTGCTTTTCCAGGGATACCTGGGCAGGAGGATCCCAAAAGAAAAAAGAAATGGGGGTGGAGTGTTAGGATATAGATATTCAGGCCTGTCTTTAAAGGCCTGTACTTTAAGAATTTAGTTATATGTTTATCATTTAGCTAGTTATAGAGATATAAAAGAAAGAATCTGTGTACGGGCCTTCTCTCACTGTGACAGTCTGAGGCCCTGTTCTTAATCTAAGGCCCTTAGCTAAACAGTGGGAGCAGCCATAAGCTGGAAAGCGAACGGTCCCATCCTAACACATTTCAAACAAGTCACATTGAAATAAGGCAATCTGGGACTGTTAGAAAGGTGATCCGATCTATCACCTCCAGAGAAAGGGAAGAGCCTAGAAGATGTAAAAGGAAATTTAGTTTGATAGTTTTCTGTTTGGTAAAAACTCACTTATCAAAAGACATAGTTGGGAAACCCTCATGTCGTTACAGATGTAGTTGTGAAATCCTCACTTCTGTATTGTTTTGTCATTACAGTTCCCATTTTGCTATTGTTTATTTACATGGTCTCTGTCTGGTTCTATCATTGGTTCTGTCTGCTGTATAAGTAATGTTGCTAGGTGAAGGTTAATTAGGGTAGTAGGATATAATAGGATAGAGAATTATGTTACAATATGTTAGGGTTGATTAGGTAAATTTCAGTAAAATGACTGGTTAAGGTATAGCTGAGAATATTGCTATATAAATTAGGGGCAAACAGGAAGTAAATTGGGATTTGAAAATGAAGAAAAAGGAACTTGGATTTAAGCTTGCTGGAAGTTCACCTCAATAAACACAGAATTGTTTGCACCTTCGGACTTCAGCTATTGTTGCTTTCTGTTCATCTTAGAAGGACAAGGGAAGTGAGAGGGTGAAGGAATAAGCCCTCTAACTAACCATTTCTTCAGAAGGAAACAAGTCCTGTCTTAAAGAGACAGAGTTCATTTCCAAAAACCCATCAGAAAGAAATTCCTGAAAAATCAGCGCCTAGATTAGGGAACTCCCCGTCACCGCGCTGTCCGTCCCCTTGATGTCAGTTGTGTGACTGCTCCTCTCCGGGAGTCCATGCCACAGTTTTCTCTCAAAGCCTGAGCCACAAGATTGAGTACCTGGGTGCACAGAGGCTGAGCCAGCCATTCTGTCCTGGGTCGCCTCTCTCAAGTGACCAGTGACGAGACATTCCTCTTCTCCCACTGCAGACGCTCCCCGGGTTATGCAAGATCCAACGTATGCAAATTCGCACTTACGGAAAAAGTTCCACTAGACAGAAATAGGATTTTAGAATTGCAGAAATTTTTCCATAACTTATGCAAAATTTGAGTAACGCAAAGCATTCTGGAATGGAACGATTGCTTAAGTCAGGGGGCGTCTGTATTCCTACCCCCCAGTTTCCTTCTCTTCTCCCTCAAGACACAAACCCCTGTGCTCTCTAGGGTGGGATTTATCCCCTGCTCAGCTGTGAAGGGCTCACAGCTAACAGCCTGGACAGTTGTGTCACTGACAGGCGCTCCACCTCCCTCCCTTCCTGAGGTTATGTTGCCTCCTGCTACAAAGTCAGAGTAACCCTCCTCCACCTCCTCAGTGATTTCTACATTTCCATCCCCCTTATCTGGGCTCCCATCTGGGACACATCTTCCTGTGCTCCCTATCATGGCATTTATCCCTGGCTTAGCTGCAACGTGGGCATTTTCCTCCAAGACAGGCAATAGAGTCTCCTCCCCACGCTGAGGAGCCGCTGCCTTCAGCTGCAGGGCAGGAGTTTGCCTCAACCACCACCCACCCCTGGAGGCATGAACCTCCCCCCTGCTCAGCTGCGCACTGCTTTTGTGAGCATCGTAATCACCTCATGCATTATCCTGCAGTATGTGCAAAGCCTGACTAGGATCCGCCAGAACGAGGACAATTGTGAGAAGAACATGCACACAGATGTTCCTGAAAGCACAGGATGTGGCAATTGGAATATCATGGTGGCATTGGGGCATGTTGATACAGTGGAACGCCGATTCTGGGCCGGCAAACAGGCATAGACTGGTGGGACCACATAGTTTTGCAGGTGTGGGATGATTCCCAGTAGCTGCAAAATATTTGCATGCATAAGGCCACTTTCCTGGAACTTTGTGAGTTGCTTTCTCCCACCCTGAAGTGCAGGAATACCAAGATGAGACCTGCCCTTACAGTTGAGAAGCGAGTAGAGATCGCCCTGTGGAAGCTTGCAACGCCTGATTGCTACAGGTCAGTCGGGAAACAATTCAGAGTGGGCAAATCAACCATGGGGGCTGCTGTGATCCAAGTAGCCAAGGCAATCAATAACCTTCTCCTAAGAATGGTAGTGACTCTGGGAAATGTGCAGGTCATAGTGGATGGCTTTGCTGCAGTGGGGTTCCCTAACTGTGGTGAGGCCATAGACAGAATACACATCCCTATCTTAGCACCATACCACCTTGCCAAACAGTACATACACCCGAAGGGGTACTTCTCAATGGTGCTGCAAGCACTGGTGGAGCACAAGGGCCATTTCACTGACATCAATGTGGGAGGGTCGGGAAAGATGCATGACACTTGCACCTTTTGGAACTCCAGGTTTTTCTAAAAGCTGCAAAAAGGAACTTTCTTCCCAGACCAGAAAATTACCATTGGGGATGCTGAAATGCCAATAGTGATCCTTGTAGACCCAGCCTACCCGTTGCTCCCATGGCTCATGAAGCCGTGCACAGGCAGCTGGACAGCAGTAAGGAGCAGTTTAACCATAGGCTGAGCAAATGCAGAATGGTGGTAGAATGTGTCTTTGGACGTTTAAAAGCCCGCTGGTGCTGTTTGCTGACTAGGTTAGACCTCAGCGCAACCAATATTCCCATTGTTATTGATGCTTGCTGTGTGCTCCATAGTATCTGTGAGTGTAAGGGGGAGACATTTATGGCAGGGAGGGAGGTTGGGGCAAATTGCCTGGTGGCCAATCTTGTACAGCCAGATACCAGGGGAATTAGAAGAGCACAGATAGGCATGCTGCTCATCAGAGAGGCTTTAAAAAACAGTTTAATGACTGGCCAGGCTACAGTGTGACACTTGTCTGTGTGTTTGTTCTTGATGCAAAGCCACCCCTGGGTCTGTGTTCTCTCTTGCGACTTAAGAGAGGGACCAGACAGTAATTCATCTCATAGCATCCCCCACCTCAACTCTCAAGACTAAAGTGTACCATGTTAATTCTCTAAAGCCCTTTTTTTCCAGAGATTTAAAGGTTTGCCAGGTTAAAGCCCATGGAGGAGATAACACTGAGTGGTCTGAAGGTGTCTACTACAAAGAAAAAAGTGATGGTGGCGTGGAAGAGGTAAACCTCTCAATGACTCTCGGACGTATGCAGCAGCATCAGATCATGGCATACCACTCCATTGACACAGGTAATGCCCACCCAATTAGAGCCCAACCTTAACGAGTGGCTCCTCACACCAAAACTGCTATAGAATGGGAGGTCCAGGACATGCTACAGATGGGTGTAATCCGACCCTCTCGCAGTGCATGGGCATCTCCAGTGGTGCATGCGCATCTTAACCAAGATGTCGTTGCAGGTACCGCTAGATGAATCCACCAAGGAAAGGTCAGCCTTCATCACTCATGTCGGGCTATATGAATTTAATGTGCTCCCTTTTGGGCTGAGAAATGCACCCGCCACATTCCAGAAACTTGTAGATAGTCTCCTAGAGGGATTGGGAAAATCTGAAGTTGCCTATATTGACGATGTGGCAATATTTTCTGACACTCAGGCCTACACCTGGAGCATCTCCAAAAGTCTTCGAGCGCATAAGGGAGGCAGGACTAACTGTTAAGGCTAAAAAGTGTCAAATAGGCCTCAACAGAGTGACTTACCTTGGACACCAGGTGGATCAAGGAACTATCAACCCCCTACAGGCCAAGGTGGAGGCTATCCAAAAATGGCTTGTCCCAAAGTCAAAGAAACAGGTCCAATCCTTCTTAGGTTTGGCCGGATATTACAGGCGATTTGTACCGCACTACAGCCAAATCGCCGCCCCTCTAACTGACCTAACCAGAAAGAACCAGCCAAATGCAGTTTAGTGGACTGAGGAGTGTCAAAAGGCCTTTAACCAGCTTAAAGCAACACTCATGTCTGACCCTGTGCTAAGGGCCCCGGACTTTGACAAACCGTTCCTAGTAACCACAGATGCGTCCGAGCGTGGTGTGGGAGCAGTCTTAATGCAGGAAGGACCAGATCAAGAATTCCATCCTGTCGTGTTTCTCAGCAAGAAGCTGTCTGAGAGGGAAAGCCACTGGTCAATCAGTGAGAAGGAATGTTACGCCATTGTCTACGCTCTGGAAAAGCTACGCCCATACGTTTGGGGACGGCGTTTCCACCTGCAAACCGCCCATGCTACTGCTACAGTGGCTTACTGCCGCCAAGGGAAATAACAAAAAGCTTTTTCGGTGGAGTTTAGCTCTTCAAGATTTTGATTTTGAAATACAACACTTTTCAGGAGCTTCTAACAAAGTGGCTGATGCACTCTCCCGTGAAAGTTTCCCAGAACCAACTGGTTAAAATCATTCTTGCAACGTGGAAAATATTGTTAGTTTGTATATAATCAGTAGTACACTTAGAGGGGCATGTGTCTTATTAAATCTGTTTTCTCCTAGAACTCCAGGAAGAAATCATAGCCAGTGTGGCGCAGGATGTCCAGCACTGTCTATGATTTCGGGGGCGTGTCATAAACATGCAGCTTAGGGGTTAAGATTCCTCCTTACCTGTAAAGGGTTAAATAGCTCATGTACCCAGGCTGGCATCTGACCAATAAGGGGACAAGATACTTTCAAATCTTGGGAGGGAGGAAGGTTTTGTGTGTGCTCTTTGTCTGGGTCTGTGTTCTCTCTTGGGACTTAAGAGTGGGATCAGCCAGAAATTCATCTCCAACCCATCCTCAACCAAATCTCCAATATTACAATTAAGGTAGTGTGATGAGGCAAGGCCAGATAGCTATAGTAAAGTGGTGAGGAACCAGTATGTTAGCCCCAGGCAAAACAAATCCGTGATACCTTGGTAACCAAATAGCAATTACTCCAGGTTACTCAAGACACTTTGGGCCAGTTAATATCCTTCTAGAAAAAAGCATTGGAGATGGCTAGATTGATTGGGACACCTGAGGCCAATCAAGGGCTGACTGGAACTAGTTAAAAGCCTTCCAGTTAGTTAGTGGGGGCAGATGTCAGGAGCTGTGGAAGGAGGTTGTGCTATTGAAGAGACTGAGCAGTACACACCATATCAGGCACAAGGAAGGAGGCCCTGAGGTAAGGGTGAAGTGGAGTTGGAGGAAGTGGGGGCTGCTGTGGGGGAAGTAGCCCAGGGAATTGTACGTGTCCTATTTCTAAAAGGTCAACTACCATAGCTGATACTATTAGGGTCCCTGGGCTGGAGCCTGGAGTAGAGGGTGGATCCGGGCTCCCCGCCCTTTTGCCCCCCCTCCCCGCAATTAATCACCAAGACTGGGAGACAACAGAGACTGTGCAAGGGGGGATAGCTTCTCCTAACCTCCCTCGCTGACTTATGATGAAAATGGCTTAGTGGGCTGTGAACCTAGCCCCTAGATAGAGAAGGGCTACAATGAGGGTCACAATGAGCTTCTGAGGCCAGCACAAATCCGCCAGGAAATGCAGGATCCATGAAGACAAAGTTCTAACACAGGGAAAGTTCAGGCTACAGAAAACAGGAATAAACCTCCCTTTTAGCACAGGGAAAGCCTCACAAGCAAAACAAAAGAAAATCTAATATGCAATGTTTACTGTGACAAAGCCTCTAAATTTTGACATTGTGTACCCTGTAACGTTATCTACCTTCCTGATTTTTCAGAGATGATTTTTACCTTTCTTTTTTAATAAAATCCTTCCTTTAAGAACCTGACTGTTTATCAATTGTTCTAAGCCCCAGGGCTTGGATCTTTGATCACTTTGTAACCAATTGGTTAGATTATTCTCAAGCCTCCCCAGGAAAGGGGGTGTACGGACTTGAAGGGATATTTTGAGGGGAAGGGGAACTCCAAGTGGTTCTTTCCCTGGTTCTTGTTTAAATCACTTGATTGTGGCAGCAATAACCTTTTCTCAGGGCACAGGGGAGATTTTCTACCTTGGGGACTTATTAACCTAAGCTGGTAGAAAGGAGCTTAGGGGGTCTTTCATGCGGGTCCCCACGACTGTACCCTAGAGTTCAAAGCGGGGAGGGAACCCTGACAACACCCTTTGGTGAATGTACTTCCCTGTAAGACAATCCCCCTGCCCACTTCAACCACAGGTGGCAAAGGTAATAAAGTCCCTGTTTTTAGAATCCATTCATACATTCTTTATTCATGAAAAAAATTGAGATCACTGACAAGGCTGTATTGCTCACTAATAGGGAATTTACGGCGGATGAGAAGCTGAATATGAGTCAACAGTGTGACCTTGTTGCCAAGAAGGCTAACGGCATTTTGGGCTGTATAAGTAGGGGCATTTCCAGCAGATCGAGGGACGTGATCATTCCCCTCTATTCAGCACTGGTGAGGCCTCATCTGGAGTATTGTGTCCAGTTTCGGGCCCTGCACTACAAGAAGGATGTGGAAAAATTGGAAAGAGTCCAAGGGAGGGCAACAAAAATGATTAGGGGGCTGGAGCACACAACTTATGAGGAGAGGCCGAGGGAACTGGGATTGTTTAGCCTGCAGAAGAGAAGAATGAGGGGGGATTTGATAGCTGCTTTCAACTACGTGAAAGGGGGTTCCAAAGAGGCTGGATCTAGACTGTTCTCAGTGGTAGCAGATGACAGAACAAGGAGTAATGGTCTCAAGTTGCAGAGGGAGAGGTTTAGGTTGGATATTAGGAAAAACTTTTTCACTAGTAGGGTGGTGAAGCACTGGAATGGGTTACCTAGGGAGGTGGTGGAATCTCCTTCCTTAGAGGTTTTTAAGGTCAGGCTTGACAAAGCCCTGGCTGGGATGATTTAGTTGGCGTTGGACCTGCTTGCAGGAGGCGGTTGGATTAGATACCTCCTGAGGTCCCTTCCAACCCTGATAGTCTATGATTCTGTTATTCTATGCAGCAGGCGGCAACACCGCCTCAGGAAGAGACGGGGGTGGAGCGCTTGTTACGGGGGGAGGGATAGCTCAGTGGTTTGAGCGTTGGCCTGCTAAACCCAGGGTTGTGAGTTCAATCCTTGAGGGGGCCATTTAGGGATCTGGGGCAAAAATTGGGGATTGGTCCTGCTTTGAGCAGGGGGTTGGACTAGATGACCTCCTAAGGTCCCTTCCAACTCTGAGATTCTATGATTCTATGACACAGTTGTCCAGGCTGTTCACAGATGAGCAGGGGATAGATCCCACCCTAGACAGCACAGCGGTTTGTGTCCCGGGGAGGAAGTGAAGGAAACCGGGGGAAAGGAACAGTGGGAAAAGAGGAAGGTCTCCTCACTGGTCACTTGAGAGAGGATGCCTAGGACAGAATGGCCGGCTCAGCATCTGTGCACCCAGGTACTCATCCTGTGGCTCAGGATTTGAGAGAAAACTGTGTAATGGACTCCCAGAGGGGAGCAGTCACACAACTGACCTCTCAGGGATGGAGAGACGGGTGACGGGGAATAGCCTCAATCCAGGTCCTGACTTCTTCCTGATGGGTTTTTGAAAAGGAACTCTGTCCCTTTAAGACAGTATGTGGATCCTGCTGAAGAAATGGTTGCCTGTGAAAATGCTTATGACCCCACCTGACAGAGGGGAGGAGGTCATTACCTAGGCTGCTAGGCAGAGAAATCCAGAAAGCTCAACAGTAACCATATTCCAGTTTGCACCCCAGGGAAGTCTGTCACATTCCCCCCAATGATCAGGCCTGGATAAACGCTGACTCCATTTCCCTCTTCTCGAGCATTCAGTTACTGACAGAGAGTCCGTGGTTAAGGCAGGGAAATCAGGACTCATGGGGTCAGTTTGTCGTTCTCTGTGTGAGAACTTCACCAAGTGACATCATCCTTCCCCTCAGTTTCCTACCTGTATAATGAAGATATGATCATAATCACTTTCCTTTGATAGGTATCTGGAAGAGCCTTCAGTGAAAGGTGCTATACAATGTAGCCTGATCGAGGATGTGTTAATAATATTGATTTAGTTGATCAGTTAAATGTATTTTAATTTTAATTAATTTTAATTAATTAATAATGTTTATAATACTCACATTAATAATGAATTATTAATATTAATAGAACGGGTTTTAGGCTCGCCAGTCTGTTTGATCAGAAGATAAAGTTCTTGTCCTGAATCAGGCTCCACAGCATTTATAAAAGGACCCTCGGGGATATGACAAGAAGCTCACTCTGAGACAGAAATAGTCATAAAACCAGTTACAATGGTGTACTGCTATTCAACATATAAATAATAATGTTTTCTGCAAGACTTTGGTTAACATACTCACACCCTGTTTTGATCGCTCGGTATAGCAAGACACAGGACCTAGCCTCTGCCGGTTCCGGTTTCTCACCTCTTCAGAGGAAACTAATGTGAAGAGCTGGCAAGCTGCCTTAAGGTTCACTTAAAGTAACTTAAAATCAATTCTAATAAACAAAACTGAGAATAAAGATTCAGGGAGACCACATTTAAGTTAGTTACCTTTAGACCTTAAAGTTTTAAAAGAAAAATAAGTAGGGGCTATTAATAACTAACAGCCGTCGTAGATAGCATCGATAGTCAGGTGAAGATGAAGTGTGAGTGCTCCCACTCACAAAGCCTCCCCCGCCCTAAGATTTTGCAAGTATCTTCATTCCCCATTGGTCAGGTTTCCCCCTCAGGTTGTTTGAGCTTCTTAACCCCTTACAGATAAGTAGGAATTCTAGGCTACTCTTAGCTGTATGTTTATGACAGGTCTGTCTTACAGCTTCAGTGTAGACACTACTTACACTGACAGCAGGAGTTGTCTTGTCAGTGTAGGTAATTCACACACCCCTCCCGCCCCAAAGGCTGATAGCTAGTTCAGTGGAGGAATCCCTCCCTCATCCTCATGCTGTCTATACCGGGGTTAGGTTGATACAGCTTCATCTATTACGCGGGTGGAATGTTAGGAGGTACTAGCAGAGGCGTAGTATGCAAGTAACAGTAGGTGATAGGACTGGTCTACTTGGTGCTGGTTAGTTAGAGTACTGTGACCAGTTTTGATCATGACTGTACAGAAGGGTGTATCATGGAATCTCAGGGTTGGAAGGTACCTCAGGAGGTCATCTAGTCCAACCCCCAGTAGGGGAACCCCCAGTGTATACCCCCAGTGTAGGGGAACTGGAAAGGATCCCGAGGGAAGGCACAAAGATATTCATGGGATGGCATGCTGTATGAACAAGCTGAAGGAACCGGGTGTAACATTTCTTGCACAACAATTGTTTATTTCTTTATTCTACAGAACTGTATCCCTCCACTCCCCCAGGACCAAGTCCCAGCTCCTGTCTCTTCAGGTGAGCTACCAAAGACATTCCAGCCTCTGCCCAGTATCCCAACTTCCCCAACTAACACAGAGGCTTATTCTTACACCTCTCTCCGCTGCTGTCCTCCGAACTTCCAACCTGATACCTTGCCCTGGCTCAGAGGCCTGGCTCAGGGAAAAGAGCTCCCAGCCCATCCCCATTGTAGGCAGCCTGAAGGGAGGAACAAGGGGGAGCTGACAGGTAACGAAATAAGCCAGACAAGGGTCTCTGCCCTCAGGAATTTGTACTTGAGCATCAGGGCTCACAAACTGTAGGATGCACAACCTCACCTGCCTGCTGGACAACTCTGCTCCCAAACCTCAGATATTTCTTTGTGGCTTCCTGGCTTCCCTCTCTGCTCCTGAGTGGCCCCTGGGTCCTCACTGCAGTCACTGCAAGCTCCTTGTCACGCTTTAGCAGATCCCATCCCAGCCCCGGAGCAGAGGGAGCCCAGTTGGGGGGGGCGGAGGCAGAGCTGATCCAGTGAGTGTTGGAGGAAGGGAAGCAGAGAGGTGAGTAGGACCATGGGGGAATCGGTGGGGCAGGAGGCAGAGACTTGGGGGAATAGGAAGAGAGAGAGGAGGAGCCTCAGGGGTCCAATTACCAGAAATTGGAAAGGTGGAAACCCTATGAGTTAATGAGTTGTACCCAGACTGATTCCCCAGCTGACAATGAACAGTAAGATTAGGAAAGGGGTTAAAGTCTCTCTGACTGATGAGTACGTGATTCAGGGAAGTCACCAGCCAGCTCCTCATGGACTCGGTCAGAGAGTCAGAGGATCAGGGGAAATCTTTAGGTCCCTTTATGAGTAAAGAGCCGAAGCAGCCTGCCCCGGATCTGTTTGGTCCTCACCCCGTAGATGATGGGGTTTACCATGGGGGGCATCAAGAGGTACAGATTGGCAATGAGAACATGGAAATGCAGGGGCACATTCTGTTGAAAACGATAAAGGAGAGAGAAGAAGAGACCTGGGATATAAAAGACTAAGATGGCACAGAGATGGGAGTTGCAGGTCCCAAAAGTCTTGTGCCGGGCGTCCTTTGTGGGGAGGCTGAAGATGGCCCTGAGGATCTGGGTATAGGACACAACAATAAAAATCACATCCAGGCTCATCACCGAGAATTGCACAGAGAGGCCATAGTAACTACTGACATGAGTGTCGCCGCAGGCCAGATTCACCATGGCCATATGGGAGCAGTACGGCTGAGAGATGATGTTGGTTCTGCAATATGACCACTGTCTCAACATTAAGGGAAAGGGCAGTATGAGTATACCACCACGCAGAATTACAGCCAGACCGATTTTCGCCACCACGGGGTTTGTCAGTTTGGTAGCATGTCTCAGGGGGTCGCAGATGGCCACGTAGCGATCAAAAGCCATGGCCACGAAGATCCCAGACTCCGTCACTGAGAAGCAATGAAAGACATACAGCTGGGTGAGGCAGGCACTGAAATGGATCTCCCTAGAATTAAACCAGAAGATTGCCAGCATTTTGGGCAGCACGGATGTAGACATGACCAGGTCGGTGACAGCCAGCATGCAGAGGAAATAGTACAAGGGCCCATGGAGGCTCTTCTCCGTCTTCACGATGAACAGGATAGTGAAGTTACACAGGATAGCTATGGAGTACATAGCACAGAAGGGGATGGAGATCCAGACATGGGCCGCCTCCAGACCAGGAATGCCCAGCAGGATGAAGGTGGAGGGGTTGGTGAAGTCAGTTATGTTGGAATCTGACATGGAGTAGAGTAGAAAATGTCCAACTAAGAGGCAGAACGGTGTCTTCTGCATGCACCGTACGTTTCACTAAATTCCTGTATGTCTCCAGAGTCCAGGGAGATGGTTACAGTAGAAATGCCTGAATGGAGAGACAATGTTAATATGAGACACTACATGCACTACTGGAGACTGTTCTCATGGGGGAAGCAGATCGGTCGCTCTTCCCACACTGAAAAATGACATTTTCATTATTCACATAAATGAATTATGAACATTTGATCCTACTAATGCCAATTCCATATTTTATGTTGCTCCCCGTATCAGTAACATGTCGTGATGTGAAAACATCAATAGGCACGAGCAGGAAAAAATGAGTATGGCTACTGGTTATCCATTATTATTCCTTAATGCAATGAAAGCCAGGCTAGAAAGTGCATACTGTAGCGAGTTCCACATTCACCTTGTGGCTCAAAATCTGAGTGCAAACAAAAAGAAAACGTTTGCCAAGACATGCGCTGGGGGAAACATCCCAACTACAAAAGACCCCAGGAAAAAGACCACAGTGTCATGTAGAGAAGTTCCTTGGAGACACCTGCTCATTTGCAACAGTTACCAAAACAAAGACAATCTTGGGCTCCATAAGGAATGGGATGGAGAATAACCTGCTCTGGACAGATGCTCAGTTTTTGTCACCCAGTGTCCAGAAAGGATACAACTGATATAAAAGGGGCTTATGAGACACTTTGTGCTTCAAAAGGGCTAATTCCAGAAAGCTGATGCAAATTATCAGTGGGATTGAATAGGAGGGAAATTTAGATGGAAAAATGTGAATGAAAAATGGGAGTTTTTTAAGAAGAGATAGAAGGCATAAATTGGACAGGGGAAGTAATATAGAACAAAAGGGGGAAAGGGAAAATAGATAGAAAATAACACAAAGTGGAAGTTAATTAATGAGGGACGATAAAAATATCATGGAAATATCAATGATTTGCGGATCAGGAAAAGGGGGTAATTAAGTATGAAAGAAAGAAAATCTCGAAAATGTTTAGGATGATTCCTAAAGTGAGAATGGAAACTTGTTTATGTTGGAGAAAAAATAGATGTGTTCAAGAAACAATTTTGTTCCGTACTAGGAAAGTAGCTCACATTAGGTGGCGAAATACTTTCCAGTCCATTAGCATCATCAGTTGAACACCAGAGTTACGAACTGACCAATCAAACATCCATCTTACTGTGAAATAGAAGTCTCCAATCAGGTAGCAGAGCCAGCAGAGCGAAAGAAAGAAAGAAAGAAAGAAAGAAAGAAAGAAAGAAAGAAAGAAAGAAAGAAAGAAAGAAAGAAAGAAAGAAAGAAAGAAAGTCAAATACAGGAGAGGTCTCTGTTACACACAATTTTTTTTTAAAAAGTAACGTTTTAAAAAAAGATTTCACAATGTAAGGATATAACGGAGAATCTGAGCCCAGGGCTACACTAGGGGAGGTGGGTCGATCTACAATACGCAGCTTCAGCTACGTGAATAACGTAGCTGAAGTCGGCGTATCGTAATCGACTTACCTGACCATGAGGACGGCGGCGAGTCGATCGCTGCCGCTCCCCCGTCGACTCCGCTTCCGCCGCTCGATGACGTGGATTTCCGGAGCCGAGGGGGAGCGCGATCGGGGATCGATTAATCGCGTCTTAATGAGACGCGAAAAATCGATCCCCGATAGATCGATTGCTACCCGCCGATCCGGCGAATAGTGAAGACAAGCCCTGATATTGGATTAGATCAAAAAAAGATTGGAATGTAATTAATGCCAGTCAACAACATGATGGATGGAAAACCAGTCTTGTCAAATAAATCTGATTTCATCCCTTAATTCGAATACACATTTGGCTGATCAAGGGAACCGTGCAGATGCAATAGACTCTGAGGCATTTGGTTTTGTAGGGGAAAATAATGAACGCTCCACAATACCAGTGGAGCACACGTTAAATGGACTAAAAACTGACTAACTGACAGATCTCAGAAAGCAGATGTCAATGGCCCATTGTCAGTGAATGGAGGTGTTTCTAGTGGGGTTCTGCAAGGATCAGTTCTAGGCCTGATGCTATTCAACATTTTAATAAATGATCTGGAAACAAATAGAAAATCACTGCAGATAAAATTGTGGATGACCCAAAGATTGGCAGAGTGGTTACAATGAGGAGGCTGAGGCAGGCATAGCAACTGATCTGGAGTATCTGGTGTGCTGTGCCCATGCAAACAAAATGTTCTACTACAGTCACATGCAAAGTTAGCTTCTCAGAACAGGGAACGCGGTGCCGACCCTCAGACTAGGGCACTGTATTATGGAACACAGTGACCCGGGAAAGGATTTAAGAGTCACTGTGGAGCTCCCAGTGGGAGGCTGTGGCCAAAAGAGTTTATGCGGTCTTTGGATGCTGTCAAGGCTAAATCCCCACTCTGTCACTTTGAGTTCAGAAGGCCTGCAATGATTCTTAAAATTAACATGTGCCAATGCGGGCTTGTATTAAACTCCCAAACACATCAGCTTGGTAAACGCTGCCACCACCCAAATGCAAAAAAAGAAAAGAAAAAGAAAGCCCTTGTACCCTGAAAGGAAAACTTGGGAATCCCTCCCTGCGGAGTGCCCTCAAGCCCTTTCACTACCTGTCTGGGGAAGTCTGAGGAAGAAAACAAAGGAAATTAGCTGTGCTACCAGCTAATCAATAACATGCACAAACCGCTTTGGACACCAAAAATCCAATCCTGTTCTTAAAAAAGGTAAATTTTATTAAAAACAATAAAGGAAAAAAATATATCTGGAACTGGCATTTGCTAGATTTTAAAAGAAACAATTACAACAATCAAGCACCCAAACTAGCTTTCTTGGTGATTCAGTTTATAGGTTACAAACAAACAAAGGCATCTGGGGTTAGCACAGAGGAGATCATCGAATCATAGAAGATCAGGGTTGGACGAGACCTCAGGAGGGTCTAGTCCAACCCCCTGCTCAAAGCAGGACCAACCCCAACTAAATCATCCCAGCCAGGGCTTTGTCAAGCCTGACTCTAAGGGAGGAGATTCCACCACCTCCCTTATCAACAAACCAAAAGAAAGAAAGAAACCGAATCGTATCTATTTAAACATGCCCTGTCCAATAATTTCTTCTAGGTATAGAAGATTAATATTTATGCCTGGCTCAAGCCTTATACAATTTTCCTGCTGCCCTCTGGTCCCCTCTTTCCCGGAGAGACAACACACAAACAAAGGGAAGATTTTTGTTCCCCATTTTAAAAAGTTCTAGTCCTTCCTCTAGTTTAAAAATTCTAGCTCTCTCATTGGCTCTTTTGGTCAGGTGCCCTCTCCTTTTCCTTTACCGGGAAACTTTGTTAACCTTTACAGGTAAAGCAAGCAGAGAACAGACACCAAGAGGGAGTTTATCACAGATACATAAACAGGGGGTTGGTGAGTTAGAGCACTAGAAGGGTTTTACCTCAGCACGTGACATTAGTGAAAACTGACTCTGTCCAGACCTGGGGTTCACATTTATAAAAGGATGTTTAAAAAATTGAAGAAGATGCAGGAAAGAGCCACATACACTACTGGAATCTGCAGAAAATGCTGGAGAGTGAGAGACTTAACAAGCTTAATTTATTTATCTAAAAGGTAAGAACTGGTTCTGCAATCTAGTGGAGAAAGGCAGAGCAAGGCCCAGTATCTAAAGCTGAAGCCAGACAAATTCTTGTGGGAAATAAGGTCCAAAGGTTTATTACTGAGGGTGATTAACCATTGGGACAAACTGCAAAGGGAAGTGGTGGACCCTTCAACTCCCCATGTCTACAGATCGAGACTGGAAGCTTTTCTGGAAGATCTGCTTGAGGGCTTGTCTAAGTTTCAAATGCTACAGCCATGCTGCCATTGCACTACAGTTCTAGACACTACTTGCACAGACGGCAGAGGGTTCTCCCATCAGCACAGATAATCCACCTCCCTGAGATGTGATGGCAAGGTGAATGGAAGCATTTGTCCATCCACCTCATGCTGTCAACATGGGTGTTGGGGTCATATAGCTACATCTCTCAGGGGATTGAATTTCCCTTGCTGTTTCAGAAAAGGCAAATGCAACGTTAGATTGTATTGGCGGAGGTATTTCATGCAAGTCTCAGTAAGTGATTGTACTGCTCTATTCAACTCTGCTTAGGCCTCAGTAGAAGTACTGCATGCTATTTTGGACACTGCTGTATAGAAAGGATGTAGAGAATCTGTAAATGGTCCGGAGGCTAGTGAGAAAGAGGTTGAGAGGGATGGAATGCAAGCCATATGAGCAAGCTTAAATAAATGGTGTATTTAAATGGGACGAAGGTGCAGTACCTCAGGATATGAGAGACGCCAACATCGTGACCCTCTACAAGAACAAGGATGATAGAAGTGAGTGCAACAACTACAGAGGCATATCACTCCTGAGTGTTGTGGGTAAAGTCTTCACACGCGTGATCCTGAATAGACTGCAGAAGCTTGCTGACAGAGTTTACCCAGAGTCACAGTGCGGGTTCCGAGCAGGGAGATCCACAACCGACATGGTTTTCTCCTTAAGGCAGCTGCAAGAGAAATGCAGAAAACAGCACAAGCCGCTATTCCTTGCCTTCATAGACCTGACCAAAGCTTTCGACCTTGTGAACAGAGATGGGCTGTTCAAGATCCTGGTAAAGGTTGGCTGCCCACCGAAGCTGCTGAGCGTGATCCAGTCTTTTCACGACAACATGAAAGGCACAGTACTGTATGATGGCTCGTCTTCCGATGCCTTCGACATCCACAGTGGAGTAAAACAAGGCTGCGTTCTTGCTCCCACACTCTTCGGCATCTTCTTTGCAGCATTGCTGGAACGTGCCTTTGGAAATTCCACAGAGGGAGTCTATCTCCACACCCGGTCTGACGGGAGACTTTTCAATCTGGCTCGACTAAAGGCCAAAAGCAAGGTACGGGAGGCAACAATCAGAGACATGCTGTTTGCAGACAATGCTGCCTTGGCCACCCACACAGAAACCGATCTCCAGCATCTGATTGACCATTTTTCCAGAGTTCGGGTTGACAATCAGAAGTCTTCAGAAGACCAAAGTTATGGCCCAGGATGCGGAACATCCAAGCATTGCCATCAATGACTATGTGCTAGAGGTGGTCAGTCAGTTCACCTACCTTGGATCTACCATCACGGACAACCTCTCACTGGACCCTGAGATCAACCGTAGAATCGGCAAGGCCTTCACAATTTTGGCCAGATTGTCATAGAGAGTATGGAACAACAACATGCTGACCATCAACACCAAGGTCGCTGTGTACCGTGCATGTGTGTTAAATACTCTTCTCTACGTCAGCGAAACTTGGACCCTCTATGCTTCGCAAGAAAAGAGACTGAACACCTTCCACATGCGCTGCCTCCGTTGCATACTCGGGATCACTCGGAGTGATCGAATAACGAACAACGAGGTGCTGGAACGTGCCAAGATCTCCAGCATGTTCACTCTCCTCCATCAACCCCACCTCAGATGGCTTGGCCATCTAAGTCGCATGGAAGATGGACGGATCCCCAAAGACCTGTTGTATGCAGAACTTGCCTCTGGAAACAGAGCTACAGGACGGCCCCACCTTCGCTTCAAGGATGTTTGTAAGAGGGACCTGAAGACTGTTCAAATCGACATCAACAGCTGGGACGAGCTCGCCCAGGACAGATGCAGATGGAGACACGCTCTGACCACTGGATTGAAAATGGTGTAGACAAGCTGCGGCAGCTCGCCAAGGAAAAGCGGGTTCAACGAAAAAGGAAGCAGCGGCTCCAACCCACAGCTGACACCGCCTTCAAATGCAGCAAATGCAATCGAGACTGCCGCTCTCGTGTGGGGCTCCACAGCCACAACAGACGCTGCACAACCATCAACTAAACATTCCCCATGGGCACATATCCATCGTCTCTCGAGACTAACGGACGCCAACAACAACTAGTATTCAGTTTGGAAAAGAGGAGATTGGGGGGGATATGATAGCGGTCTTCAGATACTTCAAAAGCTGCCGTAAGAAAGATCGAGGAAAAGCTCTTGTCTCTTGCAGCAGAGTGCAGGAGAAGAGGCAATGATTTCAAATATCAGGAAAATTTTCCTAACCGTAAGAACAGGAGGACAATGAAAAAGAACTCCTTGCCAGAGACATAATTGGAGCCAAGAGCTGAATGGGATTCAAAAATTGATTGGCCGTCAGAGGTGCTGCTGGTGGCATCCTCTTTAATTGAGGCGGTCTGACACCTTCCATTAGAAGACCTCATTATCATTTGCTTATAAGTTTAATAAACTTTAAGAGTTTGGACTGAAATTTCCCACACTGGGTGTCTGCTTCCAGCTGAATTGTTTCTTGAAAGTCTGTGGCTTAACATTTCAGCTGGCTACTCGAATGAAGCTAGGAGAGAAGACCTCCATGCTTTCCAGCAGATTCAAATCAGGTAGAAGCCTCCCCTCCCCACATTAGAGCATGCCAGGATGCCAGTGCCCAGTAAGGTCTGGGGACTAGGAGCAGGGAGGCCCTAGGAGCCCGGATGCCTGGGTTCTGCTGGGAGGGGAGTGGGGAACGTGGGAGGTGCTGGGAGCCAGGACACCTGGGTTCTGCTCAGAGGGGAGTGGGATCCAGGGGCTTGGAATGGGTAGGGGCTTGGAGTCAGGATGCCTGGGTCCTGCTGGGAGGGCAGAGGGGGTCTGTGGGAGGGGCTGGGCCAATCTCTCAAAATTGGGTGAATGGGGAACCAAACGGATAGATACTAGGAGAGAAAATATCATATTGCCTCTATATAAATCCATGGTACGCCGACATCTTCAATAGTGCATATAGATGTGGTCGCCCCATCTCAAGATATATTGGAATTGGAAAAGGTTCTGAAAAGGGCAATAAAAATGATTTGGGGTATGGAATGGCTTAAGTATGAGGAGACATTATTAAGAGTGGGACTTTTCAGCTTGGAAAAGAGATGGCTAAGGGGAGATATAATTGAGGTCTAAAAAATCATGACTGGTATAGAGAAAGTGGAAAAGGAAATATTGTTTACTATGTCTCATAAAACAAAAACAAGGGGTCACAAAATAAAATTAATAGGCAGCATGTTTAAAACAAATAAAAGGAAGTATTTTTTTTCGCACAACACTCAGTCAACCTGTGGAACTCTTTGCAGGGAATGATGTGAAGGCCAAGACTATAACAGGATTTCAAAAAGAACTAGATAAATTCATGGAGCATAGGTCAATCAATGGCTATTAGCCAGGACGGGCAGGGATGGAGTCCCTAGTCTCTTTTTGCCAGCAGCTGGGAAAGGGCGACAGGGGATGGATCGCTTGATGATTCCCTGTTCTGTTCATTCCCTCGGGGGCACCTGGCTCTGGCCACTGTTGGTAGACAGGATACTGAGCGAGATGGACCTATGGTCTGACCCAGCATGGCCCTATGTTCTTATGTTAACAGCCAGAGCCCTGAAATGCCAGAGGAGGAAGTGACAGTCTCTGTGCATTAACACACACCTGGCTCCTGAGGTCTTTACTCAGTTCTTACTCCAAGGGGAGTTTTGCCTTAACAGAATCTGAGCAAAATAGTATCAGCCACAGCCTAAAAATTTGGCCTTGTATTGTACACATACTAAAACCTTCCATCCAGAAGGATTCCCTGTGCCACCGAAATGCAGCCACCTCGGGGCCGTGAGCAATCAGCTGGGGCAAGTGGAGGTGCACAAAGAAAGAATAACATTTTAACTCATCATACTGGAGGAAACACATCCCCTCTGACAAGGGTCCTGGGATATTTAATGGCTGTGCAGTGCAAAAAGGACAATAGAATTTCTCTCTATCTCATAAAGCAATGTTGCACTAGGTTTGTTGTGTCGGTGAGCTCATCAGCAAGGGATGGATACCTGTGAATCCTGAGATGGAAGTTCCTTCCCTGGGAATCCCTATCAGGGAGCCGCGTCCCACACCTCTCTCACACCAGCATCTGCAGCAGCATCCCACGCCAAGAGCCGACACTGTGGTAGGAACTGCTTATTATATAGCTCTGAGCAATCCCAGTGGGCTTCACTTGGCCTCTAGGGGAAAAGTCACATCTGGATGTAAACATGCTGGAGACTGGGGACCCTCTAGCTAATGTCTCTGTTTCCATTTCTGTGCTTCTTTGCTCTGTATCCAGGTTTTGGAGTAAACAGTAATTAAGGGACCTTCCCAAAGAGAAATGAGAACTCTTGGGCTCTGTGCTGAGTGGGAGAGGAATTGGCAGCTCTGTGTATTTGTTTATATTTTAAAATTATAGTCGATTAGGAAGAAAACTAGGGATAATGCATCGATCTCCGTACCCTGTAAATGCCCAGGATGGCTGGTTGCATAGTAGACAGACAGATCTGGAGAAATATCATAGAATCACAGCATTTCATGTTTGGAAGGAACCTCAGGAGCTTCTAGTCCAACACCCTGTTCAAAGCACGACCAACCCCAACTAAATCATCCCTGCCAGGGGTTTGTAAAGCCTGACCTTAAAAACCTCTAAGGGAGGAGATTCCACTGCCTCCCTAGGCATACCAGTTCTTCACCACCCTCCTAGTGAAAAAGGTTTCCTAATATCCAAACTAAACCTTCCCCTCTGAAACTTGAGACCATTACTCCTTGTTCTGTCATCTTCTACCACTGAGAACAGCCGAGCTCCATCCTCTTTGGAACCCCCTTTCAGGTAGTTGAAGGCTGCTATCAAATCCCCCCTCCTTTTTCTCTTCTGCAGACTAAACAATCCCGGTTCCCTCAGCCTCTCCTCATAAATTATGTGCTCCAGCCCCCTAATCATTTTTGTTGCCCTCGGCTGAACTCTTTCCAATTATTCCACATCCTTCTTGTAGTGTGGGGCCCAAAACTGGACACAGTATTCCAGACGAGGCCTCACCAAAGCTGAATAGAGGGGAAGAGAGGGGATTGATCACATCCCTCGATCTGCTAGCAATGCCCCTTCTTATACAGCCCAAAATGCAGTTAGCCTTCTTGGCAACAAGGGCACACTATTGACTCATATCCAGCTTCTCGTCCACTGTAACCCCTAGGTCCTTTTCCACAGAACTGCTGCCTAGACACTCGGTCCCTAGTCTGTAGCAGTGTATGGGATTCTTCCGTCCTAAATGCAGGACTCTGCACTTGTCCTTGTTGAACCTCATCAGATTTCTTTTGGCCCAATCCTCTAATTTGTTTAGGTCCCTCTTTATCCTCTCCCTAATAAGACTGAGGGGGGACATGAACATATTTTGGGGGAAGAGGAACTCCAAGTGGTCCTTTTCCCTGGTTCTTTGTTAAATCACTTGGTGGTGGCAGCAATACCATCCAAGGACAAAGGATTTGTGCCTTGGGGAAGTTTTTTAACCTACGCTGGGAGAAATAAGCTTCGGGGCTTTCATGCGGATCCACACATCTGTACCCCAGAGTTCAGAGTGGGGAGAGAATCCTGACAAGAGCCTTTGTAGCATTTTAAGTGTAGACAAGCCCTCAAGCAGATCTTCCGGAAAAGCATCCACTCTGGGTCTGCAGACATGTGGAGTCATTGGGGAAACGTGTTATTATCCTACTTCCACTGAGATCACAGATGTTAGAACATCTACATTCCGGTTACTGTGGAATAGTGCACACGAAGGAAATTGCACAAAGCTATTTTTGGTGGCCTGGATTGGACAGTGCTATTGAAGAGAAGGCAAGAGCTTGTATGTCATGTCAGGGTGTCAGGAATGCACCCCTTTGGGTGCCCCTACATCCATGGGACTGGCCTGAAAACCCATGGCAACATAGTCAAGTTGACTTCGCTGGCCCCCTTGAAGGAAGCATGTTCTTGGTGGTGGTAGATGCCCATTCTAAATGGCCAGAAGTCTCTATAATGCAGTCCACTACTGCAGAGAGTACTATCCAAAAACTACGGGGACTCTTTAGTCGTTTTGGACTGCCAGAACAACTTGTGAGTGACAACGGACCTCAGTTCGTCTCTCAGGAGATTCAAAATTTTATGAAGGCAAATGGGATACACCACATCACTTCAGCACCATGTCATCTATCCACCAATGGATTGGCTGAAAGATTTGTGCAGACAATGAAACAAGCTTTGAAATTGGTGAGGGGACAAGAGTCCATTCAAAAGCGTCTGGACACCTTCTTACTATCCTACAGAAACACACCTCATGCGACAACCAAGGCATCCCTGGCCTTTCTAATGATGGGACGACAGCTGCTCACTTGCTTTGATCTTGCTTTGAAACCTTCTGAACCCAGACAAACTGTGCAACGCAGCAGCAATATCAAGTCATCAGATGTGCACCCAGAGCAAAAGATTGAACCTTAAGCTCAGGACAGCCAGTAATGGCTCGAAATTATACTTCTGGAGCTAAATAGGTCCCTGTCACAATCATTGCTCAAACAGGACCTGTTTCCTACACAGTCCGGACTACAGAGAATCTCACCTGGCGGCATCATGTAGATCGGCTGTTGCCAGATCATAAAAGTCCTCAGGACACATCTTCAGTTGAGTTGTCTGACTTCACCTCTTTTGGTGAGACACCGAATCAAGAGTCACCTGTTCCTGACTGTCCTCCTCGATTACTGCCAGCGGCTGAACCCCCCCTGCCCGGAACGAGCTGATACCACATCCTCACCCGTCTGTGCTACAAACCCTGAGCCCATTGTCAGGCCTGTGCCCAAGGGACTTTTGGGTGCAACAACTTTGTCAGGCCTGTGCCCAGGGTACATTTGGGTGCAACTTTCGGGTAATCCACCTAGAGACAGAAGACCTCCTCAATGGCTGGATCTTTATCTAGGGCGAACCCACGGTTATGGGGCAAAATAATCCCTGGGGTTTAGCCAGGAATGGAGGCAGTCTACCCTACTTCTCTAGGTTAGTGTGTGTTTTATATAAGGGATGTTCTTATGAAGGGGGGAGGAACATGTTGCGTATTTGGTTGTCATGGTAAGAGCACCTTGTTGTTGCTATGGCAGATTATTTGGGGATAGCCCAGAAAGTTTTGGCTGGTTTGGATAGTTCAGTGTGTAAATATAAATGGCTGCTTTTAAGACTCACAGCTCTCTGTGTCTCAAGTGATTTCTTCCTAAAACTGCTGCCCCCAAAGATACAACTGTAATGGTCAGGGATTTACTTTTACCTGGATTAGTAACCAGACTAATGCACACTGCTTCTTGCACAGTGGGAAGCGTATGTGTGGGGCAGTTTATTTATAAAAGAAAGGCAGAGACGGACCTAAATGCATGGAATGAAAGGAGAGAGAGAGAGAGAGAGAGATGGGAAAAAAACCACAAGAAAAGGGACTCAGGCCTCTACAGTCTCTAGCATCCATATAGCAGTTGCTGATTTGCTGTCACAGCCCTGCTCAAGTCTTGTGGCTGGACACAAACCAGACAGCTGTGTTTGTGTCTGTGACAAAGTTGCTCCTCTGCCTTGGTGGGCCTGCGTTTATTTGGGGATTTGCTCACCTCAGAGATTCACGGCAGCCCTCAGTTTGGCCACTTTCGTGGTTCAAATCTGCTGTTCTCTCAGCTAACCTCAGCACTGTAAATCCTGGGGAAAAGCCAGGAGAACAATCCCCGCAGTATCTCCTGATCCACCTACTGGGTCGGGAGACAGGCCACAGACCTTCTCCTCTGGTGGGACCCACAGTCCAAGTCAACTCTTCTTCTATCCAATAAGGGGAGTAGGATGGGGGGAACTTAACAGAACAAGGAGTAATGGTCTCAAGATGCAAAGTGGGAGGTTTAGGTTGGATATTAGGAAAAACTTTTTCACTAGTAGGGTGGTGAAGCACTGGAATGGGTTACCTAGGGAGGTGGTGGAATCTCCTTCCTTAGAGGTTTTTAAGGTCAGGCTTGACAAAGCCCTGGCTGGGATGATCTAGTTGGGGTTGGTCCTGCTTTGAGCAGGGGGTTGGACTAGATGACCTCCTGAGGTCCCTTCCAACCTTATGATTCTATGATTCTAACCCTATACAGTGTTTTGTGTAACACCTGTGTGACAGCTACAACTCCCTGGGCTACTTCCCCATGGCCTCCTCCCAACACTTTCTTTGTCCTCACCACAGGAGCTTCCTCCTGATGCCAGACAGCGTTTGTCCTCCTCCATCCTCCAGCAGCACACCCTCTCACTCTCAGCTCCTTGCACTCCCCTCATTGACCGAAGTGAGGTCCTTTTAAAACCAGGTGCCCTGATTAGCCTGCCTGTCTTAATTGGTCCCAGCAAGTTCTTGATTGTCCTGGAACCGCCTCTGTTACCTTACCCAGGGAAAAGGGACCTGCTTAATCTGGGACTAATATATCTGCCTTCTATCACTCTCCTGTAGCCATCTGGCCTAACCCTGTCACAGTGTCCCACACACTGTACACATGATCTTCTGAGTTGAAGCAGCATTTCGGCCCTGCCTCTGGCTCTAGGTTTCTAGAGCCACTCTGGGGGTGCATCTTCCATTGTAAAGCCTCCCTCTGAGAGTGCAGGCCTGTGCCCAATCACCAAGGACTTGAGACTTGTTTTGACTCACTCCCACAGACTCTCCAATTGCTTCAGCAGACCCTTCACAGAGCTCCCCTTGGGCGTACTCTGTTTCCACTTTCCCCTTTTGGGGCACATGACAATTAAAGAAAACACACCCAGGCCTTGCAAAAGGGGTTGTGTGACACATGGCTAGAAAGGGCTAAGAAATGTGCAGACTAATGAACACAGATTCACCCTTTAAAGACATGTTAGAAACGTATTCAAATGGCAATTAGTGCCATTCCATGTGAGATGGGCTAGAGTTTTGAACTGTAGACTGTAGAAGAGAATGACTGTACTAGTCTATGTTTACCTCTAGCTTTTTAGGGGGAGGGATAGCTCAGTGGTTTGAGCATTGGCCTGCTAAACACAGTTTTGGGCTTCCCATCTAGGATGTACCTTTCAATTTCCTCAGGAACACCCTCTAAGAACTGCTCCATTTGCGTTAGGAAAGACGGATCTTCCAGAGATTTAACGCTTCCTCCACATATCCAGGCATCCCAATTTTTTACAATGTGGTAGTCGCGTCGGGAAAATTCCATGTCTGGTTTCCACCTTAGGCTCTGAACTGCCGATGGGCATGCTCAGATGTTAGCCTCATTCTCCTCGAGTTTTACCTGTATCCTCTCCTCCCCTTCCAACTCCAAGCGCTTCAAGGCCATCTGTCTTTCATGTTCTTTCTGTCTCTCTTCAGCTTCCAAAGAGAGAAGTGATCAGGACCTGGGGGAATAGGTAAGGCATGGGAACTTGGGGAAAAACATGGGGGAGGGAGCAGCACCTTGATGGAATAGTAAGAGATTTAGAAGGAGCCTCAGGGGTCCAGTTACCAGAAATTAGAAAGGTGGAAACCTATGAGTTAATGAGTTGTACCCAGACTGATTCCAAAAATGACAATGCTTAGTAATCTGAGGGGTAGCCGTGTTAGTCTGGATCTGTAGAAGCGACAAAGAGTCCTGTGGCACCTTGTAGACTAACAGAGGTATTGAAGCATAAGCTTTCGTGGGTGAATGCCCACTTCTTCGGATGCAAGCAGTGGAAATGTTCAGAGGCAGATATAAATGTGCAGGGAAGATTCAGGCTAGAGATAACGAGGTAAGCTTAATCAGGGAGGGTGAGGCCCTCTTCTAGCAGCTGAGGTGTGAACACCAAGGGAGGAGAAACTGCTTTTGTAGTTGGCTAGCCATTCATAGTCTTTGTTTAGTCCTGAGCTGATGGTGTCAAATTTGCAAATGAACTGAAGCTCTACAGTTTCTCTTTGGAGTCTGGTCCTGAAGTTTTTTTGCTGCAGGATGGCTACCTTTAAATCTGCTATTGTGTGTCCAGGGAGGTTGAAGTGTTCTCCTACAGGCTTTTGTATATTGCCATTCCTTATATCTGATTTGTGTCCATTTATCCTTTTGCGTAAGGACTGTCCAGTTTGACCGATGTACATAGCAGAGGGGCATTGCTGGCATATTATGGCATATATTACATTGGTGGATGTGCAGGTGAATGAACCGGTGATGGTGTGGCTGATCTGGTTAGGTCCTGTGATGGTGTTCCTGGTGTAGATATGTGGGCAAAGTTGGCATCGAGGTTTGTTGCATGGCTTGGTTCCTGAGTTAGAGTTATTATGGTGCGGTGTGTAGTTGCTGGTGGGAATATGCTTCAGGTTGGCGGGTTGTCTGTGGGCGAGGCCTGGCCTGCCTCCCAAGGCCTGTGAAAGTGAGGGGTCGTTGTTCAGGATGGGTTGTAGATCACTGATGATCCATTGGAGAGGTTTTAGCTGAGGACTGTAAGTGATGGCCAGAGGAGTTCTGTTGGTTTCTTTCTTCGGTTTGTCTTGCAGCAGGATGCTTCTGGGTACACGTCTGGCCCTGTTGATCTGTTTTCTTATTTCCTCATGTGGGTAGCGTAGTTTTGAGAATGCTTGGTGAAGATCTTGTAGGTGTTGGTCTCTGTCAGAGGGGTTGGAGCAAATACGGTTATACCTCAGTGCTTGGCTGTAGACAATGGATCGTGTGGTGTGTCCGGGATGGAAGCTGGAGGCATGTAGGTAGGCATAGCGGTCGGTGGGTTTTCGGTATAGGGTGGTGTTAATGTGACCATCGCTTATTTGCACCATGGTGTCTAGGAAGTGGACTTCCCGTGTAGACTGGTCCAGGCTGAGGTTGATGGTGGGGTGGAAGCTGTTGAAATCGTGGTGGAATTCTTCCAGAGTTTCTTTCCCATGGGTCCAGATGATGAAGATGTCATCAATGTAGCGTAGCTAGAGAAGGGGCGTGAGTGGACGAGAGCTGAGGAAGCGTTGTTCCAGGTCAGCCATAAAAATGTTGGCATATTGTGGGGCCATGCGGGTGCCCATAGCGGTGCCACTGGTCTGGAGGTATACATTGTCACCAAATTTGAAATAATTGTGCGTGAGGATAAAATCACAGAGTTCAGCAACCAGTTGTGCTGTGGCATCATCAGGGATACTGTTCCTGACAGCTTGTATTCCATCTGTGTGTGGGATGTTTGTGTAGAGAGCCTCTACATCCATGGTGGCTAGGATGGTGTGTTCTGGAAGATTACCAATGCATTGTAGTTTTCTCAGGAAATCAGTGGTGTCACAGAGATAGCTGGGAGTGCTGGTGGCATAGGGTCTGAGTAGCGAGTCCACATATCCGGACAGATCTTCAGTGAGAGTGGCAATGCCCGAGATGATGGGGCATCCAGGATTTCCAGGTTTGTGGATCTTGGGTAGTAGGTAGAATAACCCCGGTCGGGGCTCTAAGGGTATGTTGATTTGTTCCTGTGTTAGTGTAGGGAATGTCCTGAGTAGATGGTGCAGTTTCTTAGTGTATTCCTCAGTGGGATCTTAGGAGAGTGGCCTGTAGAATTTGGTGTTGGAGAGTTGTCTGGCAGCCTCCTTTTGGTAGACAGGCCTGTTCATGATGACAACAGCACCTCCCTTATCAACCTCTTTGATTATAATGTCAGGGTTGTTTCTGAGGCTTTGGATGGCATTGCGTTCTGCACGACTTAGGTTATGAGGCAGGCGGCGTTGTTTTTCCACAATTTCTGCCTGTGCACGTCAGCAGAAGCATTCTATGTATAGGTCCAGACTGTCATTTCGACCCTCAGGAGGAGTCCATGTGGAGTTCTTCTTCTTGTGCTGTTGGTGGGAGGGTATCTGTGTATCTGTGCGATGTTCAGTGTTATCTTGAAAGTATTCTTTGAGTCGGAGACGGCGAAAGTAGGCTTCCAGGTCACCACAGAACTATATCATGTTTGTGGGGGTGGTGGGGCAAAAAGAGAGTCCCCGAGATAGGACAGACTCTTCTGCCGGTCTGAGTGTGTGGCTGGATAGATTAACAATATTGCTGGGTGAATTGGGGGTACCACTGTTGTGGCCCCATGTGGCAGGTAGGATTTTAGACAGCTTACAGTCCTTTTTCCTTTGTAGAGAGGTGAAGTGTTTAATGTAGATCTCCTGTCTTATTTTAGTAAAGTCCGTTTGTGTGGAAGATTGGTTATTTATGAAAGTTTCCAGGTTGGAGTTCCCTTGGTGTTCACACCTCAACTGCTAGAAGAGGGCCTCACCCTCTCTGATTAAGCTTACCTCATTATCTCTAGCCTGAATCTTCCCTGCACATTTATATCTGCCTCTGGACATTTCCACTGCTTGCATCCAAAGAAGTGGGTATTCACCCACAAAAGCTTATGCTTCAATACCTCTGTTAGTATATAAGGTGCCACAGGACCCTTTAATGCTTAGTAAGGTCAGGAAAGGGTTTAATATCTCTCTGACTGCCCAGAAAGTGATTCAGGGAAGAGGCCCCAGAACCATGTCACCAGCCAGCTCTGCACGGACTCAGTGAGACAGTCAGAGGATTAGGAAAAAACTTTAGGTCCCTTTATAAGTAAATAGCTGGAGCAGTCTGCCCCAGATCTGATTGGTCCTCACCCCATAGATGATGGGGTTTAGCATGGGGGTCAATAAGAGGTACACATTGGCAATGAGAACATGGAAATGCAGGGGCACATTCTGCTGAAACCGGTAAGTCAGAGAGAAGAAGAAACGTGGGATATAAAAGGCTAAGATGACACAGAGGTGGGAGGTGCAGGTCCCAAAAGTCTTGAGCCGGGCGTCCTTTGTGGGGAGGCTCAAGATGGCCCTGAGGATCTGGATATAGGACACGACAATAAAAATCACATCAAGACCCATTACACAGAATTGCACAAAGAGGCCGTAGTAACTACTGACAAGGATGTCGGCGCAGGCCAGCTTAGCCACGGGTATGTGGGCGCAGTATGGCTGAGGGATGATGTTGGTTCTGCAATATGGCCACTGCCTCAAAAGAAAGGGAAAGGGCAGTACGACAACGCCGCTGCGCAGCACCAGGGCCAGGCCGATCTTCCCCACCATGGGATTTGTCAGGATGGTGGAATGTCTCAGGGGATGGCAGATGGCCACGTAGCAATCGAAAGCCATGGCCACAAAGATCCCAGACTCCGTCACTGCGAAGCAGTTAATGAAGTACAGCTGGGCGAGGCAGGCACTGAAATTGATCTCCCTGGAATTGAACCAGAAGATTGCCAGCATTTTGGGCAGTATGGATGTAGACAGGCCCAGGTCGGTGACGGCCAGCATGCAGAGGAAATAGTACATGGGCCCATGGAGGCTCGGCTCCTTCTTCACGATGAACAGGATGGTGAAGTTACCCAGGATTGCTATTGAATACATGGTGCAGAAAGGGATGGAGATCCAGACATGAGCCGCCTCCAGGCCAGGAATGCCCTGCAGGATGAAGGTGGAGGGGTTGGTGAAGTCGGTTGTGTTGGAATCTGACATGGAGTAGAGTAGAATATGTCCAACTCTGAGGCAGAACGCTGTCTTCTGCATATACCGTACGTTTCACTAAATTCCTCTATGTGCCCAGAGTCAATGGTGATGGTTCCAGACAAATGCCTGGATGGAGAGACAATGTTAACATGAACACTACATACAGTACTGGAGGCTGTTCTCATGGGTGAAACAGATTGGTCGCTCTTCACACACTGAAAAATGACATTTTCATTACTCAGATAAATGAATTAAAAACAATCGACCCTACTAATGCCAATTCCATATTTTATGTTGCTCCATGTGTCAATAATGTGTCGTGATGTGGGAAACATTAAAAGGCACCAGCAGGAAAAAAATGAGTATGGCTACGGGCTCTCCATTATTGTTTCTTAAAGCAATGAAAGCCAGGCTAGAAAGTGCATACTGTAGGGAGTTCCACCTTCAGCCGGTAGCTCAAAATCTGAGTATAGAAAAAAAGCAAACCTTTGTGCCAGGGGAAACATCTCAGCGAGAATAGACCTCAGGGAAAAGACCACAGTGTCATTTAGAGCAGTTCCTTGGAAACACCTGCTCATTTGAACCAGTGGTTAAAACAGAGACAATCTTGGGATGCATGAGGAATTGGATGGAGAATGACCTGTGCTGGACACGCCCTCAGTTTTGGTCATCCTGTGTCTATAAAGGATACAGCTGATGTAAAAGGGGTTTCTGAATGGGCTGTCAGAATGGGGTAGCCTGTCCCTTGTGGAAAGGCTGAAAAGTAGAGAACTGTTTAGTTTAGAGAAGAGCCAAAGAAGGAGATATGATAGGGGAGAGGATAACAAAGAACTGAAATTATTACACTGAAATGGACAGAGAGAGAAAATTCCCTATTGGGAATATCTGTAGACACTTTGTGCTTCAAAAGGGCTAATTCCAGAAAGCTCAGGCAAATTATCAGCAGAATTGATTGGGAGGAAAAATTTAGACTGAAAAATGTGAATGAAAATTGGGAGTTATTTAAGAAGAGTTTATAGATTGAAGGCATATATTGGGCGGGGAGAGTAATATAAAACAAATTGGGGAAAGGAAAAGTAGATAGGAAATAATACAAAATTAATGAGGGATGTTAAAATATCCTGGAAATATCGATGATTGGTGGAGTTAAGGATCAGAAAAAGGGTGTTATTAAGTATATTGAAATGAATGAAAGAAATCCTTGAAAATGTTTAGGATAATTCCTACAGTGAAAAGGGAAACTTGTTTATGTTGGAGGAAAGGTAGATGTGTTCAGCAATAGTTTTCTTCTGCCTTTGGAAAGAAGCTCACATTCCTGTCCATTAGCATCAACAGTCGAACACCAGAGTTATGAACTGACCAATCAATATCACATCTCATTGTGAGCCAGAAGTCCACATTCAGGCAGCAAAGGCAGAAGAAAGAAAGAAAGAAAGAAAGAAAAAGAAAGAAAGAAAGAAAGAAAGTCAAATGCAGGAGAGGTCTCTGTTAAACATAAATTTTAAAAAATAAATGTAATGTTACAGAGAAAGATTTGACGAGGTAAGGAAATAATGGAAAACCTGATATTCGATTCATTCAAAAAAATTAGGAATATTATTAATGCCCATCAACAACATGATATATGGAAAACCAGTCTTGTCAAACAAATCTGATTTAATCCCTTGATGGGAGTACACATTTGGCTGATCAAGGGAACCGTGCAGATGCAATAGAGTTTGATTTCTCTGAGGCATTTGATTTTTTAGGGGCAAATAATGAACACTCTAGAATACCAGCAGTGCACACGTTAAATGGACTAAAACCTGGCTAACTGACAGATCTCAGAAAGCAGATGCCAATGGGCCATTGTCAGTGAATGGAGGTGTTTCTAATGGGGTTCTGCAGGGATCAGTTCTAGGCCTGATACTATTCAACATTTTAATAAATGATCTGGAAACAAAAAGATAATCACTGCAGATAAAAATGTGGATGACCAAAAGATTGGTGAAATGGTTCCAATGAGGAGGCTAAGACAGGCATACCAACTGATCTGGAGTATCTCGTGTGCTATGCCCATGCAAACAAAATGTTCTAATACAGTCACGTGCAAAGTTAGCTTCTCAGAACAGGGAACATGGGCCCGACCCTCCGACTAGGGCACTGAATTATGGAACACAGTGAACCGGGAAAGGATTTTAGAGTCACTGTCAAGGTCCCAGTGGGAGGCTGTGGCCAAAAGAGCTTTGGATGCTGTCAATGCTAAATCCCCCCTCTGTCACTTCGGGTGCAGAGGTAGGAGCCTGAAAGAATTCTAAAAATTAATAGTGGCCACTCCAGGCTTCATTAAACTCCCAAGGTTACAGGTTTTCTCTGACCTTGGCTTGGTAAACGCTGCCACCACCCAAATGGAAAAAAACACACCCTTGGACCCAGAAAGAAACACTTGGGAATTTGTCCCTGTGGGTTACCCTCAAGCCCTTTCACACAGACCCCCTCCGGGGAAGAGGTGAGAAAGAAAACAAAGGAATTTAGCTGTGCTACCAGCTATTGAAACAATATGCACAAACCTCATAGAACATCAAAACGTCAATCCTGTTCTTAAAACAGGTAAATTTTATTAAAAATAAAAAGGAAAATAATATATCCGGAATTTGTACTTTTGGTAGATTTTAAAAGAAACAATTACAAAAATTAAGATCCCAAAATAGCTTTCTTCGGGGTTCATCTTAAAGATTCCAAGCAAACAAATGCATCTGGGATTAGTACAGAGAAGATTCACAAGCTAAAATTAAAAAGAAATAAATCAACCTAATTCCTCCTATTTAAACATGTACTGTCCAATAATTTCTTCTAGGTATGGAAGATAAATATTTTTTACGTGATTCAAGATTTTACCTCTGCTCATGGCATTAGTGAAAACTGACTCTGTCCAGATCTGGGGTTCACATTTATAAAAGGATGTTGAAAAATTGGAGAAGGTGCAGGAAAGAGCCACTTAAATGACTGGAATTGACAGTAAATGCTGGAGAGTGAGAGACTTAAGGAGCTTCATCTATTTATCTCAAATAGGAATAACTAGCTCTGTAATCTAGTGGAGAAAGGCACAGCAAGGCCCAATGGCCAAAAGCTGAAGCCAGACAAATTTCACTTGGAAATGAGGGCCAAAGGTTTAGCAGTGAAGGTGATTAACCACTGGACAAATGGTGAAGGGAAATGGTGGATTCCTCAACTCCCCATAGCTAAAGATCCAGACTAGATGCTTCTCTGGGAGATCTGCTTGAGGGCTTCTCTACACTTGACTTGCTACAATGGCGCTGCCATAACGCTTCAGTTGTAGACACTACTTACACCGACGGCAGGGGTTCTCCCATCAGCATAGGTAATCCACCTCCCTGAGATGTGATAGGAAGGTTAACGGAAGAAATTTGTACATAGACCCCATGCTGTCCATATGGAGGTTAGGTTGATATAGCTACATCTATAGCTTCAGTTGGAGTACTGTATCCAGTTTTGGTAACTGCTGTATAGAAAGGATGTAGGGGATCTTTAAATGGCCCAGAGGCTAGTGAGAAAGATGTTGAAAGGGATGGAATACGAGCCATATGAGCAAGCTGACGTAAGCGGGTGTGGTTAGTTTGGCAAAGAGGAGATTAAGGGGGATATGAGAGTGGTCTTCAAATACTTCAAAAGCTGGCATAAGAAAGATCGAGGAAAAGCTCTTCTCTCTTGCTGCAGAGTGCAGGAGAAGAGGCAATGGTTTCAAATCTCAGGAAAATATTCCTAACTGTAAGAACAGGAGGACAATGAAAGAGACAACTATAGAAGATGAAATTTTGCAGAGGTGGGTGGATAGCCATGTTTCTGGGATGGCTTAGACTCAACGCATCCTGCATCTTAGCACAGGGTCAGACTTGCTAACCATTGTATTCCATTCTCACCCTGTGTCTGTATGTTTCTACAATGTACAATCCTACAGTGAACCAGGTCTCAATCAAACACAACTTATGGAGCTGAATACAGGGGGAACTGGGTGAAATTTAATGGCCTGTATTATACAGGAAGACGATGTAATTGTCCCTTCTCACCTTAAACCCCATGAATCTATCAATAAGAAAAACAGTTCAGACATTTATATTTACAGTATATCACATCACACAAACAAGGGGAAATTCAAGTACGTTGAAAGTCTGAGTGTATAACACTGGTAAAAGATTTTTTTTTTACATTATACTTATTTGGACTGTGGAATTCCTTGCCATAGACATAATTGGAGCCAAGAGCTAAATGGGATACAAACATGAATTGGCCAGCATAGGTGCTGCTGGTGGCATCACGTTTAGTTGAGGTGGTCTGACAACTTTACTTAGAAGACCTCATTATCATTTGCTTATAAGTTTGACAACTTTAAGAGTCTAGAATGAAATTTCCCACACTGGGTGTCTCCTTCTGGCTGAATTCATTCTTGAAAGTTCGAGGCTGAACATTTCAGCTGACTACTCGAATGAAGCTAGGAGAGAAGATGTGTTGCCCACGTTGAAAAATTCGTATAACTGTTACAGTGTGGAGCCCTAACACTTCCATAGTTTCCAGGAGTTTAAAGTCAGGTAGCAGCCTCCCCTCCCCCCATGAGAGCATGCCAGGATGCCTGGGTTCTGCTGGGAAGGGTGTTCGTTCTGGGGGCTTAGAGCGGGTGGGGGGGAGGGTGGTCTGGGAGCCAGGATTATGGTTTCTGCTGGAAGGGGAGTGAGCTCCGTGGAAGGAGCTTGGAGCCAGTCTCTGAGAAGTGGGTTACTGGGCAACCAAATGGCAGATGCAATTTAATGTTAATAAATGCAATGCAATGCACATTGGAAAGCATAATCCCAAACATGCATATATAATGATGAGGTCTAAATTAGCTGTTTCCACTCAGGGAAGAGATCTTGGAGTCACTGTGGATAGTTCTCTGAAAACATCCATTCAATGTGCAGCAGCAGTCAAAAAGGTGAACAGAATGCTGGGAATAATTAAGAAAGGGCTAGATAATAGGACAGAAAATATCATATTGCCTATGTATAAATCCATGGTATGCCAACATCTTAAATACTGCATGCAGATGTGGCTGCCCCATCTCAAGATATATTGGAATTGGAAAAGGTTCAGAGTAGATCAAGAAAAAATATAAGGGGTATGGAACGGCTTCCGTATGAGGAGAGATTAATAAAACGGGGACATTTCAGTTTGGAAAAGAGATGACTAAAGGGAGATATGATTGAGGTCTAACGGTCTAGAGAAGGAAGATAAAGAACTGTTGTTTACTACATCTCATAACACAAGAACTAGAGGTCACCAAATGAAATTAATAGGCAGCATGTTTAAAACAAGGGGAGTTTTCCCTTAGCAAGAACTGAGCAAAGTATAGGCCATAGCCTAAGAATTTGGAATTGTATTGTACATCTATTAACACCTGTCATCCTGCAGGTTCCCCTATGCCACTAAAATGCAGCCACCTTGGGGCTGGGGACAATCGGCCGGGGCAAGTGGGGGTGCACAAAAAAGAATGACATTTTGACCCATCATACTGGAGGAAACACATCCCCTGTGGCAAGGGCCCTGGGATATTTAATGGAAGTTCAGTGTGAGAAGGACAATAGACTTACTCTCTATCTTATCCACCAATGTTGAACTAGGTTTGTTGAGTAGGTGAGCTCCTCAGCAAGGAATGGGTACCTGTGAAGTCTGAGACAGAAGTGTCTTCTCTGGGAATCCCCCTCAGGTAGCCGTGTCCCACCCCTCTCTCACACCAGCATCTGCAGCAGCATCCCACGCCGAGAACCAACACTGTGGTATGAACTGTTTATAATATAGCTCTGAGCAGTTCCAGTGGGCCTCACTCAGCCTCTAGGGGAGAAGCGTCATCTGGATGTAAATTGTCTGGAGACTGGAGACACTCTAGCCAATGTCTCTGTTTCCGTTACGTGCTTCTGTGTTCTTTATCTTTATCCTTTATTAGGAGTAAACAGTAATTAAGGGACCTACCCCTTCCCAAGGGTAGATGAGAACATTCAGGCTCTGTGCTGAGTGAGAGAGGGATTGGCTGCTCTGTGTATTAATTTATATTTTAAAATTATAGTTGATTAGGAAGAAAACTTGGGATGATGTGTAAATCTCTATACTCTGTAAATGGCCAGGATGGCTGGTTGGATAGTACACAGACAGATCTGGAGAAAGATGACTGGGGGGAGACATGAGCATTTTCTGCAGGTCCACAGGGCTGACACTAAAGGATCTGAGATCAATAATTCTCATCATTAACTATCATCACACTGGACATCACCTTTTATTGAATCGTCTTCCAAACAACTAGAAAAGGAAAGTGACTATAATCATATCCTCTTTACACAGGTAGGTAAACTGAGGCAAAGGATGATGTGACTTGGTGAAGTTCTCACACAGAGAATGTCAAACTGACCCCATGAGTCCTGATTTTCCTTCCTTAACCACAGACTCTGTGTCACTAACTGAAGGCTCGAGAAAAGGAAATGGAGTCACAGTCATTCGGGCCTGCTCATTGAGGGTGTGTGACAGATTTCCCTGGGGTGCAAACTGGAATATGGTTCCTGCTGATCTCGCTGGAATACTCTGCCTATCAGCCCAGGTAATGACCTCCTCCCCTCTGTCAGGTGGGTCATGAGCATTTTAAAAGAAAACCATTTCTTCGGTAGGATCCAGAGACAGAGTTCCTTTTCAAAAACCCATCAGGAAGAAAGTCCTGAAAAATCAGGACTTGGATTAGGGAACTTCCTGTCACCCGTCTCTCTGCCCACGAGAGGTCAGTTGTGTGACTGCTCCCCTCCGGGAGTCCATTCCACGCTTTCCTCTCAAAGCCTGAGTCACAGGTTTAGTACCTGGGTGCACAGATGCTGAGCGAGCCATTCTGTCCTGGGTCTCCTCTCTCAAGTGACCGGTGAGGAGACATTCCTCTTCTCCCATGATTTCTTTCCCCCGGTTTCCTTCTCTTCCCCCCCAGGACACAAACCCCTGTGCTCTCTAGGGTGGGATCTATCCCATGCTCACCTGTGAAGGGCTCACAGCTAACAACCTGGACAGTTATGTCACTTACATGTGCTCCATACCCCTCCCTTCCTGAGGTGGTGTTTCCTACTGCTGCAGTGTCAAAGTAACCCTCCTACAACTCCTCAGTGGTTTCTACGATTCCATCACCCGTCTCTGTTCTCCCCTCTGGGACACATCTTCCTGTGCTCCCTTACAATAACTTACAGTGATAGCAACTTCAGGACAGCCATCTGTCCAGCCCTTTTGTCGCCTTCTTGGACTATGCTCCTCCTAACCACAGAAAGTTCTCCCCTTTTATATTTCCACCAAAGGTGCCCCATGCAATTAATGCTGACAGCTTGTATGTGCTTCATGGCTAGTTGAGCAGAGGTTAGTTTTACGAACCCAGTGTAATCGGTGACAAGTGCCTGAGGGGCTTCTGTGCTCAGGGTCTCAGTATTTGCATGGGCTACCTGTTGACTCCTTCCTTCCAGCACAGCTTATTTATTCCTCAGCTGATCAGTGGATTGACAATGACAGCAACTTCTGGACACTTCTGTTTCTACACAAGATAAGGGCTGGGGACTAGAGGAATGGGGAGAACAGAACCCTTCTCCCCACTCAGTTTAAACCTGTCTGACTGTGGTTTATTCACAATAGATGCTAGTGTCTCCTCAAAACCATCTCCTAGAGAAGTCTCTACCCCAACCACAACTTTCACCTTTTTGTCCTGGAAACATTTTCATTAAGTCTCTTTCCTGCTCAAACCTCGGGAATATGGGCTTTTACTAGGGGGAGCATTCTAACTGATTGGGAGCCAGTATTAAGCAGAGTGCCCCAAGGGTAGGTCCTGGGCTGGGTTTTGTTCAACACCTTCATTAATGATCTAGATGATAAGATGGATTGCACTGTCAACAAGTTAGCAGATGATACTTTGGAGGGTAGGGATAGGGTCCAGAGCGACATAGAGAAACTGGAGGATTGGGTCCTAAGAAATCTGTGCTGGGGACTTTTGTTTGGAAAAATGAAGTTCCCTCCCCATTGGAGAAGGATGAAAGGTGGACGTGATATCATCACTTGGCCTCCCTCCCACCACACAACTCACCTCCTGGGAACACTTAGGAACAAGGACTGAACTGGGGATGTGGCCCCAGGCTGAAGGGGTTACATACCTGTGTATGGATGGTTGGTGGACAGCTTGTACCATCAAGGTGAAGCAGAGCTTCATTCAAATCCTGTCTAGTTTACAGAAGTTACATTGCAATTTTGTTTAATTCTTAAGTAAGAATCTTTGAGCTGTGCGCTATTACTTATAATCACTTAAAATCCATCTTTCTGTAGTTAATAATACTTACAGTCACTTAAAATCTATCCTTCTCTACTTAATACATCTGCTTTCTATTGATTTACCTATAACTGTGTTGTTAGAAATGTAACAGGGAAATCTGCCCAGGAACAGGGGCTGGTGCATTCTCCTCTCCGCACAGATCAGGCTTCTGATCAGGGCAAGAGGATTCAGCTTTGGGGTCCTCGGCTGTAGAGCTGCGGGGAAGTGGCTGGAGCCTCTCTACTGTTGGTTCATGAACGGCTAGTGAAAGCTTTCATGTCACTGCAGTTGTGTATGGTTGTGTAAGTGCCTGACCTGGAGAGGGTTGCAGTTTGTCACAGCCTCACCGTGGGAGAGGGAGCCCAGGTTGCTATGCCAGAGGGGTTTCTGTCATAAAGCACAAACAGGCTCTGCTAATCCCTGAGTCCATTTCCCTCTTGCATTTCCACCTCCGAGCGCTTCACCTCTTTTCTCCCCTCCGCCTCTGCTCACTTCGCTCCCGCTTCCAAGCACTTGTCCTCCGCTTCCAAGCGCTTCTTCTCTAAGGAGAAATTCCTTTCTGCCTCAGTTAGAACTCGGCATGTATTAAAGGCATCACTCCACCCTGGCACCGGGATCTCAGTACAGGAAGGGCTGACCCTTCCTTCCTGGGAAATCCCCGTTCCCCCATCCCCTCTCCATTTCCATCATGGAGCTGGAACTCTGGGCTTGATCTGGGTCTGTCGTCTCCGTGGCGTACTGCTTTGGGAAGACTGTTTTTTCTTAGTTTTCAGTCCCTGACCTCAACTTAATGCACAGGGTGCCAAACTCTTACCTAAGTATTTTGTTGACACAAATATAGAAAAGGAAAGAAAAAGAAACAACTTGTTGGACTCCCTGGCTTTAAAGCCTGATCCCTTTGCAGGCCTGTTCCCTCCCAGGCAGAAAAGAAAAGAAAAGAAAAGAAAAGAAAAGAAAAGAAAAGAAAAGAAAAGAAAAGAAAAGAAAAGAAAAGAAAAGAAAAGGGCTTTCAAGCAGCCAAAAGGAAAAATGAGGCCTTTTAAAATAGTGAGGTCTGTGCTTCTGGTTAAAAACTATCCCACCATTCTGCCACCGTGTCAAGGCTGAATCTCTAGTCTGACACCTCGAGTGCAGGAAGTAGGGCCGACAAGGATTTACAGTGGAGCACCAGACAATTTCCCAGCTCCCCAGCCTGGCACCCCTGCTGCAGGAGAAACCCAGAATTATATGATCTTGCACTGCACAGAGATCGGTACTGTGCAAGTTCATTAATACAGTTTGCCCCCCCTCCACACACACACACCTCGATGTGGGGACTAATTAACACAGATTCACCCTTTAAAGACATGTTAGAAAAGTATTGCAATGGTAATTAGTGCCATTCCATGCGAGACGGGCTAGAGCTTTGAACTATAGACTGTAGAAGAAAATGACTGTACTAATCTATGGTTACCAGTCTACGTAAACGGTCTATAAACTGCTTAATGGATCATTAGATTATGTTAATTCAGGTAGTGAGTTACTGGTGATGTTTAGGAAACAGAAACTTCCTTGCACCAGCCCTGTGCATCCCACCTAGCTAATGCTGCCACCTCAGCCAGCCCACTCACTCACTAGAGCTCAGACCCCCCGCCTGCTGGCCGGGGGATCAGGGAGGCTGGGGGGTGGCTCACCGTGGCTGCCCTCCGGCTCTGGGAGGCGGGGGGGGGGCTCACCGTGGCTACCTCCCTGCTCCTCGCTCAGTGTCTGAGCGCGGAGCCAGGGGGGCGGCTCACAGCGGCTGCCTCCCGGCTCCGTACTCAGTGGCTGAGCAGGGAGGGGGGAGGCAGGAGGCAGTAGGCAGCCGCACGCCGCCCCCCCCAAATCCTGGCTCCCTAGGCGACCGCCTAGGGTTGCCTAGTGATAGCACTGGCCCTGCCCCTGCCTCAAGTACAATTTTGGGCTTCCCATCTAGGATGCACCTTTCTATTTCCTCAGGAACACCCTCTAAGAACTGCTCCATTTGCATTAGGAAAGACAGAACTTCCAGAGATTTTACGCTTGCTCCTGATATCCAAGATTCCCAATTTTGGACACTGTGGTAGGCGGGTTGGGAAAATGCCACGTCAGGTTTCCACCTTAGGGCCCTGAACTGCCAACGGGCATGGGCGGCTGTTAGCCCCATTCTAATTCTGGCCTTTTTTTAAAAAAGTTCATAACTGTCCATGTTCCTTAGACATTTCTGCTGCCATCTCTCCTAAGAGTCCACTGAGCTGTGGCATCAGCTCCACCACATACGCGTCTGTAGAGATGCTGAACCCAAGGCAGGGCCCTTTCAATATTTTCTAAGAAGGCCTCTGTACCACCCCCTACCATGTAGGTGGGGAATTTTTGGGAATAGAGAGCGGTACCTGGAGAAGGATTGTTAGTCTTATCTGGTAGACCCATCTTAGCCCTTTGCAGCTCTAACTGTTTCAGCTTTAACGCCGTATCCAAGCGTTTCGCCTTCATTTCCATCTCCAACTGTTTTGCCTGTTTCCTCTCCTCCGCTTCCAACTCCAAGTGCTTTAAGGCCATCTGTTTTTCATGTTCTTTCTGTCTCTCTTCAGCTTCCAAACAGAGAAGTGATCAGGACCTGTGGGTATAGGTAGGGCATGGGGACTTGCGGAAAAAGATGGGGCAGGGCTCAGCCTCATGAGGGAATAATAAGATAGGGTGCAGGAGCCTCAGGGGTCCAATTACCCGAAATTGGAAACCCTATGAGTTAATGAGTTGTACCCAGACCGATTCCCCAGCTGACAATGCGTAGTAAGATCAGGAAAGGGTTTAATGTCTCTGTGACTGCCAAGTCAGTGATTCAGGGAAGAGGCCCAGCACCATGTCACCAGCCAGCTCTGCACAGACTTGGTTAGAAAGTCAGAGGATCAGGAGAAAACTTGGGTACCTTTATGAGTAAAGAGCCAGAGCAGCCTGTCCCGGATCTGTTTTGTCCTCACACCATATATGAGAGGGTTTAGGATGGGGGGCATCAAGAGGTACACATTGGCAAAAAGAACAGGGAAATGCAGGGGCACATTCTGGTGAAACCGATTAGTGAGAGAGAAGAAGATACCTGGGAAGTAAAAGACTATTATGGAACAGAGGTGGGAGCTGCAGGTCCCAAATGTCTTGAGACGAGCATCCTTTGTGGGGAGGCAGAAGATGGCCCTGAGGATCTGGATATAGGATATGACAATAAAAATCCAATCCAGACCCATCACACAGAATTGCACAAAGAGACCATAGAAACTAATGACGTGGATGTTGGCGCAGGCCAGCTTTGCCACGGGCATGTGGGTGCAGTACGGCTGGAGGATGATGTTGGTTCTGCAATATGGCCACTGCCTCAAAAGAAAGGGATAGGGCAGTACGACCACGCTGCTGCGCAGCACCAGGGCCAGGCCGATCTTCCCCACCATGGGATTTGTCAGGATGGTGGAATGTCTCAGGGGATGGCAGATGGCCACGTAGCGATCCAAAGCCATGGCCACGAAGATCCCAGACTCCGTCACTGCGAAGCAGTGAATGAAGTACAGTTGGGCGAGGCATGCACTGAAATCGATCTCCCTGGAATTGAGCCAGAAGATTGCCAGCATTTTGGGCAGTATGGATGTAGACAGGCCCAGGTCGGTGACAGCCAGTATGCAGAGGAAATAGTACATGGGCCCATGGAGGCTCGGCTCCTTCTTCACGATGAACAGGATGGTTAAGTTCCCCAGGATGGCTATTGCATACATGCTGCAGAAGGGGATGGAGATCCATACATGGGCCGCCTCCAGACCAGGAACGCCCTGCAGGATGAAGGTGGAGGGGTTGGTGATGACAGTTGTGTTGGAATCTGACATAGTGTAGAGTAGAAAGTGTCGAACTTTGAGGTAGAACTGTGTCTCCTGCATGTCCCATATGTTTCACTGAATTCCTGTATGTGCCCACAGTCAAGGGAGATGGTCACCGTACAAATGCCTGGATGGAGAGACAATATTCATATGAGACACTACATGCACTACTGGAAATGGGAGGGGGGGTGAGGATAGCTCAGTGGTTTGAGCATTGACCTGCTAAACCCAGGGTTGTGAGTTTAATTCTTGAGGGGGCCGTTTAGGGATCTGGGGAAAAATCTATCAGGGGACAGTACTTGGTTCTGCTAGTGAAGGAAGGGGGACTCAATAACCTTGAAAGGTTCTTCCAGTTCTAGGAGATTAGCATCTCTCCATTTTATTATTATTATTATTATTATTATTACTGTTCTCATTTGGTTGCTCTTCACACAGTGAAAAATGACATTTTCATTATTCAGTGATATGAATCATGTACAATTGACCCTTCTAATTCCAGTTCCATATTTTATGGTGCTCTGTGTGTCAATAAGGTGTGATGTGGGAAACATTAATAGGCACCAGCAGGAAAAATTGAGTCTTTCTACTAGTTATCTATTATTATTCCTTAATGCAGTGAAACCCAGGCTAGAAAGTGCATACTGTAGGGAGTTCGGACATTCACCTGGTGGCTCAAATTCTGTGTGTAGACAAAAAGCAAACCTTTGCCAAGGCATGCACCGGGGGAAACATCCCAACTAGAATAGACCTCAGGGAAAACACCACAGTGTCATTGAGAGCAGTTCCATGGAAACACCTGCTCATTTGCAACAGTGGCCATTGGGATCCATAAGGAATGGGATGGAGAATAACCTGCTCTGGACACATGCTCAGTTTTGGTCACCCAGCGTCCATAAAGGATACAGCTGATGTAAAAGGGGTTTCTGAGACAGGCTATCAGAATGGGGTAGCCTGTCCCTTGTGGACAGACTGAAAAGTCGAGAACTGTTTAGTTTAGAGAAGAGCCAAAGAAGGGAGATATGATAGAGGAGAGGATAATAAAGAATGAAATTATTACACTGAAATGGACAAAGAGAGAAAGTTCCCTACTGGTAATACATATAGACACTTTGCACTTCAAAAGGGCTAATTCTAGAAAGCTGAGGCAAATTATCAGGAGAATTGATTGAGAGAAAAAATTAGACAGAAAAATGTGAATGAAAATTGGGAGTTCTTTCAGAAGAGTTTATAGATAGAAGGCTTATATTGGGCGGGGAGAGTAATATAAAACAAAAGGGGAAATAGATAAGAAATAATACAAAAGGGAAGTTATACAAATTAAAGAGGGGCATTAAAACTATACTGGAAATATCGATGATTGGTGGGTCTAAGGACCAGAAAAAGGAGGTTGTAAAGTACATTATGAGTGAAAGAAATCCTTGACAATATTTAGGATGATTCCAACAGGGGGAAAGGAGACTTGTTTATGTTGGAGAAAAGGTAGATGTGTTCAAGAAACAGTTTTGTTCTTCATTTAGAAAGAATCTCTCATTAGGAGGTGAAATACTTTCCAGTCCATTAGAATTTACAGTTGAACACCAGAGTCATGAACTGACAAATCAATCACACATCCCATTGTGAACCAAATGTCTGCGATAAGGCAGCAGAGGCAGAAGAAAGAAAGAAAGAAAGAAAGAAAGAAAGAAAGAAAGAAAGAAAGAAAGAAAGAAAGAAAGAAAGAAAGAAAGAAAGAAAGAAAGAGACTAATGCAGGATAGCTCTCTGTTAAATGTAAATTATTAAAAATAAAGGTAATTTTGAAAAAAAGTTTTGACAAATTAATGAAGAAATGGAAAATCTGATATTCCATTAATTCAAAATTTTGGAATATAATTTATGCCCATCAACAACATGATGTGTGGTAAACCATCTTGTCAAATAAATCTGATTTCATCCATTAATAAGTATACATGTTTGGCTGATCAAGGGAACCGTGCAGATGCAATAGACTCTGAGGCATTTGATTTTGCAGGGGAAAACAATGAACACTCCACAATACCAGTGGAGCACACGTTAAATCGACAAATACAGGCTAACTGACAGATCTCAGAAAGCAGATGTCAATGGGCCGGGTGTTTCTAATGCGTTTCTGCATGGATCAGTTCTAGGCCTGATGTTATTCAATATATTAATCAATGATCTGAAAGCAAGTAGAAAATCACTATATTTAAAATTGTGGATGACCCAAAGGTTGACGGAGTGGTTAAAATGAGGAGGCTAAGGCAGGAATACAAATTGGTCTGGAGTAGCTGGTGTGCTTTGCCCATGCAAAGAAAATGTTCTAATATAGTCACATGCAAAGTTAGCTTCTCAGAACAGGGAACGCGGGCCTGGCCCTCAGACTAGGGCACTATATTATGGAACACAGTGACCCAGAAAAGGATTTAAGAGTCACTGTGGAGCTCCCAGTGGGAGGCTGTGGCCAAAGGAGCTGATGCGGTCTTTGGATGCTGTCAAGGGTAAATCCGCACTCTGTCACTTTGAGTGCAGAAGGTCGGGGCCTGCAAGGATTCTTAAAATTAATACGTCACACTCCAGGCTTGTATTAAACTGCCAAGGTTACAGCTTTTCTCTGACCTTGGCTTGGTAAACGCTGCCACCACCCAAATGCAAAAAACAAAAAAACCTTGACCCAGGAAGGAACACTTGGGAATTCGTCCCTGTGGAGTGCCCTCAAGCCCTTTCACTCCCTCTCTCCGGAAGAGCTAAGAAAGAAAACAAAGGAAATGAGCTGTTCTATCAGCTAATCAACAACATGCACAAACCTCTTAGGACACCGAAAATCCTGTTCTTAAAAATGTATATTTTATTAAAAACAAAAGGGGAAAAAATACATCTGGAACTAGCTTTTGCTAGATTTTAAAAGAAACAATTAAAAACCTTAAGCACCCAAACTAGCTTTCTGGGCGGTTCAGTTTAAAGTTACAAGCAAACAAAAGCATCTGGGGTTAGGAGAGAGGAGATCCACAAGCCAATTAAAAAATAAATAAACAAAAAAACCCTAAAAGGGTCTAGTTAAACATGCCTAGTCCAATAAGTTCTTCTAGGTATGGAAGATGAATTTTTATATATGGTTCAAGCCTTACACAGCATTCCTGCTGCCCTCTGTTCCCCTCTTCCCTGGAGAGAGAAAATACACAAAGGGAAGGTTCCCCCCCCCATTTAAAAGGCTCTTGCTGTCCCATTGGCTCTTTTGCTCAGGCACCCACTCCTTTTCCTTTACCTGGGAACTTTGGTAACCCTTTACAGGTCAAGCAAGCAGAAAACTGCCAGCAAGAGGGACATTATAGGTAACTGGCTGGCTGGGTGTCCATAAAAGGAAGCTACTCCCCCAGCACTTCATTTATCACAGATACATAAACAGTGGGTTGGTGAGTTGGAGCAGTGGCAGGATTTTACCTCAGCACACGGCATTAGTGAAAACTGACTCTGTCCAAACCTGGGGATTACATTTATAAAGGGATGTTGAAAAATTGGAGAAGGTGCAGGAAAGAGCCACATAAACAATTGGAATTGGCAGAAAATGCTGGAGAATGAAAGACTTAAGGAGATTCATCTATTTATCTTAAATAGTAATAATGGGATCTGCAATCTAGAGAAGAAAGGCAGAACAAGGCCCAATGGCTAAAAGCTGAAGCCGGACAAATTCCAGTTGGAAATGAGGGCCAAAAGTTTAGCACTGAGGGTGATTAACCATCGGGACAAAAGTGAAGGGAAGGGGTGGATTCTCCAACTCCCCATGTCAACAGATCCAGACTAGATGTTTCATGGGAGATCTGCTTGATGGCTTCTCTACACTTGAATTGCTACGGTGGCGCTGCCATAACGCTTCAGTTGTAGACACTACTTACACTGACGGCAGGAGTTCGCCCATCAGCATAGGTAATCCACCTCCCTGAGGTGTCCCTAGCCTCTGTTTGCCAGTAGCTGGGAATGGGTGACAGAGAATGGATCACTTGATGATTCCCATTTCTGTTCATTCCCTCTGGGGTACCTGGCATTGGTCACTGTCGGAAGACAGGATACTCAGCTAGATGGACCTTTGTTCTGACCCAGTATAGCCGTTCTTACGTTAACAACCAGAGCACTGAGATGCAAGAGAAGGAGGTGACAGTCTCTCTGCATTAACACACAGCTGGCTCCTGAGATCTTTACTCAGTTCTTACTCCAAAGGGAGTTTTGCCTTAGCAGGGACTGAGCAAAGTATGAGCCACAGCCTAAGAATTTGGCCTTGTATTGTACATCTACTAACCCCTGTCATCCTGAACGTTCCCCTGTGCCACTGAAATCCAGCCGCCTCGGGGACAATCGCCCGGGACAAGTGGGGGTGCACAAAAAAGAATGATATTTAGACCCATCATCCTGGAGGAAACACATCCCCTGTGGCAAGGGCCCTGGGATATTTAATGGCTGTGCAGTGCGAAAAGGACAATTAGACTTACTTTCTGTCCCATCACTGATGTTGAACTAGGTTTGTTGAGTAGGTGAGCTCCTGCGTAAGGGATGGATACCTGTGAAGTCTGAGATAGCAGCGTCTTCCCTGGGAATCCCCCTCAGGTAGCCGTGTCCCAACCCTCTCTCACGCCAGCACCTGCAGCAGCATCCCATGCCGAGAGCTGACACAGCGCTGAGCACTGTTTATAATGTAGCTCTGAGCAATCCCAGTGGGCTTCACTTGGCCTCTAGGGGAGAAGCCGCATCTGGATGTAAACAGGCTGGAGACTGGAGACACTCTAGCCAATGTCTCTGTTTCCATTTCTGTGCTTCTCTGCTCTTATTCTTTATCCTTTATTAGGAGTAAACAGTAATTAATGAACCTTCACGAAGGGAGATGAGAACACTTGGGCTCTGTGCTGAGTGAGAGAGGAATTGGCTGCTCCGTGTATTTGTTCATAATTTAAAATGATATTTGATAAGGAAGAAAACTAGAGATAATTCCTAGATCTGTATTCCCTGTAAATGCCCAGGATAGCTGCTTGGATAGTAGACAGACAGATCTGGAGAAAGATGACTGGGGGGAGACATTAGCATTTTCTGCAGGCCCACAGGGCTGTAACTAAGGGTTCAGAAATCAGTAATTCTCATCGGTAACTATCATCATACTGGGCAGCACCTTTCATTGAAGTGTCTTCCAAACACCTAGCAAAGGAAAGTGACTATGATCATATCCTCATTGTACAGGTAGGAAACTGAGGGAAAGAGTGACATGACTTGGTGAATTTCTCACGCAGAGAATGATAAACCTCAGATGATCAGTGGACTTACAATGAAAGGAACTTCTGGACACTTCTGTTTTTTACACGAGATTTGGGTCGGGGATTAGAGGAATGTGTAAAATAGAACTCTTCTTCCTACTAAGTTTAAACCTCTCTGAGCCCAGGGCTACACTGGGGAGGGGGGGTCGATCTACGACACGCAGCTTCAGCTACGTGAATAACGTAGCTGAAGTCGGCATATCGTAATCGACTTACCTGGCCGTGAGGACGGCGGCGAGTCGATCGCTGCCGCTCCCACGTCGACTCCGCTTCCGCCTTTCGATGAGGTGGATTTCCGGAGCCGACGGGGAGCGCTTTCGGGGATCGATTAATCGCGTCTAAACGAGACGCGAAAAATCGATCCCCGATAGATCGATTGCTACCCGCCGATCCGGCGGGTAGTGAAGACAAGCCCTGACTGTGGTTTATTCACAATAGATGCTAGTGTCTGCTCAAAACCATCTCCTAGAGAAGTCTCAACCACAACTTTCACCTTTTTGTCCCATAGACACTCTTTTACATCATGTTTATTTATCTTTAAGAAATGCTCCTGAGCAACAAGGTCAAACATTCCTTCAGAGTTTGTAACACCTTCGCCCCTTACCCACTTTACCATCAAATCTTTCATTTTGTGTACAGATTCCACATTATTCATACCAGCACCCCTCTTAAGAGTCCTTGTAGAGGATTAGCAGTGGACACTCCCCCTGTGGCGCAGTGGGAGTCCCCTCCATCTCACTACATTGCAGGGTGTTGCCCACAGCATATTAGCCAGGCAATCACAGCCCTGGCTCTGGCTGGCAGAGCGATAGTCATTTAGGGTCTGTAGCCTGCAATCAGGGTAAAGGAGCAAACAGTTGTGAGTCCAAGCCTTTTGTCATGGTATCGCCGCAAAGAATCTATGACTTGGACCTGTATTCAGGGCTGAGAAGCAAACAGTCAGTTCTGAGAGCCAGACCCTAAGTGAGGCCTGGCACTAAATGTCTATATCTCAGGCCTGGACCCAGGCCGGAGCTGCGAACAGTTATTAGCATCAAGCCTTTAGTCAGGGAGGGACAGGGAAAAGGCCATGACTGAGGCCTCTAGTCAGGGCCGAATATTTTTCATCCTATTTAGCCATTTTAAATGTGCGTGGTCGATAAACTATATGAATGGGAGCCCAAGAAGATAGTATCTGAAGCCTTTGATAGCTCATTTAACAGCCTTCTCTATAACTGAATAGTTACATTCTCGGGGGAGAGCTTCCAACTGATATAGAAACTCTCCCCATCCAACTCCTGGGAGAAAACTTCTCTGAGCCCCACCTCCGAAGTGTCCGTTTGTGCCAAGAACTCATGGTTGAAGTTGGAGCTGAAGAGTATGGGTTCCCAACACAGGCTCTTCTTGAGAGCTCAGTCTGGGAGACAGTGGAACCGCTGCTCCCCATAACACTTCAGCTGGGTCGGCCTTTCTCATGCTGCTCTGCTGATGATACACAGCCAGCCTCGCTAGGGCCTGTTATCACCCAACACAACAGCCGGTGGCACCGCACACCCACGCGAGATACCGGAATGCTTTACCCGAGCCACTCCTCCATTTACAGTGGAGCACCAGACAATTTCCCAGCTCCCCAGCCTGGCACCCCTGCTGCAGGAGAAACCCAGAATTATATGATCTTGCACTGCACAGAGATCGGTACTGTGCAAGTTCATTAATATAGTTTGCTCTCCCGCCACACACGTCAATGTGGGGAAGATATACAACAGCCTTTGTTTCCCAAACTAAGATTTTCCCAGACACTTCATTCAAAAGTCAGGTTAGGATAAAACATAAAACACGTTTACTAATGACAGAAAGTTCAATTTTAAGTGATTATCAGTGATAGCAACCAGATCAACTCATATTACTTAGCAAATAACCACAAAAGCTAACTAAGCCTCATATGCTCGATAGATGGGATTTGAATTAGCAATATCTCACCCTGACTGATACAAGCAGTTCACCAAGCTTCCAGAAACAGCCTAGAAATCCCTTTAGCCCGGGACCAGCACTTCCCCCAGGTTAATCTTTGTTCCTCCTGTATTTCCTGTTCTCTTGTGTGCGGAGTGAAGACAAGTGATGATGGCACTCCCCATCCTTTATACTCTTTCATATGGTGGGAACCCTTTCTTCCAAGCTACGTTCCCAGCCCAGTTTGTGGAAAAATACAGGTATCAAAATGGAGTTCAGTGTCATGTGGTCTGGTCACGTGACCTTGCATGCCATACTGAGTCATAGCAGCCAGAACTCATATTCTGGCGGAAACACTGAGTCCATTGTCTTTCCTGATGAGCCACTATCACGGTGTAGCCAAGGGGTCTCAAACTCAAATTACCACGAGGGCTGCATGAGGACTAGTGCATTGGCCTGGGGGCTGCATCACTGACCCCGCTCCCTCGCTGCCCCCGGCACCGCCCCCACTCCACCCCTTCCATTAGGCCGTGCCCCTTCTCCGCCCCTTCTCCCCCTCCTCCCCTGTGCGCACGGCTTCCCGCTCCTCTCCCCTCCCTCCCAGAAACCGTGAAGCTCTTCCCATGTGGCCCGTGGAGCTCTTCCGTGCGGCCCACTGGACTGCCCGCGCCCCCCCATTTTTTTTTTAAATCCCCAGGAAGTTCCCACCGCCAGAATATCTGTCTGGCAGCGGGAACTGCCTGGTGGAAAAAAAAAAAAGAAATTGGTAGGTGCGGGGGAGGGGCTCAGGGAGCCCGGCGGGCCGCAGGGAAGAGCTCTGCGGGCTGCGTCTTGGAGACCCCTGGTGTAGCCTCTTCATTATTGTGCCCAGAAGGCTAGTTGTGCGTGATTCCAACTTCACAACAGCTTTCAGTAACACATCCATAGCAAAACTTTATAACGTCACATACAATGAGAATGTTAAAGATGGAAAGAAGGAACAGGAGGACCCAGAGTTGGATTGAGTAAATGGACTCTTTTATCGTGGTACTTATCATAGAATCATAGAATATCAGGGTTGGAAGGGACCTTAGTAGGTCATCTAGTCCAACCCCCTGCTCAAAGCAGGACCAATCCCCAATTTTTGCCCCAGATCCCCAAATGGCCCCCTCAAGAATTGAACTCATAACCCTGGGTTTAGTAGGCCAATGCTCAAACCACTGAGCTATCCCTCCCCCCTCCCAATTTACTTGTTACCCTCGACCCAATTGTCGAGAAAGTACCAGGTTAATCACATCACACTCTTGTATCTAAGTTAATATGTAAATACACACATTTGCTACAACACCACCAAAACCATTAGTTAGTTATAGAACGCCCATATAATGAATAGTAATAGCCATTTCATGAATATAATTATACCCGCCCCTGTTTACTGTTTACAGCATTAAGCAGATTGCACAGGAACTTTTACCTTAAACACATGTTTCTTTGCAACAATTGTAAGCAAAACTTTCCTTAATCAGCAGTTTACAGTGAGGGAAGGCGCCATGACCCCGAACATATTTATGTAGTTGGGAAAAAGAAGGTACAGGAGAGATAACACTACTGCATACAACAGGTATTCTTTAGACAACTACATTTCTTATTCAGCTGCAACACTTATCAAGCAAAGAGCAGGTGGACCGGTAGCAAACTTTATCCATCAAGCAAGGGATAATGCTCAGCTGTGCCATACTCCCCTATTACCATTTTATCCGTTACCCAGGTCTTTACTTAACCCTTATGTAACCCTTCTGCCAGTCAGAGTTGGCAGCAACAAGGGCCGTGTTCAGTATCTAGGGGTTCCATTACAATAACACAATGCAAAACCGGCTCGAGCCCCTACCCAGTGACCTGGGACAAATATATATCACACCCCTGGGCGCCGCTAAGAGGCAGTACTTCCCCTCTCGCAAGCACAGAGTCTGAGTGTAGCAAAAAACCTTTTAATGACAGAGAGAAATGATGCGGCATTATGTTGGGGAAACACCACATCTAGGATTCGTAAATCAAACTGTGAGCAAAGAGCCACCCCAGCAAATTGCCATGTCCTTTCCCTTTGGTTCATGAGTTCAGCAACCCCCAAAATTACCCAAAGTCCCAAAAGTCAAGCAACCCAAAAGTCCAGACCCAGAGTTCAAAAGTTCAGCTGCAGAGTGTTACCCCCCCTTCAGTCTGGGTGGAAATGGGGAGGGAAGAGGTAAGGGGCACCTTACGTGGCTCGAAGCTGACTGCCTCACCCCTCCGTGGGGCTTCTCTCTGCTCTGCTCTGCCAGCCATTCCATGGGCCACTCCACTCCGCCAGCCGTCCAGCAAGCCGCTCCGGCTGTCCCACAAACTGCACTGCTCCACAAGCAGCTCCGCTCCGTCAGCCGTCCTGCAAGCTGCTCCGGCTGTATATCTTCAGGCTCCCCCACTACTTAACACAGTGCTCAGTGATTTCAGCTCATAATAATTTTAGCTCTTTAGTGATGTCAGCGTGTAGTAAGGGGAACCTTAGTTCTCATTTGCACCATTAACCCAGAGCGATTTCAACTCAGTAGCCTGTAACTAGATTTCTAAGGAACTCAAAATTAGCTCTGATTTTCCACAGAGGAGAAAAAGGTACAATTGACATTTAGAACCCTCAGACAAGGCCCATGCCACCAGATACAAATACTTGTCCCCAGCCTCTCTCAATTCACTGGGTTTTGGAACCCATGTCCCTTGCCTAGCGAGTGCTGCTTAGTTGATGGCGAGTCCCTCCATCATAACAAAAGGCCACTCTCCTTGATTCATTCAATCAGGATAACAACAGTTTATTCTAACTGCCCCAATAACAGAAAAACTGGGGATCCCACAGCAGCCAAAGTGACATTTTGGCAAGCGGCCCATCATGCTATGCAGGGTGGGTGTGTCCAAGCAAACAAGATCAACCCCTGATGTCCCTTTCCACAATTCACCACCAGATGTCACGGTAGAGCTCATCCTGACTCTGCTTACATTTACATACCCCAACTATCCCCTACTCTCTTCAAAGAGGGGCCCAGGAACCCCTATATCCCGCACACTGGCCGGCGGGACACTCGAGGTGGAGGCTCTGGATCCAGTTAGCTCAATACCTTCGTCCACTGGTCATGCTATGGTGGGACAGGAAAGGCAGGTCATTGGAATGGGTAGGCTGTGGAATTTACAAGTATGGCTTACGGGGACAGGTTAGGGCAGCACATCACTTTAAACATTTCATGAACACAACTAATAATGCAATTAATACAAACGATATTCCTACAGCATAGGTCATTTGACTGAGAAGAGAGTGACTGTTTGAAGGACACAGGATACATCAGTCCAGGTATAATGTGCAAGCAGTTTAGTTGCTCGTTGGGATGCATTCATTCCTTGGGGGGCTTGGGCTTATAAAACCTGTGTTTGGTGTTGTTGACATGGAGCTGCCTTAGCAACTCTGTTAAAAAGTCGCAGTTTACCCAGGTGGGTTTCGGCCCGGCCCGAGCCCAGTTAGGTTTGTTTATATCATAAGTTCATTGATTGTTCAGAGAGAACTGGGTATTGTCCAAACCAACTTAACCACTTGGTATGGAATCAGGCAGTACGCACCGGTTTGATTATTTAGAGCAATACGTTTTACAGACACATCTCTGCACCAAAGTTCGGACAGCAAAGAGCTCCCAGCCCACACCCATTGTAGGCACCCTGCCTGCTACAGGCCCCCAGAAGCGAGGAACAATGGGGAGCTGAAAGCTAAAGAAATAAGCCAGCTGAAGGTCTCTGCCCTCAGGAATTTGTAGTTGAGCTTTAGGGCTCACAAGCTGTACAATGCACAACCTCACCTTACTGCGTAACTCTGCTCCAAGCCTCAGTATTTCTGTGTGGCTTCCTGGCTTCCCTCTCTGCTGCTGAGTGGCCTCTGGGTCCTCACTGCACTCACTGAAAACTCCTTGTCATGCTGTAGCAGATCCTGTCCCAGCCCAGGAGCAGAGGGAGCCCAGTTGGGGGGACGGAGGAAGAGCTGATCTAGTGAGTGTTGGAGGAAGGGAAACAGAGAAGTGAGCAGGACCTTTGGGGAATCAGTGGGACAGGGGTAGGGCACTTGGGAAAAAGGTGAGGCAGGGGGCAGAGACTTGGGGAAATAGTAAGAGAGGGTGCAGGAGCCTCAGGGGTCCTCCTAAAAGAAATAAGAAAGGTGGAAAACCCTATGAGTTAATGAGTTGCACCCAGACTGATTCCAAAGCTGATAATGCATAGTAAGGTCAGAAAAGGGCTTAATCTCTCTGACTGCCCAGTCAGTGATTCAGGGAGGAGGCCCAGCACCATCTCACCAGCCAGATCTTCACGGAGTCAGTCATAGAGTCAGAGGATCATGAGAAAACTTTAGGTCCCATTATGAGTAAAGAGCCGGTGCAGCCTGCCCCGGATCTGATTGGTTCTCACCCCGTAGATGAGGGGGTTTAGCATGGGGGGCATTAAGAGGTACACAATGGCAATAAGAACATGGAAATGCAGGGGCACATTCTGCTGAAACCGGTAAGCGAGAGAGAAGAAGAGACGTGGGATGTAAAAGATTAAGATGGAACAGAGGTGTGAGGTGCAGGTCCCAAAAGTCTTGAGCCGGGCGTCCTTTGTGGGGAGGCAGAAGATGGCCCTGAGGATCTGGGTATAGGACACGACAATAAAGAACACATCGAGACCATTCACCCAGATTTGCACAAAGACGCCGTAGTAACTACTGACACGGATGTCGGCGCAGGCCAGATTCACCACGGTCATGTGCGTGCAGTATGGCTGGGGAATGATGTTGGTTCTGCAATATGGCCACTGCCTCGCCAGGAAGAGATAGGGCAATATGAGTACGCTGCCACGCAACACCACGACCAGGCCGATCTTGGCCACCACAGGGTTTGTCAGGATTGTGGAATGTCTCAGGGGGTCGCAGATGGCCACGTAGCGATCGAAAGCCATGGCCACGAGGATCCCAGATTCCATCACTGAGAAGCAGTGAAAGACATACATCTGGGTGAGGCAGGCACTGAAATTGATCTCTCTAGAATTGAACCAGAAGATACTCAGCATTTTGGGCACGGTGGACGTAGACACGACCAGGTCGGTGATGGCCAGCATGCAGAGGAAATAGTACATGGGCCCATGGAGGCTCGGCTCCCTCTTCACGATGAACAGGATAGTGCAGTTACCCAGGATGGCTATGGCATACATGACACAGAAGGGGATGGAGATCCAGACATGGGCCACCTCCAGACCAGGAATGCCCTGCAGGATGAAGGTGAAGAGGTTGGTGAAGTCGGTGGTGTTGGAATCTGACATGGAGAAGAGTAGAAAATGTCGAACTCTGAGGCAGAACCGTGTCTCCTGCATGTACCGTACGTTTCACTGAATTCCTGTATGTGCCCAGAGGCAAGGGAGATGGTCACAGTAGAAATACCTGGCTGGAGAGACAATGAAAATATGAGAGACTACATGCACTGCTGGAGGTAGTTCTCATGGGTGAAGCAGCTTGCTCGCTCTTTACACACTGGAAAATGACATTTTCATTATTCAGATAAATGACCCTTCTAATTCCAATTCCATATTTTATGTTGCTCCGGGTGTCAATAATGTGTCGTGATGTGGGAAACATTATCAGCACCAGCAGGACAAAATGAGTATGGCTACTGGTTATCCATTATTGTTCCTTAATGCAATGAAAGCCAGGCTAGAAAGTGCATGCTGTAGCGAGTTCCACATTCACCCGGTGGCTCAAAATCTGAGTGTGGACAAAAAGCAAACCTTTGCCAAGGCATGTGCCAGGAGAAACATCCCAAATAGAATAGACCTCAGGGAAAAGACCACAGTGTCATTTAGATCAGTTCCATGGAAATACCTGCTCATTTGCCACAGTGGCCAAAACAAAGACAATCACGCCCTCAGTTTTGGTCACCCAGTGTCCATAAAGGATACAGCTGATATAAAAGGGGTTTCTGAATGGGGTAGCCCGTCCCTTGTGGAAAGACTGAAAAGCAGAGAACTGTTTAGTTTAGAGAAGAGCCAAAGAAGGATATATGATAGGGGAGAGGATAATAAAGAATTGAAATTATTACACTGAAATGGACAAAGAGAGAAAGTTTTCTAATGGAAATAGCTATACACACTTTGTGCTTCAAAAGGGCAAATTCCAGAAAGCTGAGGCAAATTATCAGGAGATATGATTGGGAGGAAAAATGTAGACAGAAATCTATGAAAGAAAATTGGGAGTTCTTTAAGAAGAGTTCATTAGATAGAAGGCAGAAATTGGGTGGGGGGTGGGAGAAATATATAACAAAAAGGGAAAATGGAAAAAGGATAGGAAATCATACAAATGGGAAGTTATGAAAATTAATGATGGACGTTAAAATATCATGGAAATATTGTTGATTGGCGGAGTTAAGGATCGGAAAAAGGAGGTTATTAAATATATTATGAATGAAAGAAATCCTAGAAAATGTTTAGGATTATTCCTACAGGGAGAAAGGAAACTTGTTTATGTTGGAGAAAAGGTAGATGTGTTCAAGAAATAGTTTTGTTCTGGATTTGGAAAGAAGCTCACATTAGGAGCTGAAATACTTTCCAGTTCATTAGCATAAACCTTCTAACCCCAGAGTTATAAACTGACCAATCAATCACACATCTCATTGTGAACCAGAAGTCTGCAGTCAGGCAGCAGAGGGAGAAGAAAGAAAGAAAGAAAGAAAGAAAGAAAGAAAAGAAAGAAAAGAAAGAAAGAAAGAAAGAAAGAAAGAAAGAAAGAAAGAAAGAAAGAAAGAAAGAAAGAAAGAAAAAGATAAATGCAGGACAGGTCTCTGTTAAACATAAATTATAAAAAATAAGGTAAGGTTGAAGAAAAATATTTGACAACGTGTGGAAATAATGGAAAAGCTGCTATTTGATTAATACAAAAAAAGTTTGGAATATTATTAATGCCCGTCAATAACATGATGTATGGAAAACTAGTCTTGTCAAATAAATCTGATTTCATCCCTTAATGAGAGTACACGTTTGGCTGATCAAGGGAACCGTGCAGATGGAATAGACTTTTATTTCTCTGAAGCATTTGATTTTGTAGGGGCAAATAATGAACACTCTACAATACCAGTGGAGCACACGTTAAATGGCCTTAATACTGGCTAACTGACAGATCTCAGAAAGCAGATGTCAATGGCCTATTGTCAGTGTATGGAGGAGTTTCTAATGGGGTTCTGCAGCGATCAGTTCTAGGCCTGATGCTATTCAATATTTTAGTAAATGATCTGGAAGCAAATAGAAAACCACTGCAGATAAAATTGTGGATGACCCAAAGATTGGAGTAGTGATTCTAATGAGGAGGCTAATGCAGGCATAGCAATTGGTCTGGAGTATTTGGTGAGCTGTGCGCATGCAAACAAAATGTTCTAATACAGTCTCACGCACACAGAGCTTCTCAGAACAGGGAACACAGGCCCGACCCTTCAACTAGGGCTCTATACTATGGAACAGAATGAGCCAGGAAAGGATTTCAGAGTCACTGTGGAGCTCCCAGTGGGAGGCTGTGGCCAAAAGTGCTGATGCGGTCCGTGGATGCTGTCAAGGCTAAATCCCCACTCTGTCACTTTGAGTGCAGAAGGTCGGAGCCTGCAAGGATTCTAAAAAATAATACTGGCCACTCCAGGCTTGTATTAAACTCCCAAGGTTAAATCTTTTCTCTGACCTTGGCTTGGTAAACTCTGCCACCTCCCAAATGAAAAAAAAAATACGCTTATATTGGGCGGGGAGAGTAATATAAAACAAAAGGGAAAATAGAAAAGAAATAATACAAATTGAAAGTTATAAAATTAAAGAGGGGCATTAAAACTATAATGGAAATATCAATTATTGTTGGATCTAAGGATCAGAAAAAGGAGGTTATAAAGTATATTATGAGTGAAAGATATCCTTGAAAATATTTAGGATGATTCCAACAGGGGGAAAGGAAACTTGTTTATGTTGGAGAAAAGGTAGATGTGTTCAAGAAACAGTTTTTTTTTTCATTTGGAAAGAATCTCACATTAGGAGATGAAATACTTTCCAATCCATTAGCATCAACAGTCGAACACTAGAGTCATGAACTTACAAATCAATCACACATCTCATTGTGAACCAGAAGTCCACATTCAGGCAGCAAAGAAAGAAAGAAAGAAAGAAAGAAAGAAAGAAAGAAAGAAAGAAAGAAAGAAAGAAAGGAAGGAAGGAAGTAAGAAAGGAAGAAAGACTAGTGCAGGATAGTTTTCTGTTAAATGTAAATTATAAAAAATAAAGGTAATGTTGAAAAAAAAGTATTGACAATGTAATGAAGTAATGGAAAATCTGATATTCAATTAATTCAAATAAAGTTTGGAATATAATTAATGTCCATCAACAACATGATGTATGGAAAACCGGTCTTGTCAAATAAATCTGATTTCATCCATTAATAAGCATACGCGTCTAGCTGATCAAGGAAACCATTCAGATGCAATAGACTCTGAGGCATTTGATTTTGTAGGAGAAAATAATGAACACTGCACAATACCAGTGGAGCACACGTTAAATGGACTAAAAACTGGCTAACTGACACATCTCAGAAAGCAGATGTCAATGGGACATTGTCAGTGAATGGAGGTGTTTCTAGTGGGGTTCCTCAGGGATCAGTTCTAGGCCTGATGCTATTCAACATTTTAATGAATGATCTGGAAGAAAACAGAAAATTGTGGATGACCCAAAGGTTGACGGAGTGGTTAAAATGAGGAGGCTAAGACAGGCATACAAATTGGTCTGGAGTATTTGGTGAGCTGTGCCCATGCAAACAAAATGTTCTAATACAGTCACATGCAAAGTTAGCTTCTCAGAACAGGGAATGGGGGCCCAACTCTCAGACTAGGGCACTGTATTAGGGAACACAGTGACCCGGGAAAGGATTTCAGAGTCACTGTGGCGCTCCCAGTGGGAGGCTGTGGCCAAAAGGGTGATGCGGTCTTTGGCTGCTGTCAGGGCTAAATCCCCACTCTGTCACTTTGAGTGCAGAACGTCGGAGCCTGCAAGGATTCTAAAAATTAATAGTGGCCACTCCAGGCTTGTATTACACTGCCTAGGTTACAGCTTTTCTCTGACCTTGGCTTGGTAAACGCTGCCACCACCTTAATGCAAAAAATAAAGAACCTTTGGACCCAGGAAGGAACACTTGGGAATTCGTCCCTGTGGGGTACCCTCAAGACCTTTCGCTCCCTCTCCTGGGAAGAGCTAAGAAAGAAAACAAAGGAAATGAGCTGTGCTACCAGCTAATCAACAGCATGCACAAACCTCTTAGGACACCAAAAATCCAATCTTGGAACTAGCTTTTGCTAGATTTTAAAAGAAACAATAAAAAAAAATTAAGCACCCAAACTAGCTTTCTTGGTGGTTCAGTTTAAATGTTACAAGCAAACAAAAGTGACAAAGGGTCCTGTGGCACCTTATAGACTAACAGAGGTATTGATGCATAAGCTTTCGTGGGTGAATACCCACTTCTTCGGATGCAAAAGTTTGCATCCGAAGAAGTGGGTATTCACCCATGAAAGCTTATGCTTCAATACCTCTGTTAGTCTATAAGGTGCCACAGGACCCTTTGTTGCTTCTACAGATGCAGACTAACATGGCTACCCCTCTGATACTTGAAGCAAACAAAAGAATCTGGGGTGAGCAGAGAGGAGATCCTCAACTCAAACCCTAAAAGGGTCTATTTAAACATGTCCTGTCCAATAATTTCTTCTAGGCATGGAAGATGAATTTTTATACCTGGTTCAAGCCTTACACAGTATTTCTGCTGCCCTCTGTTCCTCTCTTTCCAGGAGAGAGAAAATACAAAAACAAAGGTAAGTGTCCCCCCCATGCCTATAAAAGGGACGTTATGGCTAACAGACACCAAGAGGGACTTTATAGCTAACTGGCTGGCTGGGTGTCCATAAAAGGAAGCTACACCTCCCCCCGCGACTTTCATTTATCACAGATACATTAACAGGACATTGGTGAGTTGGATCACTGGAAGGATTTTACCTCTGCACATGGCACTAGTGAAAACTGTCTCTGTCCAGACCTGGGGTTCACATTTATAAAAGGATGTTGAAAAATTGGAGAAGGTGCAGGAAAGAGCCACATAAATGATTGGAATTGGCAGCAAATGCTGGAGAGTGAGAGACTTAAGGAGATTCATCTATTTATCTTAAATACTAATAACGGGATCTGTAATCTAGCGGAGAAAGGTAATGTTGAAAAAAAAAAAAAGTTTTGACAAGGTAATGAAGTAATGGAGAAAGGCAGAGCAAGGCCCAATGGCCAAAAGCTGAAGCCAGACAAATTCCAGTTGGAAATGAGGGCCAAATGGTTAGCACTGAGGGTGATTAACCATTGGGAGAAACTACGAAGGGAAGTGGTGGATTCTCCTACTTCCCATGTCTACAGCTCCAGACTGGTATCAGAGGGGTAGCCGTGTTAGTCTGGATCTGTAGAAGCGACAAAGAGTTCTGTTGCACCTTATAGACTAACAGACGTATTGGAGCCTAAGATTTCGTGGATGAATACCCACTTCAAATGCATGCATTTGAAGAAGTGGATATTCACCCACGAAAGCTTATGCTCCAATACGTCTGTTAGTCTATAAGGTGCCACAGAACTCTTTGTCGCTTCTACAAATCTCAGGAAAATCTTCCTAACCGTAAGAACAGGAGGACAATGAAATAGACGACTCTAGAAGATGTGGAGGCTCCTTCACTAGATATTTTCCAGAGACTGGTGGATAGCCATGTGTCTGGGATGGTTTAGACTCCACACTTTCTGCATCTTAGCACGGGGTCAGACTTGCTAACTGTTGCATTCCCTTCTCACACTGTGACTCTATATTTCTACAATGTAAAATCCTACTGTGGACCAGGTCTTGCCATAGACATAATTAGAGCCAAGAGCTGAATGGGATTCAAAAATGGATTGGTTAGCGTAGGTGCTGCTGGTGGCATCACCTTTAGTTGAGGCTGTCTGACACCTTCACTTAGAAGACCTCATTATCATTTGCTTATAAATTTGACAAACGTTAAGAGTTTGGACTGAAATTTCCCACACTGGGTGTCTGCTTCTGGCTGAATTGTTTCTTGAAAGTTCGAGGCTGAACAATTCAGCTGACTACGCGAATGAAGCTAGGAGAGAAGATGTGTTGTCCATGTTGAAAAATGTGTATATCTGTTACAGTGAGGAGGCCTTCAACCTGTATGGTTGTCAGCAGATTAAGGTCAGGTAGCAGCCTCCCCTCCCCCCCAATGAGAGCATGCCCGGATGCCTGGGTTCTGCTGGAAGCGGAGTGGGGTCCGGGGACTTGGAGCGGGGGGGGAAGAGCTTGGAGCCAGGATGATGGAGCCATTTCTGCTGGGAGGGGAGAGGGTCTGTGGGAGGGGCTTGGAGCCATTGTCTCAAAACTGGGTGTTTGGGTAACCAAATGGCAGGTGAAATTTAATGTTGAAAAATGCAACGCAATGCACATTGGAAAGCATAATCCCAACTATCCATATAAAATGATGGGGTCTAAATTAGCTATTACCGCTTAGGAAAGAGATCTTGAAGTCATTGTGGATAGTTCTCTGAAAATATCCACTCAATGTGCAGCAGCAGTCAAAAAACTGAACAGAATGATGTGAATAATTAAGAAAGGGAGATAATAGGACAGAAAATATCATATTGCCTCTATATAAATCCATGGTATGCCTATATCTTGAATACTGTATGCAGATGTGGTTCCCCCATCTCAAGATATATTGGAATTGGAAAAGGTTCAGAGAATTGCAAGAAAAATTATTAGGGGTATGGAACGACATCCGTATGAGGAGAGATTAATAAGACTGGGACTTTTCAGCTTGGAAAAGAGACGACTAAAGGGAGATATGATTGAGGTCTATAAAATCATGAGTGGTGTAAAGAAAGTAGATAAAGAAGTGTTGCTTACTACATCTCATAACACGGGGTCACTGAAATAAATTAACAGGCAGCAGGTTTAAAACAAATAACAGGAAGTATTACTTCACACAACACACAGTCGACCTGTGGAAGTCCTTGCCAGAGGACATGGTCAAGGCCAAGACTATAACAGGGCTAAAAAAAACCCAACTAGATTAATTAACGGAGGATAGATTCATCAATGGCTATTGGCCAGGATGGGTAGGGATGGTGTCCATAGCCTCTCTTTGCCAGATGTTGGGAATGGGTGACAGGGGATGGATCACTTGATGATTCCCTGTTCTGTTCGTTCCCTCTGGGGCACCTGGCACTGGCCACTGTCGGAAGACACGATACTCAGCTAGATGGAATTTTGGTCTGACCCAGTATGACCGTTCTTATGTTCTTATGTTAACAGACAGAGCCTTGAAATGCCAGAGGAGGAAGTGACAGTCTCTCTGCATTAACACACAGCTGGCTCCTGAGATCTTTACTCAGTTCTTACTCCAAAGGGAGTTTTGCCTTAGCAGGGACTGAGCAAAGTATGGGCCACAGCCTAAGAATTTGGCCTTGTATTGTACATCTACTAACCCCTGTCATCCTGAACGTTCCCCTGTGCCACTGAAATGCAGCCACCTCGGGGCTGGGGACAATCGGCCGGGGAAGTGGGGGTCACAAAAAAGAATGACATTTTGACCCATAAAAATGGAGGAAACACGTCCCCTGTGGCAAAGGTCCTGAGATATTAATGTCTCTGCAGTGAGAAAAGGACAATAGACTTACCCTCTATCTCATCAAGCAATGTTGCACTAGGTTTGTCGAGCAGGGGAGCTCCTCAGCAGGAGATGGTACCTGTGAATCCTGAGTTGGAAGTGTCCTCCCTGGGAATCCCCCTCAGGTAGCCGTGTCCCACCCCTCTCTCATCCCAGCATCTGCAGCAGGATCCTACTCCGAGAGCCAACACTGTGGTATGAACTGTTTATAGTACAGCTCCTTGCAATCCCAGTGGGCTTCACTTGGCCTCTAGGGGAGAAGTCACATCTGGATGTAAACAGGCTGGAGACTGGAGACACTCCAGCCAATGGGTGTTTCCATTTCTGTGCTTCTCTGCTTTTTATCTTTATCAGGAGTAAACGGTAATTAATGAACCTTCCCTAAGGGAGATGAGAACTCTCGGGCTCTCTGCTGAGTCAGAGAGCAATTGGCTGCTCTGTGCACTTATTCATATTTTAAAATTATAGTTGATTAGGAAGAAAACTAGGGCTAATGCCTAGATCTGCACAGGGCCTGTAAAGCCCTAAGGATTAATTTACTTGCTTGCATAGATATATCTTTTCTTATAAGTTGAAGTTTTTGATGTATATGTTTATAGTTGCTGTGATGCAAGATGCCTTCAGACCAAAAATCTGTATGTTAAAGCTAAGCGAAGTGAGCAGATCTATTCTAAGACCTTTCACCCAGAAAGTAGCATTGACCCTTGTTACGCCTATGTCTATGACCTTTTTCCTAGACCCATAGACATAAAAATGGCAGAGGGGATTTTTTCAATTTCTTACCCACAGATTTCACACATACACCACAAATGCGTAAAGAGTTGTCATCTAAACGCAGACATATTAGCCAATGAGCTAAGTGAACCCTCATATTTCTGTGTGGGGGAGTAATGATAACTGGGCATAAAAGGGAGGATTTCCGGCACTGGCGGCCTATAAAAGACGTAACGTCCCCCTCGTTAGGGAGCGCTCACCCTTCATGTGCAGCTGGCTATCACTGCTATCTACGACGGCTGTTACTTACTTATAGTCCCTACTTATTTTTCTTTTAAAACTTTAAGTTCTAAAGGGAACTAAGTTAAACTTGGTCTCCTTGAATCTTTATTCTCAGTTTTGTTTATTAGAATTGATTTTAAGTTACGTTAAGTGAACTTTAAGGCAGCTTGACAGCTCTTCGCATTAGTTTCCTCTGAAGAGGTGAGAAACCGGAATCACGAGAGGCGAGGTCCTGTGTCTTGCAATACCAAGCTATCAAAACAGGGTGTGAGTATTTTAACCAATGTCTTGCAGAACACATTATTATTTATATGTTGAATAGCAGTACACCATTGTAACTGGTTTTATGACTATATCTGTCTCAGTGTGAGCTTCTTGTCATATCCTCGAGGGTCCTTTTATAAATGCTGTGGAGCCTGATTCCGGACAAAAACTTTATCTTCTGATCAAACAGACTGGCGAGCCTAAAACCCGTACTATTAATATTAATAATTAATTATTAATGCAATTATTAACCTTGTTAATGAATTAAAATTGTTTAAAATAAAATTCCATTTAACTGATAAACTAAATCAATATTATTAACACATCCTCGATCAGGCTACACTGTATAGCACCTTTCATTGAAGGATCTTCAAAACACCTAGCAAAGGGAAGTGAGTGACAGGTAGGAAACTGAGGGGAAGGGTGACATAACTTGATGAATTTCTCACACAGACAATGACAAACTGACCCCACGAGTCCTGATTTTCCTGGCTTAACCATGGACTCTCTGTCAGTAAGTGAACGCTCGAAAAGAGGGATATGGAGTCAGAGTCTATCGAGGCCTGATCATTGGGGGTATGTGACGGACTTCCCTGGGGTGCAAACTGGAATATGGTTACTGCTGAGCTTTCTGGATTTATCTGCCTACCAGCGCAGGTAATGACCTCCTCCCCTCTGTCAAGTGGGTCATAAGCATTTTCACAGCCAACCATTTCTTCAGCAGGATCCACATCCTGTCTTAAAGAGACAGAGTTCCTTTTCAAAAACCCATCAGGAACAAATCAGGACCTGGATTGAGGCTATTCCCTGTCACCCGTCTCTCCATCCCTGAGAGGTCAGTTGTGTGACTGCTCCCCTCCGGGAGTCCATTACACAATTTTCTCTCAAATCCTGAGCCACAGGATGAGTACCTGGGTGCACAGATGCTGAGCCAGCCATTCTGTCCTGGGCATCCTCTCTCAAGTGACCGGTGAGGAGACATTCCTCTTCTCCCACTATTCCTTTCCCCCGATTTCCGTCTCTTCCTCCCAAGGACACAAACCCCTGTGCTCTCTAGGGTGGGATCTATCCCCTGCTCAGCTGTGAAGGGCTCAGATCTAACAGCATACACAACTGTGTCACTAACATGCGCTCCACCCCCCTCTCTTCCTGAGGCAGTGTAGCCACCTCCTGCATAGAATAACAGAATCATAGACTATCAGGGTTGGAAGGGACCTCAGGAGGCCATCTAATCCAACCCCCTCCTGCAAGCAGGTCCAACACCAACTAAATCATCCCAGCCAGGGGTTTGTCAAGCCTGACCTTAAAAACCTCTAAGGAAGGAGATTCCACCATGTGAATAAGTAAATCATTCCTGTGCTTCACCACCCTACTAATGAAAAAGTTTTTCCTAATATCCAACCTAAACCTCCCCCTCTGCAACTTGAGATCATTACTCCTTGTTCTGTCATCTTCTACCACTGAGAACAGTCTAGATCCATCCTCTTTGGAACCCCCTTTTAAGTAGTTGAAAGCAGCTATCAAATCCCCCCTCACTCTTCTCTTCTGCAGACTAAACAATCCCAGTTCCCTCAGCCTCTCCTCATAAGTCATGTGCTCCATCCCCCTAATCATTTTTGTTGCCCTCCGTTGGACTCTTTCCAATTTTTCCACATCCTTCTTGTACTGTGGGGCCCAAAACTGGACACAGTACTCCAGATGAGGGCTCACCAATGCTGAATAGAAGGGAATGATCACGTCCCTCGATCTGCTGGAAATGCCCCTACTTATACAGCCCAAAATGCCGTTAGCCTTCTTGGCAACAAGGTCACACTGTTGACTCATATCCAGCTTCTCAGCCACCATAACTTCCCTATTAGCGAGCAATACAGCGTTGTCAGTGATCTCAATTTTTTTTCATAAATAAAGAATGAATGAATGGATTCTAAACAACAGGGACTTTATTCTCTTTGTCATCTGTGGTCAAAGTGGGCAGGGGGATTGGCTTACAGGGAAGTACATTCACCAAAGTGTGTTGTCAGGGTTCCCTCCCCACTCTGAACTCTAGGGTAGAGTCGTGTGGACCCGCATGAAAGACCCCCTAAGCTCCTTTCTACCAGCTTAGGTTAAAAAGTCCCCAAGGTACAAAATCTCCCCTGTACCCTGAGAAAAGGTAATTGCTGGATCACCAAGTGATTTAAACAAGAACCAGGGAAAAGTACCACTTGGAGTACCACTTCCCCCCACAAGATATCCCCTCAAGCCTGTACACCCCCTTTACTGGGGAGGCTTGAGAATACTCTCTTAACCAATTGGTTACAAAGTGATCAAAGATCCAACCCCTGGGTCTTAGCACAATTGAAAAACAGTCAGGTTCTTCAAAGAAGGATTTTGTTAAAAAAGAAAGGAGAAAATCATCTCTGTAAAATCAGGATGGTAAATATCTTTACAGGGTACTCAATTTCAAAACTTAGAGGATCCTCCCTCCAGACAAAACCTTAAAGTTACAGAAAAACAGGAATAACACCTCCCTCTAACACAGGGAAAGTTCACGCGTCAGAAAACAGGAATAAACTTCAATTTTAACACAGGGAAACCTTCACAAGCAGAACAAAAGAAAATCTAGTACGCAATGTCTACCTTACCTGTAATATTGGAGATTTGGTTGAGGATGGGATGGAGATGAATTTCTGGCTGGTCCCTCTCTTAAGTCCCAAGAGAGAACCCAGACCCAGAAAAAGAGCACACACAAAACCTTTCCCCCACCCCCAAGATTTGAATGTAGCGTGTCCCCTTATTGGTCAGATACCAGCCAGGGTACCTGAGCTTCTTAACCCTTTACAGGTAAGGAGGAGTCTTAACCCCTCAGCTGTATGTTTATGACAGGGGTGCTTTGCATCAAGGACAAACACACACACAAGTGTCACACTAGCGACAAAGAGTTTTGTGGCACCTTATAGACTAACAGACGTATAGGAGCATCTGAAGAAGTGGGTATTCACCCACGAAAGCTTATGCTCCTATACGTCCGTTAGTCTATAAGGTGCCACAGAACTCTTTGTTGCTTCTACAGATCCAGACTAACACTGCTACCCCTCTGATAAGTGTCACACTGTAGCCTGGCCAGTCAATAAATTGTTTTTTTAAAGCCTCTCTGATGCGCAGCACGCCTAGCTGTGCTCTTCTAATTTCCCTGGTGTCTAGCTGTACAAGATTGGCCACCAGGCAATTTGCCTCAACCTCCCACCCCGCCATAAACGTCTCCCCCTTACACTCACAGATACTATGGAGCACACAGCAAGCAGCAATAACAATGGGAATATTGGTTGTACTGAGGTCTAACCTACTCAGCAAACAGCGCCAGCGTGCTTTTAAACGTCCAAAGACACATTCTACCACCATTCTGCACTTGCTCAGCCTATGGTTGAACTGCTCCTTACTGCTCTCCAGGCTGCCTGTATACGGCTTCATGAACCTTGGGAGCAAGGGGTAGGCTGGGTCTCCAAGGATCACTATTGGCATTTCAACATCCCCAACGGTAATTTTCTGGTCTGGGAAGAAAGTTCCTTCTTGCAGCTTTTTGAACAGCCTGGAGTTCCAAAAGGTGCGAGTATCATGCATCTTTCCCGATCCTCCCACATTGATGTCGGTGAATCAGCCCTTGTGATTCACCAGTGCTTTCAACAACATTGAGAAGTTCCCTTTCTGGTGTATGTACTGTTTGGAAAGGAGGTACGGTGCTAAGATAGGGATGTGTGTTCTGTCTATCACCCCACCACAGTTAAGGAATCCCATTGCAGCAAATCCATCCACTATGACCTGCACATTTCCCGGAGTCACTACCTTTCTTAGCAGAATGTTATTGATTGCCTTGGCTACTTGGATCACAGCAGCCCCCACGGTTGATTTGCCTACTCCGAATTGTTTCCCGACTGACCGGTAGCAGTCAGGTGTTGCATGCTTCCACAGGGCGATCTCCACTCGCTTCTCAACTGTCAGGGAAGGTCTCATCTTGGTATTCCTGCTTCAGGGTGGGGTAAAGCAACTCACAAAGTTCCAGGAAAGTGGCCTTATGTATGCGAATGTTTTGCAGCTACTGGAAATCATCCCATACCTGCAACGCTATGCGGGCTCCACCAGTCTATGCCTGTTTGCCGGGCCCAGAATCGGTGTTCCACTGTATTAACATGCCCCAATGCCACCATGATATTCCAATTGCCACATCCTGTGCTTTCAGGAACATCTGTGTCCATGTCCTCCTCACAATCGTCCTCGTGCTGGCGGCTCCTAGCCAGGCTCTGCACATACTCCAGTATAATGCACGAGGTGATTGCGATGCTCACAAAAGCAGTGCCCACCTGAGCGGGGGGAAGCTTCACGCATCCAGGGGTGGTGGTGGTTGAGACAAGCTCCTGCCCCGCAACTGAAGGCAGCGACTCCTCAGCGTGCGGAGGAGAGTCTGTTGCCTGTCTTGGAGGAAAATGCCCACGTTCCAGCTAACCCAGAGACAAATGCAATGCTAGAGAGCACAGAAAGTTGTGTCCCAGAGGGGAGCCCAGAGAAGGGGGATGGACTCGTAGAAACCACTGGAGTTGGAGGAGTTGGAGGAGAGTTACTTTGACACTGCAGCAGGAGACAACACCACCTCAGGAAGGGAGGCAGGTGGAGCGCCTGACACAACTGCCCAGGCTATTAGCTCTGAGCCCTTCACAGCTGAGCAGGGGATAAATCCCACCCTAGAGAGCACAGGGGTTTGTATCTTGATGGAGAAGAAAAGGAAACTGGGGGATAGGAATTCAGACGCCCCCTGACTTACGCAATCGTTCCATTCCGGAAAGCTTTGCGTAACTCGAATTTTGCATAAGTCGGAAACGTATACCCGTACGTTATGCAAAATTTTCCGCAATTCTAAAATCCTATTTCTGGCTTGTGGAACTTTTTCCGTAAGTGTGAATTTGCATAAGTCGGATCTTGCATAACCCGGGGAGCGTCTGCAGTGGGAGAAGAGGAATGTCTCCTCACCTGTCACTTGAGAGAGGAGACCCAGAACAGAATGGCTGGCTCAGCATCTGTGCACCCAGCCTTGTGGCTCAGGCTTTGAGAGGAAACTTTGGAATGAACTCCCGGAGTGGAACAGTCACACAACTGACCTCTCAGGGACGGAGAGAGCGGTGATGGGGAGTACCCTAATCCAGGACCTGATTTTTCAGGACTTTCTTCCTGATGGGTTTTTGGAAATGAACTCTGTCTCTTTAAGACAGGACATGGATCCTACTGAAGAAATGGTTTGTTAGAGGGCTTTTTCCTTCACCCTCTCACTTCCCTGGTCCTTCTAACATGAACAGAAAGCAACAATAGCCGAAGTCCGAAGGTGCAAACAATTCTTTGTTTTTTGAGGTGAACTTCCAGCAAGCTTAAATCCAAGTTCCTTTTCCTTTATTTTTGAATCCCAACTTACTTCCTGTTTGCCCCTAATTTATATAGTAATATTCTCATCTATACATTAACCAGTCATTTTACTGAAATTTACCTAAAAAATCCTAATATATTGTAACATAATTATCTAACCTAGTATATCATACTTCCCTAATTAACCTTCACCTAGCAACATTAATGATACAGCAGACAGAAACAATGATAGAACCAGACAGAGACCATGTAAATAAACAATAGCAAAGTGGGAACTATAATGATAAAACAATACAGAAGTGAGAATTTCACAACTACATCTGTAACGACATGAGGGTTTCCCAACTATGTCTTTTGGTAAGTGAGTTTTTACCAAACAGAAAACTATCAAACTAAATTTCCTTTTACATCTTCTAGGCTCTTCCCTTTCTCTGGAGGTGATAGAGTGGATCACCTTTCTAACAGCCCCAGATTGCCTTATTTTCATATGACTGGTTTGAAATGTGTTAGGACGGAACCATTCACTTTCCATCTTATGGCTGCTCCCACTGCTTAGCCAACGGCCTTAGATTAAGAACAGGGCCTCAGTCCTGGTCTACACTAGGAGTTCATGTCGAATTTAGCAGCGTTAAATCGAATTAACCCTGCACCCGTCCACACAATGAAGCTATTTATTTTGACATAAAGGGCTCTTTAAATTGATTTCTGTACTCCTCCCCGACGAGGGGAGTAGCACTAAAATCGACATGGCCATGTCGAATTAGGGTTAGAGTGATTGGAATTCGACGCTAATAGCTCCGGGAGCTATCCCACAGTGCACCACTCTCTGGACAGCAGTCCGAGCTCAGATGCTCTGCCCAGCCACACAGGAAAAGACCTGGGAACATTTGAATTCCTTTTCCTGTTTGGCCAGTTTGAATTTCATTTCCTGTTTGGACATCGTGGCGAGCTCAGCAGCACTGGTAACGATGCAGAGCTCTCCAGCAGAGGTGACCATGCAATCCCAGAATCGAAAGAGGGCTCCAGCATGGACTGATCGGGAAGTGTTGGATCTGATCGCTGTATGGGGAGATGAGTCCGTGCTTTCAGAGCTGGGATCTAAAAAACGGAATGGGAAGATCTACGAGGAGATCTCCAAGGCCATGACGGAGAGAGGATACAGCCGGGATGCAACGCAGTGCCACGTGAAAATCAAGGAGCTGAGACAAGCGTACCAGAAGACCAAAGAGTCCAACGGGCGCTCCGGGTCTCATCCCCAGACATGCCATTTCTACGCTGCACTGCATGCTATCCTAGGTGAGGCCGCCACCACTACCCCACCCCTGTCTGTGGTCTCCGACAATGGGGTATTCTCAACGGTCGCTTCCACGGAGCTTTTCGTGGACGGAGAAGATGATGAAGGAGATGAGGAGGATGAGACAGTCGACAGCGCTTTGAACGCTGATTTCTCCAGCAGCCAGGATCTCTTCATTACCCTGACGGAGATCCCCTACCAATCCTCCCAAGGCGGTAACCCGGACCGTGAATCAGGTTTTGAAGCATCCTTTCCTTCCCTCCACCCGCACCCCACCCTAGCCTCCATCCCAGTTCCCTCCCTTTACTGAAAAATCCTTAATAAAAAATACAGTTTTGTTGAACAATGTTGCCTTTATTTTCTTTTTAAAGGAAGGTGTGTTTGGAGTGGGGGAAGGGGGTTGGTAATTGGATAGGTTAGGCAATATTAACAGGGGAAAGAAATGGGGGCAGGTTCACCTCATGTTTAAACAAACGTAAAAGTCACTGGTTACCCTGGTCAGTCTGGAAGCTAGTTTTCAAAGCTTCCCGGATGCGCAGCGCGTCCCGCTGGGCTCTTTTAATTGCCCGGGTGTCTGGCTGTGCGTAATCAGCGGCCAAGCGATTTTCCTCAACCTCCCACCCCACCATAAACGTCTCCCCCTTGCTCTCACAGAGATTGTGGAGCACACAGCAAACTGCAATGACAATGGGGATATTGGTTTCGCTGAGATCTGAGCGAGTCAGTAAGCTTTTCCAGCGCCCCTTCAAACGTCCGAAAGCACACTCCACCACCATTCTGCACTTGCTCAGCCTGTAGTTGAAGAGCTCCTTATCACTGTCCAGGGCGCCTGTGTACGGCTTCACGAGCCAGGGCATTAGCGGGTAGGCTGGGTCCCCAAGGATCACTATAGGCATCTCCACATCCCCAACAGTTATTTTCTGGTCCAGGAAGTAAATACCTTCCTGCAGCCGTCTAAACAGAGCAGAGTTCCTGAAAACGCGAGCGTCATTAACCTTGCCCGGCCGTCCAACGTTGATGTTGGTAAAACATCCCTTATGGTCCACCAGTGCTTGCAGCACCATTGAAAAGTAGCCCTTTCGGTTAATGTACTGGCTGGCGTGGTGGTCTGGTCCCAAGATAGGGATGTGCGTTCCGTCTATAGCCCCACCACAGTTAGGGAATCCCATTGCAGCGAAGCCATCTACTATCACCTGCACATTTCCCAGGGTCACTACCTTTGACAGCAGCAGCTCAACGATTGTGTTGGCTACTTGCATCACAGCAACCCCCACGGTAGATTTGCCCACTCCAAACTGATTCGCGACTGACCGGTAGCTGTCAGGCGTTGCAAGCTTCCAGAGGGCTATGGCCACTCGCTTCTGGACTGTCAGGGCTGCTCTCATCCTGGTGTCCTAGCGTTTCAGGGCAGGGGACAGCAACTCACAAAGTTCAAGGAAAGCGCTCTTAAGCATTCGAAAGTTTCGCAGCCACTGGGATTCATCCCAGACCTGCAGCACTATGCGGTCCCACCAGTGTGTGCTTGTTTCCCAGGCCCAGAATCGGCGTTCCACTGCATCAACATGACCTAGTGCCAACATGATGTCCACGCTGCGGGGTTCTGTGCTTTGAGAGAGGTCTGTGTCCCTGTCATCGTCACTGTCCTCACCGCGCTGCTGAAGCCTCCTCACCCGATTTCTCAACATCTGCCTCTGAATAAGGTGGATGATAAGGTGTGAGGTGTTGACAACGGCCATAACTCCTTCGATGATCGCAACTGGCTCCATGCTCACAGTTTTATGGAGTCCGCGCTGTCAATCAAGGGAAAAGGACGCGAAATGATTGCCTGCCGCCGCTTTCATGGAGGGAGGGGGGTAGTGAGGGTTGAATGACGACAGTTACCCAAAACCACCCGCGACACATTTTTGCGCCATCAGGCATTGGGAGCTCGACCCAGAATTCCACTGGGCAGCGGGGACTGCGGGAACTGTGGGATAGCTACCCACAGTGCACCGCTTGGAATATCGACGCTTCCCCCGTTACTGTGGACTCACAAAGTTGAATTACTGTGCTTAGTGTGGACACACACGTTCGACTTTGTAATATCGGTTTCAAAAAATCGGTTTAAGTTAAATCGAACTACTATTGTAGTGTAGACATACCCTCAGACTGTCACAGTGATAGAAGGCCCGTACACAGATTATTTCTTTTATATCTCTATAACTAGGTAAATAATAAACATATACATAAATTCTTAAAGTAGAGGCCTTTAAAGACAGACCTGAATATCTATATCCTAACACTCCACCCCCATATTTTTTTCTTTTGGGGTCCTCCTGCCCAGGAATCCCTGGAAAAGCATAAGTCATTGGGGAACGTGTCATTATCCCATGGGATTCTTCTGTCCTAAGTGCAGGACTCTGCATTTTTCCTTGATGAACCTCATCAGATTCCCTTTGGCCCAATCCTCTAATTTGTTTAGGTCCCTCTGTATCCTATCCCTAATAAGACTGAGGGGGGACATGAACAATTTCTCCAGGCACATGAGGCTGTCACTAAGGGATCAAAAATCAATTATTCTCTTCAGTAACTGTCATCATACTGTGCAGAACCGTTCATTGAAGGGTCTTCAAAACACCTCGCAAAGGAAAGTGACTATGATCATATCCTCATTATACAGGTAGGTAAATTGAGTCAAATGGTAATGTGACTTGGTGACGGTCACACAGAGAATAACAAACTGACCCTACGAGTTCTGATTTTCCTGCCTTAACCACGGACTCTCTGTCAGTACCTGAAGGCTTGAGAAGAGGAAAATGGATTCACAGTCTCTCAGGGCCTGCTCATTGGGGGTGCATGACAGACAACCCCAAACTGTGGGAACAGTTCTAGTGTAATAGTTACTATGATACCATGGGAGGTAAATGCAAATAAGGTGGTCCCCTTGAACCCTATGGGAGTAACTAGGGAAGGGGGAGCGCTTTGGGAGCCACTAGGAAAAGGTAGGGGAGCAGGATCAATGGCTTATTGTAAAGGGAGGGGGGCATTTAGGGGTAACGTATATGGGGTATGGGGTATTCTGTTGGGAATGTGTGAAGTCCTGCAATATAACACTAGGAGGAAAAATCCAGTATATGACCCAATTGTGAACTTCTATACACTGCCACCTGGACTATGGTGCAGCAATAGATCAGTGGACTTAATCTTTGTAAACAATTGAACCAGCACCTACTACCCCATGACGTACCAAGTACTTGACATGGTTTGGAGAATGCCACATTTCACTGTGGATATTCAATGGACACACAATATGCACAAGAGTACGCCAAGGTTACAAGAGCAACTTGCTGCAAGCGCCAACAGTTGGACACACTTACAATGCACACCACAGGATGGTGCTGACAAATTTTTAACTCTATGAAAGGAGGAGAAGCCGTGTTTTTGGTGGTGGCCACCATACTGCAGTGGTCAGGACTCTTGGTGTTGCTCTGGATTATCATAGCAGCTGGTGTACAGATAACTGTATTTGTGTATACATTGCATATGGAGATTATCAAGGGAGACACAACCCCCTAAAGAACAGCCACTAATTGTAACCTATAAGTACTGTTGTAAGTCCTCTCCCCCGTCGTACAGTACTACACAACCTGGACCCAACCCTCTCGGGCCCGCTATAATGTGAAGTCTGGAACAGTAATTGGAATAGGCGTGGTATGCCCGTATGAGAGAAGGTGTAGGGCATTGTACTATACAAGGGGCAGTGGGACAGATGGAGGATCGACATCTTCCACCTTGAAGCCTGGCCCTCTCAGGAAGTGTGTCGCCATATGTCCTCTGCTTTCCAGGGATATCTGGGCAGAAGCATCCCAAAAGAAGAAAATATGGGGGCGGAGTGTTAGAATATAGATTATCAGGCCTGTCTTTAAAGGCCTGTACTTTCAAAATTTAGTTATATGTTTATCATTTAGCTAGTTATAGAGATATAAAAGAAAGAATCTGTGTACAGGCCTTCTCTCACTGTGACAGTCTGAAGCCCTGTTCTTAATCTAAGGCCCTTGGCAAGGCAATCTGGGACTGTTAGAAAGGTGATCCAATCTATCACCTCCAGAGAAAAGGAAGAGCCTAGAAGATGTAAAAGGAAATTTAGTTTGATAGTTTTCTGCTTGGTAAAAACTCACTTACCAAAAGACATAGTTGGGAAACCTTCATGTAACAAACAAAATAAAGTCCCTGTTGTTTAGAATCCATTCATTCATTCTTTATTTATGAAAAAAATTGAGATCACTGACAATGCTGTATTACTCGCTAATAGGGAAGTTACGGTGGCTGAGAAGCTGGATATGAGTCAACAGTGTGACCTTGTTGCCAAAAAGGCTAATGGCATTTTGGGTTGTATAAATAGGGGCATTGCTAGCAGATCGAGGGAGGTGATCATTCCCTTCTATTCGGCATTGGTGAGCCCTCATTTGGAGTACTGTGTCCACTTTTGGACCACACACTACAAGAAGGATGTGGAAAAATTGGAACGAGTCCAGCAGAGGGCAACAAAAATGAATAGGGGGCTGGAGCACATGATTTACAAGGAAAGGCTGAGGGAACTGGGATTATTTAGTCCGCAGAAGAGAAGAACGAGTGGGGATTTGATAGCAGCCTTCAACTGAAAGGGGGTTCCAAAGAGGATGGATCTAGGCTGTTAGATCTGAGCCCTTCACAGCTGAGCAGGGGATAGATCCCACCCTAGAGAGCACAGGGGTTTGTGTCCTGGGGAGGAAGAGAAGGAAATCGGGGGAAAGGAATAGTGGGATAAGAGGAATGTCTCCTCATCGGTCACTTGAGAGAGGATGCCTAGGAGAGAATGTCTGGCTCAGCATCTGTGCACCCAGGTACTCATCCTGTGGCTCAGGATTTGAGAGAAAACTGTGTAATGGACTCCCAGAGGGGAGCAGTCACACAACTGACCTCTCAGGGATGGAGAGACGGGTGACGGGGAATAGCCTCAATCCAGGTCCTGATTTGATCCTGATGGGTTTTTGAAAAGGAACTCTGTCTCTTTAAGACAGGATGTGGATCCTGCTGAAGAAATAGTTGCCTGTGAAAATGCTCATGACCCACCTGACAGAGGGGAGGAGGTCATTACCTGGGATGCTAGGCAAAGAAATCCAGAAAGCTCAGCAGTAACCATATTCCAGTTTGCACCCCAGGGAAGTCCGTCACATACCCCCAGTGATCAGGCCTCGATAGACTCTGACTCCATATCCCTGTTTTTGAGCATTCAGTTACTGACAGAGAGTCCATGGTTAAGGCAGGAAAATCAGGACTCATGGGGTCAGTTTGTCATTCTCTGTGTGAGAACTTCACCAAGTTATGTCACCCTTCCCCTCAGTTTCCTACCTGTATCATGAAGATATGATCACACTCACCTTCCTTTGCTAGGTGTTTTGAAGATCCTTCAATGAAAGGTGCTATACAGTGTAGCCTGATCGAGGATGTGTTAATAATATTGTTTTAGTTTATCAGTTAAATGTAATTTTATTGTAAATAATTGTAATTAATTAACAACGTTAATAATTGCATTAATAATTAATTATTAATATTAATAGAACGGGTTTTAGGCTCGCCAGTCTGTTTGACCAGAAGATAAAGTTTTTGTCCGGAATCAGGCTCCACAGCATTTATAAAAGGACCCTCGGGGATATGACAAGAAGCTCACACTGAGACAGAAATAGTCATAAAACCAGTTACAATGGTGTACTGCTATTCAACATATAAATAATAATGTGTTCTGCAAGACATTGGTTAAAATACTCACACCCTGTTTTGATAGCTTGGTATTGCAAGACACAGGACCTCGCCTCTCATGGTTCCGGTTTCTCACCTCTTCAGAGGAAACTAATGCGAAGAGCTGTCAAGCTGCCTTAAAGTTCACTTAACGTAACTTAAAATCAATTCTAATAAACAAAACTGAGAATAAAGATACAGGGAAACCAAGTTTAACTTAGTTCCCTTTAGAACTTAAAGTTTTAAAAGAAAAATAAGTAGGGACTATAAGTAACAGCCGTCGTAGATAACATTGATATTCAGCTCCACACGAAGGGTGAGTGCTCCCTAACGAGGGGGCCTTACGTCTTTTATAGGCCGCCAGTGTCGGAAATCCTCCCTCTTATGCCCAAATATCATTACTCCCCCACAGAAATATTAGGGTTCACTTAGCTCATTGGCTAAGATGTCTGTGCCTTTAGATGACAACTCTTTACACATTTGTGGTGTATGTGTGAAATCTGTGGGTAAGAAATTGAAAAAATCCCCTCTGCCATTTTTATGTCTATGGGTCTAGGAAAAAGGTCACAGACATAGGCGTAGGTGTTCTATCTTTTTGGGTAACAAGGGTCAACGCTACTTTCTGGGTGAAAGGTCTTAGAATAGATCTGCTCACTTCGCTTAGCTTTAACATACAGATTTTTGGTCTGAAGGCATCTTGCATCACAGCAACTATAAACATATACATCAAATACTTCAACTTATAAGAAAAGATATATCTATGCAAGCAAGTAAATTAATCCTTAGGGCTTTACAGGCCCTGTGCAGATCTAGGCATTAGCCCTAGTTTTCTTCCTAATCAACTATAATTTTAAAATATGAATAAGTGCACAGAGCAGCCAATTCCTCTCTGACTCACCACAGAGCCCGAGAGTTCTCATCTCCCTTAGGGAAGGTTCATTAATTACCGTTTACTCCTGATAAAGATAAAAAGCAGAGAAGCACAGATATGGAAACAGACATTGGCTGGAGTGTCTCCAGTCTCCAGCCTGTTTACATCCAGATGTGACTTCTCCCCTAGAGGCCAAGTGAAGCCCACTGGGATTGCAAGGAGCTGTACTATAAGCAGTTCATACCACAGCGTCGGCTCTCGGCATGGGATGCTGCTGCAGGTGATGGTTCGAGAGAGGTGTGGGACACGGCTACCTGAGGGGGATTCCCATGGAAGACACTTTTGTCTCAGACTTCACAGGTACCATCTCTTGCTGAGGAGCTCCCCTGCTCGACAAACCTAGTGCAACATTGCTTGAGCAGATAGAGGGTAAGTCTATTGTCCTTTTCTCACTGCAGAGACATTAATATCTCAGGACCTTTGCCACAGGGGACGTGTTTCCTCCATTTTTATGGGTCAAAATGTCATTCTTTTTTGTGACCCCCACTTGCCCCGGCCGATTGTCCCCAGCCCCGAGGTGGCTGCATTTCAGTGGCACAAGGTATCCATCAGGATGACAGGTGTTAGTAGATGTACAATATAATTCCAAATTCTTAGGCTGTGGCCCATACATTGCTCAGTCCCTGCTAAGGCAAAACTCCCCTTGGAGTAAGAACTGAGTAAAGACCTCAGAAGCCAGGTTTGTGTTAATGCAGAGAGACTGTCACTTCCTCCTCTGGCATTTCAAGGCTCTCTCTGTTAACATAAGAACATAAGAACGGACATACTGGGTCAGACCAAAGGTCCATCTAGTCCAGTATCCCGTCTTCCGACAGTGGCCAGTGCCAGGTGCCCCAGAGGGAACGAACAGAACAGGGAATCATCAAGTGATCCATCCCCTGTCACCCATTCCCAACTTCTGGCAAAGAGAGGCTATGGACACCATCCCTGCCCACCCTGGCTAATAGCCATTGATGTATCTACCCTCCATTAATTAATCTATTTTTTTTTAACCCTGTAATAGTCTTGGCCTTGACCATGTCCTCTGGCAAGGACTTCGACAGGTCAATTGTGTGTTGTGTGAAGAAATACTTCCTTTAATTTGTTTTAAACTTGCTGCCTGTTAATTTCTTTTGGTGACCCCTAGTTCTTTTGTTATGAAATGTAGTAAACTACACTTCTTTATCTACTTTCTTTACACCACTCATGATTTTATAGACCTCAATCATATCTCCCTTTAGTCGTCTCTTTTCCAAGCTGAAAAGTCCCAGTCTTATTAATCTCTCCTCATACGGATGTCGTTCCATACCCCTAATAATTTTTCTTGCAATTCTCTGAACCTTTTCCAATTCCAATATATCTTGAGATGGGGGAACCACATCTGCATACAGTATTCAAGATGTGGGCATACCATGGATTTATATAGAGGCAACATGATATTTTCTGTCCTAATATCTCCGTTTCTCAATTATTCACAGCTTTCTGTTCAGTTGTTTGACTGCTGCTGCACATTGAGTGGATATTTTCAGAGAACTATGCACAATGACTTCAAGATCTCTTTCATAGAATCATAAAATCACAGAATCTCAGGGTTGGAAGGGACCTCAGGAGGTCATCTAGTCCAACCCCCTGCTCAAAGCAGGTCCAACCCCAACTAAATCATCCCAGCCAGGGCTTTGTCAAGCCTGACCTTAAAAACCTCTAAGGAAGGAGATTCCACCACCTCCCTAGGTAACCCATTCCAGTGCTTTCCTAAGTGGTAACAGCTAATTTAGACCCCATCATTTTATAATGGATAGTTGGGATTATGCTTTCCAATGTGCATTGCGTTGCATTTTTCAACATTAAATTTCATCTGCCATTTGGTTACTCAATCACCCGGTTTTGAGACAATGGCTCCAAGCCCCTCCCACAGACCCTCTCTCCTCCCAGCAGAAACCATCATCCTGGCTCCAAGCCTCCCCCCCCTGCTCCAAGTCCCCGGACCCCACTCCACTTCCAGCAGAACCCAGGCATCCGGGTATGCTCTAATGAGGGGAGGGGAGGCTGCTACATGACTTTAATCTGCTGACAACCATACAGGTTGAAGGGCTCCTCACTGTAACAGTTATAAGAATTTTTCAACATGGGAAACACATCTTCTCTCCTAGCTTCTTTCTTGTAGTAAGCTGAAATGTTCAGCCTCGAACTTTGAAGAAACAATTCAGCCAGAAGCAGACACCCAGTGTGGGAAATTTCAGTCCAAACTCTTAAAGTTTGTCAAACTTGTAAGCAAATGAAAATGAGGTCTTCTAATGGAAGGTGTCAGGCAGCCTCAACTAAAGGTGATGCCACAAGCAACACCTACGATGGCCAATCCATTGGTGAATCCCATTCAGCTCTTGGCTCCACAGTCCATGCATGCATCTGAAGAAGCTTATGCTCCATGAAAGCTTATGCTCCACGAAAGCTTATGCTCCAATACGTCTGTTAGTCTATAAGGTGCCACAGGACCCTTTGTCGCTTCTACAGATCCAGACTAACACGGCTACCCCTCTGATACCAGTCTGGAGCTGTAGACATGGGGAGTAGGAGAATCTACCACTTCCCATCGTAGTTTGTCCCAATTTTTTAATCACCCTCAGTGCTAAAGATTTGTCAGCCATTTCCAACTGGAATTTGTCTGGCTTCAGCTTTTGGCCATTGGGCCTTGCTCTGCCTTTCTCCATTACTTCATTACCTTGTCAAAACTTTTTTTTTCAACATTACCTTTCTCCGCTAGATTACAGATCCTGTTATTACTATTTAAGATAAATAGATGAATCTCCTTAAGTCTCTCACTCTCCAGCATTTGCTGCCAATTCCAATCGTTTATGTGGCTCTTCCCTGCACCTTCTCCAATTTTTCAACATCCTTTAATAAATGTGAAAACTAGGTCTGGACATTATCAGTTTTCACGAATGCCACGTGCAGAGGTAAAATCCTTCCAGTGCTCTAACTCACCAACCTCCTGTTAATGTATCTGTGATAAATGAAAGCCGGGGGGGGGGGGGGGGAGGGAGGTGTAGCTTCCTTTTTGGACACCCAGCTAGCCAGTTAGCTATAAAGTCCCTCCTTGTGTCTGTTAGCCATAATGTCCCTTTTATAGGCATGGGGGGGGACTTCCCTTTGTTTGTGTATTTTCTCTCTCCTGGAAAGAGAGGAACAGAGGGCAGCAGGAATACTGTGTAAGGCTTGAACCACGTATAAAAAATTATCTTCCATGCCTAGAAGAAATTATTTGACAGGGCATGTTTAAATAGACCCTTTTTGGGGTTTGTTTGTTTGTTTTAAAAACATTTTTGGCTTGTGGATCTCCTCTCTGCTAACCCCAGATTCTTTTGTTTGCTTGTAACCTTTAAACTGAACCACCAAGAAAGCTAGTTTGGGGGCTTAATTTTTTTTTTATTGTTTCTTTTAAAATCTAGCAAAAGCTAGTTCCAGGATTGGATTTTCGGTGTCCTAAGCGGTTTGTGCATGTTGTTGATTAGCTGGTAGCACAGCTCATTTCCTTTGTTTTCTTTCTCAGCTCTTCCCCAGAGGCGGGTGAAAGGTCTTGAGGGTACCCCACAGGGACGAATTCCCAAGAGTTCCTTCTTGGGTCCAAACGTTTTTTATTTTTTGCATTAAGGTGGTGGCAGCGTTTACCAAGCCACAGTCAGAGAAAAGATGTAACCTTAGGAGTTTGACAAGACCAGTTTTCCATCCATCATGTTGCTGACTGGCATTAATTATATTCCAAACTTTTTTTGAATTAATTGAATATCAGATTTTCCATTACTTCATTACCTTGTCAAAACTTTTTTTTCCACATTACCTTTATTTTTAATAATTTACATTTAACAGAGAACTATCCTGCATTAGTATTTCTTTCTTTCTTTCTTTCTTTCTTTCTTATGCCTCTGCTGCCTTATCGCAGATTTCTGGTTCACAATGAGATGTGTGATTGATTTGTAAGTTCATGACTTTGGTGTTCCACTGTTGATGCTAATGGACTGGAAAGTATTTCAGCTCATAATGTGAGATTCTTTCCAAATGAAGAACAAAACCATTTCATGAACACATCCACATTTTCTCCAACATAAACAAGTTTCCTTTCTCCCTGTTGGAATCACCCTAAACATTTTCAAGGATTTCTTTCACTCATAATATACTTTATAACCTCCTTTTTCTGGTCCTAAGATCCACCAATCATCGATGTTTCCATGATAGTTTTAATGCCCCTCTTTAATTTTTTTAAACTTCCAATTTGTATTATTCCTTATCTATTTTCCCTTTTTTTTATATTACTCTCCCCGCCCAATATATGCCTTCTAACTATAAACTCTTCTTAAAGAACTCCCAATTTTCATTCACATTTTTCTGTCTAAATTTTTCCTCCCAATCAATTCTCCTGATAATTTACCTCAGCTTTCTGGAATTAGCCCTTTTGAAGCATAAAGTGTCCATAGGTGTTACCAGTAGGGAACTTTCCCTCTTTGTCCATTTCAGTGTAATAATTTCAATTCTTTATTTTCCTCTCCTATATCATATCTTCTTCTTTGGCTCTTCTCTAAACTAAACAGTTCTCGACTTTTCAGTCTGTCCACAAGGGACAGGCTACCCCATTCTGAGACCTGTCTCAGAAACCCCTTTTACATCAGCTGTATCCTTTATGAATGCTGAGTCATCAAAACAGAGCATGTGTCCAGAGCAGGATATTCTCCACCCCATTCCTATGGATCCCAAGATTGTCTCTGTTTTGGCCACTGTTTCAAATGAGCAGGTGTTTCCATGGATCTGCTCTAAATGACACTGTGGTCTTTTCCCTGAGGTCTATTCTAGTTGGGATGTTTCCCCCAACACATGCCTTGGCAAGCAAAGGTTTGCTTTTTGTCTACACCCAGATTTTGAGCCACCGGGTGAAAGTGGAACTCCCTACAGTATGCCCTTTCTAGCCTGGCTTTCACTGCATTAAGGAACAATAATAGATAACTAGTAGCCAAACTCAATTTTTCCTGCTGGAGCCTATTAATGTTTCCCACATCACACCTTATTGACACATAGAGCATCATAAAATATGGAACTGGCATTAGAAGGGTCAATTGTTCATAATTCATATCTCTGAATAATGAAAACGTCATTTTTCAGTGTGTGAAGAGCAACCAATCTGCTTCCCCATTGAGAACAGTCTCCAGTAGTCCATGTAGTGTCTCTTATTCACATTGTCTCTCCATCCAGGCATTTGTACTGTGACCATCTCCCTTGACTGTGGGCACATACAGCAATTCAGTGAAACGTATGGTACATGCAGGAGACACCGTTCTGCCTCAGAGTTCAACACTTTCTACTCTACACTATGCCAGATTCCAACACAACTGACTTCACCCACCCCTCCACCTTCATTCTGATGGGCATTCCTGGCCTGGAGGCGGCCCATGTCTGGATCTCCATCCCCTTCTGCACCATGTACATCTTAGCCATCCTGGGTAACTTCACCATCCTGTTCATCGTGAAGAGGGAGCCAAGCCTCCATGGGCCCATGTACTATTTCCTCTGCATGCTGGCGGGCAGTGACCTGGTCCTGTCTATGTCCATCCTGCCAAAAATGCTGAGCATCTTCTGGTTCAATTCCAGAGAGATTGATTTCAGTGCATGCCTCATCCAGCTGTACTTCATTCACTGCTTCCAAGTGACGGAGTCTGGGATCTTCGTGGCCATGGCTTTGGATCGCTATGTGGCCATCTGCCATCCCCTGAGACATTCCACCATCCTGACAAACCCCATGGTGGGGAAGATTGGCCTGGCCGTGGTGCTGCGCAGCGGCATGGTCGTACTGCCCTTTCCCTTCCTTTTGAGGCAGTGGCCATATTGCAGGACTAGCATTCCCCAGGCGTTCTGCACCCACATGCCCGTGGCGAAGCTGGCCTGCGCCGACATCCACATAATTAATTTCTACGGTCTCTTTGTGCAAATCTGTGTGATGGGTCTGGATGGGATTTTTATTCTCGTGTCCTATACCCAGATCCTCAGGGCCATCTTCTGTCTCCCCACAAAGGACGCCCGTCTCAAGACTTTTGGGACCTGCAGCTCCCACCTCTGTGCCATAATAGTCTTTTACTTCCCAGGTCTCTTCTTCTCTCTCACTAATAGGTTTCAGCAGAATGTGCCCTTGCATTTCCCTGTTCTTATTGCCAATGTGTATCTCTTGATCTCTCCCATCCTAAACCCTCTCATCTATGGGGTGAGGACAAAACAGATCCGGGGCAGGCTGCTCTGGCTCTTTACTCATAAAGGTACCTTAAGTTTTCTCCTGATCCTCTGACTCTCTAACCGAGTCCGTGAAGAGCTGGCTGGTGATATGATGCTGGGCCTCTTCCCTGAATCACTGACTGGGCAGTCACAGAGACAATAAACCCTATTACTATTGACAATTACTACGACAATTACAATGACAATTACTACGCATTGTCAACTGGAGAATCAGTCTGGGTACAACTCATTAATTCATAGGGTTTCCACCTTTCTAATTTCTTGTAACTGGACCCCTGAGGATCCTGCATCCTCTCTTACTATTCCCTCAATGGGCTGACTCCTGCCCCATATTTTTTCCGCAAGTCCCCATGCCCTACCTGTTCCCCCAGGTCCTGATCACTTCTCTGTTTGGAAGCTGAAGAGAGACAGAAAGAACATGAAAGACAGATGGCCATAAAGCACTTGGAGTTGGAAGCGGCAGAGAGGAAACAGGCAAAACACTTGGCGATGGAAATGGAGGCGAAACGCTTGGATACGGAGTTAAAGCTGAAACAGTTAGAGCTTGAAAGAGCTACGGTGGATCTACCAGTTAACCCTAACAATCCTTCTCCAGGTATCGCTCCCTATTCCAAAAAATTCCCCACCTACAAGGTAGGCGATGATATAGAGGCCTTCTTAGAAAATATTGAAAGGGCCCTGCCTTGGGTTCAGCATCTCTACAGACGCGTATGTGGTGGAGCTGATGCCACAGCTCAGTGGACTCTTAGGAGAGATGGCAGCAGAAATGTCTAAGGAACATGGACAGTTATGAACTTTTTTTTAAAAAGGCCAGAATTAGAATGGAGCTAACAGCCGCGCATGCCCGTTGGCAGTTCAGGGCCCTAAGGTGGAAACCTGACGTGGCATTTTCCCGACCCGCCTACCACAGTGTCAAAAATTGGGAATCTTGGATATCAGGAGCAAGCGTAAAATCTCTGGAAGTTCTGTCTTTCCTAATGCAAATGGAGCAGTTCTTAGAGGGTGTTCCTGAGGAAATAGAAAGGTGCATCCTAGAAGGGAAGCCCAAAATTGTACTTGAGGCAGGGGCAGGGCCGGCGCTATCACTAGGCGACCCTAGGCGGTCACCTAGGGCACCAGGATTTGGGGGGAGGCTGCCTCCTGCCTCCTGCCTCCCCGCTCAGCCACTAAGTGCGGAGCTGGGAGGCAGCCGCTGCGAGCCGCGCCCCCCCCCCTCCGCCCCCCGGCTCCGCGCTCAGACACTGAGCGAGGAGCAGGGAAGTAGCCACGGGGAGCCACCCCCCTGCCTCCCAGAGGCGGGAGGCAGCCGTGTCGAGCAGCCCCCCTGCCTCCTGGCTCCCGACTCAGTCGCTGAGAGGGGTGCCGGGAGGCAGCTACGGCGAGCCGCCCCCCTGCCTTCCGCATCCCGCGGAGAGCGGGCGGGGGGGCTGAGCTCTAGTGAGTGGGTGGGCTGGCGGGGTGGGGGGGGCAGGATTAGTTAGGGGGGATGCGCAGGGCTGGTGCAAGGAAGTATCCTAAACATCACCAGTAACTCACTACCTGAATTAACATAATCTAATGATCCATTAAGCAGTTTATAGACCGTTTACGTAGACTGGTAACCATAGACTAGTACAATCATTTTCTTCTACAGTCTATAGTTCAAAGCTCTAGCCCGTCTCACATGGAATGGCACTAATTACCATTGCAATACTTTTCTAACATGTCTTTAAAGGGTGAATCTGTGTTAATTAGTCCCCACATCGAGGTGTGTGAGGGTGGGGAGGGAGCAAACTGTATTAATAAACTTGCACAGTACCGATCTCTGTGCAGTGCAAGATCATATAATTCTGGGTTTCTCCTGCAGCAGAGGTGCCAGGCTGGGGAGCTGGGAAATTGTCTGGTGCTCCACTGTAAATGGAGGAGTGGCTCGGGTAAAGCATTCCGGTATCTCGCGTGGGTGTGCAGTGCCACCGGCTGTTGTGTTGGGTGATAACAGGCCCTAGCGAGGCTGGCTGTGTATCATCAGCAGAGCAGCATGAGAAAGGCCGACCCAGCTGAAGCATTATGGGGAGCAGCGGTTCCACTGTCTGCCAGACTTAACCCCGGGTGACAACCAGTCACAACCATTTCCATTTAGTAAAGGCCAATACCACACTCAGGATTTCCTTTCTTTCTAATGGACTTAAAACTCTTCTTATTTTCCTTAACCTGCTAGCCATGGATTTGTCTCTGGTGTCTTTTGCGGCCGTCGTCCATTTTCGATTCTTCATCATTTCTCATTTCTATCAATTGCTACCCTCTCCCTTGCTTTAGAGACACCGATGGTCCATCTCCTCCTGTCAGTGGATGGAGGGCAGACATCCAGACTCAGCCTTCTGGATCTCTTTGCATTACTTGAGCCTGTTGTCAATGAGGTACTGCTGTCTCACTTAGGAGGCAGCAGGAGTCAAGAGGGATGCACTGAACTGGTCTGAATCCTTCTTGGGAGGATGTAGCCAAGTAGCAGTGATGGGAAACTGCACCTCCAGCACTAGGCCCCTCCCTGGGGGAGATTCTCTCTCTGGCACTTTTCAACATCTCCATGCAGCCTGTGATAAATGAAGGGGTAGGGGTAGGTTCCTTTTATGGACACCGAGTCAGCCAGTTAGCTATAAAGTCCTTCTTGGTGGCTGTTCTCTCCTTGCTTTAGCTGTAAAAGGTCAACAAAGTTCCCCAGGTAAAGGATATGGATTGGGCACCTGACCAAAAGCGGCAATGGGAGGGCTAGAACTTTTTAAAATGGGGGGAGAAAACTTCCCTTTGTTTGTGCATGTCTCTCCAGGAAAGAGGGAAAGAGAGGGCGGCAGGAATGCTGTAAAAGGCTTGAACCAGGGACACAAATTCATCTTTCGTACCTAGAAGAAATAAATTAAAAGGAAATGTTTAGTAAGACGCGATCAGGTTTACTTCTGATTATTTTTTAAGGGTTGTGGATCTCCTCTGTGCTTACCCCAGATGCTTTTGTTTGCTTGTAACCTTTAAGCTGAACTCCCAAGAAAGCTATTTTGGGTGCTTACTTTTTGTAATTGTTTCTTTTAAGATCTAACAAAAAGCCTAAATTCCAGATGTATTTTTTTCCTTTTTGTTTCTATTAAAATTTACCTTTTTTAAGACCAGGATTGAATTTGTGGTGTCCTAAAATGTTTGTGCATGTTGTTTGATTAGCTGATAGTCACAGCTAATTTCCTTTGTTTTCTTTCTCAGCTCTTCCCCGGAGGGGGTGTGTGTGAAAAGGCTTGGGGGTACCCCACAGGGAGGAATTCCCAAATGCTCATTCCTGGGTTCAAGGGGGGTTTTTTGCACTTGGGTGGTGGCAGTGTTTACCAATCCAAGGTCAGAGAGAATCTGTAACCTTGGGAGTTTAATACAAGCATGGAGAGGCCAATATTAATTTTTCAAATACTTGCGGGCCCCCAGTTCCTGCACTCCAAGGGTCGGACTAGAGATTCAGCCTTGACATGGTGGCATAATGGTGGGATAGTTTTGAACCAGGAGCACAGACCTCAGGATTTTAAAAGGACACATTTTTCCTTTTGGCTGCTTGAAAGACTGGGAATTCTTTTCTTTTCTTTTCTTTTCTTTTCTTTTCTTTTCTTTTCTTTTCTTTTCTTTCCTTTCCTTTCCTTTTCTGCCTGAGAGGGGAACAAGCCTGCAAAAGGGATCACCCTGAAAAGTCAGGGAGTCCAACAAGCTGTTTCTTTTTCTTTTTCTTTTCTATATTTGTGTCAACAAAATACTTAGGCAAGAGTGGGGCACCCTGTGCATTACGTTGAGTTCAGGGACCAAAACCTTAGGAAAACCAGTCTTCCCAAAGCAGTACGCCATGGAGAAGACAGACCCAGATCAAGCCCAGAGTTCCAGCTCCATGATGGAAATGGAGAGGGGATGGGGGAACGGGGATTTCCCAGGAAGGAAGGGTCAGCCCTTCCCGTACTGAGATCCCGGTGCCAGGGTGGAGTGATGCCTTTAATACAGGCCGAGTTCTAACTGAGGCAGAAAGGAATTTCTCCTTAGAGAAGAAGCGCTTGGAAGCGGAGGACAAGTGCTTGGAAGCGGGAGCGAAGTGAGCAGAGGCGGAGGGGAGAAAAGAGGTGAAGCGCTCGGAGGTGGAAATGCAGGAGGGAAATGGACTCAGGGATTAGCAGAGCCTGTTTGTGCTGTATGACAGAAACCCCTCTGGCATAGCAACCTGGGCTCCCTCTCCCACGGTGAGGCTGTGACAAACTGCAACCCTCTCCAGGTCAGGCACTTACACAACCATACACAACTGCAGTGACATGAAAGCTTTCACTAGCCATGCATGAACCAACAGTAGAGAGGCTCCAGCCACTTCCCCGCAGCTCTCCAGCCGTGGACCCCAAAGCTGAATCCTCTTGCCCTGATCAGAAGCCTGATCTGTGTGGAGAGGAGAATGCACCAGCCCCTGTTCCTGGGCAGATTTCCCTGTTACATTTCTAACAACACACTGTTATAGGTAAATCAATAGAAAGCAGATGTATTAAACAGAGAAGGATAGATTTTAAGTGACTGTAAGTATTATTAACTACAGAAAGATGGATTTTAAGTGATTATAAGTAATCGCTCACAGCTCAAAGATTCTTACTTAAGAATTAAACAAAATTGCAATGTAACTTCTGTGAACTAGACAGGATTTGAATGAAGCTCTGCTTCACCTTGATGGTACAAGCTGTCCAACAACCATCCATACACAGGTATGTAACCCCTTCAGCCTGGGGCCACATCCCCAGTTCAGTCCTTGTTCCTAAGTGTTCCCAGGAGGTGAGTTGTGTGGGGGGAGGGAGGCCAGGTGATGATATCACATCCACCTTTCATCCTTCTCCAATGGGGAGGGAACTTCATTTTTCCAAACAAAAGTCCCCAGCACAGATTTCTTAGGGCCCAATCCTCCAGTTTCTCTATGTCGCTCTGGACCCTATCCCTACCCTCCAAAGTATCATCCGCTAACTTGTTGACAGTGCAATCCATCTTATCATCTAGATCATTAATGAAGGTGTTGAACAAAACCCAGCCCAGGACCTACCCTTGGGGCACTCTGCTTAATACTGGCTGCCAATCAGTTAGAATGCTCCCCCTAGTAAAAGTCCATATTCCCGAGGTTTGAGCAGGAAAGAGGCGAAATGAAAATGTTTCCAGGAGAAAAAGTTGAAAGTTGTGGTTGGGGTTGAGACTTCTCTAGCTGATGGTTTTGAGCAGACACTAGCATCATAGAATCATAGAATCTCATGTTTGGAAGGGGGCCTCAGGAGGTCATCTAGTCCAACCCCCACAATACATCTATTGTGAATAAACCACAGTCAGAGAGGTTTAAACTGAGTGGGAAGCAGGGTTCTGTTTTCTTCATTCCTCTAGTCCCCAGCCCTTATCTTGTGTAAAAAAAGAAGTGTCCAGAAGTTGCTGTCATTGTCAATCCACTGATCAGCTGAGAAGTAAATAAGCTGTGCTGGAAGGAAGGAGGCAACAGGTAGCCCATGCAAATACTGAGACCCTGAGCACAGAAGCCCCTCAGGCACTTGTCACCGATCACACTGGGTTCGTAAAACTAACCTCTGCTCAACTAGGCATGAAGCACATACAAGCTGTCAGCATTAATTGCATGGGACACCTTTGGTGGGAATATAAAAGGGGAGAAATTTCTGTGGTTAAGAGGAGCATAGTGCAAGAAGGTGACACGCGGCCAGGAGAGATGGCTGTCCTGAAGTTGCTATCATTGTAAGTCATTGTAAGGGAGCACAGGAAGATGTGTCCCAGAGGGGAGCACAGAGAAGGGGGATGGAATCATAGAAACTACTGAGGAGGTGGAGTAGGGTAACTTTGACACTGCAGCAGTAGGAAACACCACCTCAGGAAGGGAGGCGGGTGGAGCGCCTGTCAGTGACACAACTGTCCAGGCTGTTAGCTGTGAGCCCTTCACAGATGAGCAGGGGATAGATCCCACCCTAGAGAGCACAGGGGTTTGTGTCCTGGCAGGGAAGAGAAGGAAACCGGGGAAAAGGAATAGTGGGAGAAGAGGAATGTCTCCTCACCGGTCACTTGAGAGTGGAGACCCAGGACAGAATGGCTGGCTCAGCATCTGTGCACCCAGGTACTAAACCTCTTGCTCAGGCTTTGAGAGGAAACTGTGGAATGGACTCCCGGAGGGGAGCATCACACAACTGACCTCTCAGGGACAGAGAGACGAGTGATGGGGAGTTCCCTAATCCAGGTCCTTATTTTTCACCACTTTGTTCCGGATGGGTTTTTGAAAAGGAACTCTGTCTCTTTAAGACAGTAAGTGGCTCCTACTGTAGAAATGGTTTTCTTTGAAAATGCTCATGACCCAAATGACAGAGGGGAGGAGGTCATTACCTGCAGAGTATTCCAGAGAGCTCAGCACTAACCATATTCCAGTTTGCACCCCATGGAAGTCTGTCACACACCCCCAATGAGCAGGCCCGATAGACTGTGACTCCATTTCCCTCTTCTCGAGCCTTCACTTAGTGACACAGAGTCTGTGGTTAAGGCAGGAAAATCAGGACTCATGGGGTCAGTTTGATATTCCCTGTGTGAGAACTTCAACAAGTCACATCATCTTTTGCCTCAGTTTACCTACCTGTTCAATGGGGATATGATCATAGTCACTTTCCTTTGCGAGGTGTTTTGAAGACCCTTCCATGAAAGGTTCTGCACAGTATGATGCTAAAAATATAAGAAAGGAATACATGTGGCACCTTCGAGACTAACAAAGTTATTTCAGCATACGCTTTCGTGGACTACAGTCCGCTTCGTCGGATGCATAGAATGGAACATACAGTGTGACGATATTTGTACATTCAGAGAAACATGAAAAGGTGGAAGTAACTATACCAACTGTAAAAGGCTAATTAATTGAAAGGAACTGTTATCAGTAGGAAATAAACTTTTGAAGAGTTGGTATGGTTACTTCCACCTTTTCATGTTTCTCTGAATGTATAAATATCGTCCCACTGTATGTTCCATTCTATGCATCTGACGAAGCGGACTGTAGTCCACGAAAGCTTATGCTGAAATAAATTTGCTAGTCTCGAAGGTGCCACAAGTATACCTTTTTTTTTTTTTTTTGCTGACACAGACCAACACGGCTACTACACTGAAGTATGATGATAGTTACTGATGAGAATTATTGATTTCAGATCCCTTAGTGACAGCCCTGTGGGCCTTCAGAAAATGCTCATGTCTCCCCCCAGTCATCTTTCTCCAGATCTCTCTGTCTACTATCCAGCCAGCCATCCTGGGCATTTACAGGGTATCAGACACTATGGAGACCTAGGCATTATCCCTAGTTTTCTTCCTAATCAACTATAATTTTCAAATATGAACAAATACACAGAGCAGCCAATTCCTCTCTCACTCAGCACAGAGCCTGAATGTTCTCATCTCCCTTTGGGAAGGTCCCTTAATTACTGTTTACTCCTAACAAAGGATAAACATAAAGAGCACAGAAGCACAGAAATGGAAACAGAGACATTGGTTAGAGTGTCCCTAGTCTCCAGCCTGTTTACATGCAGATGCCGCTTCTCCCCTAGAGGCTGAGTGAAGCCCACTGGGATTGCTCAGAGCTATATAATAAACAGTTCATACCACAGTGTTGGCTCTCGGCGTGGGATGGTGCTGCAGATGCTGGCGTGAGAGAGGTGTGGGACATGGCTACCTGAGGGGGATTCCCAGGGAAGATGCTTCTGTCTCAGACTTCACAGGTACCCATCCCTTGCTGACGAGCTCACCTACTCAACAACCCCCGTTCAACATCCCTGCCCATCCTGGCTAATAGCCATTGAGAGACCCATCCTCCATGAATTTCTCTAGTTCTTTTTTAAACCCTGTTATAGTCTTGGCCTTGACAAAGTCCTCTAGCAAGGAGTTCCACAGGTTGACTGTGTTTTGTGTGAAGAAATACTTTCTTTTATTTGTTTTAAAAATGCTGTCTATTAATTTCATTTGCTGACCCCTACTTCTTGTGTTATGAGATGTAGTAAACAACACTTCTTTATCTACTTTCCCTACACCACTCATGATTTTATAGACCTCAATCATCTCTCTTTAATCGTTTCTTTTCCAAGCTGAAAAGTCTCAGTTTTATTAATCTCTCCCCATACGGAAGACGTTCCAGACCCCAATAATGTTTCTTGCCCTTCTCTGAACCTTTTCCAATTCCAATATATCTTGAGAGGGAACAGCCACATCTGCGTACAGTATTCAATATATGGGCATACCATGGATTTATATAGAGGCAATATGATATTTTCTGTCCTATTATCTATCCCTTTCTTAATTATTCCCAGCATTCTATTCACTTTTTTGACTGCCGCTGCACATTCAGTGGTTGTTTTCAGAGAACTATCCACAATAACTCCAAGATCTTTTCCCTGAGTGCTAACAGCTAATTTAGACCCCATCGTTGTAGATGTATGGTTGGGATTATGCTTTCCAATGTGCATTATGTGGCATTTATCAAAATTAAATTTCATCTGCCATTTGATTGCCCAGTCACCCAGTTTTGAGAGACTGGCTCCCAGCCCCTTCCAGAGACCCCACTCCCCTCCCAGCAGAAACCATCATCGTGGCTCCCAGCCCTCTTGTCCCCCGCTCCAAGCCCCCGGACCAGACTCCCCACCTAGCCGAACCCAGGCATCCTCGCATGCTCTCATGGGGGGAGGAGAGGCTGCTACCTGACTTTAAACTCCTGGAAACTATGGAAGTGTTCGGGCTCCACACTGTAACAGTTATAAGAATTTTTCAACATGGGCAACACATCTTCTCTCCTAGCTTCATTTGAGTTGTCGGCTGAAATGTTCAGCCTCAAAGTTTCCAGACACAATTCAGCCAGAAGCAGACACCCAGTGTGGGAAATTTCATTCTAGACTCTCAAAGTTGTCAATCTTATAAGCAACTGAAAATGAGGTCTTCTACAGCTCAACAAAAGGTGATGCCACCAGCAGCACCTACGCTGGCCAATCCATTTTTGAATCCCATTCGGCTCTTGGCTCCAATTACGTCTATGGCATGGAGTTCCACAGTCCAAATAGGTATAATATAAAAAAAATCTTTTACCACTTTTATACATTCAGACTTCTCAAGTAATTGGATTTTCCCTTGTTTGTGTGATGTGAGACACTATAACAAAAATACCTGATCTATTTTGTTTATTGATAGATTCATGGGGTTTAAGGTGACAAGGGACAATTAGATCATCCTCCTCTATAATGCCGGCCGTTACATTTCCCCCTGTTCCCCCTGTATTGAGTTCCATAATTTGTGTTTGATTAAGACATGGTCCACTTAGGGTGAGAAGGGACTGCAACGGTTAGCAAGTCTGACCCTATGCTAAGATGCAGGAAGTGTTGAGTCTAAACCATCCCAGACACAAGGCTCTCCACCCTCCTTTGCTACATTTCTAGTGAAGGAGCCTCCACAACTTCTAGAGTCGTCTCTTTCATTGTCCTCCTGTTCTTAGGTTAGGAAGATTTTCCTGAGATTTGAAACCATTGCCTCTTCTCCTGCTCTCTGCAGCAAGAGAAAACTGCTTTCCTCGCTCTTTCTTGTGGCAGCTTTTGAAGTATCTGAAGACCACTCTCATATCCCCCTCAATCTCCTCTTTGCCAAACTAAACACACTTCCGCTTGCTTACATGGCTCTTCTCTAAACTAACCAGCCCCAGACTTTTCAATCTGTCCACATAAAATAGGCTACTCCATTCTGATAGCCTGTCTCAGAAACCCCTTTTACATCAGCTGTATCCTTCATGGAGGCTGGGTGACCAAAACTGAGCATGTGTTCAGAGCAGGTTATTCTCCATCCCATTCCTTTTGGATCTCAATGGCCACTGTGGCAAATGAGCAGGTGTTTCCATGGAACTGCTCTCAATAACACTGTGGTCTTTTCCCTGCTCTCTGTTCTTGTTGGGATGTTTTCTCCGGCACATGTCTTGGCAAAGGTTTGCTCTTTTTCTACACAGATTTTGAGCCACAGGGAGAATATGGAACTCCCTACAGTAGGCACTTTCTAGCCTGGCTTTCATTGCATTTGTCATAAATATAAGGGGAAAGGGTTAAGAAGCTGATAAAGTACTATAAAATTATCATACCTGTAAATGGTTAAGACTCAGGTAACCTGGCTGGTATCTGACCAATAAGGGGATAAGATACTATCAAATCTTGGGAGGGGGGAAGGTTTTGTGTGTGGCTCTTTGTCTGGGTCACTGTTATCAAGGGGGACTAAAAGGACGGGGCAGAAAATCAATCTACTCCAACCCAGCCTCACCGAACCTCACTATTTCAACGTAAGTTAGTCAGCCATTGCAAATAGGTTTTGTTTGTTTTGCTTGTGGAGCTTTCCCTGTGCTAAAAGGGAGGTTTATTCCTGTTTTCTGTAGTTTGAACGTTCGCTGTGTTAGCCCTGGGCTACACTAGAGGGTGGATCGATCTACGATACACAACTTCAGCTATGTGAATAGCGTAGCTGAAGTCAGCGTATCGTAGATCGACTTACCTGGCCATCAGGACGGTGGCAAGTCGATCGCTGCTGCTCCCCCGTCGACTCCACTTCTGCCTTTCACCGAGGTGGATTTCCGGAGTCGACGAGGAGCGCGTTCAGGGATCGATCAAGCGCGTCTAAACGAGACGCGATAAATCAATCCCCGATAGATCGATTGCTACCCGCCGATCCGGCGGGTAGTGAAGACAAGCCCTTAGAGTGAGGGGTTATTCCTGTTTTTCTGTAACTTTAAAGTTTTGTCCAGAGGGGGAATCCCTCTGAGTTTGGAAATTGAGTACCCTGTAAAATAGTTACCATCCTGATTTTACAGTTACCATCCTGATTTACCTCCTTTGTTTTAATAAAATCCTTCTTTTCAGAACCTGACTGTTTTCCATCGTTCTAAGAACCCCGGTGATGGGTTTTTGATCACTGGGTAACCAACTGGTTAGGAGATTATTCTCAACCTCCCCAGGAAAAGGGGTGTACGGCTTGAGGGTTTTCAAGGAGGGGGGAGGGGACTCCAAGTGGTCCCTTTTCCTGGTTCCTGTTTCAAGCACTTGGTGATGGCAGTGTACCTAATCCTATGTGCAAGGAAACATTTGTACATCGAGGAATTTTTAACCTAAGCTGGCAAAAATAAGTTTAGGAGGTTTTCATGCGGATCCCCACATCTGTACCCTAGAGTTCAGAGTGGGGAGGGAAGCTTGACAGCATTAAGGAACAATAATAGATAATTAGTAGCCAGACTCAATTTTTTCTGCTGGTGCCTATTAATGTTTCTCCCATCACGACACATTATTGACACACGGAGCAACATAAAATATGGAACTGGCATTAGAAGGGTCAATTGTTCATAATTCATATCTCTGAATAATGAAAAACCTCATTTTCCCGTGTGAAAAGAGCGACCAATCTGCTTCTCCAATGAGAACAGCCTCCAGTAGTGCAAGTAGTGTCTCATATTAACATTGTCTCTCCATCCAGGCATTTCTACTGAAACCATCTCCTTTGATTGTGGGCACATACAGGAATTCTGTGAAACGTACGGAATATGCAGAAGACACCGTTCTGCCTCAGAGTTCGACACTTTCTACTCTACACTATGCCAGATTCCAACACAACTGACTTCACCCACCCCTCCACCTTCATCCTGATGGGCATTCCTGGCCTGGAGGCGGCCCATGTCTGGATCTCCATCCCCTTCTGCATCATGTATGCAATAGCCATCCTGGGGAACTTCACCATCCTGTTCATCGTGAAGAGGGAGAAGAGCCTCCATGGGCCCATGTACTATTTCCTCTGCATGCTGGCCGGCAGTGACCTGGTCCTGGCTACGTCCGTTCTGCCCAAAATGCTGAGCATCTTCTGGTTCAATTCCAGGGAGATCGATTTCAGTGCCTGCCTCACCCAGCTGTACTTCCTTCACTGCTTCTCAGTGACCGAGTCTGGGATCTTCGTGGCCATGGCTTTGGATCGCTACGTGGCCATCTGCCATCCCCTGAGACATTCCACCATCCTGACAAACCCCACGGTGGGGAAGATGGGCCTGGCCGTAGTGCTGCGCAGCGGCGTGGTCGTACTGCCCTATCCCTTTCTTTTGAGGCAGTGGCCATATTGCAGAACGAACATCATTCCCCAGCCGTACTGCACCCACATGGCCGTAGCGAAGCTGGCCTGCGCCGACATCCATGTCAGTAATTTCTACGGTTTGTTCGTGCAATTCTGTGTGATGGGTCTGGATGTGATTTTTATAGTTGTGTCCTATACCCAGATCCTCAGGGCCATCTTCTGTCTCCCCACAAAGGACGCCCGTCTCAGGACTTTTGGGACCTGTATCTCCCACCTCTGTGCCATATTAGTCTTTTACATCCCAGGTCTCTTCTTCTCTCTCATTTACCGGTTTCAACAGAATGTGCCCCTGCATTTCCATGTTCTCATTGCCAATGTGTACCTCTTGATGCCCCCCATGCTAAACCCTCTCATATATGGGGTGAGGACCAAACAGATCCAAGGCAGGCTGCTCCGGCTCTTTACTCATAAAGGTACCTGAAGTTTTCTCCTGGTGCTCTGGCTCTCAGACCGAGCTCCATGCAGAGCTGGCTGGTGACATGGTGCTGGGGCCTTTTCCCTGAATCACTGACTGGGCATTCACAGAGACATTAAATCCTTTACTGACCTTACTATTCATTGTCGTCTTTGGAATCAGTCTGGGTACAACTCATTAACTCATAGGTTTCCATCTTTCTAATTTCTTGGAACTGGACCCCTGAAGCTCCTGCACCCTCTCTTACTATTCCCTCAAGGGGCTGCCCCCTGCCCCATGTTTTTCCCCAATTCCCCATGCCCTACCTATTCCCCCAGGTCCTGCTCAGAAAGAACATGAAAGACAGATGGCCTTAAAGCGCTTGGGGTTGGAAGCGTAGGAGAGGAAACAGGCAAAACGCTTGGAGAATGAGGCTAACATCTGAGCATTCCCATCGGCAGTTCAGGGCCCTAAGGTGTAAACCAGACGTGGTATTTTCCCGACACGCCTACCACATTGTAAAAAAATTGGGATGCCTGGATATCAGGAGCAAGCGTTAAATCTCTGGAAGTTCTGTCTTTCCTAATGCAAATGGAGCAGTTCTTAGAGGGTGTTCCTGAGGAAATCGAAAGGTGCATCCTAGATGGGAAGCCCAAAACTGTAATCGAGGCAGTGGAGATCGGAACCAAATGGGTGGAGGGATTTTCTGTTACTGTAAACATAAAGTTTGTTACCCTTCCCTTTATCTTTATGACATGAAGTTAAAAGGATCAAGTCCAAGAGACCTTTCCTAGGCTGCACAGCAGTCCTTGGGTGAACAATAGGCTTTTCAAGTAACCTTCTATTTCCTAAACATCACCAGTAATTAACTACCTGAATTAACATAAGGTAATTATCCGTTAAGTAGTTTATAGACACATTACCACAAACTTTAAAGAGACATATGCACTATAATATTATTACACCCAAGTTTCATCTAATAATATTTCCTTTTCATCTCAGAATTAAGAGAATACAGCCCACCACGAGAACTCTTTGGTTACATTGTTAATAATATATGGAGCTATGCCAATCTCATAGAGCTGCAAGGAGCTTGAAAGGTCATCGAGTCCAGTCCCCTGGCATCACTAGCAAGACCAAGTACTGTCCCCTGACAGACTTTTGCCCCATACCCGTAAACAGCCCCCTCAATGATTGAACGCACAACCCTGGGTTTAGCAGGCCAATGCTCAAACCACTGAGCTATCCCTCCCCCTAAAAACCTAGAGGTAAACTTAGACTAGTACAGTCATTCTCTTCTACAGTCTACAGTTCAAAGCTCTAGCCCATCTCACACGGAATGGCACTAATTGCCATTTGAATACTTTTCTACATGTCTTTAAAGGGTGAATCTGTGTTCATTAGTCTGCACATTTCTTAACCCTTTCTAGCCATGTGTCACACAACCCCTTTTGCAAGGCCTGGGTGTGTTTGCTTTAATTGTCATGTGCCCCGAAAGGGGAAAGTGGAAACAGAGTATGCCCAAGGGGAGCTCTGTGAAGGGTCTGCTGAAGCAATTGGAGAGTCTGTGGGAGTGAGTCAAAACAAGTCTCAATCCTTGGTGATTGGGGCACAGGCCTGCACTCTCAGGGGAGGCTTTACAATGGAAGATGCACCCCCAGAGTGGCTCTAGAAACCTAGAGCCAGAGGCAGGGCCAAAATGCTGCTCCAACTCAGAAGATCATGGGTACAGTGTGTGGGACACTGTGACAGGGTTAGGCCAGATGGCTACAGGAGAGTGATAGAAGGCAGATATATTAGTCCCAGATTAAGCAGGTCCCTTTTCCCTGGGTAAGGTAACAGAGGCATTTCCAGGACAATCAAGAACTTGCTGGAACCAATTAAGACAGGCAGGCTAATCAGGGCACCTGGTTTTAAAAGGACCTCACTTCAGTCAATGAGGGGCGCGCAAAGAGCTGAGAGTGAGAGGGTGTGCTGCTGGAGGACGGAGGAGGAAAAACGCTGTCCGGCATCAGGAGGAAGGTCCTGTGGTGAGGACAAAGAAGGTGTTGGGAGGAGGCCATGGGGAAGTAGCCCAGGGAGTTGTAGCTGTCACACAGGTGTTACACAAAACACTGTATAGGGTTAGAATCATAGAACCATAGAATATCAGGGTTGGAAGGGACCTCAGGAGGTATCTAGTCCAACCCCCTGCTCAAAGCAGGACCAACCCCAACTAAATTATCCCAGCCAAGGCTTTGTCAAGCCTGACCTTAAAAACCTCTAAGGAAGAAGATTCCACCACCTCCCTAGGTAATCCATTCCAGTGCTTCACCACCCTACTAGTGAAAAAGTGTTTTCTAATATCCAACCTAAACCTCCCCCTCTGCAACTTGAGACCATTACTCCTTGTTCTGTTAAGTTCCCCCCATCCTACTCCACCTATTGGATAGAAGAAGAGTTGACTTGGACTGTGGGTCCCACCAGAGGAGAAGGTCTGTGGCCTGTCTCCCGACCCAGTAGGTGGATCAGGAGATACTGCGGGGATTGTTCTCCTGGCTTTTCCCCAGGATTTACAGTGCTGAGGTTAGCTGAGAGAACAGCAGATTTGAACCACGAAAGTGGCCAAACTGAGGGCTGCCGTGAATCTCTGAGGTGAGCAAATCCCCAAATAAACGCAGGCCCACCAAGGCAGAGGAGCAACTTTGTCACAGACACAAACACAGCTGTCTGGTTTGTGTCCAGCCACAAGACTTGAGCAGGGCAGTGACAGCAAATCAGGAACTGCTATATGAATGCTAGAGACTGTAGAGGCCTGAGTCCCTTTTCTTGTGGGTTTTTTCCCATCTCTCTCTCCTTTCATTCCATGCATTTAGGTCCATCTCTGCCTTTCTTTTATAAATAAACTGCCCCACACATACGCTTCCCACTGTGCAAGAAGCAGTGTGCATTAGTCTGGTTACTAATCCAGGTAAAAGTAAATCTGTGACCATTACAGTTGTATCTTTGGGGGCAGCAGTTTTAGGAAGAAATCACTTGCGACACAGAGAGCTGTGAGTCTTAAAAGCAGCCATTTATATTCACACACTGAACTATCCAAACCAGCCAAAACTTTCTGGGCTATCCCCAAATAATCTGCTATAGCAACAACAAGGTGCTCTTACCATGACAACCAAATACGCAACATGTTCCTCCCCCCTTCATAAGAACATCCCTTATATAAAACACACACTAACCTAGAGAAGTAGGGTAGACTGCCTCCATTCCCGGCTAAACCCCAGGGATTATTTTGCCCCATAACCGTGGGTTCGCCCTAGATAAAGATCCAGCCATTGAGGAGGTCTTCTGTCTCTAGGTGGATTACCCGAAAGTTGCACCCAAAAGTCCCTTGGGCACAGGTCTGACAATGGGCTCAGGGTTTGTAGCGCGAATGGGTGAGGAGGTGGTATCAGCTCGTTCCGGGCAGGGAGGGTCTCAGCCGCTGGCAGTAATGGAGGAGGACAGTCAGGAACAGGTGACTCTTGATTCGGTGTCTCACCAAAAGAGGTCAAGTCAGACAACTCAGCTGAAGATGTATCCTGAGGACTGGTATAATCTGGCAACAGCCGATCTACATGATGCCACCAGGTGAGATTCTCTGCAGTCTGGACTGTGTAGGAAACAGGTCCTGTTTGAGCGATGATCATGGCAGGGACCCATTTAGCTCCAGAAGTATAATTCCGAGCTCTTACTGGCTGTCCCATGCTAAAGGTTCTGTCATTTGCTCTGGGTGCACATCTGATGACTTGATATTGCTGCTGACGTTGCACAGTTTGTCTGGGTTCAGAAGGCTTCAAAGCAAGATCAAAGCAAGTGAGCAGCTGTCATCCCATCATTAGAAAGGCCGGGGATGCCTTGGTTGTCGCATGAGGTGTGTTTCTGTAGGATAGTAAGAAGGTGTCCAGACGCTTTTGAATGGACTCTTGTCCCCTTGCCAATTTCAAAGCTTGTTTCATTGTCTGCACAAATCTTTCAGCCAATCCATTGGTGGATAGATGACATGGTGCTGAAGTGATGTGGTGTATCCCATTTGCCTTCATAACATTTTGAAACTCCTGAGAGACGAACTGCAGTCCGTTGTCACTCACAAGTTGTTCTGGCAGTCCAAAATGACTAAAGAGTCCCCATAGTTTTTGGATAGTACTCTCTGCAGTACTGGATTGCATTATAGAGACTTCTGGCCATTTAGAATGGGCATCTACCACCACCAAGAACATGCTTCCTTCAATGGGGCCAGCGAAGTCAACTTGACTATGTTGCCATGGGTTTTCAGGCCAGTCCCATGGATGTAGGGGCACCCACTGGGGTGCATTCCTGACACCCTGACATGACATACAAGCTCTTGCCTTCTCTTCAATAGCACTGTCCAATCCAGGCCACCAAAAATAGCTTCGTGCAATTTCCTTCGTGTGCACTATTCACAATGACCGGAATGTAGCTGTTCTAACATCTGTGATCTCAGTGGAAGTAGGATAATGACACGTTTCCCCAATGACTCCACATGTCTGCAGACCCAGAGTGGATGCTTACTGGAAGATCTGCTTGAGGGCTTGTCTACACTTAAAATGCTACAAAGGCTCTTGTCAGGATTCTCTCCCCACTCTGAACTCTGAGGTACAGATGTGGGCATCCGCATGAAAGTACCCTAAGCTTATTTCTACCAGTGTAGCTTAAAAAACTTCCCCAAGGCACAAATCCTTTGTCCTTGGATGGTATTGCTGCCACCACCAAGTGATTTAACAAAGAACCAGGGAAAAGGACCACTTGGAGTTCCTCTTCCCCCCAAATATCCCCCCGAGCCCTTACACCCCCTTTCCTGGGGAGGCTTGAGAATAATAGTCGAACGAATTGCTTACAAACTGATCACAGACTCAAGCCCCTGGGTCTTAAAACCATGGGAAAGCAGTCAGGCTCTTAAAAGAAGGATTTTATTTTTTTTTAAAAAGGTAAACATCATCTGTGTAAAATCAGGATGGAAAATAACTTTACAGGGTAATCAGATTCAAAACACAAAGGATTCCCCTCTAGGCAAAACTTTAAAGTTATAAAAAAACAGGAATAAATCTCCCTCTTAGCACAGGGAAAATTCACAAACAAAACAAAAGATAACCTAATACGCCTTTTACTCACGATTTCTGTAATATGAGAGACTTTTAGGATGGTTGATAGGAGAAGGAGTTTTCTGACCTGGTGCTTCTCTGCTTCCCAAGAGAACACACTCACAAAGCATTCCCCAGCTCCACAAGATTTTGCAAGTATCTTCCTTCCCGATTGGTCAGGTGTCCCCCTCAGGTTGTTTCAGCTTCTTAACCCCTTACAGGTAAGGAGGAATTCTAGGCTACTCTTAGCTGTATGTTTATGACAGGTCTGTCTTACTGCTTCAGTGTAGACACTACTTACACTGAAAGCAGGAGTTGTCTTGTCAGGGTAGGTAATCCACTCCCCGCAAAGGCTGATAGCTAGTTCAGTGGAAGAATTCCTCCCTCAACCTCATGCTTTCTGTACCGGGGTTAGGCTGATACAGCTTCATCTCGTAGGGGATGTGGATATCTTTTTGCTGTTACAAAAAGAAGCAATGTTAGGTGGTACTAGCAGAGGCGTAGTATGCAAGTAACAGTAGGTGATAGGACTGGTCTACTTGGTGCTGGTTAGTTGGAGTACTGTGACCAGTTTTGATCCTGACTGTACAGAAGGGTGTAGGGCAACTGGAAAGGATCCCGAGGGAAGGCACAAAGATATTCATGGGGATGGCATGCTGTATGAACAAGCTGAAGGAACCGGGATTAACATTTCTTGCACGACAATTGTTTATTTCTTTATTCTACAGAACCGTATCCCTCCACTCCCCCAGGACCATGTCCCAGCTCCTGTCTCTTCAGGTGAGCTACCAAAGGCATTCGAGCCACTGCCCAGTATCCCAACTTCCCAGCTAACACAGAGGCTTATTCTTACACCTCTCTCCGCTGCTGTCCTCCGGACTTCCAGCCTGATCTCTTGCACTGGCTCAGAGGCCTGGCTCAGGGAAAAGAGCTCCCAGCCGATCCCCATTGTAGGCACCCTGAAGGGAGGAACAAGGGGGAGCTGAAAGTTAAAGAAATAAGCCAGACAAAGGTGTCTGCCCTCAGGAATTTGTAGTTGAGCATCAGGGCTCACAAGCTGTAGGATGCACAACCTCACCTGCCAGCAGCACAACTCTGCCCCTAAACCTCAGTATTTCTGTGTGTCTACCTGGCATTCCTCTCTGCTCCTGGGTCCTTACGGCACTCACTGCAAGCTCCTTGTCATGCTGTATCAGATACCGTCCCACCCCAGGAGCAGAGGGATCGGTTGCGGGGACGGAGGCAGAGCTGATCCAGTGAGTGTTGGAGGAAGGGAAACAGAGAAGTGAGCAGGACCATGGGGGAATCGGTGGGGCAGAGGATCAGGAGAAAACTTTATGTCCCTTTATGAGTAAAGAGCCGGAAGAGCCTACCCCGCATCTGATTGGTCCTCCCACCGTAGATGATGGGGTTCAGCATGGAGGGCATCAAGTAGTACACATTGGCAATGAGAACATGGAAATGCAGGGGCACATTCTGTTGAAACCGGTAAATGAGAGAGAAGAAGAGACCTGGGATGTAAAAGACTAATATGGCACAGAGGTGGGAGTTGCAGGTCCCAAAAGTCTTGAGCCGGGCTTCCTTTGTGGGGAGGCTGAAGATGGCCCGGAGAATCTGGGTATAGGACACGAGAATAAAAATCACATCCAGGCTCATCACTGAGAATTGCACAAAGAGGCCGTAGTAACTACTGACGTGGGTGTCGCCGCAGGCCAGATTCACCATGGCTATATGGGAGCAGTACGGCTGAGGAATGATGTTGGTTCTGCAATATGACCACTGTCTCAACAGGAAGGGATAGGGCAGTATGAGCATGCCGCCACGCATTACCATGGCAAGGCCGATCTTCGCCACCACGGGGTTTGTCAGTCTGGTTGAATGTCTCAGGGGGTCGCAGATGGCCACGTAGCGATCAAAAGCCATGGCCACGAAGATCCCAGACTCCATCACTGAGAAGCAGTGAAAGACATAAAGCTGAGTGAGGCAGGCACTGAAACTGATCTCCCTAGAATTAAACCAGAATATTGCCAGCATTTTGGGCAGGATGGCCGTAGACATGACCAGGTCGGTGACGGCCAGCATGCAGAGGAAATAATACATGGGCCGATGGAGGCTCTTCTCCATCTTCACGATGAACAGGATGGTGAAGTTACCCAGGATGGCTATTGAATATATAGTGCAGAACGGGATGGAGATCCAGACATGGGCTGCCTCCAGGCCAGGAATGCCCAGCAGGATGAAGGTGGAGGGGTTGGTGAAGTCGCTTATATTGGAATTTGACATGGAGTAGGGGAGAAAATGTCCTACTCTGAGGCAGAACTGTGTCTCCTTCATGTGCCGTACGTTTCACTACATTCCTGTATGTGCGCAGAGTCCAGGGTGATGGTTGCCGTACAAAAGCCTGGATGGAGAGACAATGTTAACATGAATGCTACATTCACTACTGGAGGATGTTCTCATGGGTGAAGCAAATTGGTTGCTCTTCACACACTGAAAAATAACGTTTTCATTACTCAGATAAATTAATTATGTACAATTGATCCTACTAATGCCAATTCCATATTTTATGTTACTCCAGGTGTCAATAATGTGTCGTGATGTGGGAAACATTAATAGGCACCAGCAGGACAAAATGAGTATGGCTACGGGCTATCCATTATTGTTCCCTAATGCAATGAAAGCCAGGCTAGAAAGTGCATACTGTAGGGAGTTCGGACATTCAGCCGGTGGCAAAAATCTGAGTGTGGACAAAAAGCAAACCTTTGCCAAGACATGTGCCAGGGGAAACATCCCACCTAGAATAGAGAGCAGGGAAAAGACCACAGTGTCATTTAGAGCAGTTCCTTGGAAACACCTGCTCATTTGAAACTTTGGCCAAAACAAATACAATCTTGGGCTCCATAAGGAATGGGATGGAGAATAACCTGCTCTGGACAGACGCTCGCGTTTGGTCACCCAGTGTCCATAAAGGATACAGCAGATATAAAAGGGGCTTATGAGACACTTCGTGCTTCAAAAGGGCTAATTCCAGAAAGCTGAGGCAAATTAGCAGAAGAATTGATTAGGAGGACAATTTAGGTGGAAACCTTTGAATGAAAAATGGGAGTTTTATACGAAGAGATAGAAGGCAAAAATTGGGCAGGGGGAGTAATATGTAACAAAAGGGGGAAAAGGGAAAATAGGTAGAAAATATCTCAGAGTGGAAGTTATTAAAATTAATGAGGGACGATAAAAATATCATGGAAATATCGATGATTTGCGGATCAGAAAAAGAAGGTAATTAAGTATATTATGAATGAAAGAAATCCTCGAAAATGTTTAGAATAATTGCTAAAGGGAGAAAGGAACGTCTTTATGTTGGAGAAAAAATAAATGTATTAAAGAAATAATTTTCTTCCGCATTAGGAAAGAAGCCCACATAAGGAGATGAAATACTTTCCATTCCATTAGCATCAACAGTTGAACACCAGAGTTATGAACTGACCAATCAATCTCACATCTTACTGTGAAATAGAAGTCTCCAGTCAGGAGCAGAAGCAGCAGAGGAAGTAGAAAGAAGGAAAGAAAGTCAGTCAAACGCAGAAGAGGTCTCTATTACACATAAAAAATAAAAAAAGGTAATGTTGAAAAAAAAGATTTGACAATGTAAGGATATAATGGAGAAGCCGATATTGGATTAGTTCAAAAAAAGAATGGAATTAATTAATGCCAGTCAATAACATGGTGTATCGAAAACAAGTCTTGTCAAATAAATCTGATTTCATTCCTTAATGAGAATACACGTTTGGCGGATCAAGGGAACCGTGCAGATGCAATAGACTCTGAGGCATTTGATTTTGTAGGGGCAAATAATGAACACTCCACAATACCAGTGGAGCACACGTTAAATGGACTAAAAACTGGCTAACTGACAGATCTCAGAAAGCAGATGTCAATGGGCCATTGTCAGTGAATGGAGGTGTTTCTAGTGGGGTTCCGCAGGGATCAGTTCTAGGCCTGATGCTATTCAACATTTTAATCAATTATCTGGAAGCAAATAGAAAATCACTGCAGATAAAATTGTGGCTGACCCAAAAATTGGCAGAGTGGTTCCAATGAGGAGGCTGAGGCAGGCATGCCAACTGACCTGGAGTATCTGGTGTGCTGTGCCCATACAAACAAAATGTTCTAATACAGTCACATGCAAAGTTAGATTCTCAGAACAGGGAACGCGGTCACGACCCTTCGACTAGGGCACTGTATTATGGAACACAGTGACCCGGGAAAGGATTTAAGAGTCACTGTGGAGCTCCCAGTGGGAGGCTGTGGCCAAAAGAGCTGATGCGGTCTTTGGATGCTGTCAAGGCTAAATCCCCACTCTGTCACTTTGAGTGCAGAAGGTCGGGGCCTGCAAGGTTTCTTAAAATTAATACGTCCCATTCCAGGCTTGTATTAAACTCCCAAGGTTAAATCTTTTCTCTCACCTTGGCTGGTTAAACGCTGCCACCACCCAAATGCAAAAAATAAATACCCTTGGACCCAGGAAGGAACACTTGGGAATTTGTCCCTGTGGAGTGCCCTCAAGCCCTTTCGCTCCCTCTCCCGGGAAGAGCTGAGAAAGAAAACAAAGGACATGAGCCGTTCTACCAGCTAAACAACAACATGCACAAACCGCTTAGGACACCAAAAATCCAATCCTGATCTTAAAAAAGGAAAATTTTATTAAAAACAATAAAGGAAAAAAATACATTTGGAACTTACACTTCTGCTAGATTTTAAAAGAAACAATTACAACAATCAAGCACCCAAACTAGCTTACTTGGGGGTTCAGCTTATAGGTTACAAACAAACAAAAGCATCTAGGGTTAGCACACAGGAGATCATCGAATCATAGAAGATCAGGGTTGGAAGGGACCTCAGGAGGTTCTAGTCCAACCCCCTGCTCAAAGCAGGACCAACCCCAACTAAATCATCCCAGCCAGGGCTTTGTCAAGCCTGACCTTAAAAACCTCTAAGGAAGGAGATTCCAACTCCTCCTTATCAACAAACCAAATAAATAAATAAAATGAATCACGTCTATTCAAAGACGTCCTGTCCAATAATATCTTCTAGGTATAGAAGATTAATGTTTATGCCTGGCTCAAGCCTTATACAATTTTCCTGCTGCCCTCTGTTCCCCTCCTTCCCAGAGACACAACAGACAGCCAAAGGACAGGTTTTTGTTCCCCATTTTAAAAAGTTCTAGCCCTCCCTCTATGTTAAAAATTCTCTCTCTCTCATTGGCTCTTTTGCTCAGGCGTCCTCTCCTTTTCCTTTACCGGGAAACTTTGTTAACCCTTTACAGGTAAAGCAAGCAGAGAACAGACACCAAGAGGGACTTTATAGGTAACTGGCTGGCTGGGTGTCCATAAAAGGAAGCTACCCCCCGCCCCTTTATTTATCACAGATTCATAAACATGGGGTTGGTGAGTTAGAGCACTGGAGGGATTTTACCTCAGCACGTGGCATTAGTGAAAACTGACTCTCTCCAGACCTGGTGTTCACATTTATAAAAGGATGTTGAAAAATTGGAGAAAGTGCAGGAAAGAGCCACATAAATGATAGGAAGCTGCAGAAAATGCTGGAGAGTGAGAGACTTAAATACCTTCATCTATTTATCTTAAATAGTAAGAACCTGCTCTGTAATCTAGTGGAGAAAGACAGAGCAAGGCCCAAATCTAAAAGCTGAAGCCAGACAAATTCTTGTGAGAAATAAGGTCCAAAGGTTTATTACTGAGGCTAATTAACCATTGGGACAAACTGCAAAGGGAAGTGGTGGACCCTCCAGCTCCACATGTCTACAGATCGAGACTGGATGCTTTTCTGGAAGATCTGCTTGAGGGCTTGTCTAACTTTCAAATGCAACAGCCATGGTGATGTAGCACTTCAGTTCTAGACGCTACTTGAACAGACCACGGGGATTCTCCCATCTGCATAGGTAATCCACCTCCCTGAGATGTGATAGGAAGGTTAATGGAAGAATTTGTCCATCCACCTTATGCTGTGAACATGGGGGTTAGGTTGATATAGCTACATCTCTCAGGGGATTGGATTTCCCTTGCTGTTTCAGAAAAGGCAAATGCAACGTTAGGTTGTATTGGCAGAGGTATTGCATGCAAGTCCCAGTAAGTGATCGTACTGCTCTATTCAAATCTGCTTAGGCCTCAGTAGAAGTACTGCATCCTATTTTGGACACTGCTGTCTGGAAAGGATGTAGAGAATCTGTAGATGGTCCAGAGGCTAGTGAGAAAGAGGTTGAAAGGGATGGAATGAAAGCCATATGAGCCAGCTTAAATAAATGGGTGTATTTAGTTTGGAAAAGAGAGAATGTGAGTGATAAAGTGGCCATAAGAAAGATCGAGGAAAAGCTTTTGTCTCTTGCTGCAGAGTGCAGGAGAAGAGGCAATGGTTTCAAATCTCAGGAAAATCTTCCTAACCGTAAGAACAGGAGGACAATGAAAGAGACGACTCTAGAATTTGTGGAGGCTCCTTCACTAGATATTTTGCAGAGCTGTGTGGATAGCCATGTGCCTGGGATGGTTTAGACTCAACACATCCTGCATCTTAGCACGGGGTCAGATTTGCTAACTGTTGCATTCCCTTCTCACCCTGTGACTCTATGTTTCTAAAATGTAAAATCCTACTGTGGGCCAGGTCTTAATCAAATACGAATTACAGAGCTCAATACAGGGGCGGCAACTGGGTGAAATGTAATGACCTGTATTATAGAGGAGGACGATCTAATTGTCCCTTCTCACCTTAAACCCCATGAATCTATCAATATAAAAATAGATTAGCCATTTATATTTACTGTGTCTCAGAACAGACGAACAAGGGAAAATCCAATTAGATTGAAGGTATAACACTGATAAAATACTTTTTTTTAACATTATACCTATTTGGACTGTGGAACTCCTTGCCATAGACATAATTGGAGCCAAGAGCTGAATGGGATTCAAAAATTGATTGGCCGTCAGAGGTGCTGCTGGTGGCATCCTCTTTAGTTGAGGCTGTCTGACACCTTCAATTAGAAGACCTCATTATCATTTGCTTATAAGTTTGATAAACTTTAAGAGTTTGGACTGAAATTTCCCACACTGGGTGTCTGCTTCCAGCTGAATTGTTTCTTGAAAGTCTGTGGCTTAACATTTCAGCTGACTACTCGAAAGAAGCTAGGAGAGAAGACCTCCATGCTTTCCAGCAGATTCAAATCAGGTAGAAGCCTCCCCTCCCCACATTAGAGCATGCCAGGATGACAGTGCCCAGTAAGGTCTGGGGACTTGAAGCAGGGAGGCCCTAGGAGCCCGGATGCCTGGGTTCTGCTAGGAGGGGAGTGGGGTACGTAGGAGGTGCTGGGAGCCAGGACACCTGGGTTCTGCTCAGAGGGGAGTGGGATTCAGGGGCTTGGAACGGGTAGAGGCTTGGAGTCAGGATGCCTGGGTCCTGCTGGGAGGGCAGGGGGGGGTCTGTGGGAGGGGCTGGGCCAATCTCTCAAAATTGGGTGAATGGGGAACCAAACAGATAGATACTTGGAGAGAAAATATCATATTGCCTCTATATAAATCCATGGTACGCCGACATCTTCAATAGTGCATATAGATGTGGTCGCCCCATCTCAAGATATATTGGAATTGGAAAAGGTTCTGAAAAGGGCAATAAAAATGATTTGGGGTATAGAATGACTTAAGTATGAGGAGACATTATTAAGAGTAGGACTTTTCAGCTTGGAAAAGAGATGGCTAAGGGGAGATATAATTGAGGTCTGAGAAATCATGACTGGTATAGAGAAAGTGGAAAAGGAAATATTGTTTACTATGTCTCATAAAACAAAAACAAGGGGTCACAAAATAAAATTAATAGGCAGCATGTTTAAAACAAATAAAAGGAAGTATTTTTTCGCACAACACTCAGTCAACCTGTGGAACTCTTTGCAGGGAATGTTGTGAAGGCCAAGACTATAACAGGATTTTAAAAAGAACTAGATAAATTCATGGAGCATAGGTCCATCCATGGCTATTAGCCAGGCTGGGCAGGGTTGGAGTCCCTAGTCTCTTTTTGCCAGCAGCTGGGAAAGGGCAACAGGGGATGGATCTCTTGATGATTCCCTGTTCTGTTCATTCCTTCGGGGGCACCTGGCTCTGGCCACTGTTGGTAGACAGGATACTGAGCGAGATGGACCTGTGGTCTGACCCAGCATGGCCCTATGTTCTTATGTTCTTATGTTAACAGCCAGAGCCCTGAAATGCCAGAGGAGGAAGTGACAGTCTCTGTGCATTAACACACGCCTGGCTTCTGAGGTCTTTACTCAGTTCTTACTCCAAAGGGAGTTTTGCCTAAACAGATTCTGAGCAAAGTAGCATCAGCCTCAGCCTAAGAATTTGGCCTTGTATTGTAAACATACTAAAACCTTCCATCCTGAACGATTCCCTGTGCCACTGAAATGCAGCCACCTCGGGGCCGGGGGCAATCACCTGTGACAAGGGCCCTGGGATATTTAATGGCTGTGCAGTGCGAAAAGGACAATAGACTTACCCTGTATCTCCTCAACCGATGTTGCACTAGGTTTGTCGAGCAGGTGAGCTCCTCAGCAAGAGATGGGAACCTGTGAACCCTGAGATGGAAGCGTCCTCCCTGGGAATCCCCCTCAGGCAGCCGCGTCCCACACCTCTCTCACCCCAGCATCTGCAGCAGCATCCCACACCCAGAGCCGATGCTGTGGTTTGAGCTCTTTATAATACAGCTCTTTGCAATCCCAGTGGGCTTCACTTGGCCGCTAGGAGAAAAGTCACATCTGGGTGTATCCAGGTTTTGGAGTAAACAGTAATTAAGAGACCTTCCCAAAGAGAGATGAGAACTCTTGGGCTCTGTGCTGAGTGAGAGAGGAATTGGCTGTGCCATGTATTTGTTCATTTTTTAAAAATTATAGTCGATTAGGAAGAAAACTAGGGATAATGCCTAGATCTGTATACCCTGTAAATGCCCAGGATGGCTGGTTGGATAGTAGACAGACAGATCTGAAGAAATATCATAGAATTATAGAATATCAGGTTTGGAAGGGACCTCAGGAGGTCATCTAGTCCAACACCCTGCTCAAAGCTGAACCAACCCCAACTAAATCATCCCAGCCAGGGCTTTGTCAGGCCTGACCTTAAAAACCTCTAAGGGAGGAGATTCCACCACCTCCCTAGGTAACCCATTCCAGTGCTTCACCACCCTCCTAGTGAAAAAGGTTTGCCTAATATCCAAACTAAACCTCCCCCACTGAAACTTGAGACTATTACTCCTTGATCTGTCAACTGTTACCACTGAGAACAGTTTACAACTATCCTCTTTGGAACCCCCTTTCAGGTAGTTGAAAGCAGCCATCAAATCCCCCCTCACTCTTCTCTTCTGTAGGCTAAACAATCCCAGTTCCCTCAGCCTCTCCTCATAAGTCATGTGCTCCAGCCCCCTAATCATTTTTCTTGCCCTCCGTTGGACTCTTTCCAATTTATCCACATCCTTCTTGTAGTGGGGGGCCCAAAACTGGACACAATACTCCAGACGAGGCCTCACCAAAGCAGAATAGAGGGGAATGATCACGTCCCTTGATCTGCTAGCAATGCCCCTACTTATACATCCCAAAATGCTGTTAGACTTCTTCGCAACAAGGGCACACTGTTGACTCATATCCAGCTTCTCATCCACTGTAACGCCTAGGTCCTTTTCCGCAGAACTGCTGCATAGATACTCGGTCCGTAAACTGTAGCATTGGAGGGAGGAATAGCTCAGTGGTTTGAGCATTGGCCTACTAAACCCATGGTTGTGAGTTCAATCCTTGAGGGCCATTTAGGGATCTGGTGCAAAAATTGGGTATAGTTCCTTGACTCACCTGGTGTTCAAGGTAAGTCACTCTGTTTAGGCCTATTTCACACCTTATAGCCTTAACAGTTAGTCCTGCCTCTCATATGCGCTCGAAGACCTTCTGGAGATGCTCCAGGTGTTCTGCCCATGAGTCAGAGAATATTGCCACATCGTCAAGATAGTCAAATTCAGATTTTCCCAATCCTGCTAGGAGACTATCTACAAGTTTCTGGAATGTGGCGGGTGCATTCCGCAGCCCGAAAGGGAGCATATTAAATTCATACAGCCCGACATGTGTGATGAAGGCTGACCTTTCCTTGTCGGATTCATCTAGCGGTACCTGCCAGTACCCCTTGGTTAAGTCTAAGGTGGAGATGAACTGGGCAAGTCCCAGTTTCTCCAATAGTTCATCTGTGTGAGGCATTGGATAGTTGTCTGGGAAAGTCACAGCATTTAGTTTATGGTAGTCCACGCAGAAGTGCATTTTCCCATCCGGTTTGGGGACTAAAACCACTGGAGAGGCCCATGCACTGCTAGAGGGGCGGATTATACCCATCTGTAGCATGTCTTGAACCTCCCGTTCTATAGCTGTTTTGGCGTGAGGAGCCACTCGGTAAGGTTGGGCTCTAATTGGGTGGGCATTACCTGTGTCAATGGAGTGGTATGCCCGTTCGGTCAGTCCTGGGGTGGCTGAGAACATCGGTGCGAATTTAGTGCACAGCTCATGGATTTGCTGGTGTTGCCTACGTCCGAGGGTCATTGAGAGGTTCACCTCTTCCACGCCACCGTCACTTTTTCCTTCATAGTAGACACCTTCAGGCCACTCAGCGTCTTCTCCTTCCTGAGCAGTAAACTGACAAACCTTCAATTCTCGGGGGGAAAAAGGCTTTAGAGAATTAACATGGTACACTTTAGGCTTGAGAGTCGAGGTGGGGAATGCTATGAGATAGTTAACAGCTCCAAGGCACTCTTGGACCGTAAATGGCCCTTCCCATGATGCTTTCATCTTATGGGCCTGGAGCGCCTTCAAGACCATGACTTGGTCCCCTACTTTAAAGGAACGCTCTCTGGCATGTTTATCATACCAGGCCTTTTGCTCTTCCTGAGCCTCTTTTAGGTTTTCTCTAGCAAGGACTAAAGAGTCTCGGAGGGTGTTTTGTAGGTTTCTTACAAAGTCCAGAATGTTAGTTCCCGAAGAAGGCATAAACCCCTCCCATTGCTGTTTCACCAACTGTAATGGCCCTTTAACCTCGCGGCCATACACATGTTCAAATGGTGAAAACTCTAAACTGGGTTGTGGTACAGCCCTGTAGGCAAAGAGCAACTGCTGTAACACTAGGTCCCAATCGTTGGAGTGCTGATTTATGAATTTACGTATCATGGCTCCCAAAGTTCCATTAAACGTCTCCACCAGGCCATTTATTTGATGGTGGTAAGGGGTGGCAACCAAGTGGTCCACCCCATGAGCTTCCCACGGGCTTTTCATGCTCCCTGCCAAGAAATTAGTTTCCGAATCGGTAAGGATGTCGGAGGGCCAACCTACCCTGGCAAAAATCTCTGTTAATGCCTGGCATACACTTTTAGCCCTGGTGTTGCTTAGAGCTACTGCTTCTGGCCATCGGGTGGCAAAATCCATGAAAGTCAGTATGTACTGCTTTCCTCTGGGTGTCTTTTTCAGGAAAGGACCCAGAATATCCACAGCTACCCGCTGAAATAGAACTTCAATTATGGGGAGTGGCTGGAGAGGGGCTTTGACCTGGTCTTGGGGTTTGCCCACCCTTTGGCACACCTCACAAGACCGGACATAGGTAGAAACATCCTTGCCCATTCCCTCCCAGTGGAATGACCTCCCCAAACGGTCTTTGGTTCTGTTCACCCCAGCATGGCCACTAGGATGATCATGGGCTAAGCTCAAGAGCTTTACCCGGTACTTAGTTGGAACCACCAACTGTCTCTGAGGATGCCAGTCTTCCTGGTGTCCACCAGAAAGAGTTTCCTTGTATAAAAGTCCTCTTTCTACAACAAACCAGGATGGATTAGAAGAGCTGAGAGGTGGTAGGTTGCTCCGTCCCACCGTCCAACTTCTCGGGAGGCTTTCATCTGCTTCCTGCTCGGTTTGGAACTGTTCCCTCGATGCTGGAGACATCAGTTTGTCACTGGGTTGTGGACTTGGGCTGGGTTCCTCTGGAAGCGATGTAGGTGATGGGTTGTTTCCGTTGACTGTGAACCGCTCTCCGCTGGTGCACAATGTGGTAATTCAGGCTCTGGCTGAGCCTCTTGTATGGAGTTATCGGCTGCTGCTGCCATTGCAGGCTCGGTGGTGCCCTCGGGTGTTGGCACTGTACATGGGGTTGCAAGCGCTGGACTAAGTTCTGGCAATGGTTCTGATGTTGGTTGCTTCGCCAGTTCCGGTTCCAAGACTGGCTTGGGTCGGGTTTCTGTGATTGGATCTACGACGGCTGTTGCAATCATTGGCAGGGTATCCCGTTCCACCACCTCTATCTGGGTCTCTGGTAGTACAGACGGGGTTCTGGTGGAAGTCTCAGGAACAGAGCTAGGTGTGACAGCTTGCTTAGCCTGACTGTGGGTGACCATTCCCACCCTCTTGGGTAGCTTCACACAATTGGCCAAGTCTCCCCACAGCAGCATGGGAATGGGATAATCATCATAGACTGCAAAAGTCCAATTTCCTGACCAGCCCTTGTACTGGACAGGCAACACAGCTGTAGGTAAATCAAAAGAGTTGGACTTGAAGGGTTGAATTGTCACTTGTGCCTCTGGGTTGATTAAGCTGGGGTCCACTAAGGATTGGTGGATAGCGGACACTTGTGCTCCAGTGTCCCTCCACGCTGTAACCTTCTTCCCGCCCACACTCACCGTTTCCCTTCGCTCCAAGGGTATCTGGGAGGCATCTGGGCCTGAGGACCTTTGGTGTGACCCCGGTGCAATGAACTGTACTCTGCTGGGGTTCTTGGGGCAGTTGGCCTTCAAATGCCCCAATTCGTTACATTTAAAACATCACCCTGCTGACTGGTCAGTGGAGTGAGGTGGGTTGCTGGAAAATGGTGTGGTGGGGCAATAACGTGTCTGGGGTTTTCCATGTGGGGCCTTGGGCTGCCCCTGGTGATGTGGTGTGGTCTCGGGTTTATCTTTCTGGTATCTCCCCAAACTACGAAGAGGTTTGTTCCTCTTGGCTTCCTGCACCCCTTGTGTGCCAAATTTCCTTGCCCCTTTGCTGATCTGGGACTGTTCGTATTGATCAGCATAAGCAGCAAGACTGTCTGCTGAGTCCATTTTCTTATCCCATAAACACTGTCTTATATCATCATTGGACATATTCAGGAATTGTTCCTGAGCCATCAAATCACACACTCCTTCAAAGCTAGTAACACACCTTCCGTTGACCCCTTTATTTAACAGATCCTTTATCTGGTTTACATAAGCTACATTACTTAGTCCAGGCCCTCGGATAAGGGTTCAAAATTTTACTCTGTAAGTTTCAGGTGTAACTTGAAATTGTTTTAAAACCAAATTCTTGAATTTCTTATAGTCAGAAGCCTCAACAATAGGCATCTTACTGAATATGTCCAGAGCCCTTCCAGTCTTCTTTGCTACCAATGTGGTCATTTTGTGAGCATCAGGAATGTTATGGAGTGTGCATAATCTCTCAAAGGTGAGAAAATATTCAGCAATATCACGGGATTCATCATACTGTGGACATAGTCGCTCCCATTAGTGGATTGTTGGGGAAGAATTGTTAGTGTTATCCGGTAGATTCCGCTCCATCCTGGCCTTCTCCTTCTCCAGGGCATGCTTCCTCTCTCTCTCCTTCTCCTCCATAGCATACTTCCTCTCTCTTTCTTTCTCCTCCTGAGCATATTTCCTCTCTCTTTCCTTTTCATCAATCTCCATCTGTCTAAGTTGTAGCAGTCTTGCATGTTCTTTATCTTTCTCATTGGCTTGCAGTCTAGCTAGCTCCAGTTTAGTAGCTGTTTCACTTGCAGTCATTTTAGCCTTTCTGTGTTTAATCTTGCTTAAACCGAAAGAGTTAGAAAGAAAAAAATACTTGCTTGGGTTTTCCCTGTAGGAGGTTAACTATCTGCTTTCATATGTAGATACTCTAGCTCCTAGCAGCTTAACCCCTCCCCCGTCCCTGTTTCCAAGCAGCTACAGGGAAGAGCCAGAGAGAAGAAAAAAACTTCTAAACTCCCTGAGTCTGGTACAAAAAAAACTCTGGTTCAATATATCCCACCGCTCTGCCACCATTGTCAGGGCTCCCTCCCCACTCTAAACTCTAGGGTAAAGACGTGGGGACCCGCATGAAAAGCTCCTAAGCTTGTTTCTACCAGCTTAGGTTAAAACCCCCAAGGTACAAAATTCCCTGCACCCTGAGAAATGCTTCTCTCACTGCCACCATCAAGTGTTTTAAACAGGAATCCGGGAAAGGAACCACTTCAAGTTCACCTTCCCCCCAAAATACCTTCTCAAGCCCGTACACCCCCTTTCCTGGGGAGCTTGAGAAAAATCTCCTAACCCAATTGGTTACACAGTGATCTAAAAACCCACCCCCGGGGTTTTAGAATCATAGAAAACAGTCAGCTTCTTAAAAGAAGGATTTTATTAAAACAAAGAAGGTAAAATCATCTCTGTAAAATCAGGATGGTAACTATTTTACAGGGTACTCAATTTCCAAACTCAGAGGGACTCCCCCTCTAGACAAAACCTTGAAGTTACAGAAAAAACAGGAATAACCCCTCCCTCTAACACAGGGAAAGCTCACCAAGCAAAACAAACAGAAACCTACTCGCAATGCTGATTAAACTTACTTTAGAAAAGTGAGGTTTGGTGAGAAGATGACTGGTTGAGGACATTGATTTTCTGCAGGTCCTTCTTGTCTCCCAAGATAACTCTGACTCAGACAAAGAGCCACACACACCTTCCTCCCTCCCAAGATTGTATCTTGTCCCCTTATTGGTCAGATGCCAGCCAGGTCAGGTGTCAGTCTGGCTACCTGCCTTTCTTAACCCTTTACTGGTAAGAGGATTTTATAGCACTGCATCCGACCCTCTCCCCCTTCCCTTTCTATCTATGACAGGATCGCTTTGGGAGCCACTAGGAAATAGGTAGGGGAGCAGGATCAATGGCTTATTGTAAAGGGGCGGGGGCATTTAGGGGTAATGTATATGGGATATGGGGTATTCTGTTGGGAATGTGTGAAGTCCTGCAATATAGCACTAGGAGGCAAAATCCTTCCAGTATATGACCCAGTTATGAACTAATATAAACTGCCACCTGGACTATGGTGCAGCAATGGATGAGTGGTCTTAATCTTTGCAAACAATTGAACCAGTACCTACTACCCCATGACGTACCAAGTACTTGAAATGGTTTGGAGAATGCCAAACTTCACTGTGGATATTCAATGGACACACAATATGGACAAGAGTACACCAGGGTTACAAGAGCAACTTGCTGCAAGCGCCAACAGTTGGACACACTTACAATGCACACTACAGGATGGTGCTGACAAACTTTTAACTCTATGAAAGGAAGAGAAGCCGTGTTTTTGGTGGTGGCCAGGATGTTTTTGGTGGTGGCCACCATACTGCAGTGGTCAGTACTCTTGGTGTTGCTCTGGATTATCATAGCAGCTGGTGTCTTGTTAACTGCATTTGTGTATACATTGCATATGGAGATGATCGAGTGGGGCACAACCCCCTAAAGAACAGCCACCAATTGTAACCTATAAGTAATGTTGTAAGCCCTCTCCCCCGGTGTACAGTACTAAACAACCTGGACACAACCTTCTCGGGCCTGCTATAATGTGAGGTCTGGAACAGTAATTGGAATAGGCGTGGTATGCCCGTATGAGAGAAGGTGCAGGGCATTGTACTATACATGGGGCAGTGAGACAGAGGAGCATCAACACCTTCCACCTTGAAGCGTGGCCCCCTCAGGAAGTGTGTCGCCATATGTCCTCTTCTTTTCCAGGGATACCTGGGCAGGAGGATCCCAAAAGAAAAAAGAAATGGGGGTGGAGTGTTAGGATATAGATATTCAGGCCTGTCTTTAAAGGCCTCTACTTTAAGAATTTAGTTATATGTTTATCATTTAGCTAGTTATAGAGATATAAAAGAAAGAATCTGTGTACGGGCCTTCTCTCACTGTGACAGTCTGAGGCCCTGTTCTTAATCTAAGGCCCTTAGCTAAACAGTGGGAGCAGCCATAAGCTGGAAAGCGAACGGTCCCATCCTAACACATTTCAAACAAGTCACATTGAAATAAGGCAATCTGGGACTGTTAGAAAGGTGATCCGATCTATCACCTCCAGAGAAAGGGAAGAGCCTAGAAGATGTAAACGGAAATTTAGTTTGATAGTTTTCTGTTTGGTAAAAACTCACTTATCAAAAGACATAGTTGGGAAACCCTCATGTCATTACAGATGTAGTTGTGAAATCCTCACTTCTGTATTGTTTTGTCATTACAGTTCCCATTTTGCTATTGTTTATTTACATGGTCTCTGTCTGGTTCTATCATTGGTTCTGTCTGCTGTATAATTAATGTTGCTAGGTGAAGGTTAATTAGGGTAGTAGGATATAATAGGTTAGAGAATTATGTTACAGTATGTTAGGGTTGATTAGGTAAATTTCAGTAAAATGACTGGTTAAGGTATAGCTGAGAATATTGCTATATAAATTAGGGGCAAACAGGAAGTAAATTAGGATTTGAAAATGAAGAAAAAGGAACTTGGATTTAAGCTTGCTGGAAGTTCACCTCAATAAACACAGAATTGTTTGCACCTTCGGACTTCAGCTATTGTTGCTTTCTGTTCATCTTAGAAGGACAAGGGAAGTGAGAGGGTGAAGGAATAAGCCCTCTAACAAACCATTTCTTCGGAAGGAAACATGTCCTGTCTTAAAGAGACAGAGTTCATTTCCAAAAACCCATCAGAAAGAAATTCCTGAAAAATCAGGGCCTAGATTAGGGAACTCCCCGTCACCGCGCTGTCCGTCCCCTTGATGTCAGTTGTGTGACTGCTCCTCTCCGGGAGTCCATGCCACAGTTTTCTCATAGACAGAACACACATCCCTATCTTAGCACCATACCACCTTGCCAAACAGTACATACACCCGAAGGGGTACTTCTCAATGGTGTTGCAAGCACTGGTGGATCACAAGGGCCATTTCACTGACATCAATGTTGGAGGGTCGGGAAAGATGCATGACGCTTGCACCTTTTGGAACTCCAGGTTTTTCTAAAAGCTGCAAAAAGGAACTTTCTTCCCAGACCAGAAAATTACCATTGGGGATGCTGAAATGCCAATAGTGATCCTTGTAGACCCAGCCTACCCGTTGCTCCCATGGCTCATGAAGCCTTACACAGGCAGCTGGACAGCAGTAAGGAGCAGTTCAACCATAGGCTGAGCAAATTCAGAATGGTGGTAGAATGTGTCTTTGGACATTTAAAAGCCCGCTGGTGCTGTTTGCTGACTAGGTTAGACCTCAGCGCAGCCAATATTCCCATTGTTATTTATGCTTGCTGTGTGCTCCATAGTATCTGTGAGTGTAAGGGGGAGACGTTTATGGCAGGGAGGGAGGTTGAGGCAAATTGCCTGGTGGCCAATCTTGTACAGCCAGATACCAGGGAAATTAGAAGAGCACAGATAGGCATGCTGCGCATCAGAGAGGCTTTAAAAAACAGTTTAATGACTGGCCAGGCTACAGAGTGACACTTGTGTGTGGGTTTGTTCTTGATGCAAAGCCACCCCTGGGTCTGTGTTCTCTCTTGCGACTTAAGAGAGGGACCAGACAGTAATTCATCTCATAGCATCCCCCACCTCAACTCTCAAGACTAAAGTGTACCATGTTAATTCTCTAAAGCCCTTTTTTTCCAGAGATTTAAAGGTTTGCCAGGTTAAAGCCCACGGAGGAGATGACACTGAGTGGTCTGAAGGTGTCTACTACAAAGAAAAAAGTGATGGTGGCGTGGAAGAGGTAAACCTCTCAATGACTCTTGGACATATGCAGTGCCATCAGATCATGGCATACCACTCCATTGACACAGGTAATGCCCACCCAATTAGAGCCCAACCTTAACGAGTGGCTCCTCACACCAAAACTGCTATAGAATGGGAGGTCCAGGACATGCTACAGATGGGTGTAATCCGCCCCTCTCGCAGTGCATGGGCATCTCCAGTGGTGCATGCGCATCTTAACCAAGGTGTAGTTGCAGGTACCGCTAGATGAATCCACCAAGGAAAGGTCAGCCTTCATCATTCATGTCGGGCTGTATGAATGTAATGTGCTCCCTTTTGGGCTGAGAAATGCACCCGCCACATTCCAGAAACTTGTAGATAGTCTCCTAGAGGGATTGGGAAAATCTGAAGTTGCCTATATTGACGATGTGGCCATATTTTCTGACTCACAGGCCTACACGTGGAGCATCTCCAGAAGTCTTTGAGCGCATAAGGGAGGCAGGACTAACTGTTAAGGCTAAAAAGTGTCAAATAGGCCTCAACAGAGTGACTTACCTTGGACACCAGGTGGATCAAGGAACTATCAACCCCCTACAGGCCAAGGTGGAGGCTATCCAAAAATGGCTTGTCCCAAAGTCAAAGAAACAGGTCCAATCCTTCTTAGGTTTGGCCGGATATTCCAGGCGATTTGTACCGCACTACAGCCAAATCGCCGCCCCTCTAACTGACCTAACCAGAAAGAACCAGCCAAATGCACTTTAGTGGACTGATGAGTGTCAAAAGGCCTTTAACCAGCTTAAAGCAACACTCATGTCTGACCCTGTGCTAAGGGCCCCGGACTTTGACAAACCTTTCCTAGTAACCACAGATGCGTCCGAGCGTGGTGTGGAAGCAGTCTTAATGCAGGAAGGACCAGATCAAGAATTCCATCCTGTCGTGTTTCTCAGCAAGAAGCTGTCTGAGAGGGAAAGCCACTGGTCAATCAGTGAAAAGGAATGTTACGCCATTGTCTATGCTCTGGAAAAGCTATGCCCATATGTTTGGGAACGGCGTTTCCACCTGCAAACCGCCCATGCTACTGCTACAGTGGCTTACTGCGGCCAAGGGAAATAACAAAAAGCTTTTTCGGTGGAGTTTAGCTCTTCAAGATTTTGATTTTGAAATACAACGCTTTTCAGGAGCTTCTAACAAAGTGGGTGATGCACTCTCCCGTGAAAGTTTCCCAAAACCAACTGGTTAAAATCATTCTTGCAACGTGGAAAATATTGTTAGTTTGTATATAATCAGTAGTACACTTAGAGGGGCATGTGTCTTGTTAATTCTGTTTTCTCCTAGAACTCCAGGAAGAAATCATAGCCAGTGTGGCGCAGGATGTCCAGCACTGTCTATGATTTCGGGGGCGTGTCATAAACATGCAGCTTAGGGGTTAAGATTCCTCCTTACCTGTAAAGGGTTAAATAGCTCATGTACCCAGGCTGGCATCTGACCAATAAGGGGACAAGATACTTTCAAATCTTGGGAGGGAGGAAGGTTTTGTGTGTGCTCTTTGTCTGGGTCTGTGTTCTCTCTTGGGACTTAAGAGTGGGATCAGCCAGAAATTCATCTCCAACCCATCCTCAACCAAATCTCCAATATTACAATTAAGGTAGTGTGACGAGGCAAGGCCAGATAGCTATAGTAAAGTGGTGAGGAACCAGTATGTTAGCCCCAGTCAAAACAAATCCGTGATACCTTGGTAACCAAATAGCAATTACTCCAGGTTACTCAAGACACTTTGGGCCAGTTAATATCCTTCTAGAAAAAAGCATTGGAGATGGCTAGATTGATTGGGACACCTGAGGCCAATCAAGGGCTGACTGGAACTAGTTAAAAGCCTTCCAGTTAGTTAGTGGGGGCAGATGTCAGGAGCTGTGGAAGGAGGTTGTGCTATTGAAGAGACTGAGCAGTACACACCATATCAGGCACAAGGAAGGAGGCCCTGAGGTAAGGGTGAAGTGGAGTTGGAGGAAGTGGGGGCTGCTGTGGGGGAAGTAGCCCAGGGAATTGTACGTGTCCTATTTCTAAAAGGTCAACTACCATAGCTGATACTATTAGGGTCCCTGGGCTGGAGCCTGGAGTAGAGGGTGGATCCGGGCTCCCCACCCTTTTGCCCCCCCTCCCCGCAATTAATCACCAAGACTGGGAGACAACAGAGACTGTGCAAGGGGGGATAGCTTCTCCTAACCTCCCTCGCTGACTTATGATGAAAATGGCTTAGTGGGCTGTGAACCTAGCCTCTAGATAGAGAAGGGCTACAATGAGGGTCACAATGAGCTTCTGAGGCTAGCACAAATCCGCCAGGAAATGCAGGATCCATGAAGACAAAGTTCTAACACAGGGAAAGTTCAGGCTACAGAAAACAGGAATAAACCTCCCTTTTAGCACAGGGAAAGCCTCACAAGCAAAACAAAAGAAAATCTAATATGCAATGTTTACTGTGACAAAGCCTCTAAATGTTGACATTGCGTACCCTGTAACGTTATCTACCTTCCTGATTTTTCAGAGATGATTTTTACCTTTCTTTTTAAATAAAATCCTTCCTTTAAGAACCTGACTGTTTATCAATTGTTCTAAGCCCCAGGGCTTGGATCTTTGATCACTTTGTAACCAATTGGTTAGATTATTCTCAAGCCTCCCCAGGAAAGGGGGTGTACGGACTTGAAGGGATATTTTGAGGGGAAGGGGAACTCCAAGTGGTTCTTTCCCTGGTTCTTGTATAAATCACTTGATTGTGGCAGCAATAACCTTTTCTCAGGGCACAGGGGAGATTTTCTACCTTGGGGACTTATTAACCTAAGCTGGTAGAAAGGAGCTTAGGGGGTCTTTCATGCGGGTCCACACGACTCCACCCTAGAGTTCAGAGCGGGGAGGGAACCCTGACAACACCCTTTGGTGAATGTACTTCCCTGTAAGGCAATCCCCCTGCCCACTTCAACCACGGGTGGCAAAGGTAATAAAGTTCCTGTTTTTAGAATCCATTCATACATTCTTTATTCATGAAAAAAATTGAGATCACCGACAAGGCTGTATTGCTCACTAATAGGGAATGTACGGTGGATGAGAAGCTGAATATGAGGCAACAGTGTGACCTTGTTGCCAAGAAGGCTAACGACATTTTGGGCTGTATAAGTAGGGGCATTTCCAGCAGATCGAGGGACGTGATCATTCCCCTCTATTCGGCACTGGTGAGGCCTCATTTGGAGTACTGTGTCCAGTTTCGGGCCCTGCACTACAAGAAGGATGTGGAAAAATTGGAAAGAGTCCAAAGGAGGGCAAGAAAAATGATTAGGGGGCTGGAGCACATAACTTATGAGGAGAGGCCGAGGGAACTGGGATTGTTTAGCCTGTAGAAGAGAAGAATGAGGGGGGATTTGATAGCTGCTTTCAACTACGTGAAAGGGGGTTCCAAAGAGGATGGATCTAGACTGTTCTCAGTGGTAGCAGATGACAGAACAAGGAGTAATGGTCTCAAGTTGCAGAGGGAGAGGTTTAGGTTGGATATTAGGAAAAACTTTTTCACTAGTAGGGTGGTGAAGCACTGGAATGGGTTACCTAGGGAGGTGGTGGAATCTCCTTCCTTAGAGGTTTTTAAGGTCAGGCTTGACAAAGCCCTGGCTGGGATGATTTAGTTGGTGTTGGACCTGCTTGCAGCAGGGGGTTGGATTAGATGACCTCCTGATGTCCCTTCTAACCCTGATAGTCTATGATTCTGTTATTCTATGCAGCAGGCGGCAACACCGCCTCAGGAAGAGACGGGGGTGGAGCGCTTGTTACGGGGGGAGGGATAGCTCAGTGGTTTGAGCATTGGCCTGCTAAACCCAGGGTTGTGAGTTCAATCCTTGAGGGGGCCATTTAGGGATCTGGGGCAAAAATTGGGGATTGATCCTGCTTTGAGCAGGGGGTTGGACTAGATGACCTCCTAAGGTCCCTTCCAACTCTGAGATTCTATGATTCTATGACACAGATGTCCAGGCTGTTCACAGCTGAGCAGGGGATAGATCCCACCCTAGACAGCACAGCGGTTTGTGTCCCGGGGAGGAAGTGAAGGAAACCGGGGGAAAGGAACAGTGGGAAAAGAGGAAGGTCTCCTCACTGGTCACTTGAGAGAGGATGCCTAGGACAGAATGGCCGGCTCAGCATCTGTGCACCCAGGTACTCATCCTGTGGCTCAGGATTTGAGAGAAAACTGTATAATGGACTCCCAGAGGGGAGCAGTCACACAACTGACCTCTCAGGGATGGAGAGACGGGTGACGGGGAATAGCCTCAATCCAGGTCCTGATTTGTTCCTGATGGGTTTTTGAAAAGGAACTCTGTCCCTTTAAGACAGTATGTGGATCCTGCTGAAGAAATGGTTGCCTGTGAAAATGCTTATGACCCCACCTGACAGAGGGGAGGAGGTCATTACCTAGGCTTCTAGGCAGAGAAATCCAGAAAGCTCAACAGTAACCATATTCCAGTTTGCACCCCAGGGAAGTCTGTCACATTCCCCCCAATGATGAGGCCTGGATAAACGCTGACTCCGTTTCCCTCTTCTCGAGCATTCAGTTACTGACAGAGAGTCCGTGGTTAAGGCAGGGAAATCAGGACTCATGGGGTCAGTTTGTCATTCTCTGTGTGAGAACTTCACCAAGTGACATCACCCTTCCCCTCAGTTTCCTACCTGTATCATGAAGATATGATCATAATCACTTTCCTTTGCTAGGTATCTGGAAGAGCCTTCAATGAAAGGTGCTATACAATGTAGCCTGATCGAGGATGTGTTAATAATATTGATTTAGTTGATCAATTCAATGTATTTTAATTTTAATTAATTTTAATTAATTAATAATGTTTATAATACTCACATTAATAATGAATTATTAATATTAATAGAACGGGTTTTAGGCTCGCCAGTCTGTTTGATCAGAAGATAAAGTTTTTGTCCCGAATCAGGCTCCACAGCATTTATAAAAGGACCCTCAGGGATATGACAAGAAGCTCACTCTGAGACAGATATAGTCATAAAACCAGTTACAATGGTGTACTGCTATTCAAGATATAAATAATAATGTTTTCTGCAAGACTTTGGTTAACATACTCACACCCTGTTTTGATCGCTCGGTATAGCAAGACACAGGACCTAGCCTCTGCCGGTTCCGGTTTCTCACCTCTTCAGAGGAAACTAATGCGAAGAGCTGGCAAGCTGCCTTAAGGTTCACTTAAAGTAACTTAAAATCAATTCTAATAAACAAAACTGAGAATAAAGATTCAGGGAGACCAAGTTTAAGTTAGTTCCCTTTAGACCTTAAAGTTTTAAAAGAAAAATAAGTAGGGGCTATTAATAACTAACAGCCGTCGTAGATAGCATCGATAGTCAGGTGAAGATGAAGTGTGAGTGCTCCCACTCACAAAGCCTCCCCCGCCCTAAGATTTTGCAAGTATCTTCATTCCCCATTGGTCAGGTTTCCCCCTGAGGTTGTTTGAGCTTCTTAACCCCTTACAGATAAGTAGGAATTCTAGGCTACTCTTAGCTGTATGTTTATGACAGTTCTGTCTTACTGCTTCAGTGTAGACACTACTTACACTGACAGCAGGAGTTGTCTTGTCAGGGTAGGTAATTCACACACCCCTCCCGCCCCAAAGGCTGATAGCTAGTTCAGTGGAGGAATCCCTCCCTCATCCTCATGCTGTCTATACCGGGGTTAGGTTGATACAGCTTCATCTATTACGTGGGTGGAATGTTAGGAGGTGCTAGCAGAGGCGTAGTATGCAAGTAACAGTAGGTGATAGGACTGGTCTACTTGGTGCTGGTTAGTTAGAGTACTGTGACCAGTTTTGATCATGACTGTACAGAAGGGTGTATCATGGAATCTCAGGGTTGGAAGGTACCTCAGGAGGTCATCTAGTCCAACCCCCAGTATGGGAACCCCCAGTGTATACCCCCAGTGTAGGGGAACTGGAAAGGATCCAGAGGGAAGGCACAAAGATATTCATGGGATGGCATGCTGTATGAACAAGCTGAAGGAACTGGGTGTAACATTTCTTGCACGACAATTGTTTATTTCTTTATTCTACAGAACCGTATCCCTCCACTCCCCCAGGACCAAGTCCCAGCTCCTGTCTCTGAAGGTGAGCTACCAAAGACATTCCAGCCTCTGCCCAGTATCCCAACTTCCCAGCTAACACAGAGGCTTATTCTTACACGTCTCTCCGCAGCTGTCCTCCGAACTTCCAACCTGATACCTTGCCCTGGCTCAGAGGCCTGGCTCAGGGAAAAGAGCTCCCAGCCCATCCCCATTGTAGGCAGCCTGAAGGGAGGAACACGGGGGAGCTGACAGGTAACAAAATAAGCCAGACAAAGGTCTCTGCCCTCAGGAATTTGTACTTGAGCATCAGGGCTCACAAACTGTAGGATGCACAACCTCACCTGCCTGCTGCACAACTCTGCTCCCAAACCTCAGATATTTCTTTGTGGCTTCCTGGCTTCCCTCTCTGCTCCTGAGTGGCCCCTGGGTCCTCACTGCAGTCACTGCAAGCTCCTTGTCACGCTTTAGCAGATCCCATCCCAGCCCCGGAGCAGAGGGAGCCCAGTTGGGGGGGCGGAGGCAGAGCTGATCCAGTGAGTGTTGGAGGAAGGGAAGCAGAGAGGTGAGTAGGACCATGGGGGAATCGGTGGGGCAGGAGGCAGAGACTTGCGGGAATAGGAAGAGAGGGAGGAGGAGCCTCAGGGGTCCAATTACCAGAAATTGGAAAGGTGGAAACCCTATGAGTTAATGAGTTGTACCCAGACTGATTCCCCAGCTGACAATGAACAGTAAGATCAGAAAAGGGGTTAAAGTCTCTCTGACTGATGAGTACGTGATTCAGGGAAGTCACCAGCCAGCTCCTCATGGACTCGGTCAGAGAGTCAGAGGATCACGGGAAATCTTTAGGTCCCTTTATGAGTAAAGAGCCGAAGCAGCCTGCCCCGGATCTGTTTGGTCCTCACCCCGTAGATGATGGGGTTTACCATGGGGGGCATCAAGAGGTACAGATTGGCAATGAGAACATGGAAATGCAGGGCCACATTCTGTTGAAAACGGTAAAGGAGAGAGAAGAAGAGACCTGGCATGTAAAAGACTAAGATGGCACAGAGATGGGAGTTGCAGGTCCCAAAAGTCTTGTGCCGGGCGTCCTTTGTGGGGAGGCTGAAGATGGCCCTGAGGATCTGGGTATAGGACACGACAATAAAAATCACATCCAGGCTCATCACCGAGAATTGCACAGAGAGGCCGTAGTAACTACTGACATGAGTGTCGCCGCAGGCCAGATTCACCATGGCCATATGGGAGCAGTACGGCTGAGAGATGATGTTGGTTCTGCAATATGACCACTGCCTCAACATTAAGGGAAAGGGCAGTATGAGTATACCACCACGCAGAATTACAGCCAGACCGATTTTCACCACCACGGGGTTTGTCAGTCTGGTTGCATGTCTCAGGGGGTCGCAGATGGCCACGTAGCGATCAAAAGCCATGGCCACGAAGATCCCAGACTCGGTCACTGAGAAGCAGTGAAAGACATACAGCTGGGTGAGGCAGGCACTGAAATGGATCTCCCTAGAATTAAACCAGAAGATTGCCAGCATTTTGGGCAGCACGGATGTAGACATGACCAGGTCGGTGACAGCCAGCATGCAGAGGAAATAGTACAAGGGCCCATGGAGGCTCTTCTCCATCTTCACGATGAACAGGATAGTGAAGTTACACAGGATGGCTATGGAGTACATAGCACAGAAGGGGATGGAGATCCAGACATGGGCCGCCTCCAGACCAGGAATGCCCAGCAGGATGAAGGTGGAGGGGTTGGTGAAGTCAGTTGTGTTGGAATCTGACATGGAGTAGAGTAGAAAATGTCCAACTAAGAGGCAGAACGGTGTCTTCTGCATGCACCGTACGTTTCACTAAATTCCTGTATGTCTCCAGAGTCCAGGGAGATGGTTACAGTAGAAATGCCTGAATGGAGAGACAATGTTAATATGAGAGACTACTTGCACTACTGGAGACTGTTCTCATGGGTGAAGCAGATTGGTCGCTCTTCCCACACTGAAAAATGACATTTTCATCATTCACATAAATGAATTATGAACATTTGATCCTACTAATGCCAATTCCATATTTTATGTTGCTCCCCGTATCAGTAACATGTCGTGATGTGAAAACATCAATAGGCACGAGCAGGAAAAAATGAGTATGGCTACTGGTTATCCATTATTATTCCTTAATGCAATGAAAGCCAGGCTAGAAAGTGCATGCTGAAGGGAATTCGGACATTCACCTGGTGGCTCAAAATCTGAGTGCAAACGAAAAGAAAACGTTTGCCAAGACATGCGCTGGGGGAAACATCCCAACTACAAAAGACCCCAGGAAAAAGACCACAGTGTCATGTAGAGAAGTTCCTTGGAAACACCTGTTCATTTGCAACAGTTACCAAAACAAAGACAATCTTGGGATACATAAGGAATGGGATTGAGAATAACCTGCTCTGGACAGATGCTCAGTTTTTGTCACCCAGTGTCCAGAAAGGATACAACTGATATAAAAGGGCCTTATGAGACACTTTGTGCTTCAAAAGGGCTAATTCCAGAAAGCTGATGCAAATTATCAGTGGGATTGAATAGGAGGGAAATTTAGATGGAAAAATGTGAATGAAAAACGGGAGTTTTTTAAGAAGAGATAGAAGGCATAAATTGGACAGGGGGAGTAATATAGAACTTAAAGGGGGAAAGGGAAAATAGATACAAAATAACACAAAGGGGAAGTTATGAAAATTAATGAGGGACGATAAAAATATCATGGAAATATCAATGATTTGCGGATCAGGAAAAAGGGGTATTTAAGTATGAAAGAAAGAAAATCTCGAAAATGTTTAGGATGATTCCTAAAGTGAGAATGGAAACTTGTTTATGTTGGAGAAAAAATAGATGTGTTCAAGAAACAATTTTGTTCCGTACTAGGAAAGTAGCTCACATTAGCTGGCGAAATACTTTCCAGTCCATTAGCATCATCAGTTGAACACCAGAGTTACGAACTGACCAATCAAACATCCATCTTACTGTGAAATAGAAGTCTCCAATCAGGTAGCAGAGCCAGCAGAGCAAAAGAAAGAAAGAAAGAAAGAAAGAAAGAAAGAAAGAAAGAAAGAAAGAAAGAAAGAAAGAAAGAAAGAAAGAAAGAAAGAAAGAAAGAAAGAAAGTCAAATACAGGAGAGGTCTCTGTTACACACAAATTTTTTTTAAAAAGTAACGTTTTAAAAAAAGATTTCACAATGTAAGGATATAACGGAGAATCTGAGCCCAGGGCTACACAAGGGGAGGGGGGGTCGATCTACGATACGCAGCTTCAGCTACGTGAATAACATAGCTGAAGTCGGCGTATCGTAATCGACTTACCTGACCATGAGGACGGCGGCGAGTCGATCGCTGCCGCTCCCCTGTCGACTCCGCTTCCGCCGCTCGATGACGTGGATTTCCGGAGCCGACGGGGAGCGCGATCGGGGATCGATTAATCGCGTCTTAATGAGACGCGATAAATCGATCCCCGATAGATCGATTGCTACCCGCTGATCCGGCGAGTAGTGAAGACAAGCCCTGATATTGGATTAGATCAAAAAAAGATTGGAATGTAATTAATGCCAGTCAACAACATGATGGATGGAAAACCAGTCTTGTCAAATAAATCTGATTTCATCCCTTAATTCGAATACACATTTGGCTGATCAAGGGAACCGTGCAGATGCAATAGACTCTGAGGCATTTGGTTTTGTAGGGGAAAATAATGAACGCTCCACAATACCAGTGGAGCACACGTTAAATGGACTAAAAACTGACTAACTGACAGATCTCAGAAAGCAGATGTCAATGGCCCATTGTCAGTGAATGGAGGTGTTTCTAGTGGGGTTCCGCAGGGATCAGTTCTAGGCCTGACGCTATTCAACATTTTAATAAATGATCTGGAAGCAAATAGAAAATCACTGCAGATAAAATTGTGGCTGACCCAAAGATTGGCAGAGTGGTTACAATGAGGAGGCTGAGGCAGGCATAGCAATTGGTCTGGAGTATCTGGTGTGCTGTGCCCATGCAAACAAAATGTTCTACTACAGTCACATGCAAAGTTAGCTTCTCAGAACAGGGAACGCGGTGCCGACCCTCAGACTAGGGCACTGTATTATGGAACACAGTGACCCGGGAAAGGATTTAAGAGTCACTGTGGAGCTCCCAGTGGGAGGCTGTGGCCAAAAGTGTTTATGCGGTCTTTGGATGCTGTCAAGGGTAAATCCCTACTCTGTCACTTTGAGTTCAGAAGGTAGGTGCCTGCAAAGATTCTTAAAATTAACATGTGCCAATGCGGGCTTGTATTAAACTCCCAAACACATCAGCTTGGTAAACGCTGCCACCACCCAAATGCAAAAAAAGAAAAGAAAAAGAAAGCCCTTGTACCCTGAAAGGAAAACTTGGGAATCCCTCCCTGCGGAGTGCCCTCAAGCCCTTTCACTACCTGTCTGGGGAAGTCTGAGGAAGAAAACAAAGGAAATTAGCTGTGCTACCAGCTAATCAATAACATGCACAAACCGCTTTGGACACCAAAAATCCAATCCTGATCTTAAAAAAGATAAATTTTATTAAAAACAATAAAGGAAAAAAAAATATATCTGGAACTGGCATTTGCTAGATTTTAAAAGAAACAATTACAACAATCAAGCACCCAAACTAGCTTTCTTGGTGATTCAGTTTATAGGTTACAAACAAACAAAGGCATCTGGGGTTAGCACAGAGGAGATCATCGAATCATAGAAGATCAGGGTTGGACGAGACCTCAGGAGGGTCTAGTCCAACCCCCTGCTCAAAGCAGGACCAACCCCAACTAAATCATCCCAGCCAGGGCTTTGTCAAGCCTGACTCTAAGGGAGGAGATTCCACCACCTCCCTTATCAACAAACCAAAAGAAAGAAAGAAACTGAATCGTATCTATTTAAACATGCCCTGTCCAATAATTTCTTCTAGGTATAGAAGATTAATATTTATGCCTGGCTCAAGCCTTATGCAATGTTCCTTGCTGCCCTCTGTTCCCCTCTTTCCCAGAGAGACAACACACAAACAAAGGGAAGATTTTTGTTCCCCATTTTAAAAAGTTCTAGTCCTTCCTCTAATTTAAAAATTCTAGCTCTCTCATTGGCTCTTTTGGTCACATGCCCTCTCCTTTTCCTTTACCGGGAAACTTTGTTAACCTTTACAGGTAAAGCAAGCAGAGAACAGACACCAAGAGGGAGTTTATCACAGATACATAAACAGGGGGTTGGTGAGTTAGAGCACTAGAAGGGTTTTACCTCAGCACGTGACATTAGTGAAAACTGACTCTGTCCAGACCTGGGGTTCACATTTATAAAAGGATGTTTAAAAAATTGAAGAAGATGCAGGAAAGAGCCACATACACTACTGGAATCTGCAGAAAATGCTGGAGAGTGAGAGACTTAACAAGCTTAATTTATTTATCTAAAAGGTAAGAACTGGTTCTGCAATCTAGTGGAGAAAGGCAGAGCAAGGCCCAGTATCTAAAGCTGAAGCCAGACAAATTCTTGTGGGAAATAAGGTCCAAAGGTTTATTACTGAGGGTGATTAACCATTGGGACAAACTGCAAAGGGAAGTGGTGGACCCTTCAACTCCCCATGTCTACAGATCGAGACTGGAAGCTTTTCTGGAAGATCTGCTTGAGGGCTTGTCTAAGTTTCAAATGCTACAGCCATGCTGCCATTGCACTACAGTTCTAGACACTACTTGCACAGACGGCAGAGGGTTCTCCCATCAGCACAGATAATCCACCTCCCTGAGATGTGATGGCAAGGTGAATGGAAGCATTTGTCCATCCACCTCATGCTGTCAACATGGGTGTTGGGGTCATATAGCTACATCTCTCAGGGGATTGAATTTCCCTTGCTGTTTCAGAAAAGGCAAATGCAACGTTAGATTGTATTGGCGGAGGTATTTCATGCAAGTCTCAGTAAGTGATTGTACTGCTCTATTCAACTCTGCTTAGGCCTCAGTAGAAGTACTGCATGCTATTTTGGACACTGCTGTATAGAAAGGATGTAGAGAATCTGTAAATGGTCCGGAGGCTAGTGAGAAAGAGGTTGAGAGGGATGGAATGCAAGCCATATGAGCAAGCTTAAATAAATGGGTGTATTTAAATGGGACGAAGGTGCAGTACCTCAGGATATGAGAGACGCCAACATCGTGACCCTCTACAAGAACAAGGGTGATAGAAGTGAGTGCAACAACTACAGAGGCATATCACTCCTGAGTGTTGTGGGTAAAGTCTTCACACGCGTGATCCTGAATAGACTGCAGAAGCTTGCTGACAGAGTTTACCCAGAGTCACAGTGCGGGTTCCGAGCAGGGAGATCCACAACCGACATGGTTTTCTCCTTAAGGCAGCTGCAAGAGAAATGCAGAAAACAGCACAAGCCGCTATTCCTTGCCTTCATAGACCTGACCAAAGCTTTCGACCTTGTGAACAGAGATGGGCTGTTCAAGATCCTGGTAAAGGTTGGCTGCCCACCGAAGCTGCTGAGCGTGATCCAGTCTTTTCACGACAACATGAAAGGCACAGTACTGTATGATGGCTCGTCTTCCGATGCCTTCGACATCCACAGTGGAGTAAAACAAGGCTGCGTTCTTGCTCCCACACTCTTCGGCATCTTCTTTGCAGCATTGCTGGAACGTGCCTTTGGAAATTCCACAGAGGGAGTCTATCTCCACACCCGGTCTGACGGGAGACTTTTCAATCTGGCTCGACTAAAGGCCAAAAGCAAGGTACGGGAGGCAACAATCAGAGACATGCTGTTTGCAGACGACGCTGCCCTGGCCACCCACACAGAAACCGATCTCCAGCATCTGATTGACCATTTTTCCAGAGTTCGGGTTGACAATCAGAAGTCTTCAGAAGACCAAAGTTATGGCCCAGGATGCGGAACATCCAAGCATTGCCATCAATGACTATGTGCTAGAGGTGGTCAGTCAGTTCACCTACCTTGGATCTACCATCACGGACAACCTCTCACTGGACCCTGAGATCAACCGTAGAATCGGCAAGGCCTTCACAATTTTGGCCAGATTGTCATAGAGAGTATGGAACAACAACATGCTGACCATCAACACCAAGGTCGCTGTGTACCGTGCATGTGTGTTAAATACTCTTCTCTACGTCAGCGAAACTTGGACCCTCTATGCTTCGCAAGAAAAGAGACTGAACACCTTCCACATGCGCTGCCTCCGTTGCATACTCGGGATCACTCGGAGTGATCGAATAACGAACAACGAGGTGCTGGAACGTGCCAAGATCTCCAGCATGTTCACTCTCCTCCATCAACCCCACCTCAGATGGCTTGGCCATCTAAGTCGCATGGAAGATGGACGGATCCCCAAAGACCTGTTGTATGCAGAACTTGCCTCTGGAAACAGAGCTACAGGACGGCCCCACCTTCGCTTCAAGGATGTTTGTAAGAGGGACCTGAAGACTGTTCAAATCGACATCAACAGCTGGGACGAGCTCGCCCAGGACAGATGCAGATGGAGACACGCTCTGACCACTGGATTGAAAATGGTGTAGACAAGCTGCGGCAGCTCGCCAAGGAAAAGCGGGTTCAACGAAAAAGGAAGCAGCGGCTCCAACCCACAGCTGACACCGCCTTCAAATGCAGCAAATGCAATCGAGACTGCCGCTCTCGTGTGGGGCTCCACAGCCACAACAGACGCTGCACAACCATCAACTAAACATTCCCCATGGGCACATATCCATCGTCTCTCGAGACTAACGGACACCAACAACAACTAGTATTCAGTTTGGAAAAGAGGAGATTGGGGGGGATATGATAGCGGTCTTCAGATACTTCAAAAGCTGCCGTAAGAAAGATCGAGGAAAAGCTCTTGTCTCTTGCAGCAGAGTGCAGGAGAAGAGGCAATGATTTCAAATATCAGGAAAATTTTCCTAACCGTAAGAACAGGAGGACAATGAAAAAGAACTCCTTGCCAGAGACATAATTGGAGCCAAGAGCTGAATGGGATTCAAAAATTGATTGGCCGTCAGAGGTGCTGCTGGTGGCATCCTCTTTAGTTGAGGCGGTCTGACACCTTCCATTAGAAGACCTCATTATCATTTGCTTATAAGTTTAATAAACTTTAAGAGTTTGGACTGAAATTTCCCACACTGGGTGTCTGCTTCCAGCTGAATTGTTTCTTGAAAGTCTGTGGCTTAACATTTCAGCTGGCTACTCGAATGAAGCTAGGAGAGAAGACCTCCATGCTTTCCAGCAGATTCAAATCAGGTAGAAGCCTCCCCTCCCCACATTAGAGCATGCCAGGATGCCAGTGCCCAGTAAGGTCTGGGGACTAGGAGCAGGGAGGCCCTAGGAGCCCGGATGCCTGGGTTCTGCTGGGAGGGGAGTGGGGAACGTGGGAGGTGCTGGGAGCCAGGACACCTGGGTTCTGCTCAGAGGGGAGTGGGATCCAGGGGCTTGGAATGGGTAGGGGCTTGGAGTCAGGATGCCTGGGTCCTGCTGGGAGGGCAGAGGGGGTCTGTGGGAGGGGCTGGGCCAATCTCTCAAAATTGGGTGAATGGGGAACCAAACGGATAGATACTAGGAGAGAAAATATCATATTGCCTCTATATAAATCCATGGTACGCCGACATCTTCAATAGTGCATATAGATGTGGTCGCCCCATCTCAAGATATATTGGAATTGGAAAAGGTTCTGAAAAGGGCAATAAAAATGATTTGGGGTATGGAATGGCTTAAGTATGAGGAGACATTATTAAGAGTGGGACTTTTCAGCTTGGAAAAGAGATGGCTAAGGGGAGATATAATTGAGGTCTAAAAAATCATGACTGGTATAGAGAAAGTGGAAAAGGAAATATTGTTTACTATGTCTCATAAAACAAAAACAAGGGGTCACAAAATAAAATTAATAGGCAGCATGTTTAAAACAAATAAAAGGAAGTATTTTTTTTCGCACAACACTCAGTCAACCTGTGGAACTCTTTGCAGGGAATGATGTGAAGGCCAAGACTATAACAGGATTTCAAAAAGAACTAGATAAATTCATGGAGCATAGGTCAATCAATGGCTATTTGCCAGGACGGGCAGGGATGGAGTCCCTAGTCTCTTTTTGCCAGCAAGGGCGACAGGGGATGGATCGCTTGATGATTCCCTGTTCTGTTCATTCCCTCGGGGGCACCTGGCTCTGGCCACTGTTGGTAGACAGGATACTGAGCGAGATGGACCTATGGTCTGACCCAGCATGGCCCTATGTTCTTATGTTAACAGCCAGAGCCCTGAAATGCCAGAGGAGGAAGTGACAGTCTCTGTGCATTAACACACACCTGGCTCCTGAGGTCTTTACTCAGTTCTTACTCCAAGGGGAGTTTTGCCTTAACAGAATCTGAGCAAAATAGTATCAGCCACAGCCTAAAAATTTGGCCTTGTATTGTACACATACTAAAACCTTCCATCCAGAAGGATTCCCTGTGCCACCGAAATGCAGCCACCTCGGGGCCGTGAGCAAACAGCTGGGGCAAGTGGAGGTGCACAAAGAAAGAATAACATTTTAACTCATCATACTGGAGGAAACACATCCCCTCTGACAAGGGTCCTGGGATATTTAATGGCTGTGCAGTGCAAAAAGGACAATAGAATTTCTCTCTATCTCATAAAGCAATGTTGCACTAGGTTTGTTGTGTCGGTGAGCTCATCAGCAAAGGATGGATACCTGTGAATCCTGAGATGGAAGTTCCTTCCCTGGGAATCCCTATCAGGGAGCCGCGTCCCACACCTCTCTCACACCAGCATCTGCAGCAGCATCCCACGCCAAGAGCCGACACTGTGGTAGGAACTGCTTATTATATAGCTCTGAGCAATCCCAGTGGGCTTCACTTGGCCTCTAGGGGAAAAGTCACATCTGGATGTAAACATGCTGGAGACTGGGGACCCTCTAGCTAATGTCTCTGTTTCCATTTCTGTGCTTCTTTGCTCTGTATCCAGGTTTTGGAGTAAACAGTAATTAAGGGACCTTCCCAAAGAGAAATGAGAACTCTTGGGCTCTGTGCTGAGTGGGAGAGGAATTGGCAGCTCTGTGTATTTGTTTATATTTTAAAATTATAGTCGATTAGGAAGAAAAATAGGGATAATGCATCGATCTCCGTACCCTGTAAATGCCCAGGATGGCTGGTTGCATAGTAGACAGACAGATCTGGAGAAATATCATAGAATCACAGCATTTCATGTTTGGAAGGAACCTCAGGAGGTTCTAGTCCAACACCCTGTTCAAAGCACGACCAACCCCAACTAAATCATCCCTGCCAGGGGTTTGTAAAGCCTGACCTTAAAAACCTCTAAGGGAGGAGATTCCACTGCCTCCCTTGGCATACCAGTTCTTCACCACCCTCCTAGTGAAAAAGGTTTCCTAATATCCAAACTAAACCTTCCCCTCTGAAACTTGAGACCATTACTCCTTGTTCTGTCATCTTCTACCACTGAGAACAGCCGAGCTCCATCCTCTTTGGAACCCCCTTTCAGGTAGTTGAAGGCTGCTATCAAATCCCCCCTCCTTTTTCTCTTCTGCAGACTAAACAATCCCGGTTCCCTCAGCCTCTCCTCATAAATTATGTGCTCCAGCCCCCTAAACATTTTTGTTGCCCTCAGCTGAACTCTTTCCAATTATTCCACATCCTTCTTGTAGTGTGGGGCCCAAAACTGGACACAGTATTCCAGACGAGGCCTCACCAAAGCTGAATAGAGGGGAAGAGAGGGGATTGATCACATCCCTCGATCTGCTAGCAATGCCCCTTCTTATACAGCCCAAAATGCAGTTAGCCTTCTTGGCAACAAGGGCACACTATTGACTCATATCCAGCTTCTCGTCCACTGTAACCCCTAGGTCCTTTTCCACAGAACTGCTGCCTAGACACTCGGTCCCTAGTCTGTAGCAGTGCATGGGATTCTTCCATCCTAAATGCAGGACTCTGCACTTGTCCTTGTTGAACCTCATCAGATTTCTTTTGGCCCAATCCTCTAATTTGTTTAGGTCCCTCTTTATCCTCTCCCTAATAAGACTGAGGGGGGACATGAACATATTTTGGGGGAAGAGGAACTCCAAGTGGTCCTTTTCCCTGGTTCTTTGTTAAATCACTTGGTGGTGGCAGCAATACCATCCAAGGACAAAGGATTTGTGCCTTGGGGAAGTTTTTTAACCTACGCTGGGAGAAATAAGCTTAGGGGCTTTCATGCGGATCCACACATCTGTACCCCAGAGTTCAGAGTGGGGAGAGAATCCTGACAAGAGCCTTTGTAGCATTTTAAGTGTAGACAAGCCCTCAAGCAGATCTTCCAGTAAGCATCCACTCTGGGTCTGCAGACATGTGGAGTCATTGGGGAAACGTGTCATTATCCTACTACCACTGAGATCACAGATGTTAGAACAGCTACATTCCGGTCATTGTGAATAGTGCACATGAAGGAAATTGCACAAAGCTATTTTTGGTGGCCTAGATTGGACAGTGCTATTGAAGAGAAGGCAAGAGCTTGTATGTCATGTCAGGGTGTCAGGAATGCACCCTAGTGGGTGCCCCTACATCCATGGGACTGGCCTGAAAACCCATGGCAACATAGTCAAGTTGACTTCGCTGGCCCCCTTGAAGGAAGCATGTTCTTGGTGGTGGTAGATGCCCATTCTAAATGGCCAGAAGTCTCTATAATGCAGTCCACTACTGCAGAGAGTACTATCCAAAAACTACGGGGACTCTTTAGTCGTTTTGGACTGTCAGAACAACTTGTGAGTGACAACGGACCTCAGTTCGTCTCTCAGGAGATTCAAAATTTTATGAAGGCAAATGGGATACACCACATCACTTCAGCACCATGTCATCTATCCACCAATGGATTGGCTGAAAGATTTGTGCAGACAATGAAACAAGCTTTGAAATTGGTGAGGGGACAACAGTCCATTCAAAAGTATCTGGACACCTTCTTACTATCCTACAAAAACACGCCTCATGCGACAATCAAGGCATCCCCGGCCTTTCTAATGATGGGACGACAGCTGCTCACTTGCTTTGATCTTGCTTTGAAACCTTCTGAACCCAGACAAACTGTGCAACGCAGCAGCAATATCAAGTCATCAGATGTGCACCCAGAGCAAAAGATTGAACCTTAAGCTCAGGACAGCCAGTAACGGCTCGAAATTATACTTCTGGAGCTAAATAGGTCCCTGTCACAATCATTGCTCAAACAGGACCTGTCTCCTACACAGTCCGGACTGCAGAGAATCTCACCTGGCGGCATCATGTAGATCGGCTGTTGCCAGATCATAAAAGTCCTCAGGACACATCTTCAGTTGAGTTGTCTGACTTCACCGTTTCCAGTGGGACACCGAATCAAGAATCACCTGTTCCTGACTGTTCTCCTCCATTACTGCCAGTGGCTGAGATACCCCCTTGCCTGGAATGAGCTGATACCACATCCTCACCCATTCGCGCTATGAACCCTGAGCCCATTGTCAGGCCTGTGCCCAAGATACTTTTGGGTGCAACAACAGCCGAATTTTGCCGTAATCCACCTAGAGACAGAAGACCTCCTCAACGGCTGGATCTTTAGCTAGGGCGAACCCATGGTTATGGGGCAAAATAATCCCCAGGGTTTGGCCGGGAATGGAGGCAGTCTACCCTCCTTCTCTAGGATAGTGTGTGTTTTATTTAGGGGTGTTCTTATGAAGGGGGGGAGGAACATGTTGTGTATTTGGTTGTCGTGGTAAGAGCACCTTGTTGTTGCTATGGCAACTGGGTTAGATTATTAGGGGATAGCCCAGCCAGTTTTGGCTGGTTTGATTAGTTCAGTGTGTGAAAATAAATGGCTGTTTTTAAGACTCACAGCTCTCTGTGTCTCAAGTGATTTCTTCCTAAAACTGCTGCCCCCAAAGATACAACTCTAATGGTCACGGATTTACTTTTACCTGGATTAGTAACTAGACTAATGCACACTGCTTCTTGCACAGTGGGAAGCGTATGTGTGGGGCAGTTTATTTATGAAAGAAAGGCAGAGATGGACCTAAATGCATGGAATGAAAGGAGAGAGAGAGAGAGGGGGGGGGGGGGAAACCACAAGAAAAGGGACTCAGGCCTCTACAGTCTCTAGCATCCATATAGCAGCTCCTGATTTGCTGTCACTGCCCTGCTCAAGTCTTGTGGCTGGACACAAACCAGACAGCTGTGTTTGTGTCTGTGACAAAGTTGCTCCTCTGCCTTGGTGGGCCTGCGTTTATTTGGGGATTTGCTCGCCTCAGAGATTCACGGCATTGTGAATCTCAGTTTGGCCACTTTCGTGGCTCAAATCTGCTGTTCTCTCAGCTAACCTCAGCACTGTAAATCCTGGGGAACAGCCAGGAGAACAATCCCCACAGTCTCTCCTGATCCACCTACTGGGTCGGGAGACAGGCCACAGACCTTCTCCTCTGGTGGGACCCACAGTCCAAGTCAACTCTTCTTCTATCCAATAGGTGGAGTAGGATGGGGGGAACTTAACAGAACAAGGAGTAATGGTCTCAAGTTGCAAAGTGGGAGGTTTAGGTTGGATATTAGGAAAAACTATTTCACTAGTAGGGTGGTGAAGCACTGGAATGGGTTACCTAGGGAGGTGGTGGGATCTCCTTCCTTAGAGGTTTTTAAGGTCAGGATTGACAAAGCCCTGGCTGGGATGATCTAGTTGGGGTCGGTCCTGCTTTGAGCAGGGGGTTGGACTAGATGACCTCCTGAGGTCCCTTCCAACCTTATGATTCTATGATTCTAACCCTATACAGTGTTTTGTGTAACACCTGTGTGACAGCAACTACTCCCTGGGCTACTTCCCCATGGCCTCCTCCCAACACTTTCTTTGTCCTCACCACAGGACCTTCCTCCTGATGCCGGACAGCATTTGTCCTCCTCCGTCCTCCAGCAGCACACCCTCTCACTCTCAGCTCCTTGCACGCCCCTCATTGACCGAAGTGAGGTCCTTTTAAAACCAGGTGCCCTGATTAGCCTGCCTGTCTTAATTGGTCCCAGCAAGTTCTTGATAGTCCTGGAACCGCCTCTGTTACCTTACCCAGGGAAAAGGGACCTGCTTAATCTGGGACTAATATATCTGCCTTCTATCACTCTCCTGTAGCCATCTGGCCTAACCCTGTCACAGTGTCCCACACACTGCACCCATGATCTTCTGAGTTGAAGCAGCATTTCGGCCCTGCCTCTGGCTCTAGGTTTCTAGAGCCACTCTGGGGGTGCATCTTCCATTGTAAAGCCTCCCTCTGAGAGTGCAGGCCTGTGCCCAATCACCAAGGACTTGAGACTTGTTTTGACTCACTCCCACAGACTCTCCAATTGCTTCAGCAGACCCTTCACAGAGCTCCCCTTGGGCGTACTCTGTTTCCACTTTCCCCTTTCGGGGCACATGACAATTAAAGAAAACACACCCAGGCCTTGCAAAAGGGGTTGTGTGACACATGGCTAGAAAGGGCTAAGAAATGTGCAGACTAATAAACACAGATTCACCCTTTAAAGACATGTTAGAAACGTATTCAAATGGCAATTAGTGCCATTCCATGTGAGATGGGCTAGAGTTTTGAACTGTAGACTGTAGAAGAGAATGACTGTACTAGTCTATGTTTACCTCTAGCTTTTTAGGGGGAGGGATAGCTCAGTGGTTTGAGCATTGGCCTGCTAAACACAGTTTTGGGCTTCCCATCTAGGATGTACCTTTCAATTTCCTCAGGAACACCCTCTAAGAACTGCTCCATTTGCGTTAGGAAAGACGGATCTTCCAGAGATTTAACGCTTCCTCCACATATCCAGGCATCCCAATTTTTTACAATGTGGTAGTCGCGTCGGGAAAATTCCATGTCTGGTTTCCACCTTAGGCTCTGAACTGCCGATGGGCATGCTCAGATGTTAGCCTCATTCTCCTCGAGTTTTACCTGTATCCTCTCCTCCCCTTCCAACTCCAAGCGCTTCAAGGCCATCTGTCTTTCATGTTCTTTCTGTCTCTCTTCAGCTTCCAAAGAGAGAAGTGATCAGGACCTGGGGGAATAGGTAAGGCATGGGAACTTGGGGAAAAACATGGGGGAGGGAGCAGCACCTTGATGGAATAGTAAGAGATTTAGAAGGAGCCTCAGGGGTCCAGTTACCAGAAATTAGAAAGGTTGAAACCTATGAGTTAATGAGTTGTACCCAGGCTGATTCCAAAAATGACAATGCTTAGTAATCTGAGGGGTAGCCGTGTTAGTCTGGATCTGTAGAAGCGACAAAGAGTCCTGTGGCACCTTGTAGACTAACAGAGGTATTGAAGCATAAGCTTTCGTGGGTGAATACCCACTTCTTCGGATGCAAGCAGTGGAAATGTCCAGAGGCAGATATAAATGTGCAGGGAAGATTCAGGCTAGAGATAACGAGGTAAGCTTAATCAGGGAGGGTGAGGCCCTCTTCTAGCAGCTGAGGTGTGAACACCAAGGGAGGAGAAACTGCTGTTGTAGTTGGCTAGCCATTCATAGTCTTTAGGTCTGCAGTTGTTGTCCAGGGAGGTTGAAGTGTTCTCCTACAGGCTTTTGTATATTGCCATTCCTTATATCTGATTTGTGTCCATTTATCCTTTTGCGTAAGGACTGTCCAGTTTGACCGATGTACATAGCAGAGGGGCATTGCTGGCATATTATGGCATATATAACATTGGTGGATGTGCAGGTGAATGAACCAGTGATGGTGTGGCTGATCTGGTTAGGTCCTGTGATGGTGTTCCTGGTGTAGATATGTGAGCAAAGTTGGCATCGATTTTTGTTGCATGGCTTGGTTCCTGAGTTAGAGTTATTATGGTGCGGTGTGTAGTTGCTGGTGGGAATATGCTTCAGGTTGGCGGGTTGTCTGTGGGCGAGGCCTGGCCTGCCTCCCAAGGCCTGTGAAAGTGAGGGATCATTGTTCAGGATGGGTTGTAGATCACTGATGATCCGTTGGAGAGGTTTTAGCTGAGGACTGTAAGTGATGGCCAGAGGAGTTCTGTTGGTTTCTTTCTTCGGTTTGTCTTGCAGCAGGAGGCTTCTGGGTACACGTCTGGCCCTGTTGATCTGTTTCCTTATTTCCTCATGTGGGTAGCGTAGTTTTGAGAATGCTTGGTGAAGATCTTGTTGGTGTTGGTCTCTGTCAGAGGGGTTGGAGCAAATACGGTTGTACCTCAGTGCTTGGCTGTAGACAATGGCTCATGTGGTGTGTCCGGGATGGAAGCTGGAGGCATGTAGGTAGGCATAGCGGTCAGTGGGTTTTCGGTATAGGGTGGTTTTAATGTGACCATCGCTTATTTGTACCGTGGTGTCTAGGAAGTGGACTTCCCGTGTAGACTGGTCCAGGCTGAGGTTGATGGTGGGGTGGAAGCTGTTGAAATCGTGGTGGAATTCTTCCAGAGTTTCTTTCCCATGGGTCCAGATGATGAAGATGTCATCAATGTAGCGTAGATAGAGAAGGGGCGTGAGTGGATGAGAACTGAGGAAGCGTTGTTCCAGGTCAGCCATAAAAATGTTGGCATATTGTGGGGCCATGCGGGTGCCCATAGCGGTGCCACTGGTCTGGAGGTATATATTGTCACCAAATTTGAAATAATTGTGCGTGAGGATAAAATCACAGAGTTCAGCAACCAGTTATGCTGTGGCATCATCAGGGACACTGTTCCTGACAGCTTGTATTCCATCTGTGTGTGGGATGTTTGTGTAGAGAGCCTCTACATCCATGGTGGCTAGGATGGTGTGTTCTGGAAGATTACCAATGCATTGTAGTTTTCTCAGGAAATCAGTGGTGTCACGGAGATAGCTGGGAGTGCTGGTGGCATAGGATCTGAGTAGCGAGTCCACATATCCAGACAGTTCTTCAGTGAGAGTGCCAATGCCCGAGATGATGGGGCGTCCAGGATTTCCAGGTTTGTGGATCTTGGGTAGTAGGTAGAATAGCCCCGGTCGGGGCTCTAAGGGTATGTTGATTTGTTCCTGTGTTAGTGTGGGGAATGTCCTGAGTAGATGGTGCAGTTTCTTAGTGTATTCCTCAGTGGGATCTGAGGAGAGTGGCCTGTAGAATTTGGTATTGGAGAGTTGTCTGGCAGCCTCCTTTTGGTAGTCAGGCCTGTTCATGATGACAACAGCACCTCCCTTATCAACCTCTTTGATTATGATGTCAGGGTTGTTTCTGAGGCTTTGGATGGCATTGCATTCTAGACGATTTAGGTTATGAGGCAGGCGGCGTTGTTTTTCCACAATTTCTGCATGTGCACGTCAGCGGAAGCATTCTATGTATAGGTCCAGACTGTCATTTTGACCCTCAGGAGGAGTCCATGTGGAGTTCCTCTTCTTGTGCTCTTGGTGGGAGGGTATCTGTGTATCTGTGCGATGTTCAGTGTTATCTTGAAAGTATTCTTTGAGTCAGAGACGGCGAAAGTAGACTTCCAGGTCACCGCAGAACTGAATCATGTTGGTGGGGATGGTGGGGCAAAAAGAGAGTCCCCGAGATAGGACAGACTCTTCTGCCGGGCTGAGTGTGTGGCTGGATAGATTGACGATATTGCTGGGTGAATTGGGGCTACCACTGTTGTGGCCCCATGTGGCAGGTAGGATTTTAGACAGCTTACAGTCCTTTTTCCTTTGTAGAGAGGTGAAGTGTTTAATGTAGATCTCCTGTCTTATTTTAGTAAAGTCCGTTTGTGTGGAAGATTGGTTATTTATGAAAGTTTCCAGGTTGGAGTTCCCTTGGTGTTCACACCTCAACTGCTAGAAGAGGGCCTCACCCTCTCTGATTAAGCTTACCTCATTATCTCTAGCCTGAATCTTCCCTGCACATTTATATCTGCCTCTGGACATTTCCACTGCTTGCATCCAAAGAAGTGGGTATTCACCCACGAAAGCTTATGCTTCAATACCTCTGTTAGTATATAAGGTGCCACAGGACCCTTTAATGCTTAGTAAGGTCAGGAAAGGGTTTAATATCTCTCTGACTGCCCAGAAAGTGATTCAGGGAAGAGGCCCCAGAACCATGTCACCAGCCAGCTCTGCACGGACTCAGTGAGACAGTCAGAGGATTAGGAAAAAACTTTAGGTCCCTTTATAAGTAAATAGCTGGAGCAGTCTGCCCCAGATCTGATTGGTCCTCACCCCATAGATGATGGGGTTTAGCATGGGGGGCAATAAGAGGTACACGTTGGCAATGAGAACATGGAAATGCAGGGGCACATTCTGCTGAAACCGGTAAGTCAGAGAGAAGAAGAAACGTGGGATATAAAAGGCTAAGATGACACAGAGGTGGGAGGTGCAGGTCCCAAAAGTCTTGAGCCGGGCGTCCTTTGTGGGGAGGCTCAAGATGGCCCTGAGTATCTGGATATAGGACACGACAATAAAAATCACATCAAGACCCATTACACAGAATTGCACAAAGAGGCCGTAGTAACTACTGACAAGGATGTCGGCGCAGGCCAGCTTAGCCACGGGTATGTGGGCGCAGTATGGCTGAGGGATGATGTTGGTTCTGCAATATGGCCACTGCCTCAAAAGAAAGGGATAGGGCAGTACGACCACGCTGCTGCGCAGCACCACGGCCAGGCCGATCTTCCCCACCATGGAATTTGTCAGGATGGTGGAATGTCTCAGGGGATGGCAGATGGCCACGTAGCGATCCAAAGCCATGGCCACGAAGATCCCAGACTCTGTCACTGCGAAGCAGTTAATGAAGTACAGCTGTGCGAGGCAGGCACTGAAATTGATCTCTCTAGAATTGAACCAGAAGATTGCCAGCATTTTGGGCAGTATGGATGTAGACAGGCCCAGGTCGGTGACAGCCAGCATGCAGAGGAAATAGTACATGGGCCCATGGAGGCTCGGCTCCTTCTTCACGATGAACAGGATGGTGAAGTTACCCAGGATTGCTATTGAATACATGGTGCAGAAAGGGATGGAGATCCAGACATGAGCTGCCTCCAGGCCAGGAATGCCCTGCAGGATGAAGGTGGAGGGGTTGGTGAAGTCGGTTGTGTTGGAATCTGACATGGAGTAGAGTAGAATATGTCCAACTCTGAGGCAGAACGCTGTCTTCTGCATATACCGTACGTTTCACTAAATTCCTCTATGTGCCCAGAGTCAAGGGTGATGGTTCCAGAAAAATGCCTGGATGGAGAGACAATGTTAACATGAACACTACATACAGTACTGGAGGCTGTTCTCATGGGTGAAACAGATTGGTCGCTCTTCACACACTGAAAAATGACATTTTCATTACTCAGATAAATGAATTAAAAACAATCGACCCTACTAATGCCAATTCCATATTTTATGTTGCTCCATGTGTAAATAATGTGTCGTGATGTGGGAAACATTAAAAGGCACCAGCAGGAAAAAAATGAGTATGGCTACGGGCTCTCCATTATTGTTTCTTAAAGCAATGAAAGCCAGGCTAGAAAGTGCATACTGTAGGGAGTTCCACCTTCAGCCGGTAGCTCAAAATCTGAGTATAGAAAAAAAGCAAACCTTTGTGCCGGGGGAAACATCTCAGCGAGAATAGACCTCAGGGAAAAGACCACAGTGTCATTTAGAGCAGTTCCTTGGAAACACCTGCTCATTTGAACCAGTGGTTAAAACAGAGACAATCTTGGGATGCATGAGGAATTGGATGGAGAATGACCTGTGCTGGACACGCCCTCAGTTTTGGTCATCCTGTGTCTATAAAGGATACAGCTGATGTAAAAGGGGTTTCTGAATGGGCTATCAGAATGGGGTAGCCTGTCCCTTGTGGAAAGGCTGAAAAGTAGAGAACTGTTTAGTTTAGAGAAGAGCCAAAGAAGGAGATATGATAGGGGAGAGGATAACAAAGAACTGAAATTATTACACTGAAATGGACAGAGAGAGAAAATTCCCTATTGGGAATATCTGTAGACACTTTGTGCTTCAAAAGGGCTAATTCCAGAAAGCTCAGGCAAATTATCAGCAGAATTGATTGGGAGGAAAAATTTAGACTGAAAAATGTGAATGAAAATTGGGAGTTATTTAAGAAGAGTTTATAGATTGAAGGCATATATTGGGCGGGGAGAGTAATATAAAACAAATTGGGGAAAGGAAAAGTAGATAGGAAATAATACAAAATTAATGAGGGATGTTAAAATATCCTGGAAATATCGATGATTGGTGGAGTTAAGGATCAGAAAAAGGGTGTTATTAAGTATATTGAAATGAATGAAAGAAATCCTTGAAAATTTTTAGGATAATTCCTACAGTGAAAAGGGAAACTTGTTTATGTTGGAGGAAAGGTAGATGTGTTCAGCAATAGTTTTCTTCTGCCTTTGGAAAGAAGCTCACATTCCTGTCCATTAGCATCAACAGTCGAACACCAGAGTTATGAACTGACCAATCAATATCACATCTCATTGTGAGCCAGAAGTCCACATTCAGGCAGCAAAGGCAGAAGAAAGAAAGAAAGAAAAAGAAAAAGAAAGAAAGAAAGAAAGAAAGAAAGAAAGAAAGAAAGAAAGAAAGAAAGAAAGAAAGAAAGAAAGAAAGAAAGAAAGAAAGTCAAATGCAGGAGAGGTCTCTGTTAAACATAAATTTTAAAAAATAAATGTAATGTTACAGAGAAAGATTTGACGAGGTAAGGAAATAATGGAAAACCTGATATTCGATTCATTCAAAAAAATTAGGAATATTATTAATGCCCATCAACAACATGATATATGGAAAACCAGTCTTGTCAAACAAATCTGATTTAATCCCTTGATGGGAGTACACATTTGGCTGATCAAGGGAACCGTGCAGATGCAATAGAGTTTGATTTCTCTGAGGCATTTGATTTTTTAGGGGCAAATAATGAACACTCTAGAATACCAGCAGTGCACACGTTAAATGGACTAAAACCTGGCTAACTGACAGATCTCAGAAAGCAGATGCCAATGGCCCATTGTCAGTGAATGGAGGTGTTTCTAATGGGGTTCTGCAGGGATCAGTTCTAGGCCTGATACTATTCAACATTTTAATAAATGATCTGGAAACAAAAAGATAATCACTGCAGATAAAAATGTGGATGACCAAAAGATTGGTGAAATGGTTCCAATGAGGAGGCTAAGACAGGCATACCAACTGAACTGGAGTATCTCGTGTGCTATGCCCATGCAAACAAAATGTTCTAATACAGTCACGTGCAAAGTTAGCTTCTCAGAACAGGGAACATGGGCCCGACCCTCTGACTAGGGCACTGAATTATGGAACACAGTGAACCGGGAAAGGATTTTAGAGTCACTGTCAAGGTCCCAGTGGGAGGCTGTGGCCAAAAGAGCTTTGGATGCTGTCAACGCTAAATCCCCCCTCTGTTACTTCGGGTGCAGAGGTAGGAGCCTGAAAGAATTCTAAAAATTAATAGTGGCCACTCCAGGCTTCATTAAACTCCCAAGGTTACAGGTTTTCTCTGACCTTGGCTTGGTAAACGCTGCCACCACCCAAATGGAAAAAAACACACCCTTGGACCCAGAAAGAAACACTTGGGAATTTGTCCCTGTGGGTTACCCTCAAGCCCTTTCACACAGACCCCCTCCAGGGAATAGCTGAGAAAGAAAACAAAGGAATTTAGCTGTGCTACCAGCTATTGAAACAACATGCACAAACCTCATAGAACATCAAAACGTCAATCTGTTCTTAAAATAGGTAAATTTTATTAAAAATAAAAAGGAAAATAATATATCTGGAATTTGTACTTTTGGTAGATTTTAAAAGAAACAATTACAAAAATTAAGATCCCAAAATAGCTTTCTTCGGGGTTCATCTTAAAGATTCCAAGCAAACAAATGCATCTGGGATTAGTACAGAGAAGATCCACAAGCTAAAATTAAAAAGAAATAAATCAACCTAATTCCTCCTATTTAAACATGTACTGTCCAATAATTTCTTCTAGGTATGGAAGATAAATATTTTTTACGTGATTCAAGATTTTACCTCTGCTCATGGCATTAGTGAAAACTGACTCTGTCCAGATCTGGGGTTCACTTTTATAAAAGGATGTTGAAAAATTGGAGAAGGTGCAGGAAAGAGCCACTTAAATGACTGGAATTGACAGTAAATGCTGGAGAGTGAGAGACTTAAGGAGCTTCATCTATTTATCTCAAATAGGAATAACTAGCTCTGTAATCTAGTGGAGAAAGGCACAGCAAGGCCCAATGGCCAAAAGCTGAAGCCAGACAAATTTCACTTGGAAATGAGGTCCAAAAGTTTAGCAGTGAAGGTGATTAACCACTGGACAAATGGTGAAGGGAAGTGGTGGATTCCTCAACTCCCCATAGCTAAAGATCCAGACTAGATGCTTCTCTGGGAGATCTGCTTGAGGGCTTCTCTACACTTGACTTGCTACAATGGCGCTGCCATAACGCTTCCTTTGTAGACACTACTTACACCGACGGCAGGGGTTCTCCCATCAGCATAGGTAATCCACCTCCCTGAGATGTGATAGGAAGGTTATCGGAAGAAATTTGTACATAGACCCCATGCTGTCCATATGGAGGTTAGGTTGATATAGCTACATCTATAGCTTCAGTTGCAGTACTGTATCAAGTTTTGGACACTGCTGTATAGAAAGGATGTAGGGGATCTTTAAATGGCCCAGAGGCTAGTGAGAAAGATGTTGAAAGGGATGGAAAACGAGCCATATGAGCAAGCTGACGTAAGCGGGTGTGGTTAATTTGGCAAAGAGGAGATTAAGGGGGATATGAGAGTGGTCTTCAAATACTTCAAAAGCTGGCATAAGAAAGATCGAGGAAAAGCTCTTCTCTCTTGCTGCAGAGTGCAGGAGAAGAGGCAATGGTTTCAAATCTCAGGAAAATCTTCCTAACTGTAAGAACAGGAGGACAATGAAAGAGACGACTATAGAAGATGAAATTTTGCAGAGGTGGGTGGATAGCCATGTTTCTGGGATGGCTTAGACTCAACACATCCTGCATCTTAGCACAGGGTCAGACTTGCTAACCATTGTATTCCCTTCTCACCCTGTGTCTGTATGTTTCTACAATGTACAATCCTACAGTGAACCAGGTCTCAATCAAACACAACTTATGGAGCTGAATACAGGGGGAACTGGATGAAATTTAATGGTCTGTATTATACAGGAAGATGATGTAATTGTCCCTTCTCACCTTAAACCCCATGAATCTATCAATAAGAAAAACAGTTCAGACATTTATATTTACAGTATATCACATCACACAAACAAGGGGAAATCCAAGTACGTTGGAAGTCTGAGTGTATAACACTGGTAAAAGATTTTTTTTTTACATTATACTTATTTGGACTGTGGAATTCCTTGCCATAGACATAATTGGAGCCAAGAGCTAAATGGGATACAAACATGAATTGGCCAGCATAGGTGCTGCTGGTGGCATCACGTTTAGTTGAGGTGGTCTGACAACTTTACTTAGAAGACCTCATTATCATTTGCTTATAAGTTTGACAACTTTAAGAGTCTAGAATGAAATTTCCCACACTGGGTGTCTCCTTCTGGCTGAATTCATTCTTGAAAGTTCGAGGCTGAACATTTCAACTGACTACTCGAATGAAGCTAGGAGAGAAGATGTGTTGCCCAAGTTGAAAAATTCGTATAACTGTTACAGCGTGGAGCCCTAACACTTCCATAGTTTCCAGGAGTTTAAAGTCAGGTAGCAGCCTCCCCTCCCCGCATGAGAGCATGCCAGGACGCCTGGGTTCTGCTGGGAAGGGTGTTCGTTCCGGGGGCTTAGAGCGGGTGGGGGGGAGGGTGGTCTGGGAGTCAGGATTATGGTTTCTGCTGGAAGGGGAGTGAGCTCCGTGGAAGGAGCTTGGAGCCAGTCTCTGAGAAGTGGGTTACTGGGCAACCAAATGGCAGATGAAATTTAATGTTAATAAATGCAATGCAATGCACATTGGAAAGCATAATCCCAAACATGCATATATAATGATGAGGTCTAAATTAGCTGTTTCCACTCAGGGAAGAGATCTTGGAGTCACTGTGGATAGTTCTCTGAAAACATCCATTCAATGTGCAGCAGCAGTCAAAAAGGTGAACAGAATGCTGGGAATAATTAAGAAAGGGCTAGATAATAGGACAGAAAATATCATATTGCCTATGTATAAATCCATGGTATGCCAACATCTTAAATACTGCATGCAGATGTGGCTGCCCCATCTCAAGATATATTGGAATTGGAAAAGGTTCAGAGTAGATCAAGAAAAAATATAAGGGGTATGGAACGGCTTCCGTATGAGGAGAGATTAATAAAACGGGGACATTTCAGTTTGGAAAAGAGATGACTAAAGGGAGATATGATTGAGGTCTAAAGGTCTAGAGAAGGAAGATAAAGAACTGTTGTTTACTACATCTCATAACACAAGAACTAGAGGTCACCAAATGAAATTAATAGGCACCATGTTTAAAACAAATAAAAGGAAGTATTTCTTCACACAATTCACAGTCAACCTGGGGAACTCCTTGCCAGAGTATGTTGTAAAGGCCAAGACTATAACAGGGTTCAAAAAAGAAGTAGAGAAATTCATGGAGTATACATCCATCAAGGGCTGTTAGCCAGGAAGGGCAGGAATGGAGTCCCTAGCCTCTCTTTGCCAGAAGCTTGGAATGGGTGACAGGGGATGGATTACTTGATGATTCCCTGTTCTGTTCATTCCCTCTGCGTCACCTGGCACTGGCCACTGTCGGAAGACACGATACTGGGCTAGATGGACCTGTGGTCTGACCCAGTGTGGCCATTCTTATGTTCTTATATATGTAATTATGTTAACAGCCAGAGCCCCAAAATGCCAGAGAAGGAGGTTACAGTGTCTGTGCATTAACACACACCTGGCTCCTGAGATCTTTACTCAGTTCTTTCTCCAAGGGGAGTTTTCCCTTAGCACGAACTGAGCAAAGTATAGGCCATAGCCTAAGAATTTGGAATTGTATTGTACATCTATTAACACCTGTCATCCTGCAGGTTCCCCTATGCCACTAAAATGCAGCCACCTTGGGGCTGGGGACAATCGGCCGGGGCAAGTGGGGGTGCACAAAAAAGAATGACATTTTGACCCATCATACTGGAGGAAACACATCCCCTGTGGCAAGGGCCCTGGGATATTTAATGGAAGTTGAGTGTGAGAAGGACAATAGACTTACTCTCTATCTTATCCACCAATGTTGAACTAGGTTTGTTGAGTAGGTGAGCTCCTCAGCAAGGAATGGGTACCTGTGAAGTCTGAGACAGAAGTGTCTTCTCTGGGAATCCCCCTCAGGTAGCCGTGTCCCACCCCTCTCTCACGCCAGCATCTGCAGCAGCATCCCACGCCGAGAACCAACACTGTGGTATGAACTGTTTATAATATAGGTCTGAGCAGTTCCAGTGGGCCTCACTCAGCCTCTAGGGGAGAAGCGTCATCTGGATGTAAATTGTCTGGAGACTGGAGACACTCTAGCCAATGTCTCTGTTTCCGTTACGTGCTTCTGTGTTCTTTATCTTTATCCTTTATTAGGAGTAAACAGTAATTAAGGGACCTACCCCTTCCCAAGGGTAGATGAGAACATTCAGGCTCTGTGCTGAGTCAGAGAGGGATTGGCTGCTCTGTGTATTAATTTATATTTTAAAATTATAGTTGATTAGGAAGAAAACTTGGGATGATGTGTAAATCTCTATACTCTGTAAATGGCCAGGATGGCTGGTTGGATAGTACACAGACAGATCTGGAGAAAGATGACTGGGGGGAGACATGAGCATTTTCTGCAGGTCCACAGGGCTGACACTAAAGGATCTTAAATCAATAATTCTCATCATTAACTATCATCACACTGGACAGCACCTTTTATTGAATGGTCTTCCAAACAACTAGAAAAGGAAAGTGACTATAATCATATCCTCTTTACACAGCTAGGTAAACTGAGGCAAAGGATGATGTGACTTGGTGAAGTTCTCACACAGAGAATGTCAAACTGACCCCATGAGTCCTGATTTTCCTTCCTTAACCACAGACTCTGTGTCACTAACTGAAGGCCCGAGAAAAGGAAATGGAGTCACAGTCATTCGGGCCTGCTCATTGAGGGTGTGTGACAGATTTCCCTGGGGTGCAAACTGGAATATGGTTCCTGCTGAGCTCGCTGGAATACTCTGCCTATCAGCCCAGGTAATGACCTCCTCCCCTCTGTCAGGTGGGTCATGAGCATTTTAAAAGAAAACCATTTCTTCGGTAGGATCCAGAGACAGAGTTCCTTTTCAAAAACCCATCAGGAAGAAAGTCCTGAAAAATCAGGACTTGGATTAGGGAACTTCCTGTCACCCGTCTCTCTGCCCACGAGAGGTCAGTTGTGTGACTGCTCCCCTCCGGGAGTCCATTCCACGCTTTCCTCTCAAAGCCTGAGTCACAGGTTTAGTACCTGGGTGCACAGATGCTGAGCGAGCCATTCTGTCCTGGGTCTCCTCTCTCAAGTGACCGGTGAGGAGACATTCCTCTTCTCCCATGATTTCTTTCCCCCGGTTTCCTTCTCTTCCCCCCCAGGACACAAACCCCCTTGCTCTCTAGGGTGGGATCTATCCCATGCTCACCTGTGAAGGGCTCACAGCTAACAACCTGGACAGTTATGTCACTTACATGTGCTCCATCCCCCTCCCTTCCTGAGGTGGTGTTTCCTACTGCTGCAGTGTCAAAGTAACCCTCCTACAACTCCTCAGTGGTTTCTACGATTCCATCACCCGTCTCTGGGCTCCCCTCTGGGACACATCTTCCTGTGCTCCCTTACAATAACTTACAGTGATAGCAACTTCAGGACAGCCATCTGTCCAGCCCTTTTGTCGCCTTCTTGGACTATGCTCCTCCTAACCACAGAAAGTTCTCCCCTTTTATATTTCCACCAAAGGTGCCCCAAGCAATTAATGCTGACAGCTTGTATGTGCTTCATGGCTAGTTGAGCAGAGGTTAGTTTTACGAACCCAGTGTAATCGGTGACAAGTGCCTGAGGGGCTTCTGTGCTCAGGGTCTCAGTATTTGCATGGGCTACCTGTTGACTCCTTCCTTCCAGCACAGCTTATTTATTCCTCAGCTGATCAGTGGATTGACAATGACAGCAACTTCTGGACACTTCTGTTTCTACACAAGATAAGGGCTGGGGACTAGAGGAATGGGGAGAACAGAACCCTTCTCCCCACTCAGTTTAAACCTGTCTGACTGTGGTTTATTCACAATAGATGCTAGTGTCTCCTCAAAACCATCTCCTAGAGAAGTCTCTACCCCAACCACAACTTTCACCTTTTTGTCCTGGAAACATTTTCATTAAGTCTCTTTCCTGCTCAAACCTTGGGAATATGGGCTTTTACTAGGGGGAGCATTCTAACTGATTGGGAGCCAGTATTAAGCAGAGTGCCCCAAGGGTAGGTCCTGGGCTGGGTTTTGTTCAACACCTTCATTAATGATCTAGATGATAAGATGGATTGCACTGTCAACAAGTTAGCAGATGATACTTTGGAGGGTAGGGATAGGGTCCAGAGCGACATAGAGAAACTGGAGGATTGGATCCTAAGAAATCTGTGCTGGGGACTTTTGTTTGGAAAAATGAAGTTCCCTCCCCATTGGAGAAGGATGAAAGGTGGACGTGATATCATCACTTGGCCTCCCTCCCATCACACAACTCACCTCCTGGGAACACTTAGGAACAAGGACTGAACTGGGGATGTGGCCCCAGGCTGAAGGGGTTACATACCTGTGTATGGATGGTTGGTGGACAGCTTGTACCATCAAGGTGAAGCAGAGCTTCATTCAAATCCTGTCTAGTTTACAGAAGTTACATTGCAATTTTGTTTAATTCTTAAGTAAGAATCTTTGAGCTGTGCGCTATTACTTATAATCACTTAAAATCCATCTTTCTGTAGTTAATAATACTTACAGTCACTTAAAATCTATCCTTCTCTACTTAATACATCTGCTTTCTATTGATTTACCTATAACTGTGTTGTTAGAAATGTAACAGGGAAATCTGCCCAGGAACAGGGGCTGGTGCATTCTCCTCTCCGCACAGATCAGGCTTCTGATCAGGGCAAGAGGATTCAGCTTTGGGGTCCTCGGCTGTAGAGCTGCGGGGAAGTGGCTGGAGCCTCTCTACTGTTGGTTCATGAACGGCTAGTGAAAGCTTTCATGTCACTGCAGTTGTGTATGGTTGTGTAAGTGCCTGACCTGGAGAGGGTTGCAGTTTGTCACAGCCTCACCGTGGGAGAGGGAGACCAGGTTGCTATGCCAGAGGGGTTTCTGTCATAAAGCACAAACAGGCTCTGCTAATCCCTGAGTCCATTTCCCTCCTGCATTTCCACCTCCGAGCGCTTCACCTCTTTTCTCCCCTCCGCCTCTGCTCACTTCGCTCCCGCTTCCAAGCGCTTGTCCTCCGCTTCCAAGCGCTTCTTCTCTAAGGAGAAATTCCTTTCTGCCTCAGTTAGAACTCGGCCTGTATTAAAGGCATCAGTCCACCCTGGCACCGGGATCTCAGTACAGGAAGGGCTGACCCTTCCTTCCTGGGAAATCCCCCTTCCCCCATCCCCTCTCCATTTCCATCATGGAGCTGGAACTCTGGGCTTGATCTGGGTCTGTCTTCTCCGTGGCGTACTGCTTTGGGAAGACTGTTTTTTCTTAGTTTTCAGTCCCTGACCTCAACTTAATGCACAGGGTGCCAAACTCTTACCTAAGTATTTTGTTGACACAAATATAGAAAAGGAAAGAAAAAGAAACAACTTGTTGGACTCCCTGGCTTTAAAGCCTGATCCCTTTGCAGGCCTGTTCCCTCCCAGGCAGAAAAGAAAAGAAAAGAAAACAAAAGAAAAGAAAAGAAAAGAAAAGAAAAGAAAAGAAAAGAAAAGAAAAGAAAAGGGCTTTCAAGCAGCCAAAAGGAAAAATGAGGCCTTTTAAAATAGTGAGGTCTGTGCTTCTGGTTAAAAACTATCCCACCATTCTGCCACCGTGTCAAGGCTGAATCTCTAGTCTGACACCTCGAGTGCAGGAAGTAGGGCCGACAAGGATTTACAGTGGAGCACCAGACAATTTCCCAGCTCCCCAGCCTGGCACCCCTGCTGCAGGAGAAACCCAGAATTATATGATCTTGCACTGCACAGAGATCGGTACTGTGCAAGTTCATTAATACAGTTTGCCCCCCCTCCACACACACACACCTCGATGTGGGGACTAATTAACACAGATTCACCCTTTAAAGACATGTTAGAAAAGTATTGCAATGGTAATTAGTGCTATTCCATGCGAGACGGGCTAGAGCTTTGAACTATAGACTGTAGAAGAAAATGACTGTACTAATCTATGGTTACCAGTCTACGTAAACGGTCTATAAACTGCTTAATGGATCATTAGATTATGTTAATTCAGGTAGTGAGTTACTGGTGATGTTTAGGAAACAGAAACTTCCTTGCACCAGACCTGTGCATCCCACCTAGCTAATGCTGCCACCCCAGCCAGCCCACTCACTCACTAGAGCTCAGACCCCCCGCCTGCTGGCCGGGGGATCAGGGAGGCTGGGGGGTGGCTCACCGTGGCTGCCCTCCGGCTCTGGGAGGCGGGGGGGGGCTCGCCGTGGCTACCTCCCTGCTCCTTGCTCAGTGTCTGAGCGCGGAGCCAGGGGGGCGGCTCACAGCGGCTGCCTCCCGGCTCCGTACTCAGTGGCTGAGCAGGGAGGGGGGAGGCAGGAGGCAGGAGGCAGTAGGCAGCCGCACGCCGCCCCCCCCAAATCCTGGCTCCCTAGGCGACCGCCTAGGGTTGCCTAGTGATAGCACCGGCCCTGCCCCTGCCTCAAGTACAATTTTGGGCTTCCCATCTAGGATGCACCTTTCTATTTCCTCAGGAACACCCTCTAAGAACTGCTCCATTTGCATTAGGAAAGACAGAACTTCCAGAGATTTTACGCTTGCTCCTGATATCCAAGATTCCCAATTTTGGACACTGTGGTAGGCGGGTTGGGAAAATGCCACGTCAGGTTTCCACCTTAGGGCCCTGAACTGCCAACGGGCATGGGCGGCTGTTAGCCCCATTCTAATTCTGGCCTTTTTTAAAAAAAGTTCATAACTGTCCATGTTCCTTAGACATTTCTGCTGCCATCTCTCCTAAGAGTCCACTGAGCTGTGGCATCAGCTCCACCACATACGCGTCTGTAGAGATGCTGAACCCAAGGCAGGGCCCTTTCAATATTTTCTAAGAAGGCCTCTGTACCACCCCCTACCATGTAGGTGGGGAATTTTTGGGAATAGAGAGCGGTACCTGGAGAAGGATTGTTAGTCTTATCTGGTAGACCCATCTTAGCCCTTTGCAGCTCTAACTGTTTCAGCTTTAACGCCGTATCCAAGCGTTTCGCCTTCATTTCCATCTCCAACTGTTTTGCCTGTTTCCTCTCCTCCGCTTCCAACTCCAAGTGCTTTAAGGCCATCTGTTTTTCATGTTCTTTCTGTCTCTCTTCAGCTTCCAAACAGAAAAGTGATCAGGACCTGTGGGTATAGGTAGGGCATGGGGACTTGCGGAAAAAGATGGGGCAGGGGTCAGCCTCATGAGGGAATAATAAGATAGGGTGCAGGAGCCTCAGGGGTCCAATTACCCGAAATTGGAAACCCTATGAATTAATGAGTTGTACCCAGACCGATTCCCCAGCTGACAATGCGTAGTAAGATCAGGAAAGGGTTTAATGTCTCTGTGACTGCCAAGTCAGTGATTCAGGGAAGAGGCCCAGCACCATGTCACCAGCCAGCTCTGCACAGACTTGGTTAGAAAGTCAGAGGATCAGGAGAAAACTTGGGTACCTTTATGAGTAAAGAACCAGAGCAGCCTGTCCCGGATCTGTTTTGTCCTCACACCATATATGAGAGGGTTTAGGATGGGGGGCATCAAGAGGTACACATTGGCAAAAAGAACAGGGAAATGCAGGGGCACATTCTGGTGAAACCGATTAGTGAGAGAGAAGAAGATACCTGGGAAGTAAAAGACTATTATGGAACAGAGGTGGGAGCTGCAGGTCCCAAATGTCTTGAGACGAGCATCCTTTGTGGGGAGACAGAAGATGGCCCTGAGGATCTGGATATAGGATATGACAATAAAAATCCCATCCAGACCCATCACACAGAATTGCACAAAGAGACCATAGAAACTAATGACGTGGATGTTGGCGCAGGCCAGCTTCGCCACGGGCATGTGGGTGCAGTACGGCTGGAGGATGATGTTGGTTCTGCAATATGGCCACTGCCTCAAAAGAAACGGATAGGGCAGTACGACCACGCTGCTGCGCAGCACCAGGGCCAGGCCGATCTTCCCCACCATGGGATTTGTCAGGATGGTGGAATGTCTCAGGGGATGGCAGATGGCCACGTAGCGATCCAAAGCCATGGCCACGAAGATCCCAGACTCCGTCACTGCGAAGCAGTGAATGAAGTACAGTTGGGCGAGGCATGCACTGAAATCGATCTCCCTGGAATTGAGCCAGAAGATTGCCAGCATTTTGGGCAGTATGGATGTAGACAGGCCCAGGTCGGTGACAGCCAGTATGCAGAGGAAATAGTACATGGGCCCATGGAGGCTCGGCTCCTTCTTCACGATGAACAGGATGGTTAAGTTCCCCAGGATGGCTATTGCATACATGCTGCAGAAGGGGATGGAGATCCATACATGGGCCGCCTCCAGACCAGGAACGCCCTGCAGGATGAAGGTGGAGGGGTTGGTGATGACAGTTGTGTTGGAATCTGACATAGTGTAGAGTAGAAAGTGTCGAACTTTGAGGTAGAACTGTGTCTCCTGCATGTCCCATATGTTTCACTGAATTCCTGTATGTGCCCACAGTCAAGGGAGATGGTCACCGTACAAATGCCTGGATGGAGAGACAATATTCATATGAGACACTACATGCACTACTGGAAATGGGAGGGGGGGTGAGGATAGCTCAGTGGTTTGAGCATTGACCTGCTAAACCCAGGGTTGTGAGTTTAATTCTTGAGGGTGCCGTTTAGGGATCTGGGGAAAAATCTATCAGGGGACAGTACTTGGTTCTGCTAGTGAAGGAAGGGGGACTCAATAACCTTGAAAGGTTCTTCCAGTTCTAGGAGATTAGCATCTCTCCATTTTATTATTATTATTATTATTTTTATTACTGTTCTCATTTGGTTGCTCTTCACACAGTGAAAAATGACATTTTCATTATTCAGTGATATGAATCATGTACAATTGACCCTTCTAATTCCAGTTCCATATTTTATGGTGCTCTGTGTGTCAATAAGGTGTGATGTGGGAAACATTAATAGGCACCAGCAGGAAAAATTGAGTCTTTCTACTAGTTATCTATTATTATTCCTTAATGCAGTGAAACCCAGGCTAGAAAGTGCATACTGTAGGGAGTTCGGACATTCACCTGGTGGCTCAAATTCTGTGTGTAGACAAAAAGCAAACCTTTGCCAAGGCATGCACCGGGGGAAACATCCCAACTAGAATAGACCTCAGGGAAAACACCACAGTGTCATTGAGAGCAGTTCCATGGAAACACCTGCTCATTTGCAACAGTGGCCATTGGGATCCATAAGGAATGGGATGGAGAATAACCTGCTCTGGACACATGCTCAGTTTTGGTCACCCAGCGTCCATAAAGGATACAGCTGATGTAAAAGGGGTTTCTGAGACAGGCTATCAGAATGGGGTAGCCTGTCCCTTGTGGACAGACTGAAAAGTCGAGAACTGTTTAGTTTAGAGAAGAGCCAAAGAAGGGAGATATGATAGAGGAGAGGATAATAAAGAATGAAATTATTACACTGAAATGGACAAAGAGAGAAAGTTCCCTACTGGTAATACATATAGACACTTTGCACTTCAAAAGGGCTAATTCTAGAAAGCTGAGGCAAATTATCAGGAGAATTGATTGAGAGAAAAAATTAGACAGAAAAATGTGAATGAAAATTGGGAGTTCTTTCAGAAGAGTTTATAGATAGAAGGCTTATATTGGGCGGGGAGAGTAATATAAAACAAAAGGGGAAATAGATAAGAAATAATACAAAAGGGAAGTTATACAAATTAAAGAGGGGCATTAAAACTATACTGGAAATATCGATGATTGGTGGGTCTAAGGACCAGAAAAAGGAGGTTGTAAAGTACATTATGAGTGAAAGAAATCCTTGACAATATTTAGGATGATTCCAACAGGGGGAAAGGAGACTTGTTTATGTTGGAGAAAAGGTAGATGTGTTCAAGAAACAGTTTTGTTCTTCATTTAGAAAGAATCTCTCATTAGGAGGTGAAATACTTTCCAGTCCATTAGAATTTACAGTTGAACACCAGAGTCATGAACTGACAAATCAATCACACATCCCATTGTGAACCAAATGTCTGCGATAAGGCAGCAGAGGCAGAAGAAAGAAAGAAAGAAAGAAAGAAAGAAAGAAAGAAAGAAAGAAAGAAAGAAAGAAAGAAAGAAAGAGACTAATGCAGGATAGCTCTCTGTTAAATGTAAATTATTAAAAATAAAGGTAATTTTGAAAAAAAGTTTTGACAAATTAATGAAGAAATGGAAAATCTGATATTCCATTAATTCAAAATTTTGGAATATAATTTATGCCCATCAACAACATGATGTGTGGTAAACCATCTTGTCAAATAAATCTGATTTCATCCATTAATAAGTATACACGTTTGGCTGATCAAGGGAACCGTGCAGATGCAATAGACTCTGAGGCATTTGATTTTGCAGGGGAAAACAATGAACACTCCACAATACCAGTGGAGCACACGTTAAATCGACAAATACAGGCTAACTGACAGATCTCAGAAAGCAGATGTCAATGGGCCGGGTGTTTCTAATGCGTTTCTGCATGGATCAGTTCTAGGCCTGATGTTATTCAATATATTAATCAATGATCTGAAAGCAAGTAGAAAATCACTACATTTAAAATTGTGGATGACCCAAAGGTTGACGGAGTGGTTAAAATGAGGAGGCTAAGGCAGGAATACAAATTGGTCTGGAGTAGCTGGTGTGCTTTGCCCATGCAAAGAAAATGTTCTAATATAGTCACATGCAAAGTTAGCTTCTCAGAACAGGGAACGCGGGCCTGGCCCTCAGACTAGGGCACTATATTATGGAACACAGTGACCCAGAAAAGGATTTAAGAGTCACTGTGGAGCTCCCAGTGGGAGGCTGTGGCCAAAGGAGCTGATGCGGTCTTTGGATGCTGTCAAGGGTAAATCCGCACTCTGTCACTTTGAGTGCAGAAGGTCGGGGCCTGCAAGGATTCTTAAAATTAATACGTCACACTCCAGGCTTGTATTAAACTGCCAAGGTTACAGCTTTTCTCTGACCTTGGCTTGGTAAACGCTGCCACCACCCAAATGCAAAAAACAAAAAAACCTTGACCCAGGAAGGAACACTTGGGAATTCGTCCCTGTGGAGTGCCCTCAAGCCCTTTCACTCCCTCTCTCCGGAAGAGCTACGAAAGAAAACAAAGGAAATGAGCTGTTCTATCAGCTAATCAACAACATGCACAAACCTCTTAGGACACCGAAAATCCTGTTCTTAAAAATGTATATTTTATTAAAAACAAAAGGGGAAAAAATACATCTGGAACTAGCTTTTGCTAGATTTTAAAAGAAACAATTAAAAACCTTAAGCACCCAAACTAGCTTTCTGGGCGGTTCAGTTTAAAGTTACAAGCAAACAAAAGCATCTGGGGTTAGGAGAGAGGAGATCCACAAGCCAATTAAAAAATAAATAAACAAAAAAACCCTAAAAGGGTCTAGTTAAACATGCCTAGTCCAATAAGTTCTTCTAGGTATGGAAGATGAATTTTTATATATGGTTCAAGCCTTAAACAGCATTCCTGCTGCCCTCTGTTCCCCTCTTCCCTGGAGAGAGAAAATACACAAAGGGAAGGTTCCCCCCCCCATTTAAAAGGCTCTTGCTGTCCCATTGTCTCTTTTGCTCAGGCACCCACTCCTTTTCCTTTACCTGGGAACTTTGGTAACCCTTTACAGGTCAAGCAAGCAGAAAACTGCCAGCAAGAGGGACATTATAGGTAACTGGCTGGCTGGGTGTCCATAAAAGGAAGCTACTCCCCCAGCACTTCATTTATCACAGATACATAAACAGTGGGTTGGTGAGTTGGAGCAGTGGCAGGATTTTACCTCAGCACACGGCATTAGTGAAAACTGACTCTGTCCAAACCTGGGGATCACATTTATAAAGGGATGTTGAAAAATTGGAGAAGGTGCAGGAAAGAGCCACATAAACAATTGGAATTGGCAGAAAATGCTGGAGAATGAAAGACTTAAGGAGATTCATCTATTTATCTTAAATAGTAATAATGGGATCTGCAATCTAGAGAAGAAAGGCAGAACAAGGCCCAATGGCTAAAAGCTGAAGCCGGACAAATTCCAGTTGGAAATGAGGGCCAAAAGTTTAGCACTGAGGGTGATTAACCATCGGGACAAAAGTGAAGGGAAGGGGTGGATTCTCCAACTCCCCATGTCAACAGATCCAGACTAGATGTTTCATGGGAGATCTGCTTGAGGGCTTCTCTACACTTGAATTGCTACGGTGGCGCTGCCATAACGCTTCAGTTGTAGACACTACTTACACTGACGGCAGGAGTTCGCCCATCAGCATAGGTAATCCACCTCCCTGAGATGTCCCTAGCCTCTGTTTGCCAGTAGCTGGGAATGGGTGACAGAGAATGGATCACTTGATGATTCCCATTTCTGTTCATTCCCTCTGGGGTACCTGGCATTGGTCACTGTCGGAAGACAGGATACTCAGCTAGATGGACCTTTGTTCTGACCCAGTATGGCCGTTCTTACGTTAACAACCAGAGCACTGAGATGCAAGAGAAGGAGGTGACAGTCTCTCTGCATTAACACACAGCTGGCTCCTGAGATCTTTACTCAGTTCTTACTCCAAAGGGAGTTTTGCCTTAGCAGGGACTGAGCAAAGTATGAGCCACAGCCTAAGAATTTGGCCTTGTATTGTACATCTACTAACCCCTGTCATCCTGAACGTTCCCCTGTGCCACTGAAATCCAGCCGCCTCGGGGACAATCGCCCGGGACAAGTGGGGGTGCACAAAAAAGAATGATATTTAGACCCATCGTCCTGGAGGAAACACATCCCCTGTGGCAAGGGCCCTGGGATATTTAATGGCTGTGCAGTGCGAAAAGGACAATTAGACTTACTTTCTGTCCCATCACCGATGTTGAACTAGGTTTGTTGAGTAGGTGAGCTCCTCCGCAAGGGATGGATACCTGTGAAGTCTGAGATAGCAGCGTCTTCCCTGGGAATCCCCCTCCGGTAGCCGTGTCCCACCCCTCTCTCACGCCAGCACCTGCAGCAGCATCCCATGCCGAGAGCTGACACAGCGCTGAGCACTGTTTATAATGTAGCTCTGAGCAATCCCAGTGGGCTTCACTTGGCCTCTAGGGGAGAAGCCGCATCTGGATGTAAACAGGCTGGAGACTGGAGACACTCTAGCCAATGTCTCTGTTTCCATTTCTGTGCTTCTCTGCTCTTATTCTTTATCCTTTATTAGGAGTAAACAGTAATTAATGAACCTTCACGAAGGGAGATGAGAACACTTGGGCTCTGTGCTGAGTGAGAGAGGAATTGGCTGCTCCGTGTATTTGTTCGTAATTTAAAATGATCTTTGATAAGGAAGAAAACTAGAGATAATTCCTAGATCTGTATTCCCTGTAAATGCCCAGGATGGCTGCTTGGATAGTAGACAGACAGATCTGGAGAAAGATGACTGGGGGGAGACATTAGCATTTTCTGCAGGCCCACAGGGCTGTAACTAAGGGTTCAGAAATCAGTAATTCTCATCGGTAACTATCATCATACTGGGCAGCAGCTTTCATTGAAGTGTCTTCCAAACACCTAGCAAAGGAAAGTGACTATGATCATATCCTCATTGTACAGGTAGGAAACTGAGGGAAAGAGTGACATGACTTGGTGAATTTCTCACGCAGAGAATGATAAACCTCAGATGATCAGTGGACTTACAATGAAAGGAACTTCTGGACACTTCTGTTTTTTACAGGAGATTTGGGTCGGGGATTAGAGGAATGTGTAAAATAGAACTCTTCTTCCTACTAAGTTTAAACCTCTCTGAGCCCAGGGCTACACTGGGGAGGGGGGGTCGATCTACGACACGCAGCTTCAGCTACGTGAATAACGTAGCTGAAGTCGGCGTATCGTAATCGACTTACCTGGCCGTGAGGACGGCGGCGAGTCGATCGCTGCCGCTCCCACGTCGACTCCGCTTCCGCCTTTCGATGAGGTGGATTTCCGGAGCCGACGGGGAGCGCTTTCGGGGATCGATTAATCGCGTCTAAACGAGACGCGAAAAATCGATCCCCGATAGATCGATTGCTACCCGCCGATCCGGCGGGTAGTGAAGACAAGCCCTGACTGTGGTTTATTCACAATAGATGCTAGTGTCTGCTCAAAACCATCTCCTAGAGAAGTCTCAACCACAACTTTCACCTTTTTGTCCCATAGACACTCTTTTACATCATGTTTATTTATCTTTAAGAAATGCTCCTGAGCAACAAGGTCAAACATTCCTTCAGAGTTTGTAACACCTTCGCCCCTTACCCACTTTACCATCAAATCTTTCATTTTGTGTACAGATTCCACATTATTCATACCAGCACCCCTCTTAAGAGTCCTTGTAGAGGATTAGCAGTGGACACTCCCCCTGTGGCGCAGTGGGAGTCCCCTCCATCTCACTACATTGCAGGGTGTTGCCCACAGCATATTAGCCAGGCAATCACAGCCCTGGCTCTGGCTGGCAGAGCGATAGTCATTTAGGGTCTGTAGCCTGCAATCAGGGTAAAGGAGCAAACAGTTGTGAGTCCAAGCCTTTTGTCATGGTATCGCCGCAAAGAATCTATGGCTTGGACCTGTATTCAGGGCTGAGAAGCAAACAGTCAGTTCTGAGAGCCAGACCCTAAGTGAGGCCTGGCACTAAATGTCTATATCTCAGGCCTGGACCCAGGCCGGAGCTGCGAACAGTTATTAGCATCAAGCCTTTAGTCAGGGAGGGACAGGGAAAAGGCCATGACTGAGGCCTCTAGTCAGGGCCGAATATTTTTCATCCTATTTAGCCATTTTAAATGTGCGTGGTCGATAAACTATATGAATGGGAGCCCAAGAAGATAGTATCTGAAGCCTTTGATAGCTCATTTAACAGCCTTCTCTATAACTGAATAGTTACATTCTCGGGGGAGAGCTTCCAACTGATATAGAAACTCTCCCCATCCAACTCCTGGGAGAAAACTTCTCTGAGCCCCACCTCCGAAGTGTCCGTTTGTGCCAAGAACTCATGGTTGAAGTTGGAGCTGAAGAGTATGGGTTCCCAACACAGGCTCTTCTTGAGAGCTCAGTCTGGGAGACAGTGGAACAGCTGCTCCCCCTGACACTTCAGCTGGGTCGGCCTTTCTCATGCTGCTCTGCTGATGATACACAGCCAGCCTGGCTAGGGCCTGTTATCACCCAACACAACAGCCGGTGGCACCGCACACCCACGCGAGATACCGGAATGCTTTACCCGAGCCACCCCTCCATTTACAGTGGAGCACCAGACAATTTCCCAGCTCCCCAGCCTGGCACCCCTGCTGCAGGAGAAACCCAGAATTATATGATCTTGCACTGCACAGAGATCGGTACTGTGCAAGTTCATTAATATAGTTTGCTCTCCCGCCACACACGTCAATGTGGGGAAGATATACAACAGCCTTTGTTTCCCAAACTAAGATTTTCCCAGACCCTTCATTCAAAAGTCAGGTTAGGATAAAACATAAAACACGTTTATTAATGACAGAAAGTTCAATTTTAAGTGATTATCAGTGATAGCAACCAGATCAACTCATATTACTTAGCAAATAACCACAAAAGCTAACTAAGCCTCATATACTAGATCGATGGGATTTGAATTAGCAATATCTCACCCTGACTGATACAAGCAGTTCACCAAGCTTCCAGAAACAGCCTAGAAATCCCTTTAGCCCGGGACCAGCACTTCCCCCAGGTTAATCTTTGTTCCTCCTGTATTTCCTGTTCTCTTGTGTGCGGAGTGAAGACAAGTGATGATGGCACTCCCCATCCTTTACAGTGTTTCATATGGTGGGAACCCTTTCTTCCAAGCTACGTTCCCAGCCCAGTTTGTGGAAAAATACAGGTATCAAAATGGAGTTCAGTGTCATGTGGTCTGGTCACGTGACCTTGCATGCCATACTGAGTCATAGCAGCCAGAACTCATATTCTGGCGGAAACACTGAGTCCATTGTCTTTCCTGATGAGCCACTATCACGGTGTAGCCAAGGGGTCTCAAACTCAAATTACCACGAGGGCTGCATGAGGACTAGTGCATTGGCCTGGGGGCTGCATCACTGACCCCGCTCCCTCGCTGCCCCCGGCACCGCCCCCACTCCACCCCTTCCATTAGGCCGTGCCCCTTCTCCGCCCCTTCTCCCCCTCCTCCCCTGTGCGCACGGCTTCCCGCTCCTCTCCCCTCCCTCCCAGAAACCGTGAAGCTCTTCCCATGTGGCCCGTGGAGCTCTTCCGTGCGGCCCACTGGACTGCCCGCGCCCCCCCATTTTTTTTTTAAATCCCCAGGAAGTTCCCACCGCCAGAATATCTGTCTGGCAGCGGGAACTGCCTGGTGGAAAAAAAAAAAAGAAATTGGTAGGTGCGGGGGAGGGGCTCAGGGAGCCCGGCGGGCCGCAGGGAAGAGCTCTGCGGGCTGCGTCTTGGAGACCCCTGGTGTAGCCTCTTCATTATTGTGCCCAGAAGGCTAGTTGTGCGTGATTCCAACTTCACAACAGCTTTCAGTAACACATCCATAGCAAAACTTTATAACGTCACATACAATGAGAATGTTAAAGATGGAAAGAAGGAACAGGAGGACCCAGAGTTGGATTGAGTAAATGGACTCTTTTATCGTGGTACTTATCATAGAATCATAGAATATCAGGGTTGGAAGGGACCTTAGTAGGTCATCTAGTCCAACCCCCTGCTCAAAGCAGGACCAATCCCCAATTTTTGCCCCAGATCCCCAAATGGCCCCCTCAAGAATTGAACTCATAACCCTGGGTTTAGTAGGCCAATGCTCAAACCACTGAGCTATCCCTCCCCCCTCCCAATTTACTTGTTACCCTCGACCCAATTGTCGAGAAAGTACCAGGTTAATCACATCACACTCTTGTATCTAAGTTAATATGTAAATACACACATTTGCTACAACACCACCAAAACCATTAGTTAGTTATAGAACGCCCATATAATGAATAGTAATAGCCATTTCATGAATATAATTATACCCGCCCCTGTTTACTGTTTACAGCATTAAGCAGATTGCACAGGAACTTTTACCTTAAACACATGTTTCTTTGCAACAATTGTAAGCAAAACTTTCCTTAATCAGCAGTTTACAGTGAGGGAAGGCGCCATGACCCCGAACATATTTATGTAGTTGGGAAAAAGAAGGTACAGGAGAGATAACACTACTGCATACAACAGGTATTCTTTAGACAACTACATTTCTTATTCAGCTGCAACACTTATCAAGCAAAGAGCAGGTGGACCGGTAGCAAACTTTATCCATCAAGCAAGGGATAATGCTCAGCTGTGCCATACTCCCCTATTACCATTTTATCCGTTACCCAGGTCTTTACTTAACCCTTATGTAACCCTTCTGCCAGTCAGAGTTGGCAGCAACAAGGGCCGTGTTCAGTATCTAGGGGTTCCATTACAATAACACAATGCAAAACCGGCTCGAGCCCCTACCCAGTGACCTGGGACAAATATATATCACACCCCTGGGCGCCGCTAAGAGGCAGTACTTCCCCTCTCGCAAGCACAGAGTCTGAGTGTAGCAAAAAACCTTTTAATGACAGAGAGAAATGATGCGGCATTATGTTGGGGAAACACCACATCTAGGATTCGTAAATCAAACTGTGAGCAAAGAGCCACCCCAGCAAATTGCCATGTCCTTTCCCTTTGGTTCATGAGTTCAGCAACCCCCAAAATTACCCAAAGTCCCAAAAGTCAAGCAACCCAAAAGTCCAGACCCAGAGTTCAAAAGTTCAGCTGCAGAGTGTTACCCCCCCTTCAGTCTGGGTGGAAATGGGGAGGGAAGAGGTAAGGGGCACCTTACGTGGCTCGAAGCTGACTGCCTCACCCCTCCGTGGGGCTTCTCTCTGCTCTGCTCTGCCAGCCATTCCATGGGCCACTCCACTCCGCCAGCCGTCCAGCAAGCCGCTCCGGCTGTCCCACAAACTGCACTGCTCCACAAGCAGCTCCGCTCCGTCAGCCGTCCTGCAAGCTGCTCCGGCTGTATATCTTCAGGCTCCCCCACTACTTAACACAGTGCTCAGTGATTTCAGCTCATAATAATTTTAGCTCTTTAGTGATGTCAGCGTGTAGTAAGGGGAACCTTAGTTCTCATTTGCACCATTAACCCAGAGCGATTTCAACTCAGTAGCCTGTAACTAGATTTCTAAGGAACTCAAAATTAGCTCTGATTTTCCACAGAGGAGAAAAAGGTACAATTGACATTTAGAACCCTCAGACAAGGCCCATGCCACCAGATACAAATACTTGTCCCCAGCCTCTCTCAATTCACTGGGTTTTGGAACCCATGTCCCTTGCCTAGCGAGTGCTGCTTAGTTGATGGCGAGTCCCTCCATCATAACAAAAGGCCACTCTCCTTGATTCATTCAATCAGGATAACAACAGTTTATTCTAACTGCCCCAATAACAGAAAAACTGGGGATCCCACAGCAGCCAAAGTGACATTTTGGCAAGCGGCCCATCATGCTATGCAGGGTGGGTGTGTCCAAGCAAACAAGATCAACCCCTGATGTCCCTTTCCACAATTCACCACCAGATGTCACGGTAGAGCTCATCCTGACTCTGCTTACATTTACATACCCCAACTATCCCCTACTCTCTTCAAAGAGGGGCCCAGGAACCCCTATATCCCGCACACTGGCCGGCGGGACACTCGAGGTGGAGGCTCTGGATCCAGTTAGCTCAATACCTTCGTCCACTGGTCATGCTATGGTGGGACAGGAAAGGCAGGTCATTGGAATGGGTAGGCTGTGGAATTTACAAGTATGGCTTACGGGGACAGGTTAGGGCAGCACATCACTTTAAACATTTCATGAACACAACTAATAATGCAATTAATACAAACGATATTCCTACAGCATAGGTCATTTGACTGAGAAGAGAGTGACTGTTTGAAGGACACAGGATACATCAGTCCAGGTATAATGTGCAAGCAGTTTAGTTGCTCGTTGGGATGCATTCATTCCTTGGGGGGCTTGGGCTTATAAAACCTGTGTTTGGTGTTGTTGACATGGAGCTGCCTTAGCAACTCTGTTAAAAAGTCGCAGTTTACCCAGGTGGGTTTCGGCCCGGCCCGAGCCCAGTTAGGTTTGTTTATATCATAAGTTCATTGATTGTTCAGAGAGAACTGGGTATTGTCCAAACCAACTTAACCACTTGGTATGGAATCAGGCAGTACGCACCGGTTTGATTATTTAGAGCAATACGTTTTACAGACACATCTCTGCACCAAAGTTCGGACAGCAAAGAGCTCCCAGCCCACACCCATTGTAGGCACCCTGCCTGCTACAGGCCCCCAGAAGCGAGGAACAATGGGGAGCTGAAAGCTAAAGAAATAAGCCAGCTGAAGGTCTCTGCCCTCAGGAATTTGTAGTTGAGCTTTAGGGCTCACAAGCTGTACAATGCACAACCTCACCTTACTGCGTAACTCTGCTCCAAGCCTCAGTATTTCTGTGTGGCTTCCTGGCTTCCCTCTCTGCTGCTGAGTGGCCTCTGGGTCCTCACTGCACTCACTGAAAACTCCTTGTCATGCTGTAGCAGATCCTGTCCCAGCCCAGGAGCAGAGGGAGCCCAGTTGGGGGGACGGAGGAAGAGCTGATCTAGTGAGTGTTGGAGGAAGGGAAACAGAGAAGTGAGCAGGACCTTTGGGGAATCAGTGGGACAGGGGTAGGGCACTTGGGAAAAAGGTGAGGCAGGGGGCAGAGACTTGGGGAAATAGTAAGAGAGGGTGCAGGAGCCTCAGGGGTCCTCCTAAAAGAAATAAGAAAGGTGGAAAACCCTATGAGTTAATGAGTTGCACCCAGACTGATTCCAAAGCTGATAATGCATAGTAAGGTCAGAAAAGGGCTTAATCTCTCTGACTGCCCAGTCAGTGATTCAGGGAGGAGGCCCAGCACCATCTCACCAGCCAGATCTTCACGGAGTCAGTCATAGAGTCAGAGGATCATGAGAAAACTTTAGGTCCCATTATGAGTAAAGAGCCGGTGCAGCCTGCCCCGGATCTGATTGGTTCTCACCCCGTAGATGAGGGGGTTTAGCATGGGGGGCATTAAGAGGTACACAATGGCAATAAGAACATGGAAATGCAGGGGCACATTCTGCTGAAACCGGTAAGCGAGAGAGAAGAAGAGACGTGGGATGTAAAAGATTAAGATGGAACAGAGGTGTGAGGTGCAGGTCCCAAAAGTCTTGAGCCGGGCGTCCTTTGTGGGGAGGCAGAAGATGGCCCTGAGGATCTGGGTATAGGACACGACAATAAAGAACACATCGAGACCATTCACCCAGATTTGCACAAAGACGCCGTAGTAACTACTGACACGGATGTCGGCGCAGGCCAGATTCACCACGGTCATGTGCGTGCAGTATGGCTGGGGAATGATGTTGGTTCTGCAATATGGCCACTGCCTCGCCAGGAAGAGATAGGGCAATATGAGTACGCTGCCACGCAACACCACGACCAGGCCGATCTTGGCCACCACAGGGTTTGTCAGGATTGTGGAATGTCTCAGGGGGTCGCAGATGGCCACGTAGCGATCGAAAGCCATGGCCACGAGGATCCCAGATTCCATCACTGAGAAGCAGTGAAAGACATACATCTGGGTGAGGCAGGCACTGAAATTGATCTCTCTAGAATTGAACCAGAAGATACTCAGCATTTTGGGCACGGTGGACGTAGACACGACCAGGTCGGTGATGGCCAGCATGCAGAGGAAATAGTACATGGGCCCATGGAGGCTCGGCTCCCTCTTCACGATGAACAGGATAGTGCAGTTACCCAGGATGGCTATGGCATACATGACACAGAAGGGGATGGAGATCCAGACATGGGCCACCTCCAGACCAGGAATGCCCTGCAGGATGAAGGTGAAGAGGTTGGTGAAGTCGGTGGTGTTGGAATCTGACATGGAGAAGAGTAGAAAATGTCGAACTCTGAGGCAGAACCGTGTCTCCTGCATGTACCGTACGTTTCACTGAATTCCTGTATGTGCCCAGAGGCAAGGGAGATGGTCACAGTAGAAATACCTGGCTGGAGAGACAATGAAAATATGAGAGACTACATGCACTGCTGGAGGTAGTTCTCATGGGTGAAGCAGCTTGCTCGCTCTTTACACACTGGAAAATGACATTTTCATTATTCAGATAAATGACCCTTCTAATTCCAATTCCATATTTTATGTTGCTCCGGGTGTCAATAATGTGTCGTGATGTGGGAAACATTATCAGCACCAGCAGGACAAAATGAGTATGGCTACTGGTTATCCATTATTGTTCCTTAATGCAATGAAAGCCAGGCTAGAAAGTGCATGCTGTAGCGAGTTCCACATTCACCCGGTGGCTCAAAATCTGAGTGTGGACAAAAAGCAAACCTTTGCCAAGGCATGTGCCAGGAGAAACATCCCAAATAGAATAGACCTCAGGGAAAAGACCACAGTGTCATTTAGATCAGTTCCATGGAAATACCTGCTCATTTGCCACAGTGGCCAAAACAAAGACAATCACGCCCTCAGTTTTGGTCACCCAGTGTCCATAAAGGATACAGCTGATATAAAAGGGGTTTCTGAATGGGGTAGCCCGTCCCTTGTGGAAAGACTGAAAAGCAGAGAACTGTTTAGTTTAGAGAAGAGCCAAAGAAGGATATATGATAGGGGAGAGGATAATAAAGAATTGAAATTATTACACTGAAATGGACAAAGAGAGAAAGTTTTCTAATGGAAATAGCTATACACACTTTGTGCTTCAAAAGGGCAAATTCCAGAAAGCTGAGGCAAATTATCAGGAGATATGATTGGGAGGAAAAATGTAGACAGAAATCTATGAAAGAAAATTGGGAGTTCTTTAAGAAGAGTTCATTAGATAGAAGGCAGAAATTGGGTGGGGGGTGGGAGAAATATATAACAAAAAGGGAAAATGGAAAAAGGATAGGAAATCATACAAATGGGAAGTTATGAAAATTAATGATGGACGTTAAAATATCATGGAAATATTGTTGATTGGCGGAGTTAAGGATCGGAAAAAGGAGGTTATTAAATATATTATGAATGAAAGAAATCCTAGAAAATGTTTAGGATTATTCCTACAGGGAGAAAGGAAACTTGTTTATGTTGGAGAAAAGGTAGATGTGTTCAAGAAATAGTTTTGTTCTGGATTTGGAAAGAAGCTCACATTAGGAGCTGAAATACTTTCCAGTTCATTAGCATAAACCTTCTAACCCCAGAGTTATAAACTGACCAATCAATCACACATCTCATTGTGAACCAGAAGTCTGCAGTCAGGCAGCAGAGGGAGAAGAAAGAAAGAAAGAAAGAAAGAAAGAAAGAAAAGAAAGAAAAGAAAGAAAGAAAGAAAGAAAGAAAGAAAGAAAGAAAGAAAGAAAGAAAGAAAGAAAGAAAGAAAAAGATAAATGCAGGACAGGTCTCTGTTAAACATAAATTATAAAAAATAAGGTAAGGTTGAAGAAAAATATTTGACAACGTGTGGAAATAATGGAAAAGCTGCTATTTGATTAATACAAAAAAAGTTTGGAATATTATTAATGCCCGTCAATAACATGATGTATGGAAAACTAGTCTTGTCAAATAAATCTGATTTCATCCCTTAATGAGAGTACACGTTTGGCTGATCAAGGGAACCGTGCAGATGGAATAGACTTTTATTTCTCTGAAGCATTTGATTTTGTAGGGGCAAATAATGAACACTCTACAATACCAGTGGAGCACACGTTAAATGGCCTTAATACTGGCTAACTGACAGATCTCAGAAAGCAGATGTCAATGGCCTATTGTCAGTGTATGGAGGAGTTTCTAATGGGGTTCTGCAGCGATCAGTTCTAGGCCTGATGCTATTCAATATTTTAGTAAATGATCTGGAAGCAAATAGAAAACCACTGCAGATAAAATTGTGGATGACCCAAAGATTGGAGTAGTGATTCTAATGAGGAGGCTAATGCAGGCATAGCAATTGGTCTGGAGTATTTGGTGAGCTGTGCGCATGCAAACAAAATGTTCTAATACAGTCTCACGCACACAGAGCTTCTCAGAACAGGGAACACAGGCCCGACCCTTCAACTAGGGCTCTATACTATGGAACAGAATGAGCCAGGAAAGGATTTCAGAGTCACTGTGGAGCTCCCAGTGGGAGGCTGTGGCCAAAAGTGCTGATGCGGTCCGTGGATGCTGTCAAGGCTAAATCCCCACTCTGTCACTTTGAGTGCAGAAGGTCGGAGCCTGCAAGGATTCTAAAAAATAATACTGGCCACTCCAGGCTTGTATTAAACTCCCAAGGTTAAATCTTTTCTCTGACCTTGGCTTGGTAAACTCTGCCACCTCCCAAATGAAAAAAAAAATACGCTTATATTGGGCGGGGAGAGTAATATAAAACAAAAGGGAAAATAGAAAAGAAATAATACAAATTGAAAGTTATAAAATTAAAGAGGGGCATTAAAACTATAATGGAAATATCAATTATTGTTGGATCTAAGGATCAGAAAAAGGAGGTTATAAAGTATATTATGAGTGAAAGATATCCTTGAAAATATTTAGGATGATTCCAACAGGGGGAAAGGAAACTTGTTTATGTTGGAGAAAAGGTAGATGTGTTCAAGAAACAGTTTTTTTTTTCATTTGGAAAGAATCTCACATTAGGAGATGAAATACTTTCCAATCCATTAGCATCAACAGTCGAACACTAGAGTCATGAACTTACAAATCAATCACACATCTCATTGTGAACCAGAAGTCCACATTCAGGCAGCAAAGAAAGAAAGAAAGAAAGAAAGAAAGAAAGAAAGAAAGAAAGAAAGAAAGAAAGAAAGGAAGGAAGGAAGTAAGAAAGGAAGAAAGACTAGTGCAGGATAGTTTTCTGTTAAATGTAAATTATAAAAAATAAAGGTAATGTTGAAAAAAAAGTATTGACAATGTAATGAAGTAATGGAAAATCTGATATTCAATTAATTCAAATAAAGTTTGGAATATAATTAATGTCCATCAACAACATGATGTATGGAAAACCGGTCTTGTCAAATAAATCTGATTTCATCCATTAATAAGCATACGCGTCTAGCTGATCAAGGAAACCATTCAGATGCAATAGACTCTGAGGCATTTGATTTTGTAGGAGAAAATAATGAACACTGCACAATACCAGTGGAGCACACGTTAAATGGACTAAAAACTGGCTAACTGACACATCTCAGAAAGCAGATGTCAATGGGACATTGTCAGTGAATGGAGGTGTTTCTAGTGGGGTTCCTCAGGGATCAGTTCTAGGCCTGATGCTATTCAACATTTTAATGAATGATCTGGAAGAAAACAGAAAATTGTGGATGACCCAAAGGTTGACGGAGTGGTTAAAATGAGGAGGCTAAGACAGGCATACAAATTGGTCTGGAGTATTTGGTGAGCTGTGCCCATGCAAACAAAATGTTCTAATACAGTCACATGCAAAGTTAGCTTCTCAGAACAGGGAATGGGGGCCCAACTCTCAGACTAGGGCACTGTATTAGGGAACACAGTGACCCGGGAAAGGATTTCAGAGTCACTGTGGCGCTCCCAGTGGGAGGCTGTGGCCAAAAGGGTGATGCGGTCTTTGGCTGCTGTCAGGGCTAAATCCCCACTCTGTCACTTTGAGTGCAGAACGTCGGAGCCTGCAAGGATTCTAAAAATTAATAGTGGCCACTCCAGGCTTGTATTACACTGCCTAGGTTACAGCTTTTCTCTGACCTTGGCTTGGTAAACGCTGCCACCACCTTAATGCAAAAAATAAAGAACCTTTGGACCCAGGAAGGAACACTTGGGAATTCGTCCCTGTGGGGTACCCTCAAGACCTTTCGCTCCCTCTCCTGGGAAGAGCTAAGAAAGAAAACAAAGGAAATGAGCTGTGCTACCAGCTAATCAACAGCATGCACAAACCTCTTAGGACACCAAAAATCCAATCTTGGAACTAGCTTTTGCTAGATTTTAAAAGAAACAATAAAAAAAAATTAAGCACCCAAACTAGCTTTCTTGGTGGTTCAGTTTAAATGTTACAAGCAAACAAAAGTGACAAAGGGTCCTGTGGCACCTTATAGACTAACAGAGGTATTGATGCATAAGCTTTCGTGGGTGAATACCCACTTCTTCGGATGCAAAAGTTTGCATCCGAAGAAGTGGGTATTCACCCATGAAAGCTTATGCTTCAATACCTCTGTTAGTCTATAAGGTGCCACAGGACCCTTTGTTGCTTCTACAGATGCAGACTAACATGGCTACCCCTCTGATACTTGAAGCAAACAAAAGAATCTGGGGTGAGCAGAGAGGAGATCCTCAACTCAAACCCTAAAAGGGTCTATTTAAACATGTCCTGTCCAATAATTTCTTCTAGGCATGGAAGATGAATTTTTATACCTGGTTCAAGCCTTACACAGTATTTCTGCTGCCCTCTGTTCCTCTCTTTCCAGGAGAGAGAAAATACAAAAACAAAGGTAAGTGTCCCCCCCATGCCTATAAAAGGGACGTTATGGCTAACAGACACCAAGAGGGACTTTATAGCTAACTGGCTGGCTGGGTGTCCATAAAAGGAAGCTACACCTCCCCCCGCGACTTTCATTTATCACAGATACATTAACAGGACATTGGTGAGTTGGATCACTGGAAGGATTTTACCTCTGCACATGGCACTAGTGAAAACTGTCTCTGTCCAGACCTGGGGTTCACATTTATAAAAGGATGTTGAAAAATTGGAGAAGGTGCAGGAAAGAGCCACATAAATGATTGGAATTGGCAGCAAATGCTGGAGAGTGAGAGACTTAAGGAGATTCATCTATTTATCTTAAATACTAATAACGGGATCTGTAATCTAGCGGAGAAAGGTAATGTTGAAAAAAAAAAAAAGTTTTGACAAGGTAATGAAGTAATGGAGAAAGGCAGAGCAAGGCCCAATGGCCAAAAGCTGAAGCCAGACAAATTCCAGTTGGAAATGAGGGCCAAATGGTTAGCACTGAGGGTGATTAACCATTGGGAGAAACTACGAAGGGAAGTGGTGGATTCTCCTACTTCCCATGTCTACAGCTCCAGACTGGTATCAGAGGGGTAGCCGTGTTAGTCTGGATCTGTAGAAGCGACAAAGAGTTCTGTTGCACCTTATAGACTAACAGACGTATTGGAGCCTAAGATTTCGTGGATGAATACCCACTTCAAATGCATGCATTTGAAGAAGTGGATATTCACCCACGAAAGCTTATGCTCCAATACGTCTGTTAGTCTATAAGGTGCCACAGAACTCTTTGTCGCTTCTACAAATCTCAGGAAAATCTTCCTAACCGTAAGAACAGGAGGACAATGAAATAGACGACTCTAGAAGATGTGGAGGCTCCTTCACTAGATATTTTCCAGAGACTGGTGGATAGCCATGTGTCTGGGATGGTTTAGACTCCACACTTTCTGCATCTTAGCACGGGGTCAGACTTGCTAACTGTTGCATTCCCTTCTCACACTGTGACTCTATATTTCTACAATGTAAAATCCTACTGTGGACCAGGTCTTGCCATAGACATAATTAGAGCCAAGAGCTGAATGGGATTCAAAAATGGATTGGTTAGCGTAGGTGCTGCTGGTGGCATCACCTTTAGTTGAGGCTGTCTGACACCTTCACTTAGAAGACCTCATTATCATTTGCTTATAAATTTGACAAACGTTAAGAGTTTGGACTGAAATTTCCCACACTGGGTGTCTGCTTCTGGCTGAATTGTTTCTTGAAAGTTCGAGGCTGAACAATTCAGCTGACTACGCGAATGAAGCTAGGAGAGAAGATGTGTTGTCCATGTTGAAAAATGTGTATATCTGTTACAGTGAGGAGGCCTTCAACCTGTATGGTTGTCAGCAGATTAAGGTCAGGTAGCAGCCTCCCCTCCCCCCCAATGAGAGCATGCCCGGATGCCTGGGTTCTGCTGGAAGCGGAGTGGGGTCCGGGGACTTGGAGCGGGGGGGGAAGAGCTTGGAGCCAGGATGATGGAGCCATTTCTGCTGGGAGGGGAGAGGGTCTGTGGGAGGGGCTTGGAGCCATTGTCTCAAAACTGGGTGTTTGGGTAACCAAATGGCAGGTGAAATTTAATGTTGAAAAATGCAACGCAATGCACATTGGAAAGCATAATCCCAACTATCCATATAAAATGATGGGGTCTAAATTAGCTATTACCGCTTAGGAAAGAGATCTTGAAGTCATTGTGGATAGTTCTCTGAAAATATCCACTCAATGTGCAGCAGCAGTCAAAAAACTGAACAGAATGATGTGAATAATTAAGAAAGGGAGATAATAGGACAGAAAATATCATATTGCCTCTATATAAATCCATGGTATGCCTATATCTTGAATACTGTATGCAGATGTGGTTCCCCCATCTCAAGATATATTGGAATTGGAAAAGGTTCAGAGAATTGCAAGAAAAATTATTAGGGGTATGGAACGACATCCGTATGAGGAGAGATTAATAAGACTGGGACTTTTCAGCTTGGAAAAGAGACGACTAAAGGGAGATATGATTGAGGTCTATAAAATCATGAGTGGTGTAAAGAAAGTAGATAAAGAAGTGTTGCTTACTACATCTCATAACACGGGGTCACTGAAATAAATTAACAGGCAGCAGGTTTAAAACAAATAACAGGAAGTATTACTTCACACAACACACAGTCGACCTGTGGAAGTCCTTGCCAGAGGACATGGTCAAGGCCAAGACTATAACAGGGCTAAAAAAAACCCAACTAGATTAATTAACGGAGGATAGATTCATCAATGGCTATTGGCCAGGATGGGTAGGGATGGTGTCCATAGCCTCTCTTTGCCAGATGTTGGGAATGGGTGACAGGGGATGGATCACTTGATGATTCCCTGTTCTGTTCGTTCCCTCTGGGGCACCTGGCACTGGCCACTGTCGGAAGACACGATACTCAGCTAGATGGAATTTTGGTCTGACCCAGTATGACCGTTCTTATGTTCTTATGTTAACAGACAGAGCCTTGAAATGCCAGAGGAGGAAGTGACAGTCTCTCTGCATTAACACACAGCTGGCTCCTGAGATCTTTACTCAGTTCTTACTCCAAAGGGAGTTTTGCCTTAGCAGGGACTGAGCAAAGTATGGGCCACAGCCTAAGAATTTGGCCTTGTATTGTACATCTACTAACCCCTGTCATCCTGAACGTTCCCCTGTGCCACTGAAATGCAGCCACCTCGGGGCTGGGGACAATCGGCCGGGGAAGTGGGGGTCACAAAAAAGAATGACATTTTGACCCATAAAAATGGAGGAAACACGTCCCCTGTGGCAAAGGTCCTGAGATATTAATGTCTCTGCAGTGAGAAAAGGACAATAGACTTACCCTCTATCTCATCAAGCAATGTTGCACTAGGTTTGTCGAGCAGGGGAGCTCCTCAGCAGGAGATGGTACCTGTGAATCCTGAGTTGGAAGTGTCCTCCCTGGGAATCCCCCTCAGGTAGCCGTGTCCCACCCCTCTCTCATCCCAGCATCTGCAGCAGGATCCTACTCCGAGAGCCAACACTGTGGTATGAACTGTTTATAGTACAGCTCCTTGCAATCCCAGTGGGCTTCACTTGGCCTCTAGGGGAGAAGTCACATCTGGATGTAAACAGGCTGGAGACTGGAGACACTCCAGCCAATGGGTGTTTCCATTTCTGTGCTTCTCTGCTTTTTATCTTTATCAGGAGTAAACGGTAATTAATGAACCTTCCCTAAGGGAGATGAGAACTCTCGGGCTCTCTGCTGAGTCAGAGAGCAATTGGCTGCTCTGTGCACTTATTCATATTTTAAAATTATAGTTGATTAGGAAGAAAACTAGGGCTAATGCCTAGATCTGCACAGGGCCTGTAAAGCCCTAAGGATTAATTTACTTGCTTGCATAGATATATCTTTTCTTATAAGTTGAAGTTTTTGATGTATATGTTTATAGTTGCTGTGATGCAAGATGCCTTCAGACCAAAAATCTGTATGTTAAAGCTAAGCGAAGTGAGCAGATCTATTCTAAGACCTTTCACCCAGAAAGTAGCATTGACCCTTGTTACGCCTATGTCTATGACCTTTTTCCTAGACCCATAGACATAAAAATGGCAGAGGGGATTTTTTCAATTTCTTACCCACAGATTTCACACATACACCACAAATGCGTAAAGAGTTGTCATCTAAACGCAGACATATTAGCCAATGAGCTAAGTGAACCCTCATATTTCTGTGTGGGGGAGTAATGATAACTGGGCATAAAAGGGAGGATTTCCGGCACTGGCGACCTATAAAAGACGTAACGCCCCCCTCGTTAGGGAGCGCTCACCCTTCATGTGCAGCTGGCTATCACTGCTATCTACGACGGCTGTTACTTACTTATAGTCCCTACTTATTTTTCTTTTAAAACTTTAAGTTCTAAAGGGAACTAAGTTAAACTTGGTCTCCTTGAATCTTTATTCTCAGTTTTGTTTATTAGAATTGATTTTAAGTTACGTTAAGTGAACTTTAAGGCAGCTTGACAGCTCTTTGCATTAGTTTCCTCTGAAGAGGTGAGAAACCGGAATCACGAGAGGCGAGGTCCTGTGTCTTGCAATACCGAGCGATCAAAACAGGGTGTGAGTATTTTAACCAATGTCTTGCAGAACACATTATTATTTATATCTTGAATAGCAGTACACCATTGTAACTGGTTTTATGACTATATCTGTCTCAGAGTGAGCTTCTTGTCATATCCCCGAGGGTCCTTTTATAAATGCTGTGGAGCCTGATTCCGGACAAAAACTTTATCTTCTGATCAAACAGACTGGCGAGCCTAAAACCCGTACTATTAATATTAATAATTAATAATTAATGCAATTATTAACGTTGTTAATTAATTAAAATTATTTAAAATAAAATTCCATTTAACTGATAAACTAAATCAATATTATTAACACATCCTCGATCAGGCTACACTGTATAGCACCTTTCATTGAAGGATCTTCAAAACACCTAGCAAAGGAAAGTGAGTGACAGGTAGGAAACTGAGGGGAAGGGTGACATAACTTGATGAATTTCTCACACAGACAATGACAAACTGACCCCACGAGTCCTGATTTTCCTGGCTTAACCATGGACTCTCTGTCAGTAAGTGAACGCTCGAAAAGAGGGATATGGAGTCAGAGTCAATCGAGGCCTGATCACTGGGGGTATGTGACGGACTTCCCTGGGGTGCAAACTGGAATATGGTTACTGCTGAGCTTTCTGGATTTATCTGCCTACCAGCGCAGGTAATGACCTCCTCCCCTCTGTCAAGTGGGTCATAAGCATTTTCACAGCCAACCATTTCTTCAGCAGGATCCACATCCTGTCTTAAAGAGACAGAGTTCCTTTTCAAAAACCCATCAGGAACAAATCAGGACCTGGATTGAGGCTATTCCCCGTCATCCATCTCTCCATCCCTGAGAGGTCAGTTGTGTGACTGCTCCCCTCCGGGAGTCCATTACACAGTTTTCTCTCAAATCCTGAGCCACAGGATGAGTACCTGGGTGCACAGATGCTGAGCCAGCCATTCTGTCCTGGGCATCCTCTCTCAAGTGACCGGTGAGGAGACATTCCTCTTCTCCCACTATTCCTTTCCCCCGATTTCCGTCTCTTCCTCCCAAGGACACAAACCCCTGTGCTCTCTAGGGTGGGATCTATCCCCTGCTCAGCTGTGAAGGGCTCAGATCTAACAGCATACACAACTGTGTCACTAACATGCGCTCCACCCCCCTCTCTTCCTGAGGCGGTGTAGCCACTTCCTGCATAGAATAACAGAATCATAGACTATCAGGGTTGGAAGGGACCTCAGGAGGCCATCTAATCCAACCCCCTGCTGCAAGCAGGTCCAACACCAACTAAATCATCCCAGCCAGGGGTTTGTCAAGCCTGACCTTAAAAACCTCTAAGGAAGGAGATTCCACCATGTGAATAAGTAAATCATTCCTGTGCTTCACCACCCTACTAATGAAAAAGTTTTTCCTAATATCCAACCTAAACCTCCCCCTCTGCAACTTGAGATCATTACTCCTTGTTCTGTCATCTTCTACCACTGAGAACAGTCTAGATCCATCCTCTTTGGAACCCCCTTTTAAGTAGTTGAAAGCAGCTATCAAATCCCCCCTCACTCTTCTCTTCTGCAGACTAAACAATCCCAGTTCCCTCAGCCTCTCCTCATAAGTCATGTGCTCCATCCCCCTAATCATTTTTGTTGCCCTCCGTTGGACTCTTTCCAATTTTTCCACATCCTTCTTGTACTGTGGGGCCCAAAACTGGACACAGTACTCCAGATGAGGGCTCACCAATGCCGAATAGAAGGGAATGATCACGTCCCTCAATCTGCTGGAAATGCCCCTACTTATACAGCCCAAAATGCCGTTAGCCTTCTTGGCAACAAGGTCACACTGTTTACTCATATCCAGCTTCTCAGCCACCATAACTTCCCTATTAGCGAGCAATACAGCGTTGTCAGTGATCTCAATTTTTTTCATAAATAAAGAATGAATGAATGGATTCTAAACAACAGGGACTTTATTCTCTTTGTCATCTGTGGTCAAAGTGGGCAGGGGGATTGGCTTACAGGGAAGTACATTCACCAAAGTGTGTTGTCAGGGTTCCCTCCCCACTCTGAACTCTAGGGTAGAGTCGTGTGGACCCGCATGAAAGACCCCCTAAGCTCCTTTCTACCAGCTTAGGTTAAAAAGTCCCCAAGGTACAAAATCTCCCCTGTACCCTGAGAAAAGGTAATTGCTGGATCACCAAGTGATTTAAACAAGAACCAGGGAAAAGTACCACTTGGAGTACCCCTTCCCCCCCACAAGATATCCCCTCAAGCCTGTACACCCCCTTTACTGGGGAGGCTTGAGAATACTCTCTTAACCAATTGGTTACAAAGTGATCAAAGATCCAACCCCTGGGTCTTAGCACAATTGAAAAACAGTCAGGTTCTTCAAAGAAGGATTTTGTTAAAAAAGAAAGGAGAAAATCATCTCTGTAAAATCAGGATGGTAAATATCTTTACAGGGTACTCAATTTCAAAACTTAGAGGATCCTCCCTCCAGACAAAACCTTAAAGTTACAGAAAAACAGGAATAACACCTCCCTCTAACACAGGGAAAGTTCACGCATCAGAAAACAGGAATAAACTTCAATTTTAACACAGGGAAACCTTCACAAGCAGAACAAAAGAAAATCTAGTACGCAATGTCTACCTTACCTGTAATATTGGAGATTTGGTTGAGGATGGGATGGAGATGAATTTCTGGCTGGTCCCTCTCTTAAGTCCCAAGAGAGAACCCAGACCCAGAAAAAGAGCACACACAAAACCTTTCCCCCACCCCCAAGATTTGAATGTAGCGTGTCCCCTTATTGGTCAGATACCAGCCAGGGTACCTGAGCTTCTTAACCCTTTACAGGTAAGGAGGAGTCTTAACCCCTCAGCTGTATGTTTATGACAGGGGTGCTTTGCATCAAGGACAAACACACACACAAGTGTCACACTAGCGACAAAGAGTTTTGTGGCACCTTATAGACTAACAGACGTATAGGAGCATCTGAAGAAGTGGGTATTCACCCACGAAAGCTTATGCTCCTATACGTCCGTTAGTCTATAAGGTGCCACAGAACTCTTTGTTGCTTCTACAGATCCAGACTAACACTGCTACCCCTCTGATAAGTGTCACACTGTAGCCTGGCCAGTCAATAAATTGTTTTTTTAAAGCCTCTCTGATGCGCAGCACGCCTAGCTGTGCTCTTCTAATTTCCCTGGTGTCTAGCTGTACAAGATTGGCCACCAGGCAATTTGCCTCAACCTCCCACCCCGCCATAAACGTCTCCCCCTTACACTCACAGATACTATGGAGCACACAGCAAGCAGCAATAACAATGGGAATATTGGTTGTACTGAGGTCTAACCTACTCAGCAAACAGCGCCAGCGTGCTTTTAAACGTCCAAAGACACATTCTACCACCATTCTGCACTTGCTCAGCCTATGGTTGAACTGCTCCTTACTGCTCTCCAGGCTGCCTGTATACGGCTTCATGAACCTTGGAAGCAAGGGGTAGGCTGGGTCTCCAAGGATCACTATTGGCATTTCAACATCCCCAACGGTAATTTTCTGGTCTGGGAAGAAAGTTCCTTCTTGCAGCTTTTTGAACAGCCTGGAGTTCCAAAAGGTGCGAGTATCATGCATCTTTCCCGATCCTCCCACATCGATGTCGGTGAATCGGCCCTTGTAATTCACCACTGCTTTCAACAACATTGAGAAGTTCCCCTTCTGGTGTATGTACTGTTTGGAAAGGAGGTACGGTGCTAAGATAGGGATGTGTGTTCTCTCTATCACCCCACCACAGTTAAGGAATCCCATTGCAGCAAATCCATCCACTATGACCTGCACATTTCCCGGAGTCACTACCTTTCTTAGCAGAATGTTATTGATTGCCTTGGCTACTTGGATCACAGCAGCCCCCACGGTTGATTTGCCTACTCCGAATTGTTTCCCGACTGACCGGTAGCAGTCAGGCGTTGCAAGCTTCCACAGGGCGATCTCCACTCGCTTCTCAACTGTCAGGGAAGGTCTCATCTTGGTATTCCTGCTTCAGGGTGGGGTAAAGCAACTCACAAAGTTCCAGGAAAGTGGCCTTATGTATGCGAATGTTTTGCAGCTACTGGAAATCATCCCATACCTGCAACGCTATGCGGGCTCCACCAGTCTATGCCTGTTTGCCGGGCCCAGAATCGGCGTTCCACTGTATTAACATGCCCCAATGCCACCATGATATTCCAATTGCCACATCCTGTGCTTTCAGGAACATCGGTGTCCATGTCCTCCTCACAATTGTCCTCGTGCTGGCGGCTCCTAGCCAGGCTCTGCACATACTCCAGTATAATGCACGAGGTGATTGCGATGCTCACAAAAGCAGTGCGCACCTGAGCGGGGGGAAGCTTCACGCATCCAGGGGTGGGTGGTGGTTGAGACAAGCTCCTGCCCCGCAACTGAAGGCAGCGGCTCCTCAGCGTGGGGAGGAGAGTCTGTTGCCTGTCTTGGAGGAAAATGCCCACGTTCCAGCTAACCCAGAGACAAATGCAATGCTAGAGAGCACAGGAAGATGTGTCCCAGAGGGGAGCCCAGAGAAGGGGGATGGACTCGTAGAAACCACTGAGGAGTTGGAGGAGAGTTACTTTGACACTGCAGCAGGAGACAACACCACCTCAGGAAGGGAGGCAGGCGGAGCGCCTGACACAACTGCCCAGGCTGTTAGCTCTGAGCCCTTCACAGCTGAGCAGGGGAATAAATCCCACCCTAGAGAGCACAGGGGTTTGTATCTTGATGGAGAAGAAAAGGAAACTGGGGGATAGGAATTCAGACGCCCCCTGACTTACGCAATCGTTCCATTCCGGAAAGCTTTGCGTAACTCGAATTTTGCATAAGTCGGAAACGTATACCCGTACGTTATGCAAAATTTTCCGCAATTCTAAAATCCTATTTCTGGCTTGTGGAACTTTTTCCGTAAGTGTGAATTTGCATAAGTCGGATCTTGCATAACCCGGGGAGCGTCTGCAGTGGGAGAAGAGGAATGTCTCCTCACCTGTCACTTGAGAGAGGAGACCCAGGACAGAATGGCTGGCTCAGCATCTGTGCACCCAGCCTTGTGGCTCAGGCTTTGAGAGGAAACTTTGGAATGAACTCCCGGAGTGGAACAGTCACACAAATGACCTCTCAGGGATGGAGAGAGCGGTGATGGGGAGTACCCTAATCCAGGACCTGATTTTTCAGGACTTTCTTCCTGATGGGTTTTTGGAAATGAACTCTGTCTCTTTAAGACAGGACATGGCTCCTACTGAAGAAATGGTTTGTTAGAGGGCTTTTTCTTCACCCTCTCACTTCCCTGGTCCTTCTAACATGAACAGAAAGCAACAATAGCCGAAGTCCGAAGGTGCAAACAATTCTTTGTTTTTTGAGGTGAACTTCCAGCAAGCTTAAATCCAAGTTCCTTTTCCTTTATTTTTGAATCCCAACTTACTTCCTGTTTGCCCCTAATTTATATAGTAATATTCTCATCTATACATTAACCAGTCATTTTACTGAAATTTACCTAAAAAATCCTAATATATTGTAACATAATTATCTAACCTAGTATATCATACTTCCCTAATTAACCTTCACCTAGCAACATTAATTATACAGCAGACAGAAACAATGATAGAACCAGACAGAGACCATGTAAATAAACAATAGCAAAGTGGGAACTATAATGATAATACAATACAGAAGTGAGGATTTCACAACCACATCTCTAACGACATGAGGGTTTCCCAACTATGTCTTTTGGTAAGTGAGTTTTTACCAAACAGAAAACTATCAAACTAAATTTCCTTTTACATCTTCTAGGCTCTTCCCTTTCTCTGGAGGTGATAGAGTGGATCACCTTTCTAACAGCCCCAGATTGCCTTATTTTCATATGACTGGTTTGAAATGTGTTAGGATGGAACCATTCACTTTCCATCTTATGGCTGCTCCCACTGCTTAGCCAAGGGCCTTAGATTAAGAACAGGGCCTCAGTCCTGGTCTACACTAGGAGTTTATGTCGAATTTAGCAGCGTTAAATCGAATTAACCCTGCACCCGTCCACACAATGAAGCTATTTATTTTGACATAAGGGGCTCTTTAAATCGATTTCTGTACTCCTCCCCGACGAGGGGAGTAGCACTAAAATCGACATGGCCATGTTGAATTAGGGTTAGAGTGATTGGAATTCGATGCTAATAGCTCCGGGAGCTATCCCACAGTGCACCACTCTCTGGACAGCAGTCCGAGCTCGGATGCTCTGCCCAGCCACACAGGAAAAGACCCGGGAACATTTGAATTCCTTTTCCTGTTTGGCCAGTTTGAATTTCATTTCCTGTTTGGACATCGTGGCGAGCTCAGCAGCACTGGTAACGATGCAGAGCTCTCCAGCAGAGGTGACCATGCAATCCCAGAATCGAAAGAGGGCTCCAGCATGGACTGATCGGGAAGTGTTGGATCTGATCGCTGTATGGGGAGATGAGTCCGTGCTTTCAGAGCTGGGATCTAAAAAACGGAACGGGAAGATCTACGAGGAGATCTCCAAGGCCATGACGGAGAGAGGATACAGCCGGGATGCAACGCAGTGCCACGTGAAAATCAAGGAGCTGAGACAAGCGTACCAGAAGACCAAAGAGTCCAACGGGCGCTCCGGGTCTCATCCCCAGACATGCCATTTCTACGCTGCACTGCATGCTATCCTAGGTGAGGCCGCCACCACTACCCCACCCCTGTCTGTGGTCTCCGACAATGGGGTATTCTCAACGGTCGCTTCCACGGAGGTTTTCGTGGACGGAGAAGATGATGAAGGAGATGAGGAGGACGAGACAGTCGACAGCGCTTTGAACGCTGATTTCTCCAGCAGCCAGGATCTCTTCATTACCCTGACGGAGATCCCCTACCAATCCTCCCAAGGCGGTAACCCGGACCGTGAATCAGGTTTTGAAGCGTCCTTTCCTTCCCTCCACCCGCACCCCACCCTAGCCTCCGTCCCAGTTCCCTCCCTTTACTGAAAAATCCTTAATAAAAAATACAGTTTTGTTGAACAATGTTGCCTTTATTTTCTTTTTAAAGGAAGGTGTGTTTGGAGTGGGGGAAGGGGGTTGGTAATTGGATAGGTTAGGCAATATTAACAGGGGAAAGAAATGGGGGCAGGTTCACCTCATGTTTAAACAAACGTAAAAGTCACTGGTTACCCTGGTCAGTCTGGAAGCTAGTTTTCAAAGCTTCCCGGATGCGCAGCGCGTCCCGTTGGGCTCTTCTAATTGCCCGGGTGTCTGGCTGTGCGTAATCAGCGGCCAGGCGATTTGCCTCAACCTCCCACCCCGCCATAAACGTCTCCCCCTTGCTCTCACAGAGATTGTGGAGCACACAGCAAACTGCAATGACAATGGGGATATTGGTTTCGCTGAGATCTGAGCGAGTCAGTAAGCTTTTCCAGCGCCCCTTCAAACGTCCGAAAGCACACTCCACCACCATTCTGCACTTGCTCAGCCTGTAGTTGAAGAGCTCCTTATCACTGTCCAGGGCGCCTGTGTACGGCTTCACGAGCCAGGGCATTAGCGGGTAGGCTGGGTCCCCAAGGATCACTATAGGCATCTCCACATCCCCAACAGTTATTTTCTGGTCCGGGAAGTAAATACCTTCCTGCAGCCGTCTAAACAGAGCAGAGTTCCTGAAAACGCGAGCGTCATTAACCTTGCCCGGCCGTCCGACGTTGATGTTGGTAAAACATCCCTTATGGTCCACCAGTGCTTGCAGCACCATTGAAAAGTAGCCCTTTCGGTTAATGTACTGGCTGGCGTGGTGGTCTGGTCCCAAGATAGGGATGTGCATTCCGTCTATAGCCCCACCACAGTTAGGGAATCCCATTGCAGCGAAGCCATCTACTATCACCTGCACGTTTCCCAGGGTCACTACCTTTGACAGCAGCAGCTCAACGATTGTGTTGGCTACTTGCATCACAGCAACCCCCACGGTAGATTTGCCCACTCCAAACCGATTCGCGACTGACCGGTAGCTGTCAGGCGTTGCAAGCTTCCAGAGGGCTATGGCCACTCGCTTCTGGACTGTCAGGGCTGCTCTCATCCTGGTGTCCTGGCGCTTCAGGGCAGGGGACAGCAACTCACAAAGTTCAAGGAAAGCGCTCTTAAGCATTCGAAAGTTTCGCAGCCACTGGGATTCATCCCAGACCTGCAGCACTATGCGGTCCCACCAGTGTGTGCTTGTTTCCCAGGCCCAGAATCGGCGTTCCACTGCATCAACATGACCTAGTGCCAACATGATGTCCACGTTGCGGGGTTCTGTGCTTTGAGAGAGGTCTGTGTCCCTGTCATTGTCACTGTCCTTACCGCGCTGCTGAAGCCTCCTCACCCGATTTCTCAACATCTGCCTCTGAATAAGGTGGACGATAAGGTGCAAGGTGTTGACAACGGCCATAACTCCTTCGATGATCGCAACTGGCTCCATGCTCACAGTTTTATGGAGTCCGCACTGTCAATCAAGGGAAAAGGACGCGAAATGATTGCCTGCCGCCGCTTTCATGGAGGGAGGGGGGTAGTGAGGGTTGAATGACGACAGTTACCCAAAACCACCCGCGACACATTTTTGCGCCATCAGGCATTGGGAGCTCGATCCAGAATTCCACTGGGTAGCGGGGACTGCGGGAACTGTGGGATAGCTACCCACAGTGCACCGCTTGGAATATCGACGCTTCCCCCGTTACTGTGGACTCACAAAGTCGAATTACTGCGCTTAGTGTGGACACACACGTTCGACTTTGTAATATCGGTTTCAAAAAATCGGTTTAAGTTAAATCGAACTACTATCGTAGTGTAGAAATACCCTCAGACTGTCACAGTGATAGAAGGCCCGTACACAGATTATTTCTTTTATATCTCTATAACTAGGTAAATAATAAACATATACATACATTCTTAAAGTAGAGGCCTTTAAAGACAGGCCTGAATATCTATATCCTAACACTCCACCCCCATATTTTTTTCTTTTGGGGTCCTCTTGCCCAGGAATCCCTGGAAAAGCATAAGTCATTGGGGAACGTGTCATTATCCCATGGGATTCTTCTGTCCTAAGTGCAGGACTCTGCATTTTTCCTTGATGAACCTCATCGGATTCCCTTTGGCCCAATCCTCTAATTTGTTTAGGTCCCTCTGTATCCTATCCCTAATAAGACTGAGGGGGGACATGAACAATTTCTCCAGGCACATGAGGCTGTCACTAAGGGATCAAAAATCAATTATTCTCTTCAGTAACTGTCATCATACTGTGCAGAACCATTCATTGAAGGGTCTTCAAAACACCTCGCAAAGGAAAGTGACTATGATCATATCCTCATTATACAGGTAGGTAAATTGAGTCAAAGGGTGATGTGACTTGGTGACGGTCACACAGAGAATAACAAACTGACCCTATGAGTTCTGATTTTCCTGCCTTAACCACGGACTCTCTGTCAGTACCTGAAGGCTTGAGAAGAGGAAAATGGATTCACAGTCTCTCAGGGCCTGCTCATTGGGGGTGCATGACAGACAACCCCAAACTGTGGGAACAGTTCTAGTGTAATAGTTACTATGATACCATGGGAGGTAAATGCAAATAAGGTGGTCCCCTTGAACCCTATGGGAGTAACTAGGGAAGGGGGAGCGCTTTGGGAGCCACTAGGAAAAGGTAGGGGAGCAGGATCAATGGCTTATTGTAAAGGGAGGGGGGCATTTAGGGGTAACGTATATGGGGTATGGGGTATTCTGTTGGGAATGTGTGAAGTCCTGCAATATAACACTAGGAGGAAAAATCCAGTATATGACCCAATTGTGAACTTCTATACACTGCCACCTGGACTATGGTGCAGCAATAGATCAGTGGACTTAATCTTTGTAAACAATTGAACCAGCACCTACTACCCCATGACGTACCAAGTACTTGACATGGTTTGGAGAATGCCACATTTCACTGTGGATATTCAATGGACACACAATATGCACAAGAGTACGCCAAGGTTACAAGAGCAACTTGCTGCAAGCGCCAACAGTTGGACACACTTACAATGCACACCACAGGATGGTGCTGACAAATTTTTAACTCTATGAAAGGAGGAGAAGCCGTGTTTTTGGTGGTGGCCACCATACTGCAGTGGTCAGGACTCTTGGTGTTGCTCTGGATTATCATAGCAGCTGGTGTACAGATAACTGTATTTGTGTATACATTGCATATGGAGATTATCAAGGGAGACACAACCCCCTAAAGAACAGCCACTAATTGTAACCTATAAGTAATGTTGTAAGTCCTCTCCCCCGGTGTACAGTACTACACAACCTGGACCCAACCCTCTCGGGCCCGCTATAATGTGAAGTCTGGAACAGTAATTGGAATAGGCGTGGTATGCCCGTATGAGAGAAGGTGTAGGGCATTGTACTATACAAGGGGAAGTGGGACAGATGGAGGATCGACATCTTCCACCTAGAAGCCTGGCCCTCTCAGGAAGTGTGTCGCCATATGTCCTCTGCTTTCCAGGGATATCTGGGCAGGAGCATCCCAAAAGAAGAAAATATGGGGGCGGAGTGTTAGAATATAGATTATCAGGCCTGTCTTTAAAGGCCTGTACTTTCAAAATGTAGTTATATGTTTATCATTTAGCTAGTAATAGAGATATAAAAGAAAGAATCTGTGTACGGGCCTTCTCTCACTGTGACAGTCTGAAGCCCTGTTCTTAATCTAAGGCCCTTGGCAAGGCAATCTGGGACTGTTAGAAAGGTGATCCAATCTATCACCTCCAGAGAAAAGGTAGAGCCTAGAACATGTAAAAGGAAATTTAGTTTGATAGTTTTCTGTTTGGTAAAAACTCACTTATCAAAAGACATAGTTGGGAAACCTTCATGTCGTTATAGATGTAGTTGTGAAATCCTCACTTCTGTATTGTTTTGTCCCACTTTGCTATTGTTTATTTACATGGTTTCTGTCTGGTTCTATCATTGGTTCTGTCTGCTGTGTAAGTAATGTTGCTAGGTGAAGGTTAATTAGGGTAGTAGGATATAATAGGTTAGAGAATTATGTTACAATATGTTAGGGTCGATTAGGTAAATTTCAGTAAAATGACTGGTTAAGGTATAGCTGAGAATATTGCTATATAAATTAGGGGCAAACAGGAAGTAAGTTGGGATTCGAAAATAAAGAAAAAGCAACTTGGATTTAAGCTTGCTGGAAGTTCACCTCAAAAAACAAAGAATTGTTTGCACCTTCGGACTTCGGCTATTGTTGCTTTCTGTTCATCTTAGAAGGGCCAGGGAAGTGAGAGGGTGAAGGAATAAGCCCTCTAACAAACCATTTCTTCAGTAGGAGCCACGTCCTGTCTTAGAAAGACAGTGTTCATTTCCAAAAACCCATCAAGAAGAAAGTCCTGAAAAATCAGGTCCTGGATTAGGGTATCTGCACTTCAGCCAAAGGCACACGCCTTTTGTAAACTCCTACTAATAAAAGCTCTCCCATCTCTCCTAGCAGTGTGTCACCTTCTTGCCCTATGCTCCTCTTAACCAGAGAAGTGTCTCCTCCTTTATCATCCCACCAAAGGTGTTCCTTGCCATTAGTGCTGAGAGTTTTTAACTGTTTCATGCCTACTTGTGCAGAGGTTAGTTTTACAAACCCAGTATGATCAGTGACATGTAAGTGAGAGGCTTTAGGTCATTAGGTCGCTTTTATAGAAGTGGATCTTTAGTAACCGATTTTATACAGTCGATCATACATGTCCCCACTAAACTCATTATGTCGTGGGAGTGCATCCTCAATACTGTGGCTAGCAATGACTCACAGAGTGGTGCACTGTGGGTAAAACATTGCACTGTGGGCAAAAACATTGTTGCGGCAGTTTTGGGGTACAGTTCTTCAGTCTCCTCTCCCTCCCTCCCTGAAAGCAATGGCAAACAATCATTTCCCACACCCTTTTTCCCTGGGTTATCCATGCAGATGCCATAGCATGGCAAGCATTGAGCCCGCTCAGCTGCGCACTGCTTTTGTGAGCATCGTAAACACCTCACGCATTATCCTGCAGTATGTGCAGAGCCTGGCTAGGAGCCGCCAGCACGAGGACGATTGTGAGGAGGACATGGACACAGATGTTCCTGAAAGCACGGGATGTGGCAATTGGAATATCATGGTGGCATTGGGGCATGTTGATACAGTGGAACGCCGATTCTGGCCCGGCAAACAGGCATAGACTGGTGGGACCACATAGTTGTGCAGGTGTGGGATGATTCCCAGTAGCTGCAAAACATTTGCATGCATAAGGCCACTTTCCTGGAACTTTGTGAGTTGCTTTCTCCCACCCTGAAGTGCAGGAATACCAAGATGAGACCTGCCCTTACAGTTGAGAAGCGAGTAGAGATCGCCCTGTGGAAGCTTGCAACGCCTGATTGCTACAGGTCAGTCGGGAAACAATTCGGAGTGGGCAAATCAACCGTGGGGGCTGCTGTGATCCAAGTAGCCAAGGCAATCAATAACCTTCTCCTAAGAATGGTAGTGACTCTGGGAAATGTGCAGGTCATAGTGGATGGCTTTGCTGCAGTGGGGTTCCCTAACTGTGGTGAGGCCATAGACAGAACACACATCCCTATCTTAGCACCATACCACCTTGCCAAACAGTACATGCACCCGAAGGGGTACTTCTCAATGGTGTTGCAAGCACTGGTGGATCACAAGGGAGGGTTGGGAAAGATGCATGATACTCGCACGACTGTACACTAGAGTTCAGAGTGGGAAGGGAACCCTGACAACACTCTTTGGTAAATGTACTTCTCTGTAAGGCAATCCCCCTGCCCACTTCAACCACAGATAACAAACAAAATAAAGTCCCTGTTGTTTAGAATCCATTCATTCATTCTTTATTTATGAAAAAAATTGAGATCACTGACAATGCTGTATTACTCACTAATAGGGAAGTTACGGTGGCTGAGAAGCTGGATATGAGTCAACAGTGTGACCTTGTTGCCAAAAAGGCTAATGGCATTTTGGGTTGTATAAATAGGGTGTCACGGAGTATAGGGGAGTCCGGCCCTGCACCCCTCTTCCCCGGATTCACTGGGAGTCTCAGCCAGCCAGTAGAACAGAAGGTTTATTAGAGATGCCAGGAACACAATCCAACCAGAGCTTGTCAGTACATCCAGGACCCCTCAGTCGGGTCCTTCCGGGGGGCAGGGAGCTTAGACCCCAGCCTGGGGCTCCCTGCATTTCATCCCACAGCTCCAAACGGGGCAGGGAGGCCAGACCCTGTCTGCCCCCCTCCCCTCCTCTTCCCAAGCCAGCTCCAAACTGAAACTCTCCAGCCCCTCCTCCCCCTTTGTCTGCTTCCCGGGCCAGGAGGTCACCTGATCCCTTTGTTCCAACACCTTCAGCTCATACCTTTGCCGGGGAGGAGCCGGGCCATCTGTTGCCAGGAGACAGAGCCATTCTCTGTGTCCAGGCCTTTGCCTTCTAGGGCTTTGTAACAATCATGCACCGTTGTCCCACCACCTAGATACTCAAGCACCGCATAGGGGAAACCGAGGCACCCACACAGTACTCAGGGAAACCTTAACAACAGTCCTAGTTCGTCACATGGGGGCATTGCCAGCAGATCGAGAGAGGTGATCATTCCATTCTATTCGGCATTGGTGAGCCCTCATCTGGGGGCTGTCAAGCTGCCTTAAAGTTCACTTAACGTATCTTAAAATCAATTATAATAAACAAAACTGAGAATAAAGATACAGGGAGACCAAGTTTAACTTAGTTCCCTTTAGAACTTAAAGTTTTAAAAGAAAAATAAGTAGGGACTATAAGTAAGTAACAGCCATCGTAGATAACATCGATATTCAGCTGCACACGAAGGGTGAGTGCTCCCTAACGAGGGGGCCTTACGTCTTTTATAGGCCGCCAGTGTCGGAAATCCTCCCTCTTATGCCCAAATATCATTACTCCCCCACAGAAATATTAGGGTTCACTTAGCTCATTGGCTAAGATGTCTGTGCCTTTAGATGACAACTCTTTACGCATTTGTGGTGTATGTGTGAAATCTGTGGGTAAGAAATTGAAAAAATCCCCTCTGCCATTTTTATGTCTATGGGTCTAGGAAAAAGGTCACAGACATAGGCGTAGGTGTTCTATCTTTTTGGGTAACAAGGGTCAACGCTACTTTCTGGGTGAAAGGTCTTAGAATAGATCTGCTCACTTTGCTTAGCTTTAACATACAGATTTTTGGTCTGAAGGCATCTTGCATCACAGCAACTATAAACATATACATCAAATACTTCAACTTATAAGAAAAGATATATCTATGCAAGCAAGTAAATTAATCCTTAGGGCTTTACAGGCCCTGTGCAGATCTAGGCATTAGCCCTAGTTTTCTTCCTAATCAACTATAATTTTAAAATATGAATAAGTGCACAGAGCAGCCAATTCCTCTCTGACTCAGCACAGAGCCCGAGAGTTCTCATCTCCCTTAGGGAAGGTTCATTAATTACCGTTTACTCCTGATAAAGATAAAAAGCAGAGAAGCACAGACATGGAAACAGACATTGGCTGGAGTGTTTCCAGTCTGCAGCCTGTTTACATCCAGATGTGACTTCTCCCCTAGAGGCCAAGTGAAGCCCACTGGGATTGCAAGGAGCTGTACTATAAACAGTTCATACCACAGCGTCGGCTCTCGGCATGGGATGCTGCTGCAGGTGATGGTTCGAGAGAGGTGTGGGACACGGCTACCTGAGGGGGATTCCCATGGAAGACACTTTTGTCTCAGACTTCACAGGTACCATCCCTTACTGAGGAGCTCCCCTGCTCGACAAACCTAGTGCAACATTGCTTGAGCAGATAGAGGGTAAGTCTATTGTCCTTTTCTCACTGCAGAGACATTAATATCTCAGGACCTTTGCCACAGGGGACATGTTTCCTCCATTTTTATGGGTCAAAATGTCATTCTTTTTTGTGACCCCCACTTGCCCCGGCCGATTGTCCCCAGCCCCGAGGTGGCTGCATTTCAGTGGCACAGGGTATCCATCAGGATGACAGGTGTTAGTAGATGTACAATATAATTCCAAATTCTTAGGCTGTGGCCCATACATTGCTCAGTCCCTGCTAAGGCAAAACTCCCCTTGGAGTAAGAACTGAGTAAAGACCTCAGAAGCCAGGTTTGTGTTAATGCAGAGAGACTGTCACTTCCTCCTCTGGCATTTCAAGGCTCTCTCTGTTAACATAAGAACATAAGAACGGACATACTGGGTCAGACCAAAGGTCCATCTAGTCCAGTATCCCGTCTTCCGACAGTGGCCAGTGCCAGGTGCCCCGGAGGGAACGAACAGAACAGGGAATCATCAAGTGATCCATCCCCTGTCACCCATTCCCAACTTCTGGCAAAGAGAGGCTATGGACACCATCCCTGCCCACCCTGGCTAATAGCCATTGATGTATCTACCCTCCATTAATTAATCTATTTTTTTTAACCCTGTAATAGTCTTGGCCTTGACCATGTCCTCTGGCAAGGACTTCGACAGGTCAACTGTGTGTTGTGTGAAGAAATACTTCCTTTAATTTGTTTTAAACTTGCTGCCTGTTAATTTCTTTTGGTGACCCCTAGTTCTTTTGTTATGAAATGTAGTAAACTACACTTCTTTATCTACTTTCTTTACACCACTCATGATTTTATAGACCTCAATCATATCTCCCTTTAGTCGTCTCTTTTCCAAGCTGAAAAGTCCCAGTCTTATTAATCTCTCCTCATACGGATGTCGTTCCATACCCCTAATAATTTTTCTTGCAATTCTCTGAACCTTTTCCAATTCCAATATATCTTGAGATGGGGGAACCACATCTGCATACAGTATTCAAGATGTGGGCATACCATGGATTTATATAGAGGCAACATGATATTTTCTGTCCTAATATCTCCCTTTCTCAATTATTCACAGCTTTCTGTTCAGTTGTTTGACTGCTGCTGCACATTGAGTGGATATTTTCAGAGAACTATGCACAATGACTTCAAGATCTCTTTCATAGAATCATAAAATCACAGAATCTCAGGGTTGGAAGGGACCTCAGGAGGTCATCTAGTCCAACCCCCTGCTCAAAGCAGGTCCAACCCCAACTAAATCATCCCAGCCAGGGCTTTGTCAAGCCTGACCTTAAAAACCTCTAAGGAAGGAGATTCCACCACCTCCCTAGGTAACCCATTCCAGTGCTTTCCTAAGTGGTAACAGCTAATTTAGACCCCATCATTTTATAATGGATAGTTGGGATTATGCTTTCCAATGTGCATTGCGTTGCATTTTTCAACATTAAATTTCATCTGCCATTTGGTTACTCAATCACCCGGTTTTGAGACAATGGCTCCAAGCCCCTCCCACAGACCCTCTCTCCTCCCAGCAGAAACCATCATCCTGGCTCCAAGCCTCCCCCCCCTGCTCCAAGTCCCCGGACCCCACTCCACTTCCAGCAGAACCCAGGCATCCGGGTATGCTCTAATGAGGTGAGGGGAGGCTGCTACATGACTTTAATCTGCTGACAACCATACAGGTTGAAGGGCTCCTCATGTAACAGTTATAAGAATTTTTCAACATGGGAAACACATCTTCTCTCCTATCTTCTTTCTTGTAGTCAGCTGAAATGTTCAGCCTCGAACTTTGAAGAAACAATTCAGCCAGAAGCAGACACCCAGTGTGGGAAATTTCAGTCCAAACTCTTAAAGTTTGTCAAACTTGTAAGCAAATGAAAATGAGGTCTTCTAATGGAAGGTGTCAGGCAGCCTCAACTAAAGGTGATGCCACAAGCAACACCTACGATAGCCAATCCATTGGTGAATCCCATGCAGCTCTTGGCTCCACAGTCCATGCATGCATCTGAAGAAGCTTATGCTCCACGAAAGCTTATGCTCCACGAAAGCTTATGCTCCAATACGTCTGTTAGTCTATAAGGTGCCACAGGACCCTTTGTCGCTTCTACAGATCCAGACTAACACGGCTACCCCTCTGATACCAGTCTGGAGCTGTAGACATGGGGAGTAGGAGAATCTACCACTTCCCGTCATAGTTTGTCCCAATTTTTTAATCACCCTCAGTGCTAAAGATTTGTCAGCCATTTCCAACTGGAATTTGTCTGGCTTCAGCTTTTGGCCATTGGGCCTTGCTCTGCCTTTCTCCATTACTTCATTACCTTGTCAAAACTTTTTTTTTCAACATTACCTTTCTCCGCTAGATTACAGATCCTGTTATTACTATTTAAGATAAATAGATGAATCTCCTTAAGTCCCTCACTCTCCAGCATTTGCTGCCAATTCCAATCGTTTATGTGGCTCTTCCCTGCACCTTCTCCAATTTTTCAACATCCTTTAATAAATGTGAAAACCAGGTCTGGACATTATCAGTTTTCACGAATGCCACTTGCAGAGGTAAAATCCTTCCAGTGTTCTAACTCACCAACCTCCTGTTAATGTATCTGTGATAAATGAAAGTCGGGGGGGGGGGGGGGGTTGGCTTCCTTTTTGGACACCCAGCTAGCCAGTTAGCTATAAAGTCCCTCCTTGTGTCTTTTAGCCATAATGTCCCTTTTATAGGCATGGGGGGGACTTCCCTTTGTTTGTGTATTTTCTCTCTCCTTGAAAGAGAGGAACAGAGGGCAGTGGGAATACTGTGTAAGGCTTGAACCACGTATAAAAATTTATCTTCCATGCCTAGAAGAAATTATTTGACAGGGCATGTTTAAATAGACCCTTTTAGGGTTTGTTTGTTTGTTTGTTTTAAAAACATTTTTGGCTTGAAGATCTCCTCTCTGCTAACCCCAGATTCTTTTGTTTGCTTGTAACCTTTAAACTGAACCGCCAAGAAAGCTAGTTTGGGGGCTTAATTTTTTTTTTATTGTTTCTTTTAAAATCTAGCAAAAGCTAGTTCCAGGATTGGATTTTCGGTGTCCTAAGCGGTTTGTGCATGTTGTTGATTAGCTGGTAGCACAGCTCATTTCCTTTGTTTTCTTTCTCAGCTCTTCCCCAGAGGCGGGTGAAAGGTCTTGAGGGTACCCCACAGGGACGAATTCCCAAGAGTTCCTTCTTGGGTCCAAACGTTTTTTATTTTTTGCATTAAGGTGGTGGCAGCGTTTACCAAGCCACAGTCAGAGAAAAGATGTAACCTTAGGAGTTTGACAAGACCAGTTTTCCATCCATCATGTTGCTGACTGGCATTAATTATATTCCAAACTTTTTTTGAATTAATTGAATATCAGATTTTCCATTACTTCATTACCTTGTCAAAACTTTTTTTCCACATTACCTTTATTTTTAATAATTTACATTTAACAGAAAACTATCCTGCATTAGTATTTCTTTCTTTCTTTCTTTCTTTCTTTCTTTCTTTCTTTCTTTCTTTCTTTCTTTCTTTCTTATGCCTCTGCTGCCTTATCGCAGATTTCTGGTTCACAATGAGATGTGTGATTGATTTGTAAGTTCATGACTTTGGTGTTCGACTGTTGATGCTAATGGACTGGAAAGTATTTCAGCTCATAATGTGAGATTCTTTCCAAATGAAGAACAAAACCATTTCATGAACACATCCACATTTTCTCCAACATAAACAAGTTTCCTTTCTCCCTGTTGGAATCACCCTAAACATTTTCAAGGATTTCTTTCACTCATAATATACTTTATAACCTCCTTTTTCTGGTCCTAAGATCCACCAATCATCGATATTTCCATGATAGTTTTAATGCCCCTCTTTAATTTTTTTAAACTTCCAATTTGTATTATTCCTTATCTATTTCCCCTTTTTTTTATATTACTCTCCCCGCCCAATATATGCCTTCTAACTATAAACTCTTCTTAAAGAACTGCCAATTTTCATTCACATTTTTCTGTCTAAATTTTTCCTCCCAATCAATTCTGCTGATAATTTACCTCAGCTTTCTGGAATTAGCCCTTTTGAAGCATAAAGTGTCCATAGGTGTTACCAGTAGGGAACTTTCCCTCTTTGTCCATTTCAGTGTAATAATTTCAATTCTTTATTTTCCTCTCCTATATCATATCTTCTTCTTTGGCTCTTCTCTAAACTAAACAGTTCTCAACTTTTCAGTCTGTCCACAAGGGACAGGCTACCCCATTCTGAGACCTGTCTCAGAAACCCCTTTTACATCAGCTGTATCCTTTATGAATGCTGAGTCATCAAAACAGAGCATGTGTCCAGAGCAGGATATTCTCCACCCCATTCCTATGGATCCCAAGATTGTCTCTGTTTTGGCCACTGTTTCAAATGAGCAGGTGTTTCCATGGATCTGCTGTAAATGACACTGTGGTCTTTTCCCTGAGGTCTATTCTAGTTGGGATGTTTCCCCCAACACATGCCTTGGAAAAGGTTTGCTTTTTGTCTACACCCAGATTTTGAGTCACCGGGTGAAAGTGGAACTCCCTACAGTATGCCCTTTCTAGCCTGGCTTTCACTGCATTAAGGAACAATAATAGATAACTAGTAGCCAAACTCAATTTTTCCTGCTGGAGCCTATTAATGTTTCCCACATCACACCTTATTGACACATAGAGCATCATAAAATATGGAACTGGCATTAGATGGGTCAATTGTTCATAATTCATATCTCTGAATAATGAAAACGTCATTTTTCAGTGTGTGAAGAGCAACCAATCTGCTTCCCCATTGAGAACAGTCTCCAGTAGTCCATGTAGTGTCTCTTATTCACATTGTCTCTCCATCCAGGCATTTGTACTGTGACCATCTCCCTTGACTGTGGGCACATACAGCAATTCAGTGAAACGTATGGTACATGCAGGAGACACCGTTCTGCCTCAGAGTTCGACACTTTCTACTCTACACTATGCCAGATTCCAACACAACTGACTTCACCCACCCCTCCACCTTCATTCTGATGGGCATTCCTGGCCTGGAGGCGGCCCATGTCTGGATCTCCATCCCCTTCTGCACCATGTACATCTTAGCCATCCTGGGTAACTTCACCATCCTGTTCATCGTGAAGAGGGAGCCAAGCCTCCATGGGCCCATGTACTATTTCCTCTGCATGCTGGCGGGCAGTGACCTGGTCCTGTCTATGTCCATCCTGCCAAAAATGCTGAGCATCTTCTGGTTCAATTCCAGAGAGATTGATTTCAGTGCATGCCTCACCCAGCTGTACTTCATTCACTGCTTCCAAGTGACGGAGTCTGGGATCTTCGTGGCCATGGCTTTGGATCGCTACGTGGCCATCTGCCATCCCCTGAGACATTCCACCATCCTGACAAACCCTATGGTGGGGAAGATTGGCCTGGCCGTGGTGCTGCGCAGCGGCATGGTCGTACTGCCCTTTCCCTTCCTTTTGAGGCAGTGGCCATATTGCAGGACTAGCATTCCCCAGGCGTTCTGCACCCACATGCCCGTGGCGAAGCTGGCCTGCGCCGACATCCACATCATTAATTTCTATGGTCTCTTTGTGCAAATCTGTGTGATGGGTCTGGATGGGATTTTTATTCTTGTGTCCTATACCCAGATCCTCAGGGCCATCTTCTGTCTCCCCACAAAGGACGCCCGTCTCAAGACTTTTGGGACCTGCAGCTCCCACCTCTGTGCCATAATAGTCTTTTACTTCCCAGGTCTCTTCTTCTCTCTCACTAATAGGTTTCAGCAGAATGTGCCCCTGCATTTCCCTGTTCTTATTGCCAATGTGTATCTCTTGATCTCTCCCATCCTAAACCCTCTCATATATGGGGTGAGGACAAAACAGATCCGGGGCAGGCTGCTCTGGCTCTTTACTCATAATGGTACCTTAAGTTTTCTCCTGATCCTCTGACTCTCTAACCGAGTCCGTGAAGAGCTGGCTGGTGATATGGTGCTGGGCCTCTTCCCTGAATCACTGACTGGGCAGTCACAGAGACAATAAACCCTTTCCTGATCTTACTATGCATTGTCAGCTGGAGAATCAGTCTGGGTACAACTCATTAATTCATAGGGTTTCCACCTTTCTAATTTCTTGTAACTGGACCCCTGAGGATCCTGCATCCTCTCTTACTATTCCCTCAATGGGCTGACTCCTGCCCCATCTTTTTCCGCAAGTGCCCATGCCCTACCTGTTCCCCCAGGTCCTGATCACTTCTCTGTTTGGAAGCTGAAGAGAGACAGAAAGAACATGAAAAACAGATGGCCTTAAAGCACTTGGAGTTGGAAGCGGCAGAGAGGAAACAGGCAAAACACTTGGTGATGGAAATGGAGGCGAAACGCTTGGATACGGAGTTAAAGCTGAAACGGTTAGAGCTTGAAAGGGCTACGGTGGATCTACCAGTTAACCCTAACAATCCTTCTCCAGGTATCGCTCCCTAGTCCCAAAAATTCCCCACCTACATGGTAGGGGGTGGTACAGAGGCCTTCTTAGAAAATATTGAAAGGGCCCTGCCTTGGGTTCAGCATCTCTACAGACGAGTATGTGGTGGAGCTGATGCCACAGCTCAGTGGACTCTTAGGAGAGATGGCAGCAGAAATGTCTAAGGAACATGGACAGTTATGAACTTTTTTTTAAAAAAGGCCAGAATTAGAATGGGGCTAACAGCCGCGCATGCCCGTTGGCAGTTCAGGGCCCTAAGGTGGAAACCTGACGTGGCATTTTCCCGACCCGCCTACCACAGTGTCCAAAATTGGGAATCTTGGATATCAGGAGCAAGCGTAAAATCTCTGGAAGTTCTGTCTTTCCTAATGCAAATGGAGCAGTTCTTAGAGGGTGTTCCTGAGGAAATAGAAAGGTGCATCCAAGAAGGGAAGCCCAAAATTGTACTTGAGGCAGGGGCAGGGCCGGCGCTATCACTAGGCGACCCTAGGCGGTCGCCTAGGGCACCAGGATTTGGGGGGAGGCTGCCTCCTGCCTCCTGCCTCCCCGCTCAGCCACTAAGTGCGGAGCTGGGAGGCAGCCGCTGCGAGCCCCCCCCCCCCTCCCGCCCCCCGGCTCCGCTCTCAGACACTGAGCGAGGAGCAGGGAAGTAGCCACGGCGAGCCACCCCCCTGCCTCCCAGCGGCGGGAGGCAGCCGTGTCGAGCAGCCCCCTGCCTCCCGGCTCCCGACTCAGTCGCTGAGAGGGGTGCCGGGAGGCAGCCACGGCGAGCCTCCCCCCTGCCTTCCACATCCCGCGGAGAGCGGGCGGGGGGGCTGAGCTCTAGTGAGTGGGTGGGCTGGCGGGGTGGGGGGGGCAGGATTAGTTAGGGGGGATGCGCAGGGCTGGTGCAAGGAAGTTTCCTAAACATCACCAGTAACTCACTACCTGAATTAACATAATCTAATGATCCATTAAGCAGTTTATAGACCGTTTACGTAGACTGGTAACCATAGACTAGAACAGTCATTTTCTTCTACAGTCTATAGTTCAAAGCTCTAGCCCGTCTCGCATGGAATGGCACTAATTACCATTGCAATACTTTTCTAACATGTCTTTAAAGGGTGAATCTGTGTTAATTAGTCCCCACATCGAGGTGTGTGTGTGTGGAGGGGGGGCAAACTGTATTAATGAACTTGCACAGTACCGATCTCTGTGCAGTGCAAGATCATATAATTCTGGGTTTCTCCTGCAGCAGGGGTGCCAGGCTGGGGAGCTGGGAAATTGTCTGGTGCTCCACTGTAAATGGAGGGGTGGCTCGGGTAAAGCATTCCGGTAACTCGCGTGGGTGTGTGGTGCCACCGGCTGTTGTGTTGGGTGATAACAGGCCCTAGCGAGGCCGGCTGTGTATCATCAGCAGAGCAGCATGAGAAATGCGGACCCAGCTGAAGTGTTATGGGGAGCAGCGGTTCCACTGTCTGCCAGACTTAACCCCGGGTGACAACCAGTCACAACCATTTCCATTTAGTAAAGGCCAATACCACACTCAGGATTTCCTTTCTTTCTAATGTACTTAAAACTCTTCTTATTTTCCTTAACCTGCTAGCCATGGATTTGTCTCTGGTGTCTTTTACGGCCCTTGTCCATTTTCGATACTTCATCACTTCTCATTTCTATCAATTGCTACCCTCTCCCCTGCTTTAGAGACACCGATGGACCATCTCCTCCTGTCAGTGGATGGAGGGCAGACATGCAGACTCAGCCTTCTGGATCTCTTTGCATTACTTGAGCCTGTTGTCAATGAGGTACTGCTGTCTCACTTAGGAGGCAGCAGGAGTCAAGAGGGATGCACTGAACTGGTCTGAATCCTTCTTGGCAGGATGTAGCCAAGTAGCAGTGATGGGAAACTGCACCTCCACCACTAGGCCCCTCCCTGGGGGAGATTCTCTCTCTGGCACTTTTCAACATCTCCATGCAGCCTGTGATAAATGAAGGGGTAGGGGTAGGTTCCTTTTATGGACACCGAGCCAGCCAGTTAGCTATAAAGTCCTTCTTGGTGGCTGTTCTCTCCTTGCTTTAGCTGTAAAAGGTCAACAAAGTTCCCCAGGTAAAGGAAATGGATTGGGCACCTGACCAAAAGCGGCAATGGGAGGGCTAGAACTTTTTAAAATGGGGGGAGAAAACTTCCCTTTGTTTGTGCGTGTCTCTCCAGGAAAGAGGGGAAGAGAGGGCGGCAGGAATGCTGTGGAAGGCTTGAACCAGGGACACAAATTCATCTTTCGTACCTAGAAGAAATAAATTAAAAGGAAATGTTTAGTAAGACGCAATCAGGTTTACTTCTGTTTATTTTTTAAGGGTTGTGGATCTCCTCTGTGCTTACCCCAGATGCTTTTGTTTGCTTGTAACCTTTAAGCTGAACTCCCAAGAAAGCTATTTTGGGTGCTTACTTTTTGTAATTGTTTCTTTTAAGATCGAACAAAAAGCCTAAATTCCAGATGTATTTTTTTCCTTTTTGTTTCTATTAAAATTTACCTTTTTTAAGACTAGGATTGGATTTGTGGTGTCCTAAGATGTTTGTGCATGTTGTTTGATTAGCTGATAGCCACAGCTAATTTCCTTTGTTTTCTTTCTCAGCTCTTCCCCGGAGGGGGTGTGTGTGAAAAGGCTTGGGGGTACCCCACAGGGAGGAATTCCCAAATGCTCCTTCCTGGGTTCAAGGGGTTTTTTTTGCACTTGGGTGGTGGCAGTGTTTACCAATCCAAGGTCAGAGAGAATCTGTAACCTTGGAAGTTTAATACAAGCATGGAGAGGCCAGTGTTAATTTTTCAAATACTTGCGGGCCCCCAGTTCCTGCACTGAAGGGGTCGGACTAGAGATTCAGCCTTGACATGGTGGCATAATGGTGGGATAGTTTTGAACCGGGAGCACAGACCTCAGGATTTTAAAAGGACACACTTTTCCTTTTGGCTGCTTGAAAGACTGGGAATCCTTTTCTTTTCTTTTCTTTTCTTTTCTTTTCTTTTCTTTTCTTTTCTTTTCTTTTCTGCCTGAGAGGGGAACAAGCCTGCAAAAGGGATCACCCTGAAAAGTCAGGGAGTCCAACAAGCTGTTTCTTTTTCTTTTTCTTTTCTATATTTGTGTCAACAAAATACTTAGGCAAGAGTGGGGCACCCTGTGCATTACGTTGAGTTCAGGGACCAAAATCTTAGGAAAACCAGTCTTCCCAAAGCAGTACGCCACGGAGAAGACAGACCCAGATCAAGCCCAGAGTTCCAGCTCCATGATGGAAATGGAGAGGGGATGGGGGAACGGGGATTTCCCAGGAAGGAAGGGTCAGCCCTTCCTGTACTGAGATCCCGGTGCCAGGGTGGACTGATGCCTTTAATACAGGCCGAGTTCTAACTGAGGCAGAAAGGAATTTCTCCTTAGAGAAGAAGCGCTTGGAAGCGGAGGACAAGTGCTTGGAAGCGGGAGCGAAGTGAGCAGAGGCGGAGGGGAGAAAAGAGGTGAAGCGCTCGGAGGTGGAAATGCAGGAGGGAAATGGACTCAGGGATTAGCAGAGCCTGTTTGTGCTGTATGACAGAAACCCCTCTGGCATAGCAACCTGGGCTCCCTCTCCCACGGTGAGGCTGTGACAAACTGCAACCCTCTCCAGGTCAGGCACTTACACAACCATACACAACTGCAGTGACATGAAAGATTTCACTAGCCATGCATGAACCAACAGTAGAGAGGCTCCGGCCACTTCCCCGCAGCTCTCCAGCCGAGGACCCCAGAGCTGAATCCTCTTGCCCTGATCAGAAGCCTGACCTGTGCGGAGAGGAGAATGCACCAGCCCCTGTTCCTGGGCAGATTTCCCTGTTACATTTCTAACAACACAGTTATAGGTAAATCAATAGAAAGCAGATGTATTAAATAGAGAAGGATAGATTTTAAGTGACTGTAAGTATTATTAACTACAGAAAGATGGATTTTAACTGATTATAAGTAATAGCGCACAGCTCAGAGTTTCTTACTTAAGAATCAAACAAAATTGCAATGTAACTTCTGTGAACTAGACAGGATTTGAATGAAGCTCTGCTTCACCTTGATGGTACAAGCTGTCCACCAACCGTCCATACACAGGTATGTAACCCCTTCAGCCTGGGGCCACATCCCCAGTTCAGTCCTTGTTCCTAAGTGTTCCCAGGAGGTGAGTTGTGTGGGGGGAGGGAGGCCAGGTGATGATATCACGTCCACCTTTCATCCTTCTCCATTGGGGAGGGAACTTCATTTTTCCAAACAAAAGTCCCCAGCACAGATTTCTTAGGGCCCAATCCTCCAGTTTCTCTATGTCGCTCTGGACCCTATCCGTACCCTCCGAAGTATCATCCCCTAACTTGTTGACAGTGCAATCCATCTTATCATCTAGATCATTAATGAAGGTGTTGAACAAAACCCAGCCCAGGACCTACCCTTGGGGCACTCTGCTTAATACTGGCTCCCAATCAGTTAGAATGCTCCCCCTAGTAAAAGTCCATATTCCCGAGGTTTGAGCAGGAAAGAGACTTAATGAAAATGTTTCCAGGACAAAAAGGTGAAAGTTGTGGTTGGGGTTGAGACTTCTCTAGGAGATGGTTTTGAGCAGACACTAGCATCATAGAATCATAGAATCTCAGGTTTGGAAGGGGCCTCAGGAGGTCATCTAGTCCAACCCCCACAATACATCTATTGTGAATAAACCACAGTCAGAGAGCTTTAACCTGAGTGGGAAGCAGGGTTCTGTTTTCTTTATTCCTCTAGTCCCCAGCCCTTATCTTGTGTAAAAACAGAAGTGTCCAGAAGTTGCTGTCATTGTCAATCCACTGATCAGCTGAGGAGTAAATAAGCTGTGCTGGAAGGAAGGAGGCAACAGGTAGCCCATGCAAATACTGAGACCCTGAGCACAGAAGGCCCTCAGGCACTTGTCACCGATCACACTGGGTTCGTAAAACTAACCTCTGCTCAACTAGGCATGAAGCACATACAAGCTGTCAGCATTAATTGCATGGGGCACCTTTGGTGGGAAGATAAAATGGGAGACATTTCTGTGGTTTGGAGCATAGTGCAAGAAGGTGACACATGGCCAGGAGAGATGGCTGTCCTGAAGTTGCTATCATTGTAAGTCATTGTAAGGGAGCACAGGAAGATGTGTCCCAGAGGTGAGCACAGAGATGGGGGATGGAATCAGAGAAACCACTGAGGAGGTGGAGGAGGTTTACTTTGACACTGCAGCAGTAGGAAACACCACCTCAGGAAGGGAGGGGTATGGAGCGCATGTAAGTGACACAACTGTCCAGGCTGTTAGCTGTGAGCCCTTCTCAGCTGAGCGGGGGATAGATCCCACCCTAGAGAACACAGTGGGTTGTGTCCTGTGGGATGCGGGGAAGCAAAGGAAACTGGGGAAGGAAAGGTGGGAGAAGAGGAATGTCTCCTCACCGGTCACTTGAGAGTGGAGACCCAGGACAGAATGGCCGGCTCAGCCTCTGTGCACCCATGTACTCAACCTGTGACTCAGGCTTTGAGAGGAAACCGTGGAATGGACTCCCGGATGGGAGCCTTCACACAACTGACCCTCTCGGGGACGGAGAGACGGGTGACGGGGAGTTCCCTAATCCAGGTCCTGATTTTTCACCACATTGTTCTGGATGGGTTTTTGAAAAGGAACTCTGTCTCTTTAAGACAGGATGTGGCTCCTACTGAAGAAATGGTTTTCTTGGAAAATTGCTGATGACCCACCTGACAGAGGGGAGGAGGTCATTACCTGGGCTGGTAGGCTGAGTATTCCAGAGAGGTCAGCAGTAACCATATTCCTCTTTTCACCCCAAGGAACTCTGTCACTCACCCCCAATGAGCAGACCCAATAGACTGTGACTCCATTTCCCTCATCTCGAGCCTTCAGTTACTGACAGAGAGTCCGTGGTTAAAGCAGGAAAATCAGGACTCGTGGGGTCAGTTTGTCATTCTCTTTGTGAGAACTTCACCAAGTCACATCGTCCTTTGCCTCAGTTTACCTACATGTATAATGAGGATATCATAGTCACTTTCCTTTGCTAGGTGTTTGGAAGACCCTTCAATGAAAGGTGCTGCCCAGTATGATGATAGTTACTGATGAGAATTACTGATTTCTGATCCCTTAGTGACAGCCCCGTGGGCCTGCAGAAAATGCTCATTTCTCCCCCCAGTCATCTTTCTCCAGATCTGTCTGTCAACTATCCAACCACCCATCCTGGGCATTTACAGGGTATACAGATCTAGGCATTATCCCTAGTTTTCTTCCTAATCAACTATAATTTTAAAATATAAACAAATACACTGACTAGCCAATCCCTCTCTCACTCAGCACAGACCCTGAATGTTCTCATCTCCCCTTGGGAAGGTCCCTTAATTACTGTTTACTTCTAATAAAGGATAAAGATAAAGAACACAGAAGCCCAGAAATGGAAACAGAGACATTGGCTAGAGTGTCTCCAGTCTCCAGACTATTTACATCCAGATGGCGCTTCTCCCCTAGAGGCGAGTGAAGCCCACTGGTATTGGTCAGAGCTATATTATAAATAGTGCACACCCCTATGTTGGCTCTGGGCGTGGGATGCTCCTGCAGATGCTGGCGTAAGAGAGGGGTGAGACACGGCTACCTGAGGGGGATTCCCACTGAAGACAATTTTGTCAAAGACTTCACAGGTACCCATTCCTTGCGTAGGAGCTCACCTTCTCAACAAAACTAGTTCAACATTGGTGGATAAGATAGAGAGTAAGTCTATTGTCTTTCTCACACTGCACAGCCATTAAATATCCCAGGGCCCTTGCCACAGGGGATGTGTTTCCTCCAGTATGATGGGTCTAAATGTCACTCTTTTTTGTGCACCCCCACTTGCCCTGGCCGATTGTCCCCAGCCCCGAGGTGGCTGCATTTCAGTGGCACAGGGAATACTTCAGGATGGTAGATGTGCAATACAATTCCAAATTCTTAGGCTGTGGCCCATACTTTGCTCAGTTCTTGCTACGGGAAAACTCCCCTTGGAGTAAGAAATGAGTAAAGATCTCGGGAGCCAGATGTGTGTTAATGCAGAGAGACTGTCACTGCCTCCTCTGGCATTTCAGGGCTCTGGCTGTTAACATAAAATCATAAGAACGGTCATACTGAGTCAGACCAAAGGTCCATCTAGCCCAGTATCCTGTCTTCCGACAGTGGACAGTGACAGGTGCCGCAGAGGGAATGAACTGAACAGGGAATCATCAAGTGATCCATCCCCTGTCACCCATTCCCAGCTTCTGGCAAACAGAGACTAGGGACACCATCCCTGCCCATCCTTGCTAACAGTCCTTGGTGGACCTATACTCTATGAAGTTCTCTAGTTCTTTTTTGAACCCTGTTATAGTCTTGGCCTTTACAACGTCCTCTGGCAAGGAGTTCCACAGGTTGACTGTGCGTTGTGTGAAGAAATACTTCCTTTTATTTGTTTTAAACATGCTGCCTATTAATTTCCTTTGGTAACCCCTAGATCTTGTGTTATGAAATGTAGTAAACAACACTTCTTTATCTACTTTCTCTACACCACTTATGATTTTATAGACCTCAATCATATCTCCCTTTAATCGTCTCTTTTTCAAGCTGAAAAGTCCCCGTTTTATTAATCTCTCCTCATACGGAAGCCGTTCCATACCCCTAATAATTTTTCTTGCCCTTTTCTGAACCTTTTCCAATTCCAATATATAGTGAGATGGGGCAGCTACATCTGCACGCAGTATTCAAGATATTGGCGTAGCATGGATTTATACATAGGCAATATGATATTTTCTGTCCTAATATCTAGCCCTTTCTTAATTATTCCCAGCATTCTGTTCACCTTTTTGACTGACGCTGCACATTGAGAGGATGTTTTCAGAGAACTATCCACTATGACTCCAAGATCTCTTCCCTGAGTGGTAACAGCTAATTTAAACCCCATCATTGTATATGTATGGTTGGGATTTTCCTTTCCAATGTGAATTGTGTTGCATTTATCAACATTAAATTGCATCTGCCATTTGGTTGCCCAGAAACCCAGTTTTGAGAGACTGGCTCCCAGCCCCTTCCACGGACCCGGCTCCCCTCCCAGCAGAGCTCAGATGTTCTGGCTCCCATCCCCTCCGATGGACCCTCTCCCCTCCGAGCAGGAACCATCATCCTGGCTCCCAGCCCCCACACCCCGCCCCCGCTCCAAGCCCTGAGCATGCTTTCATGGCGGGAGGGGAGGCTGCTACCTGACTTTAATCTGCTGACAACCATAGAGGTCGTACGGTTCCTCACTGTAACAGTTATACGAATTTTTCAACATGGGCAACACATCTTCTCTCCAAGCTTCATTCGAGTGGTCAGCTGAAAAGTTCAGTCTCGAACTTTCAAGAATCAATTCAGCCAAAAGCAGACACCCAGTGTGGGAAATTTTATTCTAGACTCTTAAAGTTGATCAAACTGATAAGCAAAATGATAATGAGGTCTTCTAAGTGAAGGTGTCAGACCGCCTCAACTAAAGGCGATGCCACCAGCAGCACCTGCGCTGGCCAATCCATTTTTGAATCCCATTCAGCTCTTGGCTCCAATTATGTCTATGGCAAGGAGTTCCACAGTCCAAACAAGTATAATGAAAAAAAAAAATTGTTAACCAGTGTTATACACTCAGACTGCCAACGTACTTGAATTTCCCCTTGTTTGTGTGATGAGAGACACAGTAAATATAAATGCCTGATCTATTTTGCTTATTGATAGATTCACAGGGTTTAAAGTGAGAAAGGACAATTAGATCGTCCTCCTGTAAAATACAGGCCATTAAATTTCACCCAGTTACCCCTGTATTGAGCTCCATAATTTGTATTTGATTAAGACCTGGTCCACAGTAGGATTTTACATTGTAGAAACATAGAGTCACAGGATGAGAAGGGAATGAAATGGTTAGCAAGTCTGACTCCGTGCTAAAATGCAGGATGTGTGGAGTCTAAACCATCCCAGACAGATGGCTTATCCACCCTCTTCTACAAAATATCTAGTGAAGGAGCCTCCACAGCTTCTAGAGTCGTCTCTTTCATTGTCCTCCTGTTCTTACAGTTAGGAAGATTTTCCTGAGATTTGAAACCATTGCCTCTTCTCCTGAACTCTGCAGCAAGAGACAAGAGCCTTCCTCTATCTTTCTTGTGGCAGCATTCGAAGTATTAGAAGACCACTCTCATATCCCCCCCAATCTCTTTTCCAAACTAACCACACCCGCTTACTTCAGCTTGCTCATATGGCTTGTATTCCATCCCTTTCAACATCTGCAGTTGGACTGCATTGCAGACAACTTTTTATTTCAGAAGGTTGATAAAGCTACTAGGGGGGAAGCTGTTCTAGATTTGATTTTAACAAATAGGGAGGAACTCGTTGAAAACTTGAAAGTAGAAGGCAGTTTGGGCGAAAGTGATCATGAAATCCTAGAGTTCACAATTCTAAGGAAGGGTAGAAGGGAGTACAGCAAAAGAGAGACAATGGATTTCAGGAAAGCGGATTTTGGTAAGCTCAGAGAGCTGATAGGTAAGGTCCCATGGGAATCAAGACTGAGGGGAAAAAAAACTGAGGAGAGCTGGCAGTATTTCAAAGGGACACTATTAAGGGCCCAAAAGCAAACTATTCCGCTGGGTAGGAAAGATAGAAAATGTGGCAAAAGACCACCTTGGCTTAATCACGAGATCTTGCAAGATCTAAAAAATAAAAAGGAGTCATATCAAAAATGGAAACTAGGACAAATTACAAAGGATGAATATAGGCAAACAACACGGGAAGACAGGGGCAAGATTAGAAAGGCAAAGGCACAAAATGAGCTCAAACTAGCTACAGGAATAAAGGGAAACAAGAACACTTTTTATCAATACATTAGAAGGAAGAGGAAGACCAAGGACAGGGTAGGCCCACTACTCAGTGAGGAGGGAGAAACAGTAACAGGAAACTTGGAAATGGCAGAGATGCTTAATGACTTCTTTGTTTCGGTCTTCACCGAGAAGTCTGAGGAAATGCCTAACATAGTGAATGCTAATGGGAAGGGGGAAGGTTTAGAAGATAAAATAAAAAAAGACCAAGTTAAAAATCACTTAGATAAGTTAGATGCCTGCAAGTCACCTGGACCTGATGAAATGCATCCTAGAATACTCAAGGAGCTAATAGAGGAGGTATCTGAGCCTCTAGCTATTATCTTTGGTAAATCATGGGAGACAGGAGAGATTCCAGAAGACTGGAAAAGGGCAAATATAGTGCCCATCTATAAAAAGGGAAATAAAAACAACCCAGGAAACTACAGACCAGTTAGTTTAACTTCTGTGCCAGGGAAAATGGCACAGAAGTTTCCAGCAGATCGAGGGACGTGATTATTCCCCTCTATTCGGCACTGGTGAGGCCTCATTTGGAGTACTGTGTCCAGTTTTGGGCCCCACACTACAAGAAGGATGTGGATAAATTGGAAAGAGTCCAACGGAGGGCAACAAAAATGATTAGGGGGCTGGAGAACATGACTTATGGGGAGAGGCTGAGGGAACTGGGATTGTTTAGCCTGCAGAAGAGAAGAGTGAGGCGGGATTTGATAGCTGCTTTCAAGTAGCTGAAAGGGGGTTGCAAAGAGGATGGATCTAGACTGTTCTCAGTGGTAGAAGATGACAGAACAAGGAGTAATGGTCTCAAGTTGCAGAGGGGGAGGTTTAGGTTAGATATTAGGAAAAACTTTTTCACTAGTAGGTGTCTGTTACAGCTGTCCCCCTGCTGGATTCGTTTTCAATAGTGGCCGCCCCCCTGGCCATGGAACTGACCAAAGTCACAGCCTGGCCCTGCTCATGAAAATGGCTTGTACAGACTAACTGGAGCCATTGCTCTGCCTAGGGAGGAGGCTTCTTGCTCCTTTGTTCGGTTCCTTTGTTCAGACCCGGGCTCGGTGTAGGGGTGCTCTGCCCAGGTATGCAAGACCTAAAGTGGCCACATAGCTGAGCATATGAGTCATACCTGTGGCTCAGAACTTGCCCAGGCATGCCTATGCTTACCTGTAGTTTTCCCTGCTCTCTCCCTCCTCCCCTGTATCCAGAGAAGCCAATCAAAAGTACTGGTGGGAAACTGCCTAAGTTTGCCTTTAAAACCAGACATTTTCTGATCAGACCCTGGAGAAGTTCCTTGCCTTGCCACCTGGTCTGATCAGCTAGGGGTCTTGGGAGGCCCTCTCCCCGCTCTCGTTTGTTTTTTTGAGCGTACCCCCGTTTTAACTGCTGGCTTTCTTTCCCTAGCAGGCAGACGCAAGCTAACTCCTTGGTCTGTATTAGGTTTAGCTTTTAGTCTAGATAAATTGTAGTTTCATTTTGCATAGCTGTGGTTAAATTTGCTTTGAAGAATTGTTTGTATTGTGTTCTGTTACTTGCTAACTTGTGTAGTCTTGGTTAAGTTAAATCATAGATAAGATTTTACTGTGTTCTGTATAATTGTGGTTAAGTCTGTCTTCCCGCTGCCCAAACCCCCCAAGCTCGCCCGTGTCTCCCCCCGAGCTCCCCAGTCTCGTTGCAGTCTCTCTGCTGTTTAAACTTGCAGCCTGTCTGCTCTCTGTGTCTCCCTCAGTTCAAATCTCCCTCCGCAGCGCCTCTGCCTTTGGTCTCTGCTCCACCACGTGTCTTCCACCCCCCCCAACCTCATTTCTCTACCACTGCCTTTCTCTCTCTCTCCCCTAATCCCTTCCACCACGTGCTCACCCCCCCCTTCCTATAGCTGCCAAGCCTCAATTGCATTACTAAAGTCTAGCATAAAAACCCCATTGGTTACTTTCCTTTTTCTCTCTAACACACCTCACATTTTACATTTACACCACTGTGACCCATTTTTACCTAAAGTTGTTGGTTATTTAACACATTTTACCCATAACTGTTAGTTGGTTATATGCTGCTGTGAGACACCCTTTACATAGAAATTGTTAGCTACCTGTTACATTTATACTTCAGTGTTAATTGGTTACCAACTGTATTGTACCCCACTGTATTGTACCCCACTGTATTGTACCCCACTATTGAAACCCCCTATCCTGTTTACTAAAAGAAACCCCTCCCCAATTGTCTACCTTAACAAACCCCATACCCCTCACTATTGAATTTTCCCTGTTTTTATATTCTCTTAATAAAGTTTATTTTGCACCCCACCCGTGCAGTAATTGTCCCCCAAGATCCCCTACCTGCTGGCAGGGACAGTAGGGTGGTGAAGCACTGGAATGGGTTACCTAGGGAGGTGGTGGAATCTCCTTCCTTAGAGGTTTTTAAGGTCAGGCTTGACAAAGCCCTGGCTGGGATGATCTAGTTGGGGTTGGTCCTGCTTTGAGCAGGGGGTTGGACTAGATGACCTCCTGAGGTCCCTTCCAACCCTGAGATTCTATGATTCTATGATTTTATGATTCTATGAAAATAATGAAGCAAGTAATTAAGGAAATCATCTGCAAACACTTGGAAGGTGGTAAGGTGATAGGGAATAACCAGCATGGATTTGTAAAGAACTAATCATGTCAAACCAATCTGATAGCTTTCTTTGATAGGATAACAAGTCTTGTGGATAAGGGAGAAGCGGTGGATGTGGTATACCTAGACTTTAGTAAGGCATTTGATATGGTCTCGCAAGATATTCTTATCAATAAACTAGGGAAATACAACTTAGATGGGGCTACTATAAGTGGGTGCACAACTGGCTGGATAACCGTACTCAGAGAGTAGTTATTAATGGTTCTCAATCCTGCTGGAAAGGTGTAACGAGTGGGGATCCGCAAGGGTCTGTTTTGGTACCTGCTCTGTTCAATATCTTCATCAACAACTTGGATATTGGCATAGAAAGGACGCTTATTAAGTTTGCAGATGATACCAAACTTGGACGGATTGCAACTGCTTTGGAGGATAGGGTCATAATTCAAAATGATCTGGACAAATTGGAGAAATGGTCAGAGGTAAACAGGATGAAGTTAAATAAGGAGAAATGCAAAGTGCTCCACTTAGGTAGGAACAATCCGTTTCACACATACAGAATGGGAGGAGACTGTCTAGGAAGGAGTACGGCAGAAAGGGATCTAGGGGTTATAGTGGACCACAAGCTAAATAGGAGTCAACAGTGTGATGCTGTTGCAAAAAAAGCAAACTTGATTCTGGGCTGCATTAACAGGTGTGTTGTGAGCAAGATACGACAAGTCATTCTTCTGCTCTACTCTGCGCTGGTTAGACCTCAACTGGAGTATTGTGTCCAGTTCTGGGCACCGCATTTCAAGAAAGATGTGGAGAAATTGGAGAGGGTGCAGAGAAGAGCAAGAAGAATGATTAAGGGTCTAGAGACCTATGACCTATGAAGGAAGGCTGAAGGAATTGGGTTTGTTTAGTTTGGAAAAGAGAAGACTGAGAGGGGACATGATAGCAGTCTTCTGGTATCTAAAAGGGTGTCATAAGGAGGAGGGAGAAAACTTGTTCATCTTAGCATCTGAGGATAGAACAAGAAGCAATGGGCTTAAACTGCAGCAAGGGAGGTTTAGGTTGGACATTAGGAAAAAGTTCCTAACTGTCAGGGTGGTAAAACACTGGAATAAACTGCCCAGGGAGGTTGTGGAATCTCCATCTCTGGAGATATTTAAGAGTAGGTTAGATAAATGTCTATCAGGAATGGTCTAGACAGTAATTGGTCCTGCCATGAGGGCAGGGGGCTGGACTCGATGACCTCTCGAGGTCCCTTCCAGCCCTAGAATCTATGAATCCATGAATCTTTCTCACTAACCTCTGGACCATTTACAGATTCCCTACATCCTTTCTATACAGCAGTGTCCAAAACTGAGTACAGTACTGCAACTGAGTCCCAAGCAGAGTTGAATGGAGAGGTACGATCGCTTACTGAGACTTGCATATTGTGCCTCTACTAATACAACCTAACTTTGCATTTGCCTTTTCTGTAACAGCAAAAAAAATCCAATCCCCTGATAGATGTAGCTACATCAACCTAACCCCCATGTGGACAGCATGGGGTCTAGCTACAAATTCTTCTATTAAACTTGCTATCACATCTCAGGGAGGTGGATTACCTATGCTGATGGGAGAACCCCTGCCGTCGGTGTAAGTAGTGTCTACAACTGAAGCGTTATGGCAGCGCCACTGTAGCTATTCAAGTGTAGAGAAGCCCTCAAGCAGAGCTCCAGGAAAAGCATCTAGTCTGGATCTTAAGACATGGGGAGTTGGAGAATCCTAAACTTTTGGCCCTCATTTCCAACTGGAATTTGTCTGGCTTCAGCTTTTGGCCATTGGGCCTTGCTGTGCCTTTCTCCACTAGATTAAAGAGCTGCTCATTTCTATTTAAGATAAATAGATGAAGCTCCTTAAGTCTCTCACTCTCCAGCATTTGCTGCCGATTCCAATCATTTATCTGGCTCTTCCCTGCACCTACTACAATTTTTCAACATGCTTTTATAAATGTGAACCCCAGGTCTGGAGAGAGTCAGTTTCCACTAATGCCATGTGCAGAGGTAAAATCTTGAATCACGTAAAAAATATTCATAGAATATCAGGGTTGGAAGGGACCTTATGAGGTCATCTAGTCCAACCCCCTTCTCAAAGCAGGACCAATCCCCAATTTTTTTGCCCCTGATCCCTAAATGGCCCCCTCAAAGATTGAACTCACAACCCTGGGTTTAGCAGGCCAGTGCTCAAACCACTGAGCTATCCCTCCCCCCTTCCATACCTAGAAGAAATTATTGGACAGGGCATGTTTAAATAGGTGGGATTGGGTTTTTTTATTTATTTTTAATTTTGGCATGTGGATCTTCTCTGTGCTAATCCCAGATGCTTTTGTTTGCTTGGAATCTTTAAGATGAACCCCGAAGAAAGCTATTTTGGGATCTTAGTTATTGTAGTTGTTTCTTTTAAAATCTAGCAAAAGTATAAATTAGGATATATAATTTTCCTTTTTATTTTTAATAAAATTTACCTATTTTAAGAACAGGATTGAAGTTTTGATGTCCTAAGAGGTTTATGCATGTTGTTTGAATAGTTGGTAGCAAAGCTAATTTCCTTTGTTTTCTTTCTCAGCTCTTCCCCGGAGGGGGTCTGTGTGAAAGGGCTTGAGGGTACCCCAGACGGACAAATTCCCAAGTGTTCCTTCCTGGGACAAAGGGTTTTTTTTCCATTTGGGTGGTGGCAGCGTTTACCAAGCCAAGGTCAGAGAAAACCTGTAACCTTGTGAGTTTAATAGAAGCCTGGAGTGGCCACTATTAATTTTTAGAATTCTTTCAGGCTCCTACCTTCTGCACTCAAAGTGACAGAGTGGGATTTATCCTTGACAGCATCCAAAGCTCTTTTGGCCACAGCCTCCCACTGGGACCTCGACAGTGACTCTGAAATCCTTTCCCGGATCACTCTGTTCCATAATTCAGTGCCCTAGTCGGAGGGTCGGGCCCATATTCCCTGTTCTGAGAAGCTAACTTTGCACGTGACTATATTAGAACATTTTGCTTGCATGGGCACAGCTCACCAAACACCCCAGATCAGTTGGCACGCCTGCCTTAGCCTCCTCATTGGAACCATTTCACCAATCTTTGGGTCATTCACATTTTTATCTGCAGTAATTTTCTATTTTTTGCCAGATCACTTATTAAAATGTTGAATAGTATCAGGCCTAGAACTGATCCCTTCAGAATCTCACTAGAAACACCTCCATTCACTGACAATGGGCCATTGGCATATGCTTTCCGAGATCTGTCAGTTAGCCAGGTTTTAGTCCACTGAACGTGTGCACTACTGGTATTATAGAGTGTCCATTATTTGCCCCTAAAAAATCAAATGCCTCAGAGAAATCAAACTCTATTGCATCTGCACGGTTCCCTTGATCAGCCAAATGCGTACTCCCATCAAGGGATTAAATCAGATTTGTTTGACAAGGCTGGTTTTCCATATATCATGTTGTTGACGGGCATTAATAATATTCCAAACTTTTTTTGAATGAATCGAATATCAGGTTTTCCATTATTTCCTTACCTCGTCAAATCTTTCTCTGTAACATTACATTTATTTTTTAAAATTTATGTTTAACAGAGACCTCTCCTGCATTAGACTTTCTTTCTTTCTTTCTTTCTTTCTTTCTTTCTTTCTTTCTTTCTTTCTTTCTTTCTTTCTTTCTTTCTTTCTTTCTTTCTTTCTTCCGCCTTTGCTGCCTGAATGTGGACTTCTGGCTCACAATGAGATGAGATACTGAATGGTCAGTTCATAACTCTGGTGTTCGACTGTAGATGCTAATGGACAGGAATGTGAGCTTCTTTCCAAAAGCGGAAGAAAACTATTGCTTGAACACATCTACCTTTCCTCCAAGATAAACAAGTTTCCTTTTTCCCTGTAGGAATCATCCTAAACATTTTCAAGGATTTCTTTCATTCATTTCATTACTTAATAACCTCCTTTTTCTGATCCTTAACTCCACCAATCATCGATATTTCCAGGATATATTAACGTCCCTCATTAATTTTGTATTATTTCCTATCTACTTTTCCTTTCCCCATTTTGTTATATATTTCTCCCCCCACCCAATTTCTGCCTTCTATCTAATGAATTCTTTTTAAAGAACTCCCAATTTTCATTCACAGTTTTCTGTCTAAATTATTCCTCCCAATCAAATTCTCCTGATAATTTGCCTCAGCTTTCTAGAATTAGCCCTTTTGAAGCACTAAGTGTCTACAGATATTACCAATAGGGAATTTTCTCTCTCTGTCCATTTCAGTGTAATAATTTCAATTCTTTATTATCCTCTCCTCTTTCATATCTCCTTCTCTGGCACTTCTCTAAGCTAAACAGTTCTCTACTTTTCAGCCTTTCCACACGGGACAGGCTACCCCATTCTGACAGCCCATTCAGAAACCCCTTTTACATCAGCTGTATCCTTTATAGACACAGGGTGACCAAAACTGAGGGCGTGTCCAGCACAGGTCATTCTCCCTCCCATTATTATGCATCCCAAGATTGTCTCTGTTTTAACCACTGGTTCAAATGAGCAGGTGTTTCCAAGGAACTGCTCTAAATGACACTGTGGTCTTTTCCCTGAGGTCTATTCTCGCTGAGATGTTTCCCCCGGCACAAAGGTTTGCTTTTTTTCTATACTCAGATTTTGAGCTACCGGCTGAATGTGAAACTCCCTACAGTATGCACTTTCTAGCCTGGCTTTCATTGCGTTAAGGAACAATATTGGACAGCCCGTAGCCATACTCATTTTTTTCCTGCTGGTGCCTCTTAATGTTTCCCACATCACGACACATTATTGACACATGAAGCAACATTGTCATAAATATAAAGGGAAGGGGGAGAGGGTCTGATGCAGTGCTATAAAATCCTCTTACCAGTAAAGGGTTAAGAAATGCAGGTAGCCAGACTGACACCTGACCTGGCTGGCATCTGACCAATGGGGGGACAAGATACTTTCAAATCTTGGGAGGGGGGAAAGCTTTGTGTGTGGCTCTTTGTCTGAGCCAGAGTGATCTTGGAGCCAGAAGAAACCTACAGAAAATCAAACCTCCCTTTTCTAAAGTAAGTTTAGTCAGCATAGCGAGTAGATTTCTGTTTATTTTGCTTGGTGTGTGTTCCCTGTGTTAGAGGGAGGGGTTATTCCTGTTTTTCTGTAACTTTAAGGTTTTGTCCAGAGGGGGAATCCCTCTGAGTTTGGAAATTGAGTACCCTGTAAAATAGTTACCATCCTGATTTTACAGAGATGATTTTACCTTCTTTGTTTTAATAAAATCCTTCTTTTAAGAAGCTGACTGTTTTCTATGGTGTTAAAACCACGGGGGTCATTTTTTTTTTAGATCACTGTGTAACCAATTGGTTAGGAGATTATTCTCAAGCTTCCCAGGAAAGCGGGGTATGGGCTTGAGAGGGTATTTGGGGGTGGGGAAGGGAACTTCAAATGGTTTCCTTTCCTGGGGTATGTCTATACTTACCCGTCGCGTCGGAGGCGCGGGATCGATGTTCTGGGTTCGATTTATCGCGTCTTGTCAAGACGCGATAAATCGAACCAGGAAGTGCTCCCTCGTTGACGCTGGTAATCCAGCTCGACGAGTTGAGTAGGCGGAGTCGACGGGGGAGCCTGCGCGCCGCGTCTGGACCACAGGTAAGTTCGAACTAAGGTACTTCGACTTCAGCTACGTTATTAACGTAGCTGAAGTTGCGTATCTTAGTTCGACAGGGGGGGTTAGTGTAGACCTGGGCCTGGATTCCTGTTTAAAACACTTGATGGTGGCAGTGAGAGAAGCATTTCTCAGGGTGCAGGGAATTTTGTACCTTGGGGGTTTTAACCTAAGCTGGTAGAAATAAGCTTAGGAGCTCTTCATGCGGGTCCCCACATCTTTACCCTAGAGTTTAGAGTGGGGAGGGAACCCTGACATGGTGGCAGAGCGGTGAGATATATATTGAACCAGAGATTTTTTTTTGAACCAGAGACAGGGAGTTTAGAAAGTTTTTTTTCTTCTCTCTGGCTCTTCCCTGTAGCTGCTTGGAAGCAGGGAGAGGGGAGGGGTATGAAAGCAGGTAGTTAACCCCTACAGGGAATACCCAAGCAAGTTTTTTTTTTCTAACTCTCTTGGGTTAAGACAGATTAAACACAGATTAAACTTGAGCTAGCTAGACTGCAAGCTGATGAGGAGGAGAGGAAACATGCAAGACTGCTACAACTTAGACAGATGGAGATTGATGAAAAAGAAAGAGAGAGGAAGTATGCTATGGAGGAGAAGGAGAGAGAGAGGAAGCATGCCCTGGAGATGGAGAAGACCAGGGTGGAGCGGAATCTACCGGATAACACTAACAATCCTTCCCCAACAATCCACAAATGAGAGCAACTATGTCCACCGTATGATGAATCCCGTGATATTGCTGAATATTTTCTCATCTTTGAGAGACTATGCAATCTCCATAACATTCCTGATGCTCACAAAATGACCACATTGGTAGCAAAGTTGACTGGAAGTGCTCTGGACATATTCAATGACATGCCTATTGTGGAGGCTTCTGACTATGAGAAATTCAAGGATTTGGTTTTAAAACAATTTCAAGTTACACCTGAAACTTACAGAGTAAAATTTTGAACCCTTATCCGAGGGCCTGGACTAAGTAATGTAGCTTATGTAAACCAGATAAAGGATCTGATAAATAAAGGGGTCAATGGAAAGGGTGTTACTAGCTTTGAAGGGGTGTGTGATTTGATGGCTCAGGAACAATTCCTGAATATGTCCAAGGTTGATATAAGACAGTGTTTATGGGATAAGAAAATGGACTCAGCAGACAGTCTTGCTGCTTATGCTGATCAATACGAACAGTCCCAGATCAGCAGAGGGGCAAGGAAATTTGGCACACAAGGGGTGCAGGAAGCAGAGAGGAACAACCCTGGTCATAGTTTGGGGAGATACCAGAAAGGAAAACCCGAGACCACACCACATGAGATGGGGCAGCCCAAGGCCCCACAAGGAAAACCCCAGAGCCCTTATTGCCCCACCACACCATTCTCCAGCAACCCACCTCGCCCCACTGACCAGTCAGCTGGGCGATGTTTTAAATGTAACGAATTGGGGCATGTGAAGGCCAACTGCCCCAAGAACCCCAACAGAGTACAGTTCATTGCACCGGGGTCACACCAAAGGTCCTCAGGCCCAGATGCCTCCCAGATACCCTTGGAGCGAAGGAAAACGGTGAGTGTGGGCGGGAAGAAGATTACAGCATGGAGGGACACTGGAGCACAAGTGTCGGCTATCCACCAATCCTTAGTGGACCCCAGCTTAATCAACCCAGAGGCACAAGTGAAGATTCAACCCTTCAAGTCCAACTCTTTTGATTTACCTACAGCCATCTTGCCTGTCCAGTACAAGGGCTGGTCAGGAAATTGGACTTTTGCAGTCTATGATGATTATCCAATTCCCATGTTGCTGGGGGAAGACTTGACCAATGGTGTGAAGCTAGCCAAGAGGGTGGGAATGGTCACCCGCAGCCAGGCTAAGCAAGCTGTCACACCTAGCTCTGTTCCTGGGACTTCCACCGGAAACCCATCTGTACTACCTGAGACCCAGATAGAGGTGGTGGAACGGGATACCCTGCCAACGACTGCAACAGCCGTCGTAGATCCAGTCGCAGAAACCCAACCAAAGCCAGTCTCGGAACCGGAACTGGCGAAGCAACCAGCACCAGAACCATTGCCAGCACTGAGTCCAGCACTTGCAACCCCATCTACAGTGCCAACACCAGAGGGCACCACCGAGCCTGCAATGGCAGCAGCAGCCGATAACTCCAGGCTCAGCCAGAGCCTGAATTACCACATTGTGCACCAGCGGAGAGCGGTTCACAGTCAACGGAAACAACCCCATCACCTACATCGCTTCCAGAGGGACCTAGCCCAGGTCCACAACCCAGTGAGGGACTGATGTCTCCAGCATCTAGGGAACAGTTCCAAGCTGAGCAGGAAGCAGATGAAAGCCTCCAGAGAGCTTGGAAAGTGGGACGGAACAACCCACTGGCTCTCAGCTCTTCTAATCGATCCCGGTTTGTTATAGAGAAAGGACTTCTATATAAGGAGACTCTCTCTGGTGGACACCAGGAAGACTGGCGTCCTCAGAGACAGTTGGTAGTTTCAACTAAGTACCGGGTAAAGCTCTTGAGCTTAGCCCACGATCATCCTAATGGTCATGCTGGGGTGAACAGAACCAAAGACCATTTGGGGAGGTCATTCCACTGGGAGGGAATGGGCAAGGATGTTTCTACCTATGTCCGGTCTTGTGAGGTGTGCCAAAGAGTGGGAAAGCCCCAAGACCAGGTCAAAGCCCCTCTCCAGCCACTCCCCATAATTAAAGTTCAATTTCAGAGGGTAGCTGTGGATATTCTAGGTCCTTTCCCGAAAAAGATACCCAGAGGAAAGCAGTACATACTGACTGTGATGGGTTAGGGTCACAGAGACCTGCTTGGTGCTGCCACCTGGTGTGCCAAGGCTACTTCTCTCCCTGCTTCCAGGCCTTTTCCAGCTTGGGACTCCCGAATCCTGTCTGTTTTGAGCCAGACTCCACTGATCTGCTGCAAACACAGACCCAGGTCCAAACCAAGTCCACTCACCACTGTAAGGCTCCTGGAAGCACTCTTGCCTTTGACACCCAGGAGTCCAACTCCCAAGGAGGGTCACACCCTTAATAAATCCGTTTTACCCTGTATAAAGCTTATACAGGGCAAACTCATAAATAGTTCGCCTTGTATTTCAAAGATAGAAAGATATGCACAGCTGTTTGCCTTCCCCAGGTAACAACTCGTATTCCAGGTAACTTAATGAGTAAAAAGTGATTTTAATAAGTACAGAAAGTAGTTTTTAGGTGATTCCAAGTAGTGACAGACAGAACAAATTGAATTACTAAATAAAATAAAATAGAACACGCAATTCTAGGTCTAATCGCCCTGTGTACAGATCAAAACCTCACTAGGTCCAGTAAACAGGCTATCTTCTTTCTAGCCTGGGTCCAGCAATCACTCACCCCCTAATGTTTTTGTCCTTTGATCAGTCTCTTTCAGGTATCCTTGGAGCGTGGAGAGTCTCTCTCTTTAGCCAGCTGAAGACAAAATGGAGGGGTTTCCCAGGGGTTTAAATAGATTTTCTCCTCTGGACACCCCTCCCTCCCCCTGTGTAGCATTCAGTTACCAAATGGAGTTGGGGTCACATGGACAAGTCACCTGTCCATGCACAACTCAGTTCCTTCTCAGACCAGCCACATTCCTGGCAAAGCTCAGATGTGGATTGGTGTCTGCAAGTTCTATTGTCTGTTAAGTGCTTCTTGATTGGGCACTTAACCTGCACATTCCTTTCTCAAGAAATACAACCAATATTCATAACTTCAACTACAACAATGATACATGCATATAAACGGGAGGAATAAATTCAGTAGGTCAGAACTTTCACAGAGATATGTTATATGGCACATGTGGCATAAAACATAGTCCAGTTACATCATGTATACATTTATAAGCATCTCCCCATAAAGTTTTATTTGGTACACCGTCACACTGACTTTCATGGATTTTGCCACCCGATGGCCAGAAGCAGTAGCTCTGACCAACACCCGGGCTAAAAGTGTATGCCAGGCATTAACAGAGATTTTTGCCAGGGTAGGTTGGCCCGCCGACATCCTTACTGATTCGGGAACTAATTTCCTGGCAGGGAGCATGAAAAGCCTGTGGGAAGCTCATGGGGTGAACCACTTGGTTGCCACCCCTTACCACCATCAAACAAATGGTCTGGTGGAGAACTTTAATGGAACTTTGGGAGCCATGATACATAAATTCGTAAATCAGCGCTCCAACGATTGGGACCTAGTGTTACAGCAGTTGCTGTTTGCCTACAGGGCTGTACCACATCCCAGTTTAGGGTTTTCACCATTTGAAATTGTGTATGGCCGCGAGGTTAAAGGGCCATTACAGTTGGTGAAACAGCAATGGGAGGGGTTTACGCCTTCTTCGGGAACTAACATTCTGGACTTTGTAAGAAACCTACAAAACACCCTCCGAGACTCTTTAGTCCTTGCTAGAGAAAACCTAAAAGAGGCTCAGGAAAAGCAAAAGGCCTGGTATGATAAACATGCCAGAGAGCGTTCCTTTAAAGTAGGGGACCAGGTCATGGTCTTGAAGGCGCTCCAGGCCCATAAGATGGAAGCATCATGGGAAGGGCCATTTACGGTCCAAGAACGCCTGGGAGCTGTTAACTATCTCATAGCATTCCCCACCTCAACTCTCAAGCCTAAAGTGTACCATGTTAATTCTCTAAAGCCTTTTCCCCCCCGAGAATTAAAGGTTTCTCAGTTTACAGCCCAGGAAGGAGATGACGCTGGGGGGCCTGAAGGTGTCTACTACGAATAACCAACTGGTTAAAATTGTCCTTGCAATGTGGAAAATATTGGTAGTCTTTATACAGTTATTAGTATATTCGGAGATGCATGTGTCTTATTACTTTTGTTTTCTTTTGGAGCTCCAGGAAGCGTGACATAAATATAAAGGGAAGGGGGAGAGGGTCTGATGCAGTGCTATAAAATCCTCTTACCAGTAAAGGGTTAAGAAATGCAGGTAGCCAGACGGACACCTGACCTGGCTGGCACCTGACCAATGAGGTGACAAGATACTTTCAAACCTTGGGAGGGAGAACGCTTTGTGTGTGGCTCTTTGTCTGAGCCAGAGTGATCTTGGAGCAAGAAGGACCCTACAGAAAATCAAACCTCCCTTTTCTAAAGTAAGTTTAGTCAGCATAGCGAGTAGATTTCTATTTATTTTGCTTGGTGTGTGTTCCCTGTGTTAGAGGGAGCGGTTATTCCTGTTTTTCTGTAACTTTAAGGTTTTGTCCAGAGGGGGAATCCCTCTGAGTTTGGAAATTGAGTGCCCTGTAAAATAGTTACCATCCTAATTTTACAGAGATGATTTTATCTTCTTTGTTTTAATAAAATCCTTCTTTTAAGAAGCTGACTGTTTTCTATGGTGTTAAAACCCCGGGGGTGGGGTTTTTTTAGATCACTGTGCAACATAAAATATGGAATTGGCATTAGAAGAGTCGATTGTTCATATTTCATTTATCTGAGTAATGAAAACGTCATTTTTCAGTGTGTGAAGAGCGACCAAGCTGCTTCACCCATGAGAACAGCCTCCAGTACTGTATTGTAGCAGGGTGGAACCCTGCTCCTGCCCGGAGGGGCTGGAAATAGCCCTGGGAGAGGGCTGAGGCTGAAAGCTGGGCTGATTCAAAGCAGCCACAGCTGGGGCCAGTTTAATCAGGGCCCAGCTGGCCCTTATAAGAGGGCAGTGGGCCTGGAGCAGACACACTCTCTCTCTGTCTTTAGAGAGGGAAGGGCTTGGCTGCAGGGACCTGACTAGGTACCTAGGGTGGAGCAGGGCTGGGGAAGACCAGAGGAGCTGGGGAGCTCTGGCTAGGAAAGCCCCAGGCTGCGGCCTAGTGTTAGGCCCAATAGGTACAGGGGTTGCAGGGGGCAACCCACGGGTAGGCTGAGGCAGCAGGTCCAAACCCCCTTTGCCTGTGATGAGTGGCTTATACTGCAGTCTGCCCCAGGGCGCGGGGGCTAGCTGGTGACTGGCAGTAGCCTACGACTGAGGCGAGGTGGGGATAGTGGGTTGGGGGTTCCCCTGGGGAGGTAAGACCCAGATCTAGGGGTACTGCCAGGGGGCAGCACCCCAGTTAAAAGGGCACCGGGTCCTGGGAGGGACACGGGGCCAGAGTGGACAGGCGGATCACTGGCCTGCAGAGGGCGCTCCAGAGGCTGGTGAGCTAATTCCCGACTGAAACCAGCAGGAGGCGCCGCAGGGGTGAGTCCAACCCTGCCACATGTATGTAGTGTTCATGTTAACATTGTCTCTCCATCCAGGCATTTGTTCTGGGACCATCACCCTTGACTCTGGGCACATACAGGAATTTAGTGAAATGAACGGTACATGCAGAAGACACCGTTCTGCCTCAGAGTTGGACATTTTCTGCTCTACTCCATGTCAGATTCCAACACAACCGACTTCACCCACCCCTCCACCTTCATCCTGCTGGGCATTCCTGGCCTGGAGGAGGCCCATGTCTGGATCTCCATCCCTTTCTGCACCATGTATTCAATAGCAATCCTGGGTAACTTCACCATCCTGTTCCTCGTGAAGATGGAGAAGAGCCTCCATGGGCCCATGTACTATTTCCTCTGCATGCTGGCCGTCACTGACCTGGTTGTTTCTACGTCCATTGTGCCCAAAATGCTGGCAATCTTCTGGTTCAATTCTAGGGAGATCAATTTCAGTGCCTGCCTCACTCAGCTGTATGTCTTTAACTGTTTCTCAGTGACAGAGTTTCTCTGGGATCCTCGTGGCCATGGCTTACGATCGCTACGTCGCCATCTGCCATCCCCTGAGACATTCCACCATCCTGACAAACCCTGTGGTTGGCAAGACCGGCCTGGCCATGGTGCTGCGCAGTGGCATAGTCGTACTGCCCTTTCCCTTACTGTTGAGGCAGTGGCCATAATACAGAACCAACATCATCCCTCAGCCATACTGCGCACACATAGCCGTGGTGAAGCTGGCCTGCGGCGACATCCGTGTCAGTAGTTACTACGGCCTCTTTGTGCAATTCTGTGTAATGGGTCTCGATGTGATTTTTATTGTCGTGTCCTATATCCAGATCCTCAGTTCCATCTTGAGCCTCCCCACAAAGGACTGTCTGGTTTGTGTCCAGCCACAAGAGTTGAGCAGGGCTGTGACAGCAAATCAGGAGCTGCTTCATGGATGCTAGGGACTGTAGAGGTGGGAGTCCCTTTTCTTGTGGGTTTTTTCCCATCTCTCTCTCTCTCCTTTCATTCCCTGCATTTAGGTCCCTCTTTGCCTTTCTTTTATAAATTATCTGCCCCACACATACGCCTCCCACTGTGCAGGAAGCAGTGTGCATTAGTCTGGTTATTAATCCAGGTAAAAGTAAATCCCTGACCATTACAGTTGTATCCTTTGGGGGCAGCAGTTTTAGGAAGAAATCACTTGAGACACAGAGAGCTGTGAGACCCACCCCAGTCTATTGGGCCGTGTCCTCTCCCTTTGGTTCTTGAGTCCAGCAATCCAAAAGTCACCCAAAGTCCCAAAAGTCCAACAACCCCAAAGTCCAGCACCCAAAAGTCTCTGGCCCTGGTCAGTGCAGCCCCAGAGTTCAAAAGTTCATCTGCAGAGCCCCTCCCTACCCCATGGAAGGTAAAAAGGCACCTTACGTGGTCCAAGGCCAACCGCCCGCCTCTCTGTGGGGTTCTACTGCTGTCTTGACAGCAAGCCGCTCCGCTCTGCTCCACCAGCCGTCCCGCAAGCCGCTCCACTCTGCTCCACCAGCCGTCCCGCAAGCCGCTCCAGCCGTCCCGCAAGCCGCTCCGCTCTGCTCCGCCAGCCGTCCAGCAAGCCGCTCCGCTCTGCTCCGCCAGCCGTCCTGCAAGCTGCTCCACTCTGCTCCGCCAGCCATTCCGCAAGCCGCTCCGCTCTCCTCCGCCAGCCGTCCCGCAAGCCGCTCCACTCTGCTCCGCCAGCCGTCCCGCAAGCCGCTCCACTCTGCTCCGCCAGCCGTCCCGCAAGCCGCTCCGCTCTCCTCCACCAGCCGTCCCGCAAGCCGCTCCACTCTGCTCCGCCAGCCGTCCCGCAAGCCGCTCCACTCTGCTCCGCCAGCCGTCCCGCAAGCCGCTCCACTCTGCTCCGCCAGCCGTCCCGCAAGCCACTCCGCTCTGCTCCGCCAGCCGTCCCGCAAGCCGCTCCGCTCTGCTCCACCAGCCGTCCCGCAAGCCGCTCCGCTCTGCTCCACCTGCCGTCCCACAAGCCGCTCCACTCTGCTCCGCCAGCCGTCCTGCATGCCGCTCCAGCTGTCCCGCAAGGCGCTCCACTCTGCTCCGCCAGCCGTCCCGCAAGCCGCTCCAGCCGTCCTGCAAGCCGCTCCGCTCTGCTCCACCAGCCATCGTGTGAGCTGCTCCAGCCGTCCCGCAAGCCGCTCCGCTCTGCTCCACCAGCCGTCCCGCAAGCCGCTCCAGCCGTCCCGCAAGCCGCTCCGCTCTGCTCCACCAGCCGTCCCGCAAGCCACTCCAGCCGTGCCGCAAGCCACTCCGCTCTGCTCCACCAGCCATCGTGTGAGCCGCTCCAGCCGTCCCGCAAGCCGCTCCACTCTGCTCCGCCAGCCGTCCCGCAAGCCGCTCCGCTCTGCTCCACCAGCCGTCCCGCAAGCCGCTCCACTCTGCTCCACCTGCCGTCCCACAAGCCGCTCCACTCTGCTCCGCCAGCCGTCCTGCATGCCGCTCCAGCCGTCCCGCAAGCCGCTCCACTCTGCTCCGCCAGCCGTCCCGCAAGCCGCTCCAGCCGTCCTGCAAGCCGCTCCGCTCTGCTCCACCAGCCATCGTGTGAGCTGCTCCAGCCGTCCCGCAAGCCGCTCCGCTCTGCTCCACCAGCCGTCCCGCAAGCCGCTCCAGCCGTCCCGCAAGCCGCTCCGCTCTGCTCCACCAGCCGTCCCGCAAGCCACTCCAGCCGTGCCGCAAGCCACTCCGCTCTGCTCCACCAGCCATCGTGTGAGCCGCTCCAGCCGTCCCGCAAGCCGCTCCACTCTGCTCCGCCAGCCGTCCCGCAAGCCGCTCCGCTCTGCTCCACCAGCCGTCCCGCAAGCCGCTCCACTCTGCTCCACCTGCCGTCCCACAAGCCGCTCCACTCTGCTCCGCCAGCCGTCCTGCATGCCGCTCCAGCCGTCCCGCAAGCCGCTCCACTCTGCTCCGCCAGCCGTCCCGCAAGCCGCTCCAGCCGTCCTGCAAGCCGCTCCGCTCTGCTCCACCAGCCATCGTGTGAGCCGCTCCAGCCGTCCCGCAAGCCGCTCCGCTCTGCTCCACCAGCCGTCCCGCAAGCCGCTCCAGCCGTCCCGCAAGCCGCTCCGCTCTGCTCCGCCAGCCGTCCCGCAAGCCGCTCCACTCTGCTCCGCCAGCCGTCCCGCAAGCCGCTCCACTCTGCTCCGCCAGCCATCCCGCAAGCCGCTCCGCTCTGCTCCACCAGCCATCCCGCAAGCCGCTCCAGCCGTCCCGCAAGCCGCTCCACTCTGCTCCGCCAGCCGTCCCGCAAGCCGCTCCAGCCGTCCTGCAAGCCGCTCCGCTCTGCTCCACCAGCCATCGTGTGAGCCGCTCCAGCCGTCCCGCAAGCCGCTCCGCTCTGCTCCACCAGCCGTCCCGCAAGCCGCTCCAGCCGTCCCGCAAGCCGCTCTGCTCTGCTCCACCAGCCGTCCTGCAAGCCGCTCCAGCCATCCCGCAAGCCGCTCCGCTCTGCTCCACCAGCCGTCCCGCAAGCCGCTCCAGCCGTGCCGCAAGCCGCTCCGCTCTGCTCCACCAGCCATCGTGTGAGCCGCTCCAGCCGTCCTGCAAGCCGCTCCGCTGTGCTCCACCAGCCATCCCGCAAGGCGCTCCGCTCTCCTCCACCAGCCATCGTGTGAGCCGCTCCAGCCGTCCCGCAAGCCGCTCCGCTCTGCTCCGCCAGCCGTCCCGCAAGCCGCTCCGCTCTGCTCCACCAGCCGTCCCGCAAGCCGCTCCGCTCTGCTCCGCCAGCCATCGTGTGAGCCGCTCCAGCCGTCCTGCAAGCCGCTCCGCTGTGCTCCACCAGCCATCCCGCAAGGCGCTCCGCTCTCCTCCACCAGCCATCGTGTGAGCCGCTCCAGCCGTCCCGCAAGCCGCTCCGCTCTGCTCCGCCAGCCGTCCCGCAAGCCGCTCCGCTCTGCTCCACCAGCCGTCCCGCAAGCCGCTCCGCTCTGCTCCGCCAGCCATCCCGCAAGCCTCTCCAGCCGTCCCGCAAGCCGCTCCGCTCTGCTCCACCAACCATCATGTGAGCCGCTCCAGCCGTCCCGCAAGCCGCTCCGCTCTGCTCCGCCAGCCGTCCTGCAAGCCGCTCCGCTCTGCTCCGCCAGCCGTCCCGCAAGCCGCTCCAGCCGTCCCGCGAACTGCTCCACTCTGCCAGCTGCTCCGCTCCGCCAGCCACTCAGCAACATGTCTTCAGCCCCCCCCCACTACATAACACAGCACTCAGTGATCTCAGCTCTTAGTATTGTTAGCGCTTTAGTGATTTCAGCTTGTAGTAAGGCCTGAGCTCAGGTGCACCCTTGGCCCGAAGAGAATCCAGTTCAGCAGTAACTAGACTCCCAATAGAATCAAAATTAGCTCTGATAATCCATAGTGGAGAAAGCAGGAGGTGCAATTGGCATCTAGGGCCCTGAGAAGGGGCTCATACAGGCTGGATCTTTAGCTAGGGAGAACCCACGATTACTCCCCCACAGAAATATAAGGGTTCACTTATCTCATTGGCTAATATATCCGTGTGTCTAGATGACAACTCTGTACACATTTGTGGTGTACGTGTGATATCTGTGGGTACAAAATTGAAAAAAAACCCTCTGCCATTCTTCATGTCTATTGGTCTAGGAAAAAGGTCATAGACATAGGCGTAGGTGTTCTATCTATTTGGGTAACAAGGTCAACTCTACTTTCTGGGTGAAAGGTCTTAGAATAGATATGCTCAGTTTGCTTAGCTTTAACATACAGATTTTTGGTCCGAAGGCCTCTTGTACTACAGACACTTATTTTTAATATAAATCTAAAAAGCTATACGTCAAATACTTCAACTTATAAGAAGAGATATATCTATGCTAGCAAGCAGATTAATCCCTAGGTCTTTACAGGCTCTATGCAGATCTAGGCATTATCCCTAGTTTTCTTCCTAATCAACTATAATTTTAAAATATGAACAAATACACTGACTAGCCATTACCTCTCTCACTCAGCACAGAGCCTGAATGTTCTCATCCCCCCTTGGGAAGGTCCCTTAATTACTGTTTACTTCTAATAAAGGATAAAGATAAAGAACACAAAAGCCCAGAAATAGAAACAGAGACATTGGCTAGAGTGTCTCCAGTCTCCAGACTATTTACATCCAGATGACGCTTCTCCCCTAGAGGCCGAGTGAAACCCACTGGGATTGGTCAGAGCTATTATAAACAGTTGATACCACAGTGTCGGCTCTGGGCGTGGGATGCTGCTGCAGATGCTGGCGTGAGAGAGGTGTGGGACACGGCTACCTGAGGGGGATTCCCAGGGAAGACACTTTTGTCTCAGGATTCACAGGAGCTCACCCACACAACAAACAAAGTGCAACATTGCTTGATGAGATAGAGGGTAAGTCTATTGTCCTTTTCACACTGCACAGCCATTAAATATCCCAGGGCCCTTGCCACAGGGGGTGTGTTTCCTCCAGTATGATGGGTCAAAATGTCATTCTTTTTTGTGCACCCCCACTTACCCCGGCCGATTGTCCCCAGCCCCGAGGTGGCTGCATTTCAGTTGCACAGGGGAACCTTCAGGATGACAGGTGTTAGTAGATGTACAATACAAGGCCAAATTCTTAGGCTGTGGCCCATACTTTGCTCAGTCCCTGCTAAGGCAAAACTCCCCTTGGAGTAAGAACTGAGTAAAGACCTCAGGAGCCAGGTGTGTGTTAATGCAGAGAGACTGTCAATTCCTCCTCTGGCATTTCAAGGCTCTGTCTGTTAACATAAGAACATAAGAACGGTCAGACTTGGTCAGACCAAAGGTCCATCTAGCCCAGTAACCCGTCTTCCGACAGTGGCCAGTGCTAGGTGCCCCAGAGGGAATGAACAGAACAGGCAATCATCAAGTGATCCATTCCCTGGCACCCATGCCCAACTTTTGTCAAAGAGAGGCTATGGACACCATCCCTGCCCATCCTGGCTAATAGCCATTGATTAATCTATCCTCCATTAATTAATCTAGGTTTTTTTTAACCCTGTTATAGTCTTGGTCTTGACCATGTCCTCTGGAAAGGAGTTCCACAGGTTGACTGTGCGTTGTGTGAAGATATACTTCCTTTTATTTGTTTTAAACCTGCTGCCTGTTAATTTCTTTTGGTGAACCCTAGTTCTTGTGTTATGAGATGTAGTAAACAACATGTCTTTATCTACTTTCTTTATATCACTCATAATTTTATAGAACTCAATCATATCTCCCTTTAGTCCTCTCTTTTCCAAGCTGAAAAGTCGCAGTCTTATTAATCTCTCCTCATTCGGAAGCTGTTCCATACCCCTAATTATTTTTCTTGCCCTTCTCCAAACCTTTTCCAATTCCAATATATCTTGAGATGTGGCGGTCACATCTGTACATAGTATTCAAGGTGTGGACGTACCATGGATTTATATACAGGCAATATGATCTTTTCTGTCCTATTATATATCTCTTTCTTAATTATTCCCAGAATTCTTTTCACTATTTTGACTGCCGCTGCACATTGAGTGGATGTTTTCACAGAACTATCCACAACGATGCCAAGTTCTCTTTCCTGAGTGCTAACAGCTAATTTAGACCCCATCATTTTATATGTATAGTTGTGATTATGCATTCCAATGTGCATTGTGTTGCATTTACCAGCATCACATTTATTCTGCCATTTGGTTGCCCAGTCACCCAGTTTTGAGAGACTGGATTCCAGCCCCTTCCACGGACCCCACTCCCCTCCCAGCAGAACCCATGTGTCCTGGGTCCCAGCCCTTCCCATGGACCCTCTCCCCTCCCAGGAGAAACCATCATCCTGGCTCCCAGCCCCTCCCCGCTCCAAGCCCCCAGACTCAACTCCCCTCCCAGCAGAACCCAGGCATCCGGGCATACTCTCATGCGGGGAGGAGAGATTTCTACCTGACTTTAATACAGGCCATTACATTTCACCCAGTTGCCCATGTATTGAGTTCCATCATTTGTGTTTGATTAAGACCTGGTCCACAGTAGGATTTTACATGGTAGAAACATAGAGCCACAGTATGAGAAGGGAATGCAACAGTTAGTAAGTCTGAACCCATGCTAAAATGCAGGATGTGTTGAGTCTAAACCATCCCAGACAGATGCCTTATCCACCCTCCTTTGCAAAATTTGTAGTGAAGAAGCTTCCACAACGTCTAGAGTTGTCCCTTTCATAGTCCTCCTTTTCTTACGCTTAGGAAGATTTTCCTGAGATTTGAAACAATTGCATCTTCTCCTGCACTCTGCAGCAAGAGACAAGAGCTTTTCTCGATCTTTCTTGTGGCAGCTTTTGAAGTATTTGAAGACCACTATCATCCCTTCCAACATCTTTCTCACTAACCTCTGGACCATTTAAAGATTCTCGACATCCTTTCTATACAGCAGTGTCCAAAACTGGACACGGTACTCCAACTGAGGCCTAAGCAGAGCTGAATAGCCCTCAAGCAGAGCTCCCAGAAAATCACCTAGTCTGGATCTGTAGACATGGGGAGTTGGAGAATCCACCACTTCTGTTCACCATTTGTCCCAACGGGTAATCACTCTCAGTGCTAAACATTTGGCTCTTATTACCAACTGGAATTTGTCTGGCTTCAGCTTTTGGCCATTGGGCCTTGCTGTGCTTTTCTCCGCTAGATTACAGAGCCGGTTATTACTATTTAAGATAAATAGATGAAGCTCCTTAAGTCTCTCACTCTCCTGCATTTTCGGCAGCTTCCAATCATTTATGTGCCCATTTCCTTCACCTTCTCCAATTTTTCAACATCCTTTTATAAATGTGAACCCCAGATCTGGACAGAGTCAGTTTTCACTAATGCCACGTGCAGAGGTAAAATCCTTCCAGTGCTCCAACTCACCAACCTCCTGTTAATGTATCTGTGATAAATGAAGGGGAGATAGCTTCCTTTTATGGACACCGAGCCAGCCAGTTAGCTATAATGTCCCTCTTGGTGTCCGTTCTCTAATTGCTTTACCTGTAATGGGGTAACAAAGTTCCCCAGGTAAAGAAAAGGAGTGCGCACCTGAGAAAGAGCCCACAGGAGGGCTGGAACTTTTTTAAATGGGGGTGGGAACCATCCCTTTGTTTGTCTGTTGTCTCTCTCCCGTAAAGAGAGGAATAGAGTGCTGCAGTAATGCTACGTAAGGCTTGAACCACGTATAAAAATTCATCTTCCATACCTAGAAGAAATTATTGAACAGGGCACGTTTAATTGGCGGGTTTAGATTTATTTATTTATTTATTTATTTATTTATTTATTTCGGCTTGTGGATCTTCTCTGTGCTAATCGCAGATGCCTTTTCTTGCTTGGAATCTTTAAGATGAACCCCGAAGACGTTTATTTTGGGTTCTTAGTTTTTGTAATTGTTTCTTTTAAAATCTAGCAAAAGTTTAAATTCCGGATATGTTATTTTCCTTTTTATTTTTAATAAAATTTACCTGTTTTAAGAACAGGATTGACGTTTTGATGTCCTATGAGGTTTGTGCATGTTGTTTCAATAGCTGGTAGCACAGCTAAATTCCTTTGTTTTCTTTCTCACCTCTTCCCCGGAGGGGGTCTGTGTGAAAGGGCTTGAGGGTAACCCACAGGGACAAATTCCCAAGTGTTCCTTCCTGGGTCCAAGGGTCTGGTTTTTTTTCATTTGGTTGGTGGCAGCGTTTACCAAGCCAAGGTCAGAGAAAAGCTGCAATCTTGGGAGTATAATAGCAGCCTGGAGTGACCACTATTAATTTTTAGAATTCTTTCAGGCTCCGACCTTCTGCACCCAAAGTGACAGAGTGGGGATTTCGCTTTGACAGCATCCAAAGCGCTTTTGGCCACCAACCAAATGGAAAAAAACAAGACCCTTGGACCCAGGAAGGAACACTTGGGAATCTGTCGCTGTGGAGTACCCACTGGGAGCTCCACAGTGACTCTTAAATCCTTTTCCGGGTCACTGTGTTCCATAATACAGTGCCCTAGTCTGAGGGCCGGGCCCGCGTTCCCTGTTCTGAGAAGCTAACTTTGCATGTGACTGTATTAGAACATTTTGTTTGCATGGGCACAGCTCACCGAATACTCAAGACCAATTGGTATGCCTGCCTCAGCCTCCTTACTGCAACCATTTTGCCAATCTTTGAGTCATCCACATTTTTATCGGCAGTGATTTTCTATTTGTTTCCAGATCATTCATAAAAATGTTGAATTGCAACAGGCCTAGAACTGATCCCTGCGGAACCCCATTAGAAACACCTCCATTCACTGACAATGGCCCATTGACATCTGCTTTCTGAGATCTGTCAGTTAGCCAGTTTTTAGTCTATTTAACTTGTGCTCCACTGGTATTGTAGAGTGTTCATTATTTGCCCCTAAAAAATCAAATACCTCAGAGAAATCAAAGTCTATTGCATCTGCACAGTTTCCTTGATCAGCTAAATGTGTACTCTCATTAAGGGATTAAATCGGATTTATTTGACAAAACTGTTTTTCCATATATCATGTTGTTGACGGGCATTAATAATATTCCAAACTTTTTTTGAATTAATCGAATATCAGCTTTTCCATTATTTCCTTACGTGGTCAAATCTTTTTCTTCCACATTACTTATATTTTTTTAAAATGTATGTTTAACAGAGACCTGTCCTGCATTTCTTTCTTTCTTTCTTTCTTTCTTTCTTTCTTTCTGCTGCCTCTGCTGGCTGATTGCAGACTTCTGGTTAATAAGGAGATGTGTGATTGCTTGGTCAGTTCATAACTCTGGTGTTTGACTGTTGATGCTAATGGACTGGAAAGTATTTCAGCTCCTAATGTGAGCTTCTTTCCAAAGGCAGAACAAAACCATTTCTTGAACACATCTACCTTTTCTCCAACATAAAAAGGTTTCCTTTCTCCCTGTAGGAATCAGCCAAAACATTTTCAAGGATTTCTTATATTCATAATATACTTAATAAGCTCCTTTTTGTGATCCTTAGCTCCGCTAATCATCGATATTTCCAGGACATTTTTAACGTTCCTCATTAATTTTAATTTTCATAACTTCCAATTTGTATTATTTCTTATCTACTTTCTTTTCCCCATTTTGTTATATATTTTCCCGTTTTGAAGCACAAAGTGTCTACAGATATTACCAACAGGGAATTTTCTCTCTGTCCATTTCTTTGTAATAATTTCAATTCTTTATTATCCTCTCCTGTATCATATCTCCTTCTCTGGCTCTTCTCTAAACTAAACAGTTCTCTATTTTTCAGCCTTTCCACAAGGGACAGGCTACCCCATTCTGATAGTCCATTCAGAAGCCCCTTTCTATATCAGCTGTATCCTTTATAGACACTGGGTGACCAAAACTAAGGGCGTGTCCAGCACAGGTCGTTCTCCATTCAATTAATATGTATCCCAAGATTGTCTTTGTTTTGGCCACTGTTTCAAATGAGCAGGTGTTTCCATGGAACTTCTCTAAATGACACTTTGGTTTTTTTCCCTGAGGTTTATTCTAGTTGAGATGTTTCCCCCGGCACAAAGGTTTTGCTTTTGTCTAAATTCAGATTTTGAGCCACCAGGTGAATGTGGAACTCCCTACAGTATGCACTTTCTAGCCTGGCTGTCATTGCATTAAGGAACAATAATGGATAACCAGAAGCCATACTCATTTTTTTTCCTGCTGGTGCCTATTAATGTTTCCCACATCACGACACATTATTGACACATGGAGCAACATAAAATATGGAATTGGCATTAGAAGGGTCAATTGTTCATAATTCACATCTCTGAATAATGAAAATGGCATTTTTCAGTGTGTGAAGAGCAACCAATCTGCTTCCCCCATGAGAACGGCCTTCAATAGTGCATGTAGTGTCTCATGTTAACATTGTCTCTCCATTCAGGCATTTGTTCTGGGACCATCTCCCTTGACTCTGGGCACATACAGGAATTTAATGAAACATATGGTATATGCAGGAGACACCGTTCTGACTCAGAATTGGACATTTTCTATTCTACTCCATGTCAGATTCCAACACAACCGAATTCACCAACCCCTCCACCTTCATCCTGATGGGCATTCCTGGTCTGGAGGCTGCCCATGTCTGGATCTCCATCCCCTTCTGCACCATGTACGTCATAGCCATCCTGGGTAACTTCACCATCCTGTTCATCGTGAAGACGGAGCCAAGCCTCCATGGGCCCATGTACTATTTCCTCTGCATGCTGGCTGTCACCGACCTGGTCGTGTCTACATCCATTATGCCCAAAATGCTGGCAATCTTCTGGTTCAATGCCAGGGAGATCAATTTCAGTGCCTGCCTCACCCAGCTGTATGTCTTTCACGGTTTCTCAGTGATGGAGTCTGGGATCTTCGTGGCCATGGCTTTCGATCGCTACGTGGCCATCTGTGATCCCCTGAGACATGCAACCAGGCTTACAAACCCTGTGGTTGTTATCATTGGCCTCGCCGTGGTTTTGCGTGGCAACATGCTCGTATTGCCCTATCCCTTCCTTTTGAGGCAGTGGCCATATTGCAGAACCAACATCATCCCCCAGCCCTACTGCGCCCACATAGCCGTGGCAAAGCTGGCCTGTGCCGACATCCGTGTCAGTAATTACTACGGCCTCTTTGTGCAAATATGGATGACGGTTTTCGATGTGATTTTTATTGCCCTATCCTACACTCAGATCCTCAGGGCCATCTTCAGCCTCCCCACAAAGCACGCCCGGATCAAGACTTTTGGGACCTGCATCTCCCACCTCTGTGCCATCTTAGTCTTTTACATCCCACGTCTCTTCTTCGCTATCATTTCCCGGTTTCAGCAGAATGTGCCACTGCATTTCCATGTTCTCATCGTGTACCTCTTATTGCCACCCATGCTAAACCCCATCTTCTATGGGGTGAGGACCAATCAGATCCGGGGTAGGCTTCTGCAGCTCTTTAGTTATAAAGGGACCTAAACTTTTCTCCTGATCCTTCTACCGAGTTCATGAAGAGCTGGCTGGTGATATTGTGCTGGGTCTCCTCCCTGAATCACTGACTGAGCAGTGATTAAACCCTTTTCTGACCTTATTATGCATTGTCAGCTGGGGAATCAGTCTGGGTACAACTCATTAACTTATAGCATTTTCCACCATTCTTATTTCTGGTAAGTGGACTCCTGAGGCTCCTGCTCCCTTTCTTAGCATTCCCTCAAAACTCTGCCCCCTGCCTCACCTTTTTCCCCAAGTGCCCTACCCCTGCCCCACTGATTCCCCCAAGGCCCTGCTCACTTCTCTGTTTCTCTTCCTCCAACACTCACTGGATCAGTTCTGCCTCCATCCCTTGAACTGGGCTCCCTCTGCTCCGGGGCTGGGGCGGGATCTGCTACAGCCTGAGAAGGAGCTTGCAGTGAGTGCAGTGACGACCCAGGTCTGGGCCCACAGGCCACTCAGGAGTGGAGAGGGAAGCCAGGAAGCTGCCCAGAAATAACTGAGGCTTGGGAGCAAGGGTTGTGTGGCAGTAAGGTGAGGCTGTGCATTGTACAGCGTGTGAGCCCTGAAGCTTAACTACAAATTCCCGAGGGCAGAGATCTTTGTCTGGCTTATTTCCTTAGCTTTCAGCTCCCCATTGTTCCTCCCTTCTCGGGGCCTGTAGCAGACAGGGTGCCTACAATGGGTGTGGGCTGGGAGCTCTTTGCTATATGAACTTTGATGCACAGATGAGACTATAAAACTTATTGCTCTAAATAATCAAACCGGTGCGTACTGCCTGATTCCATACCAAGTGGTTAAGTTGGTTTGGACAATAGCCCTTTTCTCTCTGGACAATCAATGAACCGATAATATAAGCAAACCTAACTGGACTTGGCCATGCCGGAACCCACCTGGGTAAACTGTGACTTTTTAACAGAGTTGCTATGGCAGGTCCAAGTCAACAATGCCAAACGCAGGTTTTAAGAACCCAAGCCCCTCAAGGAATGAATGCATCCCAATGAGCAACTAAACTGCCTGCAGATTGTGCCTAGACTGTTGTACATGTGCCGTTCGACCCAGACTAATGAACACTCACTCGCTTCCCAGTCAAATGACTTATGTAGTAGGGATATCATTTGTAGGGATAACCATAAATGGCTATTAACCAGGAAGGGTAAGGAATGGTGTCCTTATGCTCTGTTTGTCAGAGGCGGGTGATGGATGGCAGGAGAGAGATCACTTGATCATTACCTGTTAGGTCCACTCACGCCGGGGCACCTGGCATTGGCCACTGTTGGTGGACAGGATACTGGGCTGGATTGTCCTTTGCATTATTAGTTGTGTTCATGTAATGTTTAAAGTGATGTGCTGCCCTAACCTCTCCCCGTAGCCATACTTGTAAATTCCGCGGCCTACTCATTCCAATGACCCTCCTTTCCTCTCCCCCCGTAGCATGACCAGTGGATGAAGGTGTTGAACTAACTGGAGCCAGAGCTTCCAGCCCGAGTGTCCCACCGGCCAGTGTGCAGGATAGAGGGTTCCTGGGCCACTCTTTGAAGAGAGTGGGGGATAGTTGGGGTATGTAAGGGTTAAGTAAAGACCTGGGTAACCGATAAAATGGTAATAGGGGAGTATTGCAAAGGTGAGCACTATCCCTTGCTTTATGGACAAAGTTTGCTACCGGTCCACCTGGTTTTTGCTTGTTAAGGATAGATAAGTGTTGCAGCTGTATAAGAAATGTAGTTGTCTAAAGAATACCTGTTGTATGAAGTAGTGTTTTCTCTCTTCTACCGTCTTTTTCCCAGCTACATAAATATGTTCGGGGTCATGGCTCCTTCCCTCACTGTAAACTGCTGATTAAGGAAAGTTGTAGTTACAATTGTTGTAAAGAAACATGTGTTTAGTGCTGTAAACAGTAAACAGGGGGGTATAATTATATTCATGCTATGGCTATTACTATTCATTATATGGCCATTCTATAACTAAATAACGGTTTTGGGGGTGTAGTAGCAAATCTGTGTATTTACATATTAACTTAGATACAAGAGTGTGATGTGATTAACCTGGTACACTCTCGACAATTGGGTCGAGGGAAGCAAGTACCACAATAAAGGAGTCCATTTACTCAATCCACCTCTGGGTCCTCCTGTTCCTTTTTTCCATCTCTACTATTCTCATTGTATGTGACGTTATAAAGTTTTGCCATGTGTGTTACTGAAAGATGTTGTGAAGCTGAAAACACGCACAGCTAGCATTCTGGGCACAACGATGAAGAGGCTACACCGTGCAAGTGGCCCATCAGCAAAAACAATGGACTCAGTGTTTCAGCCAGAATAGGAGTTCTGGCTGCTATGACTCAGCATGGCATGCAAGGTCATGTGACCACACCACATGACACTGAACTCCATTTTGATACCTGTATTTTTCCACAAACTGGGCTGGGAACTTAGCTTGGAAGAAAGGGTTCCCACCATATGAGAGACTATAAAGGATGGGGAGTGCCATCATCACTTGTCTTCACTCCGCACACAAGAGAACAGGAAATACAGGAGGAACAAAGATTAACCTGGGGGAAGTGCTGGTCCCGGGCTAAAGGGATTTCTAGGCTGTTTCTGGAAACTTGGTGAACTGCTTCTATCACCAGTCAGGGTGAGATATTGTTAATTCAAATCCCATCGATCTAGTATATGAGGCTTAGTTAGCTTTTGCGGTTATTTGCTAAGTAATATGCATTGATCTGGTTGCTATCACTGATAATCACTTAAAATCGAACTTCCTGTCATTAATAAACGTGTTTTATGTTTTATCCTAAAGTGACTATTGAGGGAAGAGTCTGGGAAAATCTCAGTTTGGGAAACAAGGGCTGTTGTATATCTTCCCCACATTGATGTGTGTGGGGGGAAGCAAACTATATTAATGAACTTGCACAGTACCGATCTCTGTGCAGTGCGAGATCATGTAATTCTGGGTTTCTCCTGCAGCAGGGGTGCCAGGCTGGGGAGCTGGGAAATTGTCTGGTGCTCCACTGTAAATGGAGGGGTGGTTTAGGTAAAGCATTCCGGTAACTCGCGTGGGTGTGTGGTGCCACCTGCTGTTGTGTTGGGTGATAACAGTCCCTGGAGGGCCTTTTATATTCTCTCTCTGTGGGCGGAGCCCCCTTTGTTCTTCTGTGAAATATCATGGCACCTAGATGGGGTTTGATTGTTTTAAATCACAATGAAATTAGTGGACAGCAGGTTGAAAACAGGTAAAAGGACGTTCTTCTTCACACAGTGCACAGTCAACCTGTGGAACTCCTTGCCTGAGGAGGCTGTGAAGGCTAGGACTATAACAGGGTTTAAAAGAGAACTGGATAAATTCATGGAGGTTAAGTCCATTTTTGGCTATTAACCAGGATGGGTAAGGAATGGTGTTTTTAGCCTCTGTTTGTCAGAGGGGAGTGATGGATGGTAGGAGAGAGATCACTTGATAGTTACCTTTTGGGTCATAGAATCATAGAATCATAGAATCTCAGGGTTGGAAGGGAACTCAGGAGGTCATCTAGTCCAACCCCCTGCTCAAAGCAGGACCAACCCCAACTAGATCATCCCAGTCCACTCACTCCGGGTCACCTGGCATTGGCCACTGTCGGTAGACAGGATACTGTGCTGGATGGACCTTTGGTCTGACCCAGTACGTCCTTTCTTATCTTCTTATGTTGTTATGAGTTTGTAGCCACCTGGGCAAGTCACATGTCCATGAATGATTCCATTTTTTGCAGGCCGACACCATTGTTTACGTGTTAGTTTGCATGTTCCCAGGAAAGCTCAGATGTGGATTGGCGTCTCCCAAAGACAATTGTCAGTTAAGTACTCCAAATTACTTGAATAGCCCCTTCACAGTATATTGCCCAAACCTCCATTATGTGTTTCCTACAGCAAACACGTCAAACACAATCATAACTCTCATAACTTCAGGTATAAAAAGGACACATACATACAAATGGGATGAATATATTCACTAGACTATAAGCTTTGTAATGATACCTTACATGAGACTTTTGCATAAAGCATATTCCAGTTACATTATATGTACATCTCATAAGCATATTTCCATAAACATATGGAGTGCAACGTCACAGCACGGTACTAGTATCCCGCAGACACTACTGCACCACTAACACATGCATGCCCGTAACAAGGGACCAGCTCAGTAAACAGCGGGACTTTCCAGTCCTCCCTAAGGCCAGACAAAGATACTCCCTCTGAGATGCTTCTGGATATCCTGATACAAATACATTATGAACTCTTATCCTGAACTTACTTTTTAGGAGGGCTCAGTGTGTTCCTGTTATCCTTCGGGAATGTTTTTGTACCATCCTTGATATCGGGATTTTGGTATTACTTGATATTGGCATGTGTTTCCGTGAGTGCCCGGTGACTAGAACCTCTTATGAATGGGTATTTTTTCAATATCAGCCCTTTTCTTGCCAGATTGTATGAGCAGCTGCTGCCTCATACCAGGACTCTGATACAAGGGCTTATGTCTCAGGCTCTCTTCTTATTACAGATAACCATGTAGTCGTGGAGAGAGACCTAATTTTGGAAGGAGACAGAGGAATCCCAAGGTGGTCCCCTGCTGATCCAACTTTCCCAGCACCATGCTCAGAGCTCATGTACAAGTGTCCAGTGATGACCACCCTTACAGATTTTTGCTGTGACCACAAGGACGACCCTGCCTTCAGCTGGGCTTACAAACAGGTAGCCCGGGTTGATGGAGCCATGAATGATCTCCTGAGAGCTGAACAGTGGCCACAAATCAAGCTAACAATCGATCGCCTCTACCGTATTGATCAGGACCCCCAAACTCTGGAACTCAAAACCCAGTTAGTCATCCCCCTCTGTCATGGGAAGGCCATTGTAATTTGTGCCAATGATAATTCCAGAGCAGGCCACTTGGGGCAATAGAAGACACTGGCCTGAATCCTATCTCCCTTTTTTCTGGCTCGTGGTCCATCATGAGGTGAGAGATTATTGTAGTTCCTACCCCAAGTGCCAGATTGCCGGGTGTGACGGGTTGCTATCACAGAAACCCCCTTGGGGCTGCCACCTGATGTGCCAAGATTATTTCTGCCCCTGCTTTCCTGCCTTTTCCAGCTTGGGACTCCAGAATCCTGTCTGGTTTGAGCCAGACCTGCTAGCCTGCTGCAAACCCAGACCCAGGTCTGAACCGCGTCCCCTGACAGCTGTAGGCTTGCCTGGAAGCAGCCTAGGAAGTGCTCTTGCCTTTGACACCCAGGTGCCCAACTCCCAATGGGGTTCAAACCCTGAATAAATCTGTTTTACCCTGTATAAAGCTTATAGAGGGTAAACTCATAAATAATTCGCCCTCTATTTCACAGATAGGACGTATGCACAGCTGTTTGTCCCCTTCCAGGTACTAACACGTACTCCAGGTAACTTGATCAGTAAAAAGTGATTTTAATAAGTACAGAAAGTAGTATTTAAGTGGTTTCAAGTAGTAACAGACAGAACAAAGTGAATTACCAAGTAAAATAAAATAAAACACGCAAGTCTATGTCTAATCACACTGAATACAGATAAAAACCTCACCAGTTCCAGCAAACTTCCTTTTACAGGCTATGGTCCTCCTAACATGGGTCCAGCAATCGCTCCCCCCGTACTGTCCTTGTCTTTGTTCCAGTCTCTTTCAGGTGTGTCATTGGGGGGTGGAGAGGCTCTCCCTTTAGCCAGCTGAAGACAAAATGGAGGGGTCTCCCAGGGGTTTAAATAGACTTTCTCCCCTGGATGGATACTCCCCCCACTCCCTGTGTAGCATGCAGTTACAAAATGGAGTTTTGGGATCACATGGGCAAGTCCCTTGTCCATGCACAACTCAGCACAACCAGCCCAGCCACATTCCTGGCCGAGCTCAGATGCGGATTGGTGTCTTCAACTTCTTTTGTTTGTTTAAGAATTTCTTGATTGGGTTCTTAACCTGAACATTCCTTTCTCCAGACATTGGTCCAATGTTCTTACAAAGGCTATGTATAAAACCAGAAAATATACAACCAATATTCATAACTTCGACTACAAAAATGATACATGCATACAACCAGGAGGAATAGATGTAGTAGATCATAACTTTTACAGAGATATGTTATATGGCACATGTAGCATAAAATATATTCCAGTTACATCACATATACATTTATAAGCATCTCCCCATAAAGTCTTATGGGGGACACCGTCACACCGGGGGTGTCAAAAGCTCCCATGGTCCCCTTGTCTGTAGTGTAGATCCCCTTTGAGAGAGTCATACTGGACCTGGTGGGACCCCTCTCGAAGAGGAACACTGGGTTTTGTTACAGCCTTGTCCTGATGGACTATGCTACCTGCTTCCCCAAGGCTGACCCACTATGGAACACCACCGCCCGCACCATTGCAGTGAAGCTGGCAAGCTGTATATCTGAGTTGGATTGCCCCAGAAGATGCTCACTGATCAGAGGACCAACTTTACTTTTCTGAGCTCTCAAGAAGAGCCTGTGTTGGGAACCCATACTCTTCAGCCCCAACTTCAACCATGAGTTCTTGGTACAAACATACACTTCGGTGGTGGGGCTCAGGGAATTTTTCTCCAAGGAGTTGGATGGGAAAGAGTTTCTATATCAGTTGGATGCTCTCCCCCGAGAATGTAACTATTCAGTTATAGAGAAGGCTGTTAAATGGGCTATCAAAGGCTTCAGATACTATCTTCTTGGGCTACCATTCATACAGATCACCGACCACGCACATTTAAAATGGCTAAATAGGATGAAAAATATTTGGCCCTGACTAGAGCTTTCAGTCATGGCCTTTTTCCTGTCCCGCCCTCACTAAAGGCTTGATGCTAATAACTGTTTGCAGCTCCGGCCTGGGTCCAGGCCCGAGATATAGACATTTAGTGCCAGGCCTCACTTAGGGCCTGGCTCTCAGAACTGAATACAGGCCCAAGCCATAGATTCTTTGCGGCGATACTATGACAAAAGGCTTGGACTCACAACTGTTTGCTCCTTAGCCCTGATTGCAGGCTAAAGACCCTAAATGACCATTGCTCTGCCAGCCAGAGCTAGGGCTGTGATTGCCCAGCTAATTTACTGTGGGCAACACCCTGCAATGTAATGAGGCATTCCACTGAGCCACAGGGGGAGTGACCACTGCTAATCCTCTACAAGGACTCTTAAGAGGGGTGCTGGTATGAATAATGTGGAATCTGTACACAAAATGAAAGATTTGATGGTAAAGTGGGTAAGGGGCGAAGGTGTTACAAACTCTGAAGGAGTGTTTGACCTTGTTGCTCAGGAGCATTTCTTAACCATAAGTAAACATGATGTAAAAGAGCGTCTATGGGACAAAAAGGTGAAAGTTGTGGTTGAGTCTTCTCTAGGAGATGGTTTTGAGGAGACACTAGCATCTATCGTGAATAAACCACAGTCAGAGAGGTTTAAACTTAGAGGGAAGGATGGTTCTGTTTTACACATTCTTCTAATCCCTGACCCAAATTTCCTGTAAAAAACAGAAGTGTCCAGAAGTTTCTATAGGAGGATTGTCATTCTCTGTGTGAGAAATTCACCAAGTTACGTCACCCTTTCCCTCAGTTTCCTACCTTTACAATGAGGATATGGTTGTGACGGGTTGGTATCACAGAAACCACGTTGGAGCTGCCACCTGGTGTGCCAAGGCTACTTCTGCCCCTGCTTTCCTGCCTTTTCCAGCTTGGGACTCCCGAATCCTGTCTGTTTTGAGCCAGATTCCACTGATCTCCTGCAAACACAGACCCAGATCGAAACCACATCCCCTGACAGCTGTAGGCCTGCCTGGAAGCAGCTCAGGAAGTGCTCTTGCCTTTGACACCCAGGTGCCCAACTCCCAATGGGGTTCAAACCCTGAATAAATCCGTTTTACCCTGTATAAAGCTTATACAGGGTAAACTCATAATTTTTTCACCCTCTATATCACAAATAGGGAGATATGCACAGCTGTTTGACCCCCTCCAACTAACCAGGAAAAAGATCTTGGAGTCATCATGGATAGTTGTCTGAAGACGTCCATGCAGTGTGCAGCGGCAGTCAAAAAAGCAAACAGGATGTTAGGAATCATTAAAAAAGGGATAGAGAATAAGACAGAGAATATCTTATTGCCCTTATTTAAATCCATGGTACGCCAACATTTTGAATATTGCGTACAATTGTGGTCTCCTCATCTCAAAAAGGATACACTGGCATTAGAAAAGGTTCAGAGAAGGGCAACTAAAATGATTAGGGGTCTGGAATGGGTCCCATATGAGGAGAGATTAAAGAGGCTAGGACTTTTCAGCTTGGAAAAGAGGAGACTAAGGGGGGATATGATAAAGGTCTATAAAATTATGAGTGGTGGGGAGGAAGTGAATAATGAAAAGTTATTTACTTGTTATCATAATAGAAGAACTAGGGGGCACCCAATGAAATTAATGGGCAGCAGGTTTAACACAAATAAAAGGAAGTTCTTCACACAGTGCACAGTCAACCTGTGGAACTCCTTGCCTGAGGAGGTTGTGAAGGCTAGGACTATAACAGGGTTTAAAAGAGAAATGGATGCATTCATGGAGGTTAAGTCCATTAATGGCTATTAGCCAGGATGGGTAAGGAATGGCGTCCCTAGCCTCTGTTTGTCAGAGGATGGAGATGGATGGCAGGAGAGAGATCACTTAATTCTTACCTGTTTTGTTCACTCCCTCTAGGGCAGCTGGCATTGGCCACTGTCAGCAGACAGGATATTGGGCTTGATGAAACATTGGTCTGTCCCAGTACGGCTGTTCTTATGAGGCTTCCACAATACAATTCATGATCATAAATGATAAACACAACAATCCAGCCAAATCAGGGCCTGGACCCCCTTTGCCATTAGCTACAGACAAAGGCCAAACCATGCTTGCCAGCTATATGCCTATCTCCTAGAACTGGAGGGACCTTGAAAGGTCATCGAGTCCAGTCCCCTGCCTTCACTAGCAGGACCAAGTACTGTCCCCTGACAGATTTTTGTCCCAAATCCCTAAATGGCTCCCTCAAGGATTGAACTCACAACCCTGGGTTTAGCAGGCCAATGCTCAAACCACTGAGCTATCCCTCCCCCCAATAGAGTGTTAGTAACTTGAATACAGATTCGTCCTGGTTCACTTTGGACAAATACTCCCAGAGAAATACCCCTGATAAGCCGGACGAGCAGGCAGAGAGTTCAGCTGTGGGAATCGAAGCGCCCTCCAGCCGGGGCCGTGCTGGAGAGTCTGACTCAGCCTGGAACATTCGATTTCAATTCCACCTGGGAGACACTAGGAGGAAATGAACTGAGAGGGAGAGAACAAACCCAATGCAAACATTGAACCAGTCTGTATCCTGCCTATGGGGCCCCTGTGATAACTGAAGCCAGCCTGCCTGTTAGCAGTAAAATCCCTCTTGGTGTCTGTTCTCTGCTTGCTTTACCTGTAAAGGGTTAACAAGCCCACAGGTAAAGGAAAGGTGACGGGTTGGGGTCACAGAAACCTGCTTAGTGCTGCCACCTGGTGTGCCAAGGCTACTTCTGCCCCTGCTTCCAGGCCTTTTCCAGCTTGGGATTCCCGAATCCTGTCTGTTTTGAGCCAGATTCCACTGATCTGCTGAACCAAGTCCCCTAACAACTGTAAGCCTCCTGGAAACGCTCTTGCCTATGACACCCAGGTGCCCAACTCCCAGTGAGGCTCAAACCCTGAATAAATCCGTTTTACCCTGTATAAAGCTTATACAGGGCAAACTCATAAATAGTTCGCCTTCTATTTCAAAGATAGAAAGATATGCACAGCTGTTTGCCCCCCCACCCCCCGCAGGTACTAACTCGTACTCCAGGTAACTTAATAAGTAAGAAGTGATTTTAATAAGTACAGAAAGTAGGATTCAAGTGATTCCAAGTAGTTACAGACAGAACAGAGTGAATTACTAAGTAAAATAAAATAAAACACGCAAGTCTATGTCTAATCAAACTCAACACAGATAAAAACCTCACCAGTTCCAGTCTCTTTCTTTTACAGGCTGTAGAACTCCTACCCTGGGTCCAGCAATCGCGCACACCCCGTATTGTCTTTGTCCTTTGTTCAGTCTCTTTCAGGTGTGTCCTTGGGGGGTGGAGAGTCTCTCTCTTTAGCCAGCTTAAGACAACATGGAGGGGTCTCCCCTGGGTTTAAATAAACTTTCTCCCCATTCCCTGTGTAGCATCATGGTACCCTGGAGTTTTGGGATCACATGGGCAAGTCACATGTCCATGCACAATTCAGCAACCAGCCCAGCCAGGTGCATTCCTGGCCAATCTCAGATGTGGATTGGGGTCTGAACTCCTTTTGTCTGTTTAAGAGTTTCTTGATTGGGCACATTCTTTTCTCCAGACATGATCCCAGGCTCTTACAAAGGCTATGTATAAAACCAGCAAATATACAACCAATATTCATAACTTCAACTACAACAATGATATATGTACACAAACAGGAGGAATTGATTCAGTAGATCATAACTTTCACAGAGATATGTTATATGGCATATGTAGCACAAAACATATTCCAGTTACATCATATATACATTTATAAGCATCTCCCCATAAAGTTTTATGGGGGACACCGTCACAATGATCATAATCACTTTCCTTTGCTAGGTATTTTGAAGACCCTTCAATGAAAGGTGCTGCCCAGTACGATGATAGTTACTGATGAGAATTACTGATTTCTGATCCCTTAGTGACAGCCCCATGGGCCTGCAGAAAATGCTCATGTCTCCCCCCAGTCGTCTTTTTCCAGATCTGTCTATCTACTATCCAACCAGCCATCCTGGGCATTTACAGGGTATACAGATCTAGGCATTATCTCTAGTTTTCTTTCTAATCAACTATCATTTAAAAATATAAACAAATACACTGACTAGCCAATCCCTCTCTCACTCAGCACAGAGCCTGAATGTTCTCATCTCCCTTAAGGAAGGTCCTTTAATTACTGTTTACTCCTAAGAAAGGATAAAGAGCACAGAAGCCCAGATATGGAAACAGAGCCATTAGCTAGAGTGTCTCTGGTCTCCAGCCTGTTTACATCCAGATGCCGCTTCTCCCCTAGAGGCCGAGTGAAGCCCACTGGGATTGCTCAGAGCTATATTATAAACAGTTCATACCACAATGTTGGCTCTCGGCGTGGGATGCTGCTGCAGATGCTGGCGTGAGAGAGGTGTTGGACACGGCTACCGGAGCGGGATTCCCAGGGAAGAAACTTCTGTCTCAGACTTCACAGGTACCCATTCCTTGCTGAGGAGCTCACCTACTCAACAAACCTTGTTCAACATTGGTTGTTGGGATAGAGGGTAAGTCTATTGTCCTTTTCGCACTGCACAGCCATTAAATATCCCAGGGCCCCTGCCACAGGGGATGTGTGGGTCAAAATGTCATCAAGTGATCCATTCCCTGTCACCCATTCCCAGCTTCTGGCAAATGGAGGCTTTAGACACCTTCCCTGCCACCTCAATAGCCATTGAGAGACCCATCCTCCATGAACTTATCTAGTTCTTTTTTGAACCCTGTTATAGCCTTGGCCTTGACAATGTCCTCTGGCAAGGAGTTCCACAGGTTGACTGTGTGTTGTGTGAAGAAATACTTCCTTTCGTTTGTTTTAAACCTGCTGCCTAATAATTTCGTTTGGTGATCCCTAGTTCTTGTGTAGATGTAGTAAACAACACTTCTTTATATACTTTCTCGACATAACTCATGATTGTAAAGATCTCCCTTTAGTCGTCTCTTTTCCAAATGGAAAAGTCTCAGGTTTATTAATCTCTCCTGGTACGGAAGACGTTCCATACCCCTAGTAATTTTTTCTTGCACTTCTCTGAACTTTTTCCAATTCCAATATATCTTGAGATGGGGGCAGCCATATCTGCATGCAGTATTCAAGATATGGGCGTACCATGGATTTATATACAGGCAATATGATATTTTCTGTCCTATTATCTAGCCCTTTCTTAATTATTCCCAGCATTCTGTTCACTTTTTTGACTGCTGCTGCACATTAAGTGGATGTTCTCAGAGAACTATCCGCAGTGACTCCAAGATCTCTTCTCTGAGTGGTAACAGCTAATTTAGACCCCATCATTTTATATGAATAGTTGGGATTATGCTTTCCAATGTGCATTGAGTCGCATTTATCAACATTACATTTCATCTGCCATTTGGTTGCCCAGTCACCCAGTTTTCAGAGACTGGCTCTGTCAGGGTTCCCTCCCCACTCTAAACTCTAGGGTAAAGACGTGGGGACCCGCATTCAGAGCCCCTAAGCCTATTTTACCAGCTTAGGGTAAACCCCCCCAAGGTACAAAATTCCCTGCACCCCGAGAAATGCTTCTTACTGCCACCATCAAATGTCTAACAGGAATCCAGGAAAGGAATCACTTGAACTTCCCTCCCCCCCAAAATGCCCCCTCAAGCCGTACACCCCCTTTCCTGGGGAAGCTTGAGAACAATCTCCCAACCAATTGGTTACACAGTGATCTAAAAACCCACCCCCTGGGTTTTAACACTATAGAAAACAGTCAACTTCTTAAAAGAAGGATTTTATTAAACATAAAGAAGGTAAAATCATCTCTGTAAAATCAGGATGGTAACTATTTCACAGGGCACTATATTTCCAAACTCAGAGAGATTTCCCCCTCTGGACAAAACCTTAACGTTACAGATAACCATGAATACCTCCCCCCCCCTTTCCCTTTCTAACACAGGGGATACACCAAGCAAAAATAAACAGAATCTATACGCTATACTATCTAAACTTACTTCAGAAAAGGGAGGTTTGATTTTCTGTAGGTTCCTTCTGTCTTCCAAGATCACTCTCCCTCAGACAAAGACACTCACTAAAACCTTCCCCCCTCCCAAGTTTGAAAGTATCTTGTCCCCTTATTGGTCAGAGCCCAGCCAGGTCAGGTGTCAGTCTGGCTACCTGCATTTCTTAACCCTTTACTGGAAAGAGGATTTTATAGCACTGCATCAGACCCTCTCCCCCTTCCCTTCATATTTATGACACGCCCCCCAAATCACCGATAGTGTGAAACACTGGCTGTGATTTCTTCCTGGAGCTTTAAAAGAAAACAAAGTAATAAGACACATGAATCTCCAAATATACTAATAACTGGATAAAGACTAACAATATTGTCCACATTGCAAGGACGATTTTAACCAGTTGGTTCGGGGAAACTTTCACGGGAGAGTGCATCAGCCACTTTGTTAGAAGCTCCTGAAATGTGTTGTATTTCAAAATCAAAATCTTGGAGAGCTAAACTCCATCGAAGGAGTTTTTTGTTATTTCCCTTGGCGGTATTAAGCCACTTTAGTGCAGCATGGTCAGTTTGCAGGTGGAAACGCCGTCCCCAAACGTATGGGCGTAGCTTTTCTAGAGCGTAGACAATGGCGTAACATTCCTTCTCACTGATTGACCAGTGGCTTTCCCTCTCAGACAGCTTCTTGCTGAGAAACACGACAGGATGGAATTCTTGATCTGGTCCTTCCTGCATTAAGACGGCTCCCACACCACGCTCGGACGCATCTGTGGTTACTAGGAACGGTTTATCAAAGTCCGGGGCCCTTAGCACAGGGTCAGACATGAGTGTTGCTTTAAGCTGATTAAAGGCCTTCCGACACTCATCAGTCCACTGAACCGCATTTGGCTGGTTCTTTCTGGTTAGGTCAGTTAGAGGGGCGGCGATTTGGCTGTAATGCGGTACAAATCGCCTGTAATATCCGGCCAAGCCTAAGAAAGATTGGACCTGTTTCTTTGACTTTGGGACAGGCCACTTTTGGATAGCCTCCACCTTGGCCTGTAGGGGGTTAATAGTTCCTTGACCCACCTGGTGTCCAAGGTAAGTCACTCTGTTGAGGCCTATTTGACACTTTTTAGCCTTAACAGTTAGTCCTGCCTCTCGTATGCGCTCGAAGACCTTCTGGAGATGCTCCAGGTGTTCGGCCCATGAGTCAGAAAATATGGCCACATCGTCAAGATAGGCAACTGCCGATTCTCCCAATCCCGCTAGGAGACTATCTACCAGTTTCTGGAATGTGGCAGGTGCATTCCGCAGCCCGAAAGGGAGCACATTAAATTCATACAGCCCGACATGGGTGATGAAGGCTGACTTTTCCTTGGCGGATTCATCTAGCGGCACCTGCCAGTACCCCTTGGTTAAGTCTAAGGTGGAGATGAACTGGGCACGTCCCAGTTTCTCCAATAGTTCATCTGTGCGAGGCATTGGATAGTTGTCTGGGCAAGTCACAGCATTTAGTGTACGGTAGTCCACGCAAAAGCGTATTTCCCCATCTGGTTTGGGGACTAGAACCACGGGAGAGGCCCATGCACTGCTAGAGGGACGGATTATACCCATCTGTAGCATGTCTTGAACCTCCCGTTCTATAGCAGTTTTGGCGTGAGGAGCCACTCGGTAAGGTCGGGCTCTAATTGGGTGGGCATTACCTGTGTCAATGGAGTGGTATGCCCGTTCGGTCAGTCCTGGGATGGCTGAGAACATCGGTGCGAATTTAGTGCACAGCTCCTGGATTTGCTGGCGCTGCATACGTCCGAGGGTCATGGAGAGGTTCACCTCTTCCACGGCACCATCATTTTTCCCTTCGTAGTAGACACCTTCAGGCCACTCAGCGTCTTCTGCTCCCTGGGCAGTAAACTGACAAACCTTCAATTCTCGGGGGAAAAAAGGCTTTAGAGAATTAACATGGTACACTTTAGGCTTGAGAGTTGTGGTGGGGAATGCTATGAGATAGTTCACAGCTCCCAGGCGTTCTTGGACCGTAAATGGCCCTTCCCATGACGCTTCCATTTTATGGGCCCGGAGCGCCTTCAAGACCATGACTTGGTCCCCTACTTTAAAGGAACGCTCTCTGGCATGTTTATCATACCAGGCCTTTTGCTCTTCCTGAGCCCCTTTTAGGTTTTCTCTAGCAAGAGCTAAAGAGTCTCGGAGGGTGTTTTGTAGGTTGCTTACAAAGTCCAGAATGTTAGTTTCCGAAGAAGGCGTAAACCCCTCCCATTGCTGTTTCACCAGCTGTAATGGCCCTTTAACCTCGCGGCCATACACAAGTTCAAATGGTGAAAACCCTAAACTGGGATGTGGTACAGCCCTGTAGGCAAAGAGCAACTGCTGTAACACTAGGTCCCAATCGTTGGAGTGCTGGGTTACGAATTTACGTATCATGGCTCCCAAAGTTCCATTAAACTTCTCCACCAGACCATTTGTTTGATGGTGGTAAGGGGTGGCAACCAAGTGGTTCACCCCATGAGCTTCCCACAGGCTTTTCATGCTCCCTGCCAGGAAATTAGTTCCCGAATCAGTAAGGATGTCGGCGGGCCAACCTACCCTGGCAAAAATCTCTGTTAATGCCTGGCATACACTTTTAGCCCGGGTGTTGCTCAGAGCTACTGCTTCTGGCCATCGGGTGGCAAAATCCATGAAAGTCAGTATGTACTGCTTTCCTCTGGGTGTCTTTTTCGGAAAAGGACCCAGAATATCCACAGCTACCCGCTGAAATGGAACTTCAATTATGGGGAGTGGCTGGAGAGGGGCTTTGACCTGGTCTTGGGGTTTTCCCACTCTTTGGCACACCTCACAAGACCGGACATAGGTAGAAACATCCTTGCCCATTCCCTCCCAGTGGAATGACCTCCCCAAACGGTCTTTGGTTCTGTTCACCCCAGCATGACCACTAGGATGATCATGGGCTAAGCTCAAGAGCTTTAGCCGGTACTTAGTCGGAACCACTAACTGTCTCTGAGGACGCCAATCTTCCTGGTGTCCACCAGAAAGAGTCTCCTTATATAAAAGGCCTTTTTCTATAACAAACCGGGATTGATTAGAAGAGCTGAGAGGCAGTGGGGTGCTCCGTCCCACTGTCCAAGCTCTCTGTAGGCTTTCATCTGCTTCCTGCTCGGCTTGGAACTGTTCCCTAGATGCTGGAGACATCAGTTCCTCACTGGGTTGTAGACCTGGGCTGGGTCCCTCTGGAAGCGGTGTAGGTGATGGGGTTGTTTCCGTTGACTGTGAACCACTCTCCGCTGGTGCACAATGTGGTAATTCAGGCTCTGGCTGAGCCTCTTGTATGGAGTTATCGGTTGCTGCTGCCATTGCAGGCTCGGTGGTGCCCTCGGGTGTTGGTACGGTAGCTGGGGTTGCAAGCGCTGGACTCAGTGCTGGTAATGGTTCTGGTGCTGGTTGTTTCGTCTGTTCCAGTTCCGAGACTGGCTTGGGTCGGGTTTCTGTGATTGGATCCACGACGGCTGTTGCAGTCGTTGGCAGGGTGTCCGGTTCCACCACCTCTATCTGGGTCTCTGGTAGTACAGATGGGGTTCCGGTGGAAGTCCCAGGAACAGAGCTAGGTGTGACAGCTTGCTTAGCCTGGCTGCGGGTGACCATTCCCACCCTCTTGGCTAGCTTCACACAATTGGTCAAGTCTTCCCCCAGCAACATGGGAATTGGATAATCATCATAGACTGCAAAAGTCCAATTTCCTGACCAGCCCTTGTACTGGACAGGCAACACGGCTGTAGGTAAATTAAAAGAGTTGGACTTGAAGGGTTGAATTGTCACTTGTGCCTCTGGGTTGATTAAGCTGGGGTCCACTAAGGATTTGTGGATAGCCGACACTTGTGCTCCGGTGTCCCTCCACGCTGTAACCCTTTTTCCGCCCACACTCACCGTTTCCCTTCGTTCCAAGGGTATCTGGGAGGCATCTGGGCCTGAGGACCTTTGGTGTGACCCCGGTGCAATGAACTGTATTCTGTTGGGGTTCTTGGGGCAGTTGGCCTTCACATGCCCCAATTCGTTACATTTGAAACATCGCCCAGCTGACTGGTCAGTGGGGCGAGGTGGGTTGCTGGAGAATGGGGTGGTGGGGCAATAAGGGGTCTCGGTTTTCCCTTGTGGGGCCTTGGGCTGCTCCTGGTGAGGGGATGTGGTCTCGGGTTTTCCTTTCTGGTATCTCCCCAAACTATGACCAGGGTTGTTCCTCTCTGCTTCCTGCACCCCTTGTGTACCAAATTTCCTTGCCCCTCTGCTGATCTGGGACTGTTCGTATTGATCAGCATAAGCAGCAAGGCTGTCTGCTGAGTCCATTTTCTTATCCCATAAACACTGTCTTATATCATCCTTGGACATATTCAGGAATTGTTCCTGAGCCATCAAATCACACACTCCTTCAAAGCTAGTAACATTCCTTCCCTTGACCCATTTTTTTAACAGCTCCTTTATCCGGTTTACATAAGCTACATTACTTAGTCCAGGCCCTCGGATAAGGGTTCGAAATTTTACTCTGTAAGTTTCAGGTGTAACTTGAAATTGTTTTAAAACCAAATCCTTGAATTTCTCATAGTCAGAAGCCTCATCAATAGGCATGTCATTGAATATGTCCAGAGCACTTCCAGTCAACTTTGCTACCAATAGGGTCATTTTGTGATCATCAGGAATGTGATGGAGATTGCATAGTCTCTCAAAGGTGAGAAAATATTCAGCAATATCCCGGGATTCATCATACGGTGGACATAGTCGCTCCCATTTGTGGGTTGTTGGGGAAGGATTATTAGTGTTATCCGGTAGATTCTGCTCCGCCCTGGTCTTCTCCATCTCCAGGGCATGCTTCCTCTCTCTGTCTTTCTCCTCCTCAGCATACTTCCTCTCTCTGTCTTTCTCCTCCTCAGCATGCTTCCTCTCTCTCTCCTTCTCCTCCATAGCATACTTCCTCTCCTCCTCAGCATGCTTCCTCTCTCTCTCCTTCTCCTCCATAGCATACTTCCTCTCTCTCTCCTTCTCCTCCTCAGCATGCTTCCTCTCTCTCTCCTTCTCTTCCATCTCCATCTGTTTAAGTTGTAGCAGTCTTGCATGTTTCTTCTCCTCCTCATCAACTTGTAGCCGGGCTATCTCAAGTTTAATAGCTGCTTCACTGGCAGTCATCTTAGCCTTTCTGTTTTTAATCTGTCTTAACCCGATAGTGTTAGAAAAGAAAAAAAACCTTGCTTGGGTATTCCCTGTAGGGGTTAACTACCTGCTTTCATATGTAGATACTCTAGCTCCTAGCAGCTTAACCCCTCCCCCCTCCCTGCTTCCAGCAGCTACAGGAAAGAGCTAGAGAGAAGAGAAAAAAAAATCTAAACTCCCTGTGTCTGGTTCAAAAAAACTCTCTGGTTCAATAGATCCCACCGCTCTGCCACCATGTCAGGGTTCCCTCCCCACTCTAAACTCTAGGGTAAAGACGTGGGGACCCGCATTCAGAGCCCCTAAGCCTATTTTACCAGCTTAGGGTAAACCCCCCCAAGGTACAAAATTCCCTGCACCCCGAGAAATGCTTCTTACTGCCACCATCAAATGTCTAACAGGAATCCAGGAAAGGAATCACTTGAACTTCCCTCCCCCCCAAAATGCCCCCTCAAGCCGTACACCCCCTTTCCTGGGGAAGCTTGAGAACAATCTCCCAACCAATTGGTTACACAGTGATCTAAAAACCCACCCCCTGGGTTTTAACACTATAGAAAACAGTCAACTTCTTAAAAGAAGGATTTTATTAAACATAAAGAAGGTAAAATCATCTCTGTAAAATCAGGATGGTAACTATTTCACAGGGCACTATATTTCCAAACTCAGAGAGATTTCCCCCTCTGGACAAAACCTTAACGTTACAGATAACCATGAATACCTCCCCCCCCCTTTCCCTTTCTAACACAGGGGATACACCAAGCAAAAATAAACAGAATCTATACGCTATACTATCTAAACTTACTTCAGAAAAGGGAGGTTTGATTTTCTGTAGGTTCCTTCTGTCTTCCAAGATCACTCTCCCTCAGACAAAGACACTCACTAAAACCTTCCCCCCTCCCAAGTTTGAAAGTATCTTGTCCCCTTATTGGTCAGAGCCCAGCCAGGTCAGGTGTCAGTCTGGCTACCTGCATTTCTTAACCCTTTACTGGAAAGAGGATTTTATAGCACTGCATCAGACCCTCTCCCCCTTCCCTTCATATTTATGACAGGCTCCAAGCCCCTTCCATGGACCCCACTCCCATGTGAACAGAACCAAGGTGTCCTGGCTCCCAGCCCCTCCAATGGACCCTCTCCCCTCCCAGCAGAAACCATCATCCTGGCTCCCAGCCCCCCCACCCTCCGCTCCAAGCCCCCGGTCCAACAACTCCCCCAGGGCAACAAAAATGATTAGGGGGCCGGAGCACATGACTTATAAGGAGAGGCTGAGGGAACTGGGATTGTTTAGCCTGCAGAAGAGAAGAGTGAGGGGGGATTTGATAGCTGCTTTCAACTACCTAAAAGGGGGTTCCAAAGAGGATGGATCTAGACTGTTCTCAGTGGTAGAAGATGACAGAACAAGGAGTAATGGTCTCAAGTTGCAGAGGGGGAGGTTTAGGTTGGGGAGGTTTAGGTTGGATATTAGGAAAAACTTTTTCACTAGTAGGGTGGTGAAGCACTGGAATGGGTTACCTAGGGAGGTGGTGGAATCTCCTTCCTTAGAGGTTTTTAAGGTCAGGCTTGACAAAGCCCTGGCTGGGATGATCTAGTTGGGGTTGGTCCTGCTTTGAGCAGGGGGTTGGACTAGATGACCTCCTGAGGTCCCTTCCAACCCTGAGATTCTATGATTATATTCTATGATTCCCCACTCCCCTCCCAGCAGAACCCAGGCATCCTGGCATGCTCTCATGGGGGGAGGAGAGGCTGCTACCTGACCTTCATCTGCTTTCTGGAATTAGCATTTTTGAAGCACAAAGTGCCTATAGATAATTCTTCATTATCCTCTCCTCTGTCCTATCTCCTTCTTTGGCTCTTCTCTAAGCTAAACAGTTCTCTACTTTTCAGTATTTCCACAACGGACAGGCTACCCCATTCTGATAGCCCATTCAGAACCCCCTTTTATATCAGCTGTATCCTTTATGGAAACTGGGTGACAAAAACTCAGGGCGTGTCCAGCACAGGTCATTCTCCATCCCATTCCTTATGTATCCCAAGATTGTCTTTGTTTTGGCCCTTGTTTCAAATGAGCAGGTGTTTCCATGGAACTGTTCTAAATGACACTGTGGTCTTTTCCCTGAGGTCTATTCTAGTTGGGATGTTTCCCCCAACACATGCCTTGGCAAAGGTTTGCTTTTTGTCCACACTCAGATTTTGAGCCACCGGGTGAATGTGGAACTCGCTACAGCATGGACTTTCTAGCATGGCTTTTACTGCATTAAGGAACAATAATGGATAGCCCGTAGCCATACTCATTTTTTCCTGCTGGTGCCTCTTACTGTTTCCCACATCACGACACATTATTGACACATGAAGTAACATAAAATATGGAATTGGCATTTGTAGGGTCAATTGTTCATAATTTATATCTCTGATTAATGAAAATGTCATTTTTCAGTGTGTGAAGAGCGACCAATCTGCTTCCCCCATGAGAACAGCCTCCAGTAGTGCATGTAGTGTCTCATATTCACATTATATCTTCATCCAGGCACTTGTACTGTGACCATCTCCCTTGACTCTGGGCACATAGAGGAATTCAGTGAAACGTATTCACCATTCAGTGAAACGAATTCACCGTTCAGCCTCGGAGTTGGACATTTTCTACTCTACTTCATGTCAGATTCCAACACAACCGACTTTACCAACCCCTCCACCTTCATCCTGCTGGGCATTCCTGGCATGGAGGCGGCCCATGTCTGGATCTCCATCCCCTTCTGCACCATGTATGCAATAACCGTCCTCGGTAACTTCACCATCCTGTTCATCGTGAAGACGGAGTCAAGCCTCCATGGGCCCATGTACTATTTCCTCTGCATGCTGGCCATCATTGACCTGGTCATGTCTACATCCATTCTGCCCAAAATGCTGGCAATCTTCTGGTTCAATTCTAGGGAGATCAATTTCAGTGCCTGCCTCACCCAGCTGTATGTCTTTCACTGCCTGTCCGTGATGGAGTCTGGGATCTTCGTGGCCATGGCTTTGGATCGCTACGTGGCCATCTGCCACCCCCTGAGACATTCCACCATCCTGACATACCCCATGGTTGCTAACATTGGCCTGGCCGTGGTGCTGCGTGGCAGCATGCTTGTGTTGCCCTATCCCTTCCTTTTGAAGCAGTGGCCATATTGCAAAACCAACATCATCTTCCAGCCGTACTGCAGCCACATGGCTGTGGCTAAGCTGGCCTGCGCTGACACCCGTGTCAGTAGTTACTACGGCCTCTTTGTGCAATTCTGTGTGATGAGCCTGGATGTGATTTTTATCGCCGTGTCCTATATCCAGATCCTCAGGGCCATCTTCTGCCTCTCTACAAAGGAAGCCCGGATCAAGACTTTTGGGACCTGCATCTCCCACCTGTGTGCCATCTTAGTCTTTTACATCCCACATTTCTTCTTCTCTCTCACTTACCGGTTCCAGCAAAATCTGCCCCAACATTTCCATGTTCTCATTGGCAACATGTACCTCTTATTTCCCCCCATGGTAAACCCCATTATCTACGGGGTGCGGACCAAAGAGATCTGGGGCAGGCTGCTCCGGCTCTTTAATCAAAAACGGACCTAAATTTTTCTCCTGATACTCTGACTCTCTGACCGAGTCCGTGAAGAGCTGGCTGGTGACATGGTGCTGGGTCTCCTCCCTGAATCACTGACTGGGCAGTCAGAGAGATTAAACCCTTTTCTGAACTGTCTATGCGTTGTCAGCTGGGGAATAAGTCTTGGTACAACTCATTAACTCGTTGAGTTTTCCTCCTTTCTTATTTCTGGTACCTGGACCCCTGAGGCTCCTGCACCCTCTCTTACTGTTCCCTGAAGACTCTGCCCCCTGCCCCACCTTTTTCCCCAAGTTCCCTACCCCTGCCCCACCGATTCCCCCAAGGTCCGCTCACTTCTCTGTTATCCTTCCTCCAACACTCACTGGATCAGCTCTGCCTCCACCAGTGAGGACCCAGGTCTGGGGCCCACAGGCCACTCAGGAGCAGAGAGGGAAGCCAGGAAGCCACACAGACTTTCAGCTCCCCATTGTTCCTCCCTGATGGGGGCCTGTAGCAGGCAGGGTGCCTACAATGGGTGGGGGCTGGGAGCTTTTTGTTATCCAATCTTTGGTGCACAAATGTGTCTGTAAAACGTATTGCTCTAATTAATCAAACCGGTTACCGGTGCGTGCTGCCTGATTCCATACCAAGAGGTTAAATTGGTTTGGACAATAGCCCATGTCTCTGTGGACATTCAATAATCTTATAATATAAAGAAACCTAACAGGACTCAGGCCGGGCCGGAACCCACCTGGGTAAACTGTGACTTTTTAACAGAGTTCCTAACACAGCTCCATGTCAACAACACCAGACGCAGGTTTAAAAACCCCAAGCCCTCCAAGGAATGAATGCATCCCAACGAGCAACTCAACTGCCTGCACATTGTACCTGGACTGATGTAGCCTGTGCCCTTTGAACAGGCCTAAGGAACACTCGCTTCACAGTCAAATGACCTATGTTGTAGGGATATCATTTCTATTAATTGCATTATTAGCTGAGTTCGTGGAACGTTTAAAGTGATGTGCTTCCCTTACCTCTCCCCGTAGCCATACTTGTAAATTCCGCGGCCTACCCATTGCAATGACCGGCCTTTCCTGTCCCCCCCTAGCATGACTGGTGGACCAAAGTTTCGAGCTAACTGGAGCCAGAGCCAGCCAGTGTTCGGGAAAGAGGGATCGCCTGTAAATTGCTGATTAAAAGAATTTGTGGTTACTATTGTTGTAAAGAAACACGTGTTTAAGGTAAAAGCTCCTGCGTAATATGCTCAATGCTGTAAACAGTAAACGGGGCGGGGCGGTATAATTATATTAAGGGTATGGCTATTACTATTAATTATATGGGTGTTCATATTACTAACTTAGGGTTTTGGGTGTTGTCATAAATATAAAGGGAAGGGTAACAACCTTTATGTATGCAGTAATATAAAATCCCTCCTGGCCAGAGGTATAGAATCACTTTACCTGTAAGGGGTTAAGAAGCTCAGATAACCTGGTTGTCACCTGACCAAAATGACCAATAAGGAAAGAAGATACTTTCATTCTGGGAGGAGGGGGGAGGTTTTTGTGCTCTCTTTGTTTGTTCCCTCTCTGGATGGAGAGAGAGAGTCCAAGCAGGTAAAACATCTCCTAAAAACATACCTGAAATGATACATCTAAGTTTACAGGAATTGTAAGTAAAGGCAAGGAAATGTGTTAGATTATCTTTTGTTTTAGCTTGTAAATCTTTTTATTTACCCTTTAAATTTACCTTCCATCCTGGTTTTGCAGATGTGATGCTTTTCCTTTTTTAACAATAAAATTCTTCTTTTAAGAACCTGATTGATTTTCAGTTTCTTAAAAACCAAGGGGTTTGGTGTGCTCACATTGTAACCAATTGGTTAGTATATTATTCTCAAGCCTCCCCAGGAAAGGGGGTGAAGGGGTTTGGGGGGATATTTTGAGGAAAAAGGGACTCCAAGTGGCCCTTTTCCCTGGGTTCTTGTCTAAATCACTTGGTGGTGGCAGCAATACCATCTAAGGACAAGGAAAGGATTTGTGCCTTGGGAAAGTTTTAACCTAAACTGGTAGAAATAAGCTTAGGGGTTCTTTCATGCGGGTCCTCACATCTGTACCCCAGAGTTCAGAGTGGGGAGGGAACCCTGATATAGTGGCAGTGGTGGGATCATTTTGAATCCGAAGCACAGACCTCAGGATTTAAAAGGGCACATTTTTTTCTTTTGGCTGCTTGAAAACCAGGGAGGGGGTTTGTTTTTTTTAAAGGACACTTATTTTTTTTTTTTTTTTAGCTGAGAGCAGCTGGATTTTTTTTCTTTGCATGAGGGCAGAGTAGTTAAGTTCCTGCAAGGGAATTCACAAGTTGGGTGTTTTCTTTCTTTCTAGCTCTCAGGTTATGCTAGGATAAGCGCAGGAAGGCTAGGATGATGGAAAGTGAGGGCCAGAAAAAACTGGAATTAGCCAGATTGAAGGCTGAACAAAAACAGAAAGAACATGAAAGACAAATGGACTTAAAATGCTTGGAGTTGGAAGTGGAGGAGAGGAAAGGCAAAATGCTTGGAGTTGGAAATGGAGGCGAAACGCTTGGATACAGAAGCGACAAAGGGTCCTGTGGCACCTTATAGACTAACAGACGTATTGGAGAATAAGCTTTCGTGGGTGTTATTTCCACTGCTAGCATCCGACGAAGTGGGGATTCACCCACAAAAGCTTATGCTCCAATACGTCTGTTAGTCTATAAGGTGCCACAGGACTCTTTATTGCTTCTACAGATCCAGACTAACACAGCTACCCCTCTCATACTTGGATACGGAGTTAGAGCTGAAGCGGTTAGAGCTGGAAAGGGCTAAACTGGGTCTACCAGATAACCCTAACGATGCTTCTCCAGGTACCGCTCCCTATTCCAAAAAAATCTCCACCGACAAGGTAGGCGATGATACAGAGGCCTTCTTAGAAAATTTTGAAAGGGCCCTGCCTTGGGTTCAGCATCTCTACAGACGCGTATGTGGTGGAGCTGAGGCCGCAGCTCAGTGGATCCTTAGCAAAGGTTACAGCTGAAATGCCGAAGGAACACATGAACAACTATGAACTTGTTTTTAAAAAGGCCAGAATTAGCCCAGGTCTACACTAACCCCCCCGTCGAACGTAGCTGAAGTCGAAGTACCTTAGTTCGAACTTACCTGTGGTCCAGACGGCGGAGCACTTCCTGGTTCGATTTATCGCGTCTAGACAAGACGTGATAAATCGAACCCAGAACATCGATCCCGCGCCTCCGACGCGAGAGGTAAGTATAGACGTACCCTTAGAATGGGGCTAACACCCGAGCATGCCCGTCGGCGGTTCAGAGCCCGTATGTGGAAACCAGACGTGGCATTTTCCCGACACACCTACCACATTGGAAAAAATTGGGATGCCTGGATATCAGGAGAAAAGGTTAAATCTCTGGAAGATCTGTCTCTCCGAACTCAAATGGAGCAGTTCTTAGAGGGTGTTCCTGAGGAAATAGAAAGGTACATCCTAGATGGGAAGCCCAAACTGCATACATAAAGGTTGTTACCCTTCCCTTTATATTTATGACATGAAGTAAAAAGGATCAAGTCCCAAGAACCCATTATACAGTTCCTGAGAAGCACAGCAGTCCTTGTGTGAACAATTAGCTTTTCAAGTAAGCTTCTATTTCCTAAACATCACCAGTAATTAACTAACTCGATTAACATAAGGTAATTATCGATTAAGAAATTTATAGACAGTTTACCACAAACTTTACAGAGACATATACACTATTATATCATTACACCCAAGTTTCATCTAATCATATTTCCTTTTCATCTCTGAATTAAGAGAATACAGCCCACCACGAGAACTATTTAGTTACATTGTTAATCTGTAAAATGCTAGAGGTAACTATAGACTAGTACAGTCATTCTCTTCTACAGTCTACAGTTCAAAGCTCTAGCCTATCTCACATGGAATGGCCCTAATTACTATTTTCATACTCTTCTAACATGTCTTTAAAGGGTGAATCTGGGTCAATTAGACTGCAAGTTGCTTAACTCTTTCTAGCCATGTGTCACACAACCCCTTTTGCAAGGCCTGGGTGTGTTTGCTTTAATTGTCATGTGCCCCTAAAGGGAGAAACTGGAAACAGAGTATGCCCAAGGGGAGCTCTGTGAAGGGTCTGCTGAAGCAATTGGAGAGTCTGTGGGAGTAAGTCAAAACAAGTCTCAAGTCCTTGGTGATTGGGGCACAGGCCTGCACTCTCAGAGGGAGGCTTTACAATGGAAGATGCACCCTCAGAGTGGGTCCACACCTTCGAAAACAGAGAGATTGTATGAGCCAGAAGAAGCTGGGACAGGAGAGATGCACAAGGGCAGCAGAGGGGACTCTATGGTTGCAGGGCTTTGGCTGCAGCAGAGACAGACTCCAGCTGGAGGAGAAGGCAGGAGTAGAAGGAGGTGGCCCCGGGACACCCTAAAGGGCTCTGGCCAAATCCCAATGAATGCTCTGGTGTGGTGATGACACACAAGCAGGGAATGGTGTGCAGGAGTTGTATAGTGTTTATTGGGATCCCTTGTGGTCTCTCAAGTAGAGGAATTGTTTTATCAACCCCTTTTGCAAGGTCTGTGTCTGTTTGCTTTCACAATTCTGTGCCCCAAAAGAGAGAAACTGGAAAGAGGATGCTTCCAAAAGGGAGCTCTGGGAAGGGTTTGCTGAAGCAATTGGAGAGTATGGGGGAGCTGAGCCGAAACTAGTTTGAACCCAGGGACAAGGTGCTCCTGCATCTTCCCTGGGAGGAGTCAGAGCTCCTCACTACTGCAGGGTCCTTATGAAATAGTCTGCTAGGTAGGACCGGTTCCATATGAGGTTCACCAGCCGGACCAGAAAAAGAAGCAGATCTTAAAGCCTTGGCGTGCACATGAGGGACTGTTGATTACCCCGTACGCTCCCAGGTCGTCCCTACGTCCCCAGGTTCCTGATATGGTTGAGACTGAAGATCCACAATTGGGTGACGCCCTGACAGCCAAGCAACAGAAATAAGCCCAGTGTCTAATGAAGGCCTTCCGCACAATATTCACTGCACTCCCAGGTCAGATCACGGCTGTGTAGCACACGCTCCAGATGACCCTGGAGAAAATGGCACAGGCTCAGGATCCCTCTTCCTGCCTTCCCTCTTCATCCCACCCAACGAACAGCCCCTGCCAGAGCGGGAGTCCATTTCCCTCTTGGCATGACGGAGAGGCCATGATTATGGAAGCGGAGTCCGGACTCCTGGGTTCTGTGTGTCATCCTGCCATCAATCTCTGTGTGGCCTTGGCCAATTCATGCCTCACTTTGCCTCAGTTTACCTATCTGAATAATGGGGATACATTCTGTGCCGGTGCACCCCATAAGGCTTTATGGCGATATGTTTGTAAATATATATATATATAATATAACTGAAATATGTTTTATGCTACATGTGCCATGTAACATATATCTGTAAAAGTTATGATCTACTGAATCTATTCCTCCTGATTGTATGCATGTATCATTTTTGTAGTTGAGGTTATGAATGCTGGTTTTCTACATAGTTAAGTGCCCAATCAAGACACACTTAACAGACAATAGAACTTGGAGACACCAATCCAGATCTGAGCTTGGCCAGGAATGTGGCTTGGCTGGTAAGGAACTGAGATGTGCATGGACATGTGACCCCAAAACTCCATTTGGTAACTGGATGCTACACAGGGAGAGGGAGGGGTCTCCACCCAGAAGAGAAAGTCTATTTAAACCCCTGGGAGACTCCTAGATCTTGTCTTCAGCTGGCTAAAGAGACAGCCTCTCCACCCCCCAACGACATGCCTGAAAAAGACTGGAACAAAGGACAAGGACAATAGAGGGAGTGACCGATTTCTGGACCCAGGCTAGGAGGACCCTAGCCTGTAAAAGGAAGTTTACTGGAACTGATGAGATTTTTATCTGTATTCAGTGTGATTAGACATAGACTTGTGTGTTTTATTTTATTTTACTTAGTAATTCACTTTGTTCTATCTGTTACTACTTGGAACCACTTAAATCCTACATTCTGTACTTATTAAAATAACTTTTTACTTATTAATTAACCTGGAGTATGTGTTAGTACCTGGAGGGGGTCAAACAGCTGTGCATATCTCTCTATTTGTGATATAGAGGGTGAAAAATTTATGAGTTTACCCTGTATAAGGTTTATACAGGGTAAAACGGATTTACTCAGGGTTTGAACCCCATTGGGAGTTGGGCACCTGGGTGTCAAAGGCAAGAACATTTCCTAAGCTGCTTCCAGGCAAGCCTACAGCTGTTAGGGGACGTGGTTCAGACCTGGGTCTGGGTTTGCAGCAGGCTAGACAGGATTTTGGAGTCCCAAGCTGGAAGAGGCAGGAAAGCAGGGGCAGAAGTAGTCTTGGCACATCAGGTGGCAGCCCCAAGGGGGTTTCTGTGATACCAACCCGTCACACATTCATAGACACTTTCCTTTGTTAGGTGTTTTATTGATCCTTCAAAGAACGGTGCTGCACAGTCTGATAATAGTTACTGATGAGAATTACTGATCTCTGATCTCTTAGCAATCTCAGTGTTAGCAGAAAATATTTGTATTTCTCCTCAGTCATCTGTCTCCAGATCCGTTTGTCTACTATCTACACATCCCTCCTGGCAATTTAGAGTATCATACCCTATGGGGATGTAGCTGTTACCCCTAATTTTCTTCCTAATCAATTATAGTTTTTAAATATACACAAATACACGGAGCAGCCAATTCCTCTGTGACTCAGCACAGAGTCCAAGAGTTCTCATCTCCCTTAGGGAAAGTCCCATAATTACTGTTTACTTCTAAAGCTGGATACATAACACAGAAGTGCAGACTGGCTTTTCTCCAGCCTGCTTCCACTAAGGTGCCGCTTCTCTGCCAGAGGCTGAGCGAACCCCACTGGGATTACACAGAGCTATATTATAAATGGTGCATACCCCTGTGTCAGCTCTCGGTGTGGGATGCTGCTGTAGATGCTGGTCTGAGAGACGTGTGGGAGACGGCTACCGGAGGTGGATTCCCAGGGAAGATACGTCTGTCTCAGAATTTATAGGTACCATCTCTTGCTGAGGCACTCACCTGCTCTACAAACCCAGTGCAATGTGGGTGTGATGGGATGGAGAATAGGTCTGGGGTCCTTTCCACTCTGCCCAGCCATTAAACATCCCAGGGCCCTTGCTAGAGGGGATGAGTTTGCTCCAATAACACTCGCCAAAATCTCCTTCTTGAGGTAAGGCCTCATTTGGAGTACTGTGTCCAGTTTTGGGCCCACACTACAAGAAGGACGTGGATAAATTGGAAAGAGTCCAACGGAGGGCAACAAAAATGATTAGGGGGCTGGAGCACATGACTTATGAGGAGAGGCTGAGGGAACTGGGATTGTTTAGCCTGCAGAAGAGAAGAGTGAGGGGGGATTTGATAGCTGCTTTCAACTACCTAAAAGGGGGTTCCAAAGAGGATGGATCTAGACTGTTCTCAGTGGTAGAAGATGACAGAACAAGGAGTAATGGTCTCAAGTTGCAGAGGGGGAGGTTTAGGTTGGATATCAGGAAAAACTTTTTCACGAGTAGGGTGGTGAAGCACTGGAATGGGTTACCTAGGGAGGTGGTGGAATCTCCTTCCTTAGAGGTTTTTAAGGTCAGGCTTGACAAAGCCCTGGCTGGGATGATCTAGTTGGGGTTGGTCCTGCTTTGAGCAGGGGGTTGGACTAGATGACCTCCTGAGGTTCCTTCCAACCCTGAGATTCTATGATTCTATGATTCTATGATTCTTTTCTTTGCATCCCTGCCTGTCCCGACTGATGCCATTCAGCCCGGAGGTGGCTGTATTTCAGTGGCCCAGGGGATCATTCAAGGTGAAAGGTGGTAGAAATAGAATACAAGGCCAAATTCTCAGGCCATAACCCATAGTTCACTCAGGCCCCATTATGTCAAAACTCCCCTGGATAAGAACTGCGTAAAGGCCTCGGAAGCCAGGCCATTAAATTTCACCCAGTTACTCCTGTATTGACCCCTTAACTTTTGTGTCTCCAAGACCCGGTTCACACCAGGATGTTACGCATCAGAATCATAGAGACCCATCGTGAGAAGGTACCTCAAGGGTCACCTGCTCTGACCCCCTGCCAAGATGCAGGATGTGTTCAGTCTAAACCATCCCAGGCAGAGGGCTGTCCCTACTCCTTTTGAATACAGCTTCCATAACCTTCCAAGTCATCTGTTCCATTATCCACCTGTTCTAATAGTTCAGAGGTTTTTCCTGAAATTTCATCTAAACCTACTATGCTGAAGTATGAACCCATTGCCTCTTGTCCTGCACTCTGCGGCAAGAGAGAACAACATTCCTCCACCTTTTTAAGGCAGCCTTTCAAGTATCTGAAGACGGCTGTCAAGTCCCCCCTTCAATCTCCCCTTTTCCAAATTAAACCCACCCGGTTCCTTCACCTTACTCATATAACTTGCATACTACATCCCCTGGAATATCTTTGTGCCTTCACTATGGATCCTTTCCAATTTCCCTACAACCTTCTAAACAGGTATGATCAAAATTGGACACAGTACTCCAAAGGACCTAGGGGTTACGGTGGACGAAAAGCTGGATATGAGTCAACAGTGTGCCCTTGTTGCCAAGAAGGCTCATGGCATTTTGGGTTGTATAAGTAGGGGCATTTCCAGCAGATCGAGGGACGTGATTATTCCCCTCTATTCGGCACTGGTGAGGCCTCATTTGGAGTACTGTGTCCAGTTTTGGGCCCCACACTACAAGAAGGATGTGGATAAATTGGAAAGAGTCCAGCGGAGGGCAACAAAAATGATTAGGGGGCTGGAGCACATGACTTATGAGGAGCGGCTGAGGGAACTGGGATTGTTTAGCCTGCAGAAGAGAAGAGTGAGGGGGGATTTGATAGCTGCTTTCAACTACCTAAAAGGGGGTTCCAAAGAGGATGGATCTAGACTGTTCTCAGTGGTAGAAGATGACAGAACAAGGAGTAATGGTCTCAAGTTGCAGAGGGGGAGGTTTAGGTTGGATATTAGGAAAAACTTTTTCACTAGTAGGGTGGTGAAGCACTGGAATGGGTTACCTAGGGAGGTGATGGAATCTCCTTCCTTAGAGGTTTTTAAAGTCAGGCTTGACAAAGCTCTGTCTGGGATGATTTAGTTGGGGTTGGTCCTGCTTTGAGCAGGGGGTTGGACTAGATGGCCTCCTGAGGTCCCTTCCAACGCTGAGATTCTATGATTCTATGATACTATGATACTCCAACTGAGGTCTAATCAGCACCAAGTAGAGCAATGCTATCACCTACTGTTACTTGCATATAAAGCCTCTGCTAATATAACCTAACATTGCTCTTTTTCTTTGAAAAAAAACAAAGAATAAAAAAATCCACCCCTAAGAGATGAAGCTATATCAACCTAACCCCAGTCTAGACAGCATAAGGTCGAGGGAGGAATTCTTCCACTGAACGAGCTATCAACCCGTGGGCGGGGTGTGTGTGTGGATTACCTACACTGACAAGACAACCCCTGCTATCGGTGTAAGTAGTGTCTACACTGAAGCAGTAAGATAGAGCCTTTTTTAGCATTTTAAGTGTAGACAAGCCCTCAAGCAGAACTTCTGGAAAAGCATCCACTATGGGTCCGCAGACATGCAGAGTTGGAGAATCCACCATTTTTTCTTTGCAGTGTTCTCCAGTGGTTAATCTCCCTCAGTGCTAAACATTTGGCTCTTACTTCCAACTGGAATTTGTCTGACTTCAGCTTCCAGCCATTGGGCCTTGCTCTGCCTTTCTCCGCAAGATTAAAGAGCCCATTAATTCTATATAAGATAAATCAAATTCTTAAAATCTGTCTCTCTCTGTCTGGTATTTTCTCCCATCTCAAATCATTTTTGTGGGGTTTTCTGCACCCTCTCCAATTTTTCTACATCCCTTTTGAAATGAGGACCCCATAACTGGACACAGTCGGTTACACCAGTGCCATTTGCAAAGGTAAAATCCTTCCCCTCCTTCAACTCACCACTCCCCTGTTTATGCATCCAAGGATCATATCTGCCTTTTTGGCCACAGCATCGCACTGGGAGCTCACGATGAGCTGGGTGTCCACAGTGACCCTTACATTCATTTCAGGGTCCCAGTGGTCTATAATACAGTGCCCTAGTCTGAGGAGCAGACCGGCATTCCCCCTTCCAAGATGGTAACTTTGCATTTGGCTGTATTCAAACATTTTATTTTGCATGGGCCCAGCTCACCAAATGCTGCAGATCAATCAGTACGCCTGCCTTAGCCTCCTCATTCTACCCACTCCGCCAACCTTTGAGTCTTGCACAAAATGTTATCTGCAGTGATTTTCTATTTGCTTCCAGATCAGAACGTATCCCCGCAGAACCCTGCTAGACACACCCCCATTCCCTGACAATGGTCAATTCACAACTGGTTTTTGAGATCTGTCAGTTAGTAAGGTTTTCGTCCATTATAAGTGTGCTCTGCCGATATAGTAGAGTGTTTATTTGTTTATCTGAATATTTTCCCCGACTAAATCTAATGTCTCAGAAAAACTAAGATTTAGTGGATCTGCACAGTTCGCTTGATCAACCAAACATGTACTCTCATTAAAGAAGAAATTGGGATTATTTGACAAGACCTGTTTTCCATAAATCATGTTGTTCACTGGCATTAATTATATTCCTAGACCTTTTATTACAATAATCCCAAACCAGATTTTCCATTGTTTTCTACCCTTGTGAAATCGTTTTATTTTGAAATTTCCCTTTTAAAAAAAAAATAGTTGATGTTTAACAGAGACCTGTCCTGTATTTGCCTCTTTCTGAGGCGGGAGGGGGCTTTGCTTTTGCATATTGCTCCCTGGTTCCGAATGAGGTTTGTGGTTTATCAGTCGCTTCGTAACTCTGCTGTTTGTAACTCTACGGTTCACTTTAGATGCTGTTTAACACCCTCTTTGACTACTAATGGTCTGGAAAGTGTTTCATCACCTGAGGTGATAAGAGCACATCACACTGCTTCTTTCCAAATGCAGAACAAAACTATTTCCTGCATACATCTGCCTTTTCTGCAACTTTAAAACGTTTTCTTTCCCCTTCTAGGAACTCACTTAAATATTTTCTAGGATTTCTTGTTTTTAAATACACTTAGTGACCTCCTTTTTGTGATCTTAACCCTGCCAAGCATGGATTTTTCCTTGATCTCTTTAACTTCCCTGATGGTTATTCAAATCTTCCAATTTGTATTGATTGGTATCTCTTTTGCTTTTCTCCCACGGGTTATAGGTTGTTTTCCCCCTGCCTAACTCCTGCCTTCACTTTGCCACTGAAGTGGGTTTTTAGCCAAAGTTGTCCACTTTCTTGACTGTGGAATCGTGACTTTTTCATTATCAAAAACTCTTGTTCAGGAACTCCCAATTTTCATATCCATTTTTCTGTCCAACTTTTCCTCCCAATCAGTTTTTTTGATAATTTACCTCAGCTTTGGGAAATTAGCCATTTTGAGCTAAGTGTGTATAGATATTACTGGTTGGGGACTCTTCTCTGTTTCTCAATTTGAATGTAATGTAATCAGTTCCATTCTTTATTTTCCTTTCCTCAATCATATGCCCCCTTGTATGTCTCTTCTCTAAACAGTCCCAGACTTTTCAGTCACTCTGTATATGTTCTTCAACCCTTTCCTTTTGCGCCCAAATATTGCCTTTGTTTTGCCCACTGCTGAAAACGAGCTGCTGTTTCCATAGAGTTGCTATCAGTGTCAACAAGGTCTTTTCCCTGAGGTGTATTTCCTGCTAGTGCTTATTAAGGTTTCCCACACAACGATGTGTACAAATTATTGACGCAGGGAGCCCCATGGCATTAGTAGGGTCAGTTGTTTATAATTCATTTCTCTGAATATTGTAAATGTCTTTTTTCTGTGTGTGAAGAGCCATCAATCTGCTTCACCCATGAGAACAGCCTCCAGTAGTGGATGAACTGTCTGATATTCACATTGTCTCTCCATCCAGGCAGTTGCACTGCGACCATCGTCCTAAACCATGGGCACATACTGAATTCGGGTGAACATACAGTACAAGTAGGAGACACCGTTCTGCCTCAGATTTGGACAACTTCTCCCTGGCTCCATGTCAAATTCCAACACAACCGACTTCACCAACCCCTCCACCTTCATCCTGCTGGGTGTTCCTGGCCTGGAGGCGGCCCATGTCTGGATCTCTATCCCCTTCTGTGCCATGTACTTCATAGTCATCTTGGCGAACTTCACCATCCTGTTCATCGTGAAGAGGGAGCCGAGCCTCCATGAGCCCATGTACTATTTCCTCTGCATGCTGGCTGTCACCGACCTGGTCCTGTCCACGTCCACCATGCCCAAAATTCTGGCAATCTTCTGGTTCAACTCCAGGGAGATCGATTTCAGTGCCTGCCTCACCCAGCTGTATTTTGTACACTGCTTCTCAGCAATCGAGTCTGGAATCTTTTTGGCCATGGCTGTGGATCGCTACGTGGCCATCTGCCATCCCCTGAGACATTCCACCATTCTGACAAACCGCTTGGTGGCCAAGATTGGCCTGGCCGTGGTGCTGCGTGGCAGCATGCTCGCACTTCCCTATCCCTTCCTGGCGAGGCAGTGGCCATATTGCAGAACCAACATCATCCCCCATACGCACTGTGAGCACATGTATGTGGTGAAGCTGGCCTGTGCCGACATCCGCATCAGTAGTTACTATGGCCTATTTGTGCTATTATGTCGGATTGGTCTGGATGTGTTCTTTATTGTCGTGTCCTATACCCAGATCCTCAGGGCCATCTTCAGCCTCCCCACAAAGGATGCCCGGCTCAAGACTTTTGGGACCTGCATCTCCCACCTCTGTGTCATCTTAGCCTTTTACATCCCAACTCTCTTCTCTTCTCTCACATCCCGATTTGGGCACAATTTGCCCCTTCATTTCCAAATTTTTATTGCCAACGTGTACCTCCTGGTGCCCCCCATGCTAAACCCCATCATCTATGGGGTGAGGACCAAACAGATCCGGGACAGGCTGCTCCAGCTCTTTACTCATAAAGGGACTAAAGTTTTCTCCTGGTTCTCTACGTCTGAAAGCAAGCTCCATGCACATCTGACTGGTGACATGGTGCTGTGACGTTTTCCCTGAATCACCTAGCGTATGTCTACACTATGAAATTAGTCCGATTTTAGATAAATCTATTTTTGGGAACAGATATTATAAAGTCGAGTGCGTTTGTCCACACTAAGCACAGTAATTCGGCGTTGTGCATCCACTATACCGTGGCGAGCATCGACATTCCAAGCAGCGCACTGTGGGTAGCTATTCCACAGTTCCCGCAGTCCCCGCTGCCTAATGGGGCAAAAATTTTGTTGTGGGTGGTTATGGGAAAATGTTGTCAGTCAACCCTCCCTCCCTCCATGAAAGCAACAGCAGTCAATCAATTTGCGCCCGTTTCCTAGGATTGCCAGAGCAGATGCCATAGCACGGCAAGCATGGAGCCCGGTGAGATCATCACAGCAGTTATGACCAATGTAAATACCTCGTGCATTATCATGCACTTTATCTAGAACCAGAACCTGAAAAAGCATAGTGCTGCAGGTCTGGGATGAATCCCAGTGGCTGCGAAACTTTTACATGCGTAAGGGCACTTTCTTGGAACTTTGTGATTTGCTGTCCCCTGCCCTGAAGCGCCAGGACACCAGGATGAGAGCTGCCCTCACAGTTCAGAAGCGAGTGGTGATAGCCCTCTGGAAGCTTGCAATGCCTTACAGCTACCGGTCAGTCGCGAATCAATTTGGAATTTGGAAATCTACTGTGGGGCTTGCTGTGATTGAAGTAGCCAACGCAATCATTGAGCTGCTGCTATCAAACGTAGTGACCCTGGGAAATGTGCAGGTGATCATAGATGGCTTCGCTGCAATGAGATTCCCTAACTGTGGTGGGGTTATAGATGGAACGCACATCCCTATCTTGGGACCGGACCACCAGGGCAGCCAGTACATTAACCGAAAGAGTTACTTTTCAATGGTGCTGCAAGCACTGGTGGATCACAAGGGACCTTTCACCAACATCAATGTGGGATGGCCAGGAAAGGTTCATGACGCTCGCGTCTTCAGGAACTCTGGTCTGTTTAGACAGCTGCAGGAAGGTATTTACTTCCCAGACCAGAAAATAACTGTTGGTTATGTTGAAATGCCTATAGTTATTCTTGGGGACCCAGCCTACCCCTTAATGCCCTGGCTCATGAAGCCGTACACAGGCGCCCTGGACAGTAGTAAGGAGCTGTTCAACTATAGGCTGAGCAAGTGCAGAATGGTGGTGGAGTGTGCATTGGACGTTTGAAAGGTCGCTGGCGCAGTTTACTGACTTGTTCAGATCTCAGCAAAACAACTTTCCCACTGTTATTGCTGCTTGCTGAGTGCTCCACAATCTCTGTGAGAGTAAGGGGGAGACGTTTATGGCGGGGTGAGAGGTTGAGGCAAATCGCCTGGCCGCTGATTACACGCCGCCAGACACCAGGGCGATTAGAAGAGCACAGCAGGATGTGGTGCGCATCAGAGAAGTTTTGAAAACCAGTTTTATGACTGGCCAGGGTACTGTGTGACAGTTCTGTTTGTTTCTTCTCGATGAAAACCTGCCCCCTTTGTTTACTCTTATTCCCTGTAAGCCAGCTTCTCTCCCCCCTTCGAGCACTTCTTGCTAGGTAGGGAAATAAAGGCACTATTGTTTAACAACCATGTATTCTTTATTCAATGATTATTAAAATAGGGAGAGAACTGACATGGTAGCCCGGGTTGGGTGTGGGAGGAGAGGAGGAGGGAAGGAAAAGGCTAATTCAAAACTTGTTGAATGCCAGCCTTCTGTTACTTGGACAATCCACTGGGGTGGAGTGGTTGGGTGCACGGAGTCTCCCCCCTCCCCCGCATTTTTAGGACTCTGGGTGAGGAGGCTATGGGACTTGGGGAGGGGTGAGCGCGGTTACACAGGGTTTGCAGTGGCAGTCTTTCATCCTGCTTCCGTTCCTGCAGAACCTTCACCAGACATGTCCGTTTGATCCTGCAGTAGCCCCAGCATTGCCTCATGCCCCCTCTGATCTTCCAGCCACCACCTCTCATCTCGAGCGTCCCTCCTGTCCTCACTTTCATCCCTCCTGTCCCCATGTTCATCCCTCCTGTCCCTCACGAGTGTCCCTCCTGTCCTCATGTTCACTGCCCGCTTTCCTGTACTGTGCTATTGTGTCCCTCCACACATTCTGCTGAGCTGTTTCATTGCAGGAGGACTGCATGAGCTCTGAGAACATTTCTTTGCACGTGCATTTTTTTCTCTGCCTTATCTGAGGTAGCCTTTGGGACGGAGATGCTGGGGGAGGCTTGAAACATTTGCAGCTGCGGGAGGAAAAAAAGGGAGCGAAGTATTAAAAAAAGATACATTTTACAGAACAATGCATATACTCTTTCGCGGTGAACAGCACCATTCACAGTACCTAGCACATGTGCTTTCAGTGCAAGGTCGCATTTTGCATCTTTATATTGAGTGCCTGTGGCTTTGGTGTGCAGATCACACACGCAGGGCCGGGCAACAGAATTCGGCTTGCAGGCGGCCATGGTAAGCCATAGATTGTCGGTTTCTGCAACCTTCATAACAGCAGTGCCCTCCTTTCCTGTACCAAGCAAAGCCTGTTGAGTTGGCCATTTAGTGCTGCGCTTTGCGGGTTAACGTGCAGCAGCAGAAACCAAACTAACCCCTGCCATCCATTTCTCTGGGATGATTGCTTTACCCTTCCCCCCACCACGTGGCTGGTATCAGGGAAGATGCCTGCTAGCCAAATGCAAATGGCTCAGCATGAAGCCCCACCCCCACTGTGTAGCTGGTATCAGGGAAGATCCCTGCTAGCCAAACGCAAACAGCCCAGCGCCAATGCCTCCCTCCCAGCCACCACCGCTTGGCTAACTGTGGGGAGGATTTCTTTCAGGCACAGGCAAACAGCCCAGTAGGAACGGCCACCTCTGAATGTCCCCGTAATTAAATTCCTGTATTTTAACCAGGTCACCATGACTGATATCACTCTGATGAGGATTACACAGACAGAGAAAGAACGGATGTTGCGTGAATGCCAGCAAACGCCGGGGCCATATGCCGCCATGCTTTGTCAGACAATGATACCGGAGTACCTGCTACTGGCCTGGTGCGGTAAAGTTTCCTACCGTGGAGGACGCAATAAGGCCGCTCTCCCCAGAAACCTTCTGCAAAGGCTTTCACAGTACCTCCAGGAGAGCTTCATGGAGATGTCCCAGGAGGATTTTCGCTCCATCCCAGACATGTTAACAGACTTTTCCGGTAGCTGCACTGGCCACAAATGCATCCCAAGTCTACAGGGCAAATTAATCATTAAAAAAACAAACTTGCTTTTAAACCATGTATTTTCTTAACAAAAGATACACTCACCAGATGTGCCTCCTCCGGCTTCACAGTCCGGGATTCCGCAGTGGGAGGGTATTTCTCTTAGGATGATAAAAAGATCCTGGCTGTCGGGGAAATCGGTGTGCTGTGTGCTCTCCACAACCTCGTCATCATCATCACCATCATCATCTTCCCCGCCCGACAAATCCTCAGGCATTGCGACTGAGAATACCCCATCGTCAGAGTCCACGGACAGGGGTGGGGTAGTGGTGGCAGCCCCCTCTAGGATGGCATGCAGCTCAGCATAGAAGCAGCATGTCCAGGGCTGTGACCCGGAGCATCCGTTTGACTCTTTGCTTTTCCGGTACGATTGTCTGAGCTCCTTAATTTTCACGTGGCACTGTGTTGCATCCCTGCTGTAGCCTCTGTCCATCGTGGCCTTGGAGATTTTTTCATATATTTTTGCATTTCGTCTTTTGGAACGTAGTTCTGATAGCATGGATTCATCCCCCCCTACAGCTATCAGATCTAACACCTCCCATTTGGTCCATGCTGGAGCCCTTTTTCGATTCTGGGGCTGCATGGTTACCTCTTCTGATGAGCTCTGCATCGTTACCTATGCTGATGAGCTCGCCACAGTGACCAAACACGAAATGAAATTCAGAAGTTCCTCGGGCTTTTCCTGTCTACCTGGGCAGTGCATTTGAGCTCAGACTGCTGTCCAGAGCGGTCACAATGGTGCTTTCTGGGATAGCTCCCGGAGGCCAATACAGTCAAATTGTGTCCACACTAAACCAAATTCGACACGGCCATATCGATTTTAGCTCTAATCCCTTCGTCGGGGAGGAGTACAGAAATCGATTTTAAGAGCCCTTTATGTCTAAATAAATGGATTCGTTGTATGGACTTAATTTGATTTAACATTGCTAAATTAGACAAGCTCTTAGTGTAGACCAGGCCTTACTGTACAATCAAAGAGATATTAAACAATTTCCTGACATTACTGTGCTTTCTAAGCATGACATACAATGGAATTGGTGTACGTAAAACTCATTAACACATAGGGTTGCCACCTTTCTAATTTTAATTCTAACTGGACACCTGTTACACCTAGACACCTGCCCCTTGCCCCACCTTTTCCTCAAAATCCCACCGCTGCTCCACATCTGCCATCAAGGCTCCACCACTTCTGGGCTTTTTCCACCAACGCTCCACCTCTGTTTCTCACTCCCCTCTACTCCCCCATCACTCTCTGGATCATCTATGTGATGTGTCTCCCCTGGGGTGCCTCCAACTTGCCTCATATCAATATCAGCGGGCAGGGACCACCCCCAAATGTGTCATGACTGCTCTGGCCAGCCACTCATGAAATCATAAAAGAGAAGCTAGGGTCCCAATACTCCCGTCTCCCCAGCCTAAGACCCCAGACCTCTACTGTCCTGCCCAGGTCAAAACCCGACCAGTATGAATTTATTATCCAGTTCATCACTACTACAAAGGAAAGTGGACGCGCACCAACTCTTGTTCATCGGCTGAGATTTTTCCCCTTTTCACTTCAAACAGCACATTGTGGGAGGTAAATTAAAAATAGGGATTTTTAGCTACAGAAAGAGCTTTTAAGTGATTATAGGTGATGTCAGGGTTCCCACCCCACTCTGAACTCTAGGGTACAGATGTGGGGACCCGCATGAAAGACCCCCTAAACTTATTCTACCAGCTTAGGTTAAAAACTACCCAAGGCACAAATTCTCCCGTGGATTAAGTAATGCTGCCACCACCAAGTGATTTAACCAAGAAGCAGCGAAAAACACCACATGGAGTACCTCTTCCCCCAAAATATCCCCCCAAGCTCATACACCCCCTTTCCTGGGGAGGCTTGAGAATAATATCCTAACCAATTGGTTACAAAGTGATCAAAGACCCAAACTACTGGATCTTAGAACAATGAAAAAATCAGTCAGGTTCTTAAAAGAAGGATTTTATTAAAAAAAGAAAGGTAAAAATCATCTCTGTAAAATCAGGATGGAAAATACTTTACAGGGAAATCAGATACAAAACACGGAAGATTCCCCTCTAGGCAAAACCTTAACATTACAGAAACAGGAATAAACCTCCCTCTTAGCACAGGGAAAATTCACAAGCAAAACGAAAGAAAACCTAAATACGCAATGCCTTTCTAACTTACTTGACTCGTTTTCCCCCAGCTACCACCGCGGTTGTTAGCTTCAGGGCAGATGGTCTCCGCTCTAGCCTCGGCCGAAGCTGCAATCCACCTCAGGGCATTCGCGTTGTAAGTGCCCAAAGAAGCTGCTTGAGAAGCAGGGTCCCACTTCCAATCGGCCTGGCCAGGGGATCACCTCCATGGAGGGACTGGCGTTCTAGTCTCAACCCTTTCTCAGAGCGGTGCTGGCCCTGCAGTCCTGGGCTTGGACTCCAGAGTGTCATTCGGCTTTGTGCCTGGGCTTCATCACCAGGCCGAGGAGCATTGAACCAGGTGTCGAGTCTGGGGCTCAGGCTCCTGGCTTGATTTGGGTCTCAGCAGCCAAGAAATCTTCCATTAATCTGATGGCCACTAAGCGTTGTGGGAAAGTGTCAAAGTACCCAAGCCCTCTCCCAGGACGGGGTGACATGGGCAAACTGCTCTAGGGTGATTTGTTCAGCAACATTGCCATCAAAGTGTTGCACAGGGTGCGTCCATCTCCAGCCGTGGCATTGCTGCAGTCCCTAGTGGCAAGTGGAGACAAGGGGGGAAGACCCGGGCCCTCCCACTACTCCAGGTCCTGACCCATGGACCCTCGAGGAGGCAGTCACATGCTGTGTCTCCTTCAACCTCCACCGTCCGTTCCCCTGGGCCACTTCCCCGTAGCCCTTGCACCTTCTCTGCCCCTGTATCAAGGCTTCAGTCTGTCAGCCCATCAGGATGGAGCTCCCTCTTGCTCTCCTGACCCTGCCCAGCATGGCTGTGTCTGAAGGGCTCCTCCCGGCCCCCAGTCCTTCTCCCTTGCACTGCAGGAAGTGACCGCCTCTGCTCTTTAGAGCACCCCTTTTATATGGCCCACCCTAGCCCTGATTGGCTGCCCTAACAACCTTCCCCCTGTTACCCAGGGTTCTTTCAACCCAAAGCTCTTGGTAACTTTTACTCTGTGCGAGGTGGTGTCAGGAAATCAATCAGGGGAGATGCGGCCGTCCGGCCGACAGATGGCTGGCACAAACAGGGCAACACAAGAGTGCTTTCCCTTAAAGTGAATCTTTACTTAGCCTCAAGCACTCACACACACCTGCAACAGGTTAATAAAACACCCCCAACCCTCCATAATTACCGAAGCTGAGTGTGGCTCTTGAGAGGCAAAGCGGCAGCCTTCCGGTGGCCAAATCTTCCCTCTGCCGGTGGGGAACACAAGATACCTCCAGAGAGAGAGTCTCACAACCTCAGATTTTTCCCCTTATTTATACATTACTAATAAAATGACATGTCACTTAAAGAAAACTTGTTAAGTAAGCAGTTTCAACGGTCAAGCAAGGGGTTCCTTCTGATTATTGATTAACCAGGTGTGGGGTTTTGTCCAGAGTTTGCAGCCTTGGACAGACACATTCCTGAGGGCACATCCTGTTCTTCTAAAATGCATGTATCAGCAACTTCGACACAATTCTTATCAGGAAGGAGGCAGGGTGAAGCTGCCCTTTCTGTGACACCCAAACCCCCTCCCCTCCTGCCTTGGTTAAGCTGAGGCTGCTGACTTGGCTGCTTTTAGCAATAAGTAATGGTGTTTTCAAGCAGCTTACTAGTTTGCTAAAATTTCCCCGTACACTCCCCATTGGTCGATTCAAAAAGCTCTCTTCTGATTGGCTGGGTTCTGTGCTGCCTTCCTAAAGCTGTTTTCACCCTTCTTCTGCCTGGGTGGGGCAGCCGCCTCACCACACCCTCTCACTTTCCTTGGTCCTTGTTTCCTGCTGCCGTGAGATACATCCCCACAAAGGCTGTGGAAGGGGACAGGGCAGCCACTGGTGCTGTACAAGTGCTCACATCTTTCAAGCAGCCGACAAGCAGCAATCCCCCCAGACAGGTCCATATTGAGCGGGTTGCAGTCTGTAGCTTCAGGCTGCTTAATGAGAATGGCCAGGGACTTACTTTTACCTGGATTAATAACCAGACTAATGCACACTGCTTCTTGCCCAGTGGGAGGCGTATGCATGGGGAAGTTTCTTTTAAAAAGGAAGGCAGGGATGGACCTAAATGCATGGAATGAAAGGAGAGAGAGATATGATAAAAGGGACTCCCACTTCTACTGTTGTGGGGAACACTTTCCAAGGGGAGAGAAATCCTCTCCCTGACCCCAAACCAACACTGCCTGGTACAGGAAACATTTCCTTTGGAGAATGCGACTGGATCAGTCTAGGAACCAGAGCATTTAGGGAAATACTGAGGGCAGAAGATCCACATTTGGGTGAGGAGAACATCTTGTGGAGACCTCCCCGCCCATCCCCGTTCCATATATAGCAGCTCCAGATTTGCTGTCACAGTCCTGCTCAACTCTTGTGGCTGGACACACACCAGACAGCTGTGTTTGGGTCCCACACACTGGACCCATGTTCTTTTATGTTGGAGCAGCATTTCGGCCCTGCCTCTGGCTTTAGGATTCTAGACCCACTCTGGGGGTACAGCTTCCATTGTAAAGCCTCCCTCTGAGAGTGCAGGCCTGTGCCCCAATCACCAAGGACTTGAGACTTGTTTTGACTTGCTCCCACAGACTCTGCAATTGCTTCAGCAGACCCTTCACAGAGCTCCGTTTGGGAGTACTCTGTTTCCAGTTTCTCCCTTTCGGGGCACATGACAATTAAAGCAAACACACCCAGGCCTTGCAAAAGGGGTCAACTTGCAGGCTATTGACCCAGATTCACCCTTTAAAGACAGGTTAGAAAAGTAGTTAAATGGTAATTAGGGCCATTCCATGTGAGATGGGCTAGAGCTTTGAACTGTAGACTGTACTACTGTAGACTGTAGAAGAGAATGACTGTACTAGTCTATGGTTACCGCTAGCCTTTTAGAGATTAAAAATCTCACTAAAGCATTCTCGTGGTGGGCTGTATTCTCTTAATTCAGAGATGAAAAGGAAATATTATTAGATGAAACTTGGGTGTAATAATATCATAGTGTATATGTTTTTGTTCAGCCTTCAATCTGGCTAATTCCAGTTTTTTCTGGATCTCACTTTCCATCATCCTAGCCTTCCTGCGCTTAGCCTAGTCTAACCAGAGAGCTAGAAAGAAAGAAAAAAAACCAACTTGTGAATTCTGTTGCAGGAACTTAACTACTCTGCCCTCAGGCAAAGAAAAAATCTCCAGCTGCTCTCAATTAAAAACCAAAAGTGTCCCTTAAAAAAAAAAAAAAACCCTCCCTGTTTTTCAAGCAGCCAAAAGAAAAAAATGTGTCCTTTTAAAATCCTGAGGTCTGTGCTTCAGATTCAAAATGATCCCACCACTACCACCATTTCAGGGTTCCTTCCCCACTCTGAACTCTGGGGTTCAGAGGTGGGGACCCGCACAAAAGACCTCTTAAGCTTATTTCTACCAGTTTAGGTTACAGCTTTCCCAAAGCACAAATCCTTTCCTTGTCCTTGGACGATATTGCTGCCCCCACTAAGTGATTTAGATGAGAACCTAGGGAAAAGGGCCACTTGGAGTCCCTGTTTCCTCAAAATATTCCCCCAAGCCCCTTCACCCCCTTTCCTGGGGAGGCTTGAGAATAATATACTAACCAATTGATTAGAATGTGAGCACACCAAACCCCTTGGTTTTTAGGAAACTGAAAATCAATCTGGTTCTTAAAAGAAGAATTTTATTGTTAAAAAGGGAAAAGAATCACACCTGCAAAACCAGAATGGAAGGTAAATTTACAGGGTAAATAAAAAGATTTAAAACACAGAGGATTCCCCTCTGACTCTGCTTATCAGTTACAAAAGAGGAATAAAATTATCTCTTAGCATATGGAAAATTCACAAGCACAACAAAAGATAATCTAACACATTTCCTTGCCTTTACTTACAATTCCTGTAAACTTAGATGTATCATTTCAGGTATGTTTTTAAGAGATGTTTTACCTGCTTGGTCTCTCTCTCTATCCAGAGAGGGAACAAACAAAGAGACCACAAAAACCTTCCCCATCCTCCCAGGTTTGAAAGTATCTTCTTTCCTTATTGGTCCTTTTGGTCAGATGAAAACCAGGTTATCTGAGCTTCTTAATCCCTTACAAGTAAAGTGATTCTATACCTCTGACCAGGCGTATTTTATGTTACTGCATACATAAAGGTTGTTACCCTTCCCTTTATATTTATGACAACCCCCAAAACCCTTAGTTAGCAATATAAACACCCATATAATGAATAGTAATATCCATACCATCAATATAATTATACCCGCCCCAGTTTACTGTTTACAGCATTAAGCATATTACGCAGACGCTTTTACCTTAAACACATGATATTCCTACAGCATAGGTCATTTGACTGAGAAGCAAGTGACTGTTCGAAGGGCACAGGCTACATCAGTCCAGGTACAATGTGCAGGCAGTTTAGTTGCTCGTTGGGATGCATTCATTCCTTGCAGGGCTTGGGCTTCTAAAACCTGCGTTTGGCGTTGTTGACATGGAGCTGCCTTAGCAACTCTGTTAAAAAGTCGCAGTTTACCCAAGTGGGTTCCGGTACGGCCCGAGCCCAGTTAGGTTTGTTTATATTATAAGTTCATTGATTGTCCAGAGAGAAATGGGCTATTGTTCAAACCAACTTAACCACTTGGTATGGAATCAGGCAGTATGCACCGGTTTGAGCTCCCAGCACACACCCATTGTAGGCACTCTGCCTGCTACAGGTCCCCAACAGGGAGAAACAATGGGGAGCTGAAAGTCTGTGTGGCTTCCTGGCTTCCCTCTCTGCTCATGAGTGGCCTCTGGGTCCTCACTGCACTCAGTGCAAACTCCTTGTCACGCTGTAGCAGATCCTGTCCCAGCCCAGGAGCAGAGGGAGCCCAGTTGTGGGGATGGAGGAAGAGCTGATGCAGTGAGTGTTGGTGGAAGGGAAACAGAGAAGGGATCAGGACCTTCGGGGAATCAGTGGGGCAGGTGTAGAGCAATTGGGGAAAAAGGTGGGGCAGGAGGCAGAGTCTTGAAGGTATAGTAAGAGATGGAGCAGGAGCCTTATTGGTCCATTTATCAGAAATAATAAAGATGGAATCCCTACGAGTTAATGAGTTGTACCCAGACTGATTCCCCAGCTGACAATGCACAGTAAGATCAGGAAAGGGGTCAATGTCTCTCTGACTGCCCAGTCAGTGATTCAGGGAAGAGACCCAGCACCATGTCACCAGCCAGCTCTTCCCGGACTCGGTCAGAGAGTCAGAGTATCAGGAGAAAAATTTAGGTCCGTTTTTGAGTAAAGAGCCGGAGCAGCTGGCCCCGGATCTGATTGGTCCACACCCCATAGATAATGGGGTTTACCATGGGGGGAAATAAGAGGTACACGTTGGCAATGAGAACATGGAAATATAGGGGCACATTCTGCTGAAACCGGTAAGTGAGAGAGAAGAAGAAACGTGGGATATAAAAGACTAAGATGGAACAGAGGTGGGAGCCGCAGGTCCCAAAAGTCTTGAGCCGGGCGTCCTTTGTGGGGAGGCAGAAGATGGCCCTGAGGATCTGGATATAGGACACGGCAATAAAAATCACATCCAGGCTCATCACACAGAATTGCACAAAAAGGCCGTAGTAACTACTGACACGGGTGTCAGCGCAGGCCAGCTTAGCCACAGCCATCTGTGTGCAGTACGGCTGGAGGATGATGTTGGTTTTGCAATATGGCCACTGCCTCAAAAGGAAGGGATAGGGCAACACAAGCATGCTGCCACGCAGCACCACGGCCAGGCCAATGTTAGCAACCCCGGGGTTTGTCAGGATGGTGGAATGTCTCAGGGGATGGCAGATGGCCACATAGCGATCAAAAGCCATGGCCACGAAGATCCCAGACTCCATCAGTGAGAAGCCGTGAAAGACATACAGCTGGGTGAGGCAGGTACTGAAATCAATCTCCCTGGAATTGAACCAGAAGACTGCCAGCATTTTGGGCAGAATGGACGTAGACACGACCAGGTCGGTGACGGCCAGCATGCAGAGGAAATAGTACATGGGAACATGGAGTCTCGGCTCCATCTTCACAGTGAACAGGATGGTGAAGTTACCCAGGATGGCTATTGTATACATGGTGCAGAAGGGGATGGAGATCCAGACATGGGCTGCCTCCATGCCAGGAATGCCCAGCAGGATGAAGGTGGAGGGGTTGGTAAAGTCGGTTGTGTTGGAATCTGACATGAAGTAGAGTAGAAAATGTCCAACTCCGAGGCTGAACGGTGTCACCTGCATGTACCATACGTTTCACTGAATTCCTCTATGTGCCCACAGTCAAGGGAGATGGTCACAGTACAAATGCCTGGATGGAGATACAAAGTGAATATGAGTCACTACATGGACTACTGGAAGCTGTTCTCACGGGGGAAGCAGATTGGTTGCTCTTCACACACTGAAAAATGACATTTTCATTATTCAGAGATATGAATTATGAACAAATGACTCTACTAATGCCAATTCCATATTTTATGTTGCTCCATGTTTCAATAATGTGTTGTAATGTGGAAAACATTAATATGCATTAGCAGAACAAAATGAGTATGGCTACTGGCTATCCATTATTGTTCCTTAATGCAGTGAAAGCCAGGCTAGAAAGTGCATACTGTCGCAAGTTCCACATTCACCCGGTGGCTCAAAATCTGAGTGTAGACAAAAAGCAAACCTTTGCCAAGACATGTGCCAGGGGAAACATCCCAACTAGAATAGACCTCAGGGAAAAGACCACAGTGTCATTTAGAGCAGTTCCATGGAAACACCTGCTCATTTGGAACAGTGGCCAAAACAAAGACAATCTTGGGATACATAAGGAATGGGATGGAGAATGACCTGTGCTGGACACGCCCTCAGTTTTGGTCACCCAGTGTCCATAAAGAATACAACTGATATAAAAAGGGGTTTCTGAGATAGGGTATCAGAATGGGGTAGCCTGTCCCTTGTGGAGAGACGGAAAAGTCAATAACTGTTTAGCTTAGAGAAGAGCCAAAGAAGGAGATAGGACAGAGGAGAGGATAATAAAGAATTGAAATTATTACACTGAAATGGACAAAGAGAGAAAGTTCTCTATTGGTAATATCTATAGACACATTGTGCTTCAAAAGGGCAAATTCCAGAAAGCTGAGGCAAGTTATCAGGATAATTGAATGGGAAGATAAATTTAGACAGAAAACTGTGAATGAAAATTGGGAGTTCTTTAAGAAGAATTTATTAGATAGGAGGTAGAAATTGGGCAGGGGGAGAAATATATAACAAAAGTGGAAAATGGAAAAAGGAAAGGAAATAATACAAATGGGAAGTTATGAAAATTAATGAGGGGCGTTAAAATATCCTGGAAATATCAATGATTGGCGGAGCTAAGGATCAGAAAAAGGAGGGTAGTAAGTATATTATGAATGAAAAATATCCTAGAAAATGTTTAGGATGATTCCTACAGGGAGAAAGGAAACTTGTTTATGTTGGAGAAAAGGTAGATGTGTTCAAGAAATAGTTTAGTTCTGGATTTGGAAAGATGCTCACATTAGGAGATGAAATACTTTCCAGTCCATTAGCATCAACCATTGAACACCAGAGTTATAAACTGACCAATCAATCTGTGAACCAGAAGTCTGCAGTCAGTCAGCAGAGACAGAAGGAAGGAAGGAAGGAAGGAAGGAAGGAAGAAAGAAAGAAAGAAAAGAAACAAAGAAAGAAAGAAAGAAAGAAAGAAAGAGAAATGCAGGACAGGTATCTGTTAAACATAAATTATAAAAAATTAAGGTAATGTTGAAGAAAAATATTTGACCATCTAAGGAAATAATGGAAAAGCTGATATTCAATTAATTTAAAAAAAAGATTGGAATATTATTAATGCCCGTCAATAAAATGATTTATGGAAAACTTGTCTTGTCAAATAAATTCGATTTCATCCCTTGATGAGAGTACACGTTTGGCTGATCATGGGAACCATGCAGATGCAATAGACTTTGATTTCTCTGAGGCATTTGATTTTGTAGGGGCAAATAATGAACACTCCACAATACCAGTGGAGCACACGTTAAATGGACTAAAAACTGGCTAACTGACAGATGTCAGAAAGCAGATGTCAATGGGCCATTGTTAATGAATGGAGGTGTTTCTAGGGATCAATTCTAGGCCTGATGCTATTCAACATTTTTATCAATGATCTGGAAGCAAATAGAAAATCACTGCAGATAAAATTGTGGATGACCCAAAGATTGGCACAATGGTTACAATGAGGAGGCTGAGGCAGGCATGCCAACTGATCTGGGTTGTTTGGTGAGCTGTGCCCAGGCAAACAAAATGCTCTAATACAGTCATGTGCAAAGTTAGCTTCCCAGAACAGGAAATGCGGGCCCGATCCTCAGACTAGGGCAGTGTATTAGGGAACACAGTGACCCGGGAAAGGATTTAAGAGTCACTGTGGAGCAACCAGTGGGAGGCTGTTGCCAAAAGAGCTTTGGATGCTGTCAAGGCTAAATCCCCGCTCTGTCACTTTGAGTGCAGAAGGTCGGGGCCTCCAAGGATTCTAAAAGGTAACACTGGCCACTCCAGGCTTGTATTTAACGCCCAAGGTTACACCTTGTCACTGACCTTGGCTTGGTAAACGCTGCCACCAGCAAAATGCAAAAAAACCCAAACCCCTGGACCCAGGAAGGAACACTTGGGAATTCGTCCCTGTGGGGTACCCTCAAGCCCTTTCCCTCCCTCTCCAGGGAAGAGCTGAGAAAGAAAACAAGGGAAATGAGCTGTGCAACCAGGCAATCAGCAAGATGCATAAACCACTCAGGACACCGAAAATCCAATCCTGTTCTTAAAAAGGTATCATTTATTAAAAACAAAAGGGTGAAAAATACATCTGGAACTGGCTTTTTCTAGATTAAAGGAAACAATTAAAAAAATTAAGCACTAATTTCTTCTAGGTATGGAAGATGAATTTTTATTCCTCATTCAAGCCTTATATAGCATTCTTACTGCCCTCTGTTTCCCTCTTCACCAGAGAGAGAAAATACTCAAACAAAGGGAAGGTTTTTGTTCCTCATTTAAAAGGTTCTAGCTGTCCCATTGGCTCTTTTGCTCAGGTGCCCACTCCTTTTCCTTTACCTGGGAACTTTGTTAACCCTTTACAGGTAAAGCAAGCAGAAAAGAGCCACCAAGAGGGACGTTATGGCTAACTGGCTGGTTGGGGTTCATAAAAGGAAGCTACTCCCCTCACCCCTTCATTTATCACAGATACATAAACAGGGGGTTGGTGAGTTGGAGCAGTGGAAGGATTTTACCTCAGCACGTGGCATTAGTGAAAACTGACTCTGTCTAGACCAGGGATTCACATTTATAAAAGGATGTTGAAAAATTGGAGAAGGTGCAGGAAAGAGACACATAATTTGGAGTACTGTGTCCAGTTTTGGGCCCCACACTACAAGAAGGATGTGGATAAATTGGAAAGAGTCCAACGGAGGGCAACAAAAATGATTAGGGGGCTGGAGCACATGACATATGAGGAGAGGCTGAGGGAACTGGGATTGTTTAGCCTGCAGAAGAGAAGAGTGAGGGGGGATTTGATAGCTGCTTTCAACTACCTAAAGGGGGGTTCCAAAGAGGCTGGATCTAGACTGTTCTCAGTGGTAGAAGATGACAGAACAAGGAGTAATGGTCTCAAGTTGCAGAGGAGGAGGTTTAGGTTGGATATTAGGAAAAACTTTTTCACTAGTAGGGTGGTGAAGCACTGGAATGGGTTACCTAGGGAGGTGGTGGAATCTCCTTCCTTAGAGGTTTTTAAGGTCAGGCTTGACAAAGCCCTGGCTGGGATGATCTAGTTGGGGTTGGTCCTGTTTTGAGCAGGGGGTTGGACTAGATGACCTCCTGAGGTCCCTTCCAACCCTGAGATTCTATGATTCTATGATTCTATGAAATGATTGGAAGCTGCAGAAAATGCTGGAGAGTGAGAGACTTAAATAGCTTGATCTATTTATCTTAAATAGTAATAACTGGCTCTGTAATCTAGTAGAGAAAGGCAGACCAAGGCCCAATGGATAAAAGCTGAAGCTCGACCAATTCCAGTTGGAAATGAGGGCCAAATGTTTAGCACTGAGGGTGATTAACCATTGGGACAAGCGGTGAAGGGAAGTGGTGGATTCTCTAACTCCCCATGTCTACAGATCCAGACTAGATGCTTTTCTGGGAGCTCTGCTTGAGGGCTTCTCTACACTTGAATTGCTACAGTGGCGCTGCCATAACGCTTCAGTTGTAGACACTACTTACACCGACGGCAGGGGTTCTCCCATCAGCGTAGGTAATCCACCTCCCTGAGATGTGATAGGAAGGTTAATGGAAGAATTTGTCCATCAACCACATGCTGTGCACATAGGGGTTAGGTTGATATAGCTACATCTCTCAGGGGATTGGATTTTCCTTGCTGTTTCAGAAAAGGGAAATGAAATGTTAGGTTGTATTAGCGTAGGTATCGCATGCAAGTCTCAGTAAGTGATAGTACAACTCTATTCAGCTCTGCTTAGGCCTCAGTTGGCGTATAGTATCCAATTTGGGGGGTGGGATAGCTCAGAGGTTTAAGCCTTGGCCTGCTAAACCCAGGGCTATGAGTTCAATCCTTAAGGGGTCTATTTAAGGACCTGGGTCAAAAATCTGTCAGGGGACAGTACTTGGTCCTGTTAGTGAAGGCAGGGGACAGAACATGATGACCTTTCAAGGTCCTTCCAGTTCTATTAGATAGGCATCTCTCTCTCTCTGTATATATATACTGCTGTATAGAAAGGATGTAGGGAATCTTTAAGTGGTCCAGAGGGTAGTGAGAAAGATGTTGAAAGGGATGGAATGCAAGGCATAAGAACAAGCTGAAGTGTGTTTAGTTTGGAAAAGAGGAGATTAAGGGGGATATGAGAGTGGTCTTCAAATACTTCGAAAGCTGCCACAAGTAAGTTTGGAGAAAGCACTTGTCTCTTGCTGCAGAGTGCAGGAGAAGATGCAATTGTTTCAAATCTCAGGAAAATCTTCCTAACCGTAAGAACAGGAGGACAACGAAAGAGACGACTCTAGAAGTTGTAGAGGCTCCTTCACTAGAAATTTTGCAAAGGAAGGTGGATAGGCCATGTGTCTGGGATGGTTTAGACTCCACACATCCTGCATTTTAGCACGGGGTCAGACTTGCTAACCATTGCATTCCCGTCTCACCCTGTGACTCTATGTTTCTACAATGTAAAATCCTACTGTGGACCAGGTCTTAATCAAACACAAATTATGGGACTCAATACAGGGGCAACTGGGTGAAATGTAACAGCCTGTATTATAGAGGAGGATGATCTGATTGTCCCTTTTCACCTTAAACCCCATGAACCTATCAATATACAAAATAGATCAGGTATTTATATTTACTGTCTCACATCATACAAGCAAGGGAAAATCCAGTTACATTGTAAGTCTGAATGTGTAACACTGGTAAAAGAAATGGTCTTTTATTATACCTATTTGGACTGTGGAACTCCTTGCCATAGACATAATGGGAGCCAAGAGCTGAATGGGATTCAAAAATGGATTGCTCAGCGTAGGTGCTGCTGGTGGCATCACCTGTAGTTAAGGCTGTCTGACACCTTCCATTAGAAGACCTCATTTTCAGTTGCTTATAAGTTTGACACTGGGTGTCTGCTTCTGGCTGAACTGTGTCTTTAAAGTTTGAGGCTGAACATTTCAGCCGACAACTCAAATGAAGCTAGGAGAGAAGATGTGTTGCCTTTTTGAAAAATTCTTAAAGCTGTAACAGTGAGGAGCCCTACAATCTGTTTGCTTGCTAGCAGATTAAAGTCAGGTAGCAGCCTCCCTTGCCCCCATGAGAGCATGCCAGGATCCCTGGGTTCTGCTGGGAGGGTGTAGGGATATTAAAGAAGGTACTGAAAGTGATTCCCCAAGTGAAAGTAACTCCCCATAATTTGTCCCCCACAGTTTAAACCTCATAGCATTACCAAGTAAAAAGATCTCTTGGGTCTCCTGTTAAAACTTACAAGCTACTGTCTGTGTAAACCATTGATTGTACCTGTTCTCAGAAAGATACTGTATTGCTATGAGAAACTTGCAAACAAGTTATTTGACTTTGTTCTTTATGCATGCTTTGTACCTAGAAACAGCATAGAAAGACCCCCAGCCTCAAAGGGCAGGGAGTCACAAATCAATTAGTACACACCCCGAAAGTGGTGGAGACAGTATGTATGTGGATGGATGCTTGGTGTAGATAATGAATGATCAGGGAGGTGCCAGCCTAGGAATTCAGTGACCGTCGGCTGAAGGCGGCATCAAGTGGGAATGACCAGACAACCCCTGGAGGGTAAACTGGGATCCACCCGACCACCTCAAAGGATGGGAAAAACAAGATAACATCTGACAGCACGGAGCGATCAGGAATGTGTCATCTGCTGATTGATTCAGCAACAGCATGATGAAGCAATTCCCATAGACTGACAGAGGAAATAATTCCTATAAGAATGGCCTCTAGAAACTGAGGACTTTGAGTCTCTCGTTCTGCTGCCAACCTCCAGGAGCATCAGATGAATCTGACAAGGACTCGGCTCCACCCTCATGCCCAGGTTACATGGCCAGTAACTTGGCATGAGCAACGTTTAGGCTGGTAACTATGACATCTATGCAGAACCTGTGTGTGTGTGTGTGAATGAATGAATGTGAAACTGAATGAAATGTTATAGCAATAACTGACTGCTTACTATGATTCTTTTTGTATTCACAATAAATGTGACATTTTGTCTTATCCCCCTTAATACGATCCTGCTGTTTTTTATTTTATTGGTATAAAAAGGGGAGTGGGGTCCGGGGGCTTGGAGCAGGGAGGGGTTGGGAGCCAGGATAATGGTTTCTTCTGGGAGGGGAGTGAGGTCCGTGGAAGGAGCTCGGAGCCAGTCTACCAAATGGCAGATGAAGTGTAATGTTGATAAATGCAATGCAATGCACATTGGAAAGCAGAATCCCAAGTATAAGTATACAATGATGGGGTCTAAATTAGCTGTTACCACTCAAGAAGGAGAACTTGGCATCATTGTGGATAGTTCTCTGAAAACATCCACTCAATGTGCAGCAGCACTCAAAAAAGTGAAGCGAATGCTGGGAATAATTAAGAAAATGATAGATAATAGGACAGAAAATATCATATTCCTTCTGTATAAATCCATGGTACGTCCACACCTTGAATACTATGTGCAGATGTGGCTGCCACATCTCATGATATATTGGAATTGCAAAAGGTTCAGAGAAGGGCAAGAAAAATTATTAGGGGTTTGGAACGGCTTCCGTATGAGGAGAGCTTAATATGAGTGGGACTTTTCAGCTTGGAAAAGACACGACTAAAGGGAGATATGATTGAGGTCTATAAAATCATGAGTGGTGTAAAGCATGTAGATACAGAATTGTTGTTTACTACATTTCATAATACAAGAACTAGGGGCCACCAAAATAAATTAATAGGCAGCATGTTTAAAACAAATAAAAGGAAGTATTTCTTCACACAACGCACAGCCAACCTGTGGAACTCCTTGCCAGAGGATGTGGGCAAGGCCAAGCCTATAACAGCGTTAAAAAAACTAGATTAATTAATGGAGGATATATTCATCAATGGCTATTAGCCAGGATGGGCAGGGATGCCATTCTTATGTTCTTATGTATATTCTTATGTTAACAGCCAGAGCCCTGAAATGCCAGAGGAGGAAGTGACAGTCTCTCTGCATTAACACACAGCTGGCTCCTAAGATCTTTACTCAGTTCTTACTCCAAAGGGAGTTTTGCCTTAGCAGGGACTGAGCAAAGTATGGGCCACATCCTAAGAATTTGGCCTTGTATTGTACATCTACTAACCCCTGTCATCCTGAAGGATCCCCTGTGCGACTGAAATGCAGCCACCTCGGGGCTGGGGACAATCGGTCGGGGCAAGTGGGGGTCACAAAAAAGAATGACATTTTGACTCATCATACTGGAGGAAACACACCCCCTGTGGCAAGGGCCCTGGGATATTAATGGCTGTGCAATGAGAAAAGCTCAATAGACTTACTCTCTATCCCATCACACCGATGTTGAACTAGGTTTGTTGAGTAGGTGAGCTCCTCAGGAAGGAATGAGTACCTGTGAAGTCTGAGACAGAAGCGTCTTCCCTGGGAATCCCCCTCAGGTAGCCGTGTCCCACCCCTCTCTCACACCAGCATCTGCAGCAGCATCCCACACCGAGAGCCAACATTGTGGTAGGAACTGCTTATTATATAGCTCTGAGCAATCCCAGTGGGCTTCACTCGGCCTCTAGGGAGGAAGTCACATCTGGATATAAACAGGCTGGAGACTGGAGACACTCTAGCCAATGTCTCTGTTTCCATTTCTGTGCTTCTCTGCTCTTTATCCTTATCCTTTATTAGTAATAAACAGTAATTAATGAACCTTCCCTAAGGGAGATGAGAACTCTAGGGCTTTCTGCTGAGTCAGAGAGGAATTGGCAGCTCTGTGTATTTGTTCATATTTTAAAATTATAGTTGATTAGGAAGTAAACTAGGGATAATGCCTAGATCTGCATAGGGCCTGTAAAGCTCTAAGGATTAATCTGCTTGCTTGCATAGATATATTTTTTCTTATAAGTTGAAGTATTTGATGTATAGGTTTATAGATTTATATTAAAAATAAGTGGCTGTAATGCAAGAGGCCTTCGGACCAAAAATCTGTATGTTAAAGCTAAGCAAAGTGAGCATATCTATTCTAAGACCTTTCACCCGGAAAGTAGAGTTGACCTTGTTACCCAAATAGATAGAACACCTACGCCTATGTCTATGACCTTTTCCCTAGACCAATAGACATGAAGAATGGCATAGGGGATTTTTTCAATTTCATACCCACAGATTTCACACGTATACCACAAATGCGTACAGAGTTGTCATCTAGATGCACAGACATATTAGCCAATGAGCTAAGTGAACCCTCATATTTCTGTGGGGGAGTAATGATATTTGGGCATAAGAGGGAGGATTTCCGGCACTGGTGGCCTATAAAAGAGGTCACCACCACCCCCCTTGTTAGGAAACGCTCACCCTTCACCTTCAGCTGACTATCGATGCTATCTACGACGGCTGTTACCTATTAATAGTCCCTACTTATTTTTCTTTTAAAACTTTAAGTTCTAAAGGGAACTAAGTTAAACTTGGTCTCCCTGAATCTTTATTCTCAGTTTTGTTTATTAGAATTGATTTTAAGTTACGTTAAGTGAACTTTAAGGCAGCTTGACAGCTCTTCGCATTAGTTTCCTATGCAAGAGGTGAAAAAACGGAACCACGAGAGGCGAGGTCCTGTGTCTTGCTATACCGAGCGATCAAAACAGGGTGTGAGTCTATTAACCAATGCCTAGAAGAACACATTATTATGTATATCTTGAATAGCAGTATACAGTTGTAACTGGTCTTTATGACAATAGCTGAGAGAGGCAGAAGAGAAGTCCCTGCGTTAGCTGGGAAGGGGGGATGCTGGGCAGAGACCGGGGTGGCTGCGGTAGCTCACAGGGAGCTTGATAAACAGCCCAGCTTCCATTAGCCGGCTATTCACACACATACATGGCACCTTATCTGGAACTACAGGGCACCCATTGCCGAGCGCCCAAAGCTCAACAGTGAAACTTGGTCTAACATACGCTCTGCATGACGTTTTTGATCACTACATCTAGAAGCTCTTTAGCTAAGTTCCTAGGCAGCGTTCTCCCCGTGTCATGGACGGACTGAGTGAAGCAGAGGTAAAGTGATTTCCTAAGGCCAAACAATGAGTCAGTAGCAACGCTGAGAATAAGAACGGGGAGGCCTAACGCCCAGCACCATCGCTCTGGCTATGAACTGGCACTGTTCCTCTTATACCAGTACATCAACAATAACCATAACTTCAGACACAAAGATGATACATACATATAAACTTCAGACACAAAAGTCTGCACATGCATATTAACAGGAGAATCATACTTAGCAAATATTAGCTTTCCCATTGACAGCTGAGAGGCCATACATTGTGCAACATTTGTTGCAGTTGCATAACTGTGGGAGCAACAATATTAAAAATGCTCATGTTCAATCCTACAGCATCACACCGTGTTCTCGTCCCACGATCCTGCTACAGCTGCTAGGCACCTGGGGAAGGGGCATTGCCCGGGTTCTAGCAGCACAAGCCGCTGGGACACTAGAGCCCCTGGAGGACGGGAAGGGCAGAAAAAAAACCTGTTTTCCTGTAGGCAGCCTGCTCCTCTTACAGAGAAAGGAGGAAAGAGTTCTTTAAATGTGGGAGATGGGTGTCATTGAACTTGGCTGTTTCCTCCAAGCGTCGCCAGCCAGCCCCTTTGCCATTGAACAATCTTCGCTCATGCTTTACTAAAGCATCTTCCAGAAAAGCGTCCAGGGCGAGAGCCACAAAGGCACTCAGGTAAATACTGAGCTTAGACACCGCTGCCTTTCTCAAAAAGCAGCCAGGGCGCTGACACTGCTCCACAGCTAACGAGGCGGGATTATCCAATGAGGTGTTCCCCTGCCCATCTCACCAGCAGGCTCGATCTGTTAGGTATTCTCAGACCTCGCCGCCTGGATGGGACCTTGCAGGTTGGGAGGGTGTGTGTGTGAGCGTGCGTGTGTGTCCATGTGTGTGCACCCCCAGAATATCCCATAGCCCAGCAGTTTAGTGCCCTCACCTGGAATGTGGGAGACCCAGACAGACTGAGAGCCCCATCCAGAATTGCCATTTGCCTGGTGCTCAGGGCACTCATGGGACGTGGGAGACCTTTGTTTAAGTCCCTATTCCGACTCAGGTAGAGCAGAGATTTTGGGTCTGTGTCTCCCACATTCCCTCCTGCCTGAGCCATGCGTCCCGGCAACTGCCTGACATGCTGCGAGAGTCTGTGCATGGTTGATGGGGTGTGTTATCAGGGATCTTTCATTAGATCCAGCAGGCCATGGAGCTGCTGGCCATACAGGAGCTCAAAGGGGGAGAATTTGGTGGGTGATTGGGGCACTTTCCTGATAGAGGTGGGATCAACTGGCCCCACCGGTGTAATTCTTGTGTGGGAACCTTTTATAGCATGTCTCTTAGGGTCCTGTTAAGAGCTCAACCAGGCCTTCAGTGTGGGAGTACACTGAGGTCTGTAGTTTCTTTATGCCAAATATTGTGCACACCTGGTGGAACAACCAGGAGGTGAAGTTAGTGCTATGCTCAGTGAGGATCTCCCGGGGCAGTCTAACTCAGGCAAATATCTTTCCCAGCTCTGCTGCAATGGGGCAGGCTGTGGTGTTCCATAGTGGGTCGGCCTCGGGGAAGCAAACACTGGATACTCCTATAGGAGTTCTGGAGGTGGTTTTGGGACCGTGGGTTCATCAGGGGTTCCCTGGGGTTCCTCTGTCTCCTCCTTTCCTTCTGCAATGGGGGTCTCCCTCCATGGTTATCTGGGTAGGGGATGTCTCGAGACCAGCTGTCTGAAGCTGGTTGGCAAACCTCAGTGAGTCTCATCTAGGATGACTGGATAGGCAAGTGTGGGGGTCAACCCCATTGTTATAACACTTCAGTCCATTTATGGTCAGAGATATCCGGGCGGTTTACCTCCCAGTGTGTACATTATATCCGTATCTCTCCACCCACTTGATTGGGGTCAGAGGCAAACTCTTGGTGGACAAATGTTTGCCCAGAGCCTGAGTCGATGAAGGCTGTGACTCGTTTTCCCCCAGCTACCTCCACAGTTGTTAGCTTCAGGGCAGATGGTCTCCGCTCTAGGCTCGACCGAAGCTGCAATCCACCTCAGGGCATTCGTGTTGTAAGTGCTCAAAGAAGCTGCATGAGAACCAGGGACCCACCTCCAATCAGCCTGGCCAGGGGATCACCTCCATGGAGGGACTGGCGTTCTAGTCTCAACCCTTTCTCAGAGCGGTGCTGGCCCTGGAGTCCTGGGTTTGGACTCCAGAGTGTCATTCGGCTTTGTGCCTGGGCTTCATCACCAGGCCGAGGAGCATTGAACCAGGTGTCGAGTCTGGGGCTCAGGTTCTTGGCCTGATTTGGGTCTCAGCAGCCAAGAAATCTTCCATTAATGTGATGGCCACTAAGCGTTGCCGGAAAGTGTCAAAGTACCCAAGCCCTCTCCCAGGACGGGGTGACATGGGCAAACTGCTCTAGGGTGATCTGTTCAGCAACCTTGCTGTCAAAGTGCTGCACAGGGTGCGTCCATCGCCAGCCGTGGCATTGCTGCAGTCCCTAGTGGCCACTCCCCTCAATGGCAAGTGGAGACAAGGGCGGGAAGACCCGGGCCATCCCACTACTCCAGCTCAAGGACCCTCGAGGTGGGAGGAGAGGGAGTCCCTAATACCTGGGGGAGGGGGAAACAGCTGTGCACATCTCTCTATCTGTGTTATAGAGGGCGAACAATCTATGAGTTTACCCTGTATAAGCTTTATACAGGGTAAAACGGATTAATTTGGGGTTTGAACCCCTTTGGGAGTTGGGCATCTGCGTGTTAAAGGCAGGAACACTTCTTAAGCCGCTTTCAGTTAAGCCTACAGCTGTCAGGGGACGTGGTTCAGACCTGGGTCTGGGTTTGCAGCAGGCTAGCGGGTCTGGCTCAGACCAGGCAGGGATATAAAGAATACGTAGTTTGATAGCTTTCTGTTGTTAACAAAATCACTTATCAATCGATGTGGTTGTGAAACTCTTATTTCTTTATTGTTTTCTCATTATGGGTCCCCACTTCCCTATTGTTTGTCCGTCTGCTCTCTGTCTGGTTCTGTGATTGTTTCTGTCTGCTGTATAATTAATTTTGATAGGTGTAAACCAATTAAAGTGGTGGGATATAATTGGTTAGATAATCATGTTAGGATTGATTAGGTAAATTTCAGTAAAATGATTGGTTAAGGTCACTGATCGGTCCACCAGCCCTCACAGAGAGAGTGCAGATTAGAACACATCAGAGGCATTGTTCTAGCCAGTCCTCCAACTAGCCAAACTGTCAGTAGCACTGGACACCCAATTGACATAGCGCACAGCAGCCTAGAACTCCTGAGTGATCCGCCAACCGCAGTCTCCCAAACAGCTGGGATTACAGGCATGCACCACCACCACACTGGGCCATTGGTTAAGGTCTAGCTGAGAATATTACTATATAAATTAGGGGCAAACAGGAAATAAGTTGGGATTTGAAAATAAGGAAAAAGGAGCTTGAATTTAAGCTTGTTCGAAGTTGACCCCAATAAACATTTAATTGTTTGCACCTTCGGACTTCGGGAATTGTTGCTCTCTGTTCACGCGCGAATGACCGGGTAAGTGCAAGGCTGAAGGAATAAACCCTCTAACAGCCTGCCTTTGTTTTTAGTAAAAATTGTTTGTTCACACACCTTAGTAAAAATGTATATATATTAAAAACCAAACATGCAAGCCAAGTACTAGCTCAGGAGAAATTACAGGCCTGAATTCGGCATTGATACTAATACTCCTAACACCAGCTACCTATGTTTCTAATGATCAACCCCCACCCCCAATACTATGACCTGTCTTTTCTTAGTCACTGGAGTTCCTCCCCTGGAGAGATATCCTCAGTATGAGATTCCACTGCTTGCATCCGAAGAAGCGGGTATTCACCCACGAAAGCTTATGCTCCAATACCTCTGTTAGTCTATAAGGTGCCACAGGACCCTTTGTCACTTCTACAGATCCAGACTAACACGGCTACCCCTCTGATACTCAGTATGAGAGGATCCCATGACATCATCTGGAAGGAGGGTCCCAACGGCTCTAGTTTCATGTTCTCCTTCCCTGAGACTTTCACCCTCCTCAACAGCACAGAGGCTGTGAGACTGGGGTGGGGCCACACACACACACACACACACACACACCCTCCCAATCTGAAAGGCCCCATCCAGGAGGTGTGGTCTGAGAACCCCTAACAGATCAGGCCAGCTGGTGAGATGGGAAGGGGACCATCTCATTGGAGAATCCCGCCAGTATTGAGACCTGAGCGAAGACTCCGAGCAGCTCATTAGCTGTGGAGCAGCATCAGAATTCAGGTTGCTTTGTGCAGGCTACTGATGGAAACTTGGGCCAGGCAGCAGATGAGCCGGGGCTAGAGAAAGGCAGCGGTGTCTAAGCTCAGTATTTACCTGAGTGCCTTTGTGGATCTAGCCCTGGACACTTTACTGGAAGATGCTTTAGCCAGGCACAAGTTACGGTTGTTCAAAACCAAGGGGGCTGGCTGGCGACGCTTGGAGGAAACAGCCAAGTTCACGGACGTCCATCTCCATATTTTAAAGAACTCGTTCCTCCTTTCTCTGTAAAAGGAACCTGCAGTAAAACAGGTTTTTATCTGCTCTTCCCATCCTCCAGTGGCTCTAGTGTCCCAGCTGCTTGCCCTGCAGGAACCCGGGCAATGCCCCTTCCTTAGGTGGGTAGCAGCTGTAGCACCATCATGGGATGAGAACATGGTGTGATGCCATATGAGTGAATATGGCCATTTTTATCATTGTTGCTACCACTGTTATACAAGTGCAACAAATATTGTACAAAGTATGTCCTGTCAGGTGTCAATGGGAAAACTATGATCTGCTAAGTATGATTATCCTGTTTATATGTATATATGGTTATTGGTGATGTACTGGTATGAGAGGAACCGTGCCAGTTCATAGCCAGAGCGATGGTGCTAGGGGATCAGGACTCCCCATTCTTATTCTCAGCTCTGCCACTGACTCATTGTGTGGCCTTGGGGAAGCACTTTACCTCTGCTTCACTCAGTCCGTCCATGACCCGGGGAGAACGCTGCCTAACAACTTAGCTAAAGAGCTTCTAAATGTAGTGATCAAAAGCATCATGCAGAGCGTATGATAGACTCAGCTTCACTGTTCAGCTTCAACCCCTGGGCAATGGGTGCCCTGTAGTTCCAGATTAGGTGCCGCGTAGGTGTGTGAATAGCCGGCTAATGGAAGCTGGGCTGTTTATCGCCCACCCTATCAGCTACCGCAGCCACCCCGGCCTCTGCCCAGCATCCCACCTTCCCAGCTAATGCAGGGACTTATCCCTCTGCCTCTCTAAGCTGTTGTCCTCCAAACTTCAAAGCTGATCCCTGTCCTACCCCCGGGACCAGCCTCAGGGCAAAAGGGCCACAGGTTCCCAGAGGGGAAGAACAAAAGGGAGCTGAAAGTGAAGGAAAGAAGCCACACAACGGTCTCTTCCTTCACGACTTTGTAGCTGAGCTTTGGGGTACACAAGCTGTATGGTGCAAAGCCTCCCTGGTCTGCCTCAGAACCCTGCTCCCAACCCTCAGCTGCTTTTCTACGGCTTCCTGGCTTCCTTCACCCCTTCGGATCGGCTTGTCGGCCCCAGTGCTGCGTCTTGGCTGCACTCACTGTGGGCTCCTTGTCAGGCTGCAGCAGCGCCCATTCCAGTCCTGGAGCAGAGGGAGCCCAGCTCGGGGGCGGGGAGGTGGAGATTGTGACACGCTGGCACCCCCATATTCACCACTGCCCTGTAATGATGGTACGTTGTGTACAAAGGATGCCTTGTGAGGTCTCATGCTAAAACTCTTAATCTGCTTAACATTAATATCCTGTTACGTTGTATGGGCTGTCATTGTATATGTTACAAAATATGTTGTGAGATGAGAGGACACCCACAAGCAGCCTTCAGGTACAACAAAAAATGGGCCAAATGATCTTAATGGCTTATTGAGGAAATGCAGACAAGCACAAGGATTACCCTAGGGACTGTGTACAATAGAAACCTCTCAGAAATAGCCCTACACCAGGGGTACTTAAAGTGGGGGTTGGGATCCCTGAGGGGGTCACAAGGTTATTACATCGGTGGCCGTGGGCTATCAGCCTCCACCCCAAAGCCCACTTTCCCCCAGCATTTATAATGGTAAACTTATTACAGTGTTTTTAATTTATAAGGGGGGTCGCACTCAGAGGCTTGCTGTGTGAAAGGGGGTCACCGGTACACAAGTTTATTATTTCTAGTATGGCTGTTACCAAAAGACTGGTGGACTGGGTAATAAATACATACTAGTTGGGTTTTGACCTGGGCAGGGCAGTAGAGGTCAGGGGTCTTAGGCTGGCCAAAGCAGTCATGAACACATCTGGGGGTGGTCACTGCCTGCGGTTGTTGATATGAGGCACGCTGGGGCGCTTTGCAGCTTGTCACAATATTACAATGCAAGAGGGAACCCAGATTGGTGAGACAGAGGGCTCAGGTCTACCTCAGTTCCAGGTGGCACCCCAGGGGGGACCCGTCACATAGACGATCCAGAGAGAGACGGGGGAGTAGAGAGGAGTGAGAAACAGAGGTGGAGCCTTGGTGGAAAAGGCCCAGAACTCGGTGGAGCCTTGATGGCAGATGTGGAGCAGCGGTGGGGATTTGGGGGCAAAAGGTGGGACAAGGCACAGGTGTCCAGGTGTAACAGGTGTCCAGTTACAATTAGAATTAGAAAGGTGGCAACCCTATGTGTTAATGAGCTGTACGTACACCAATTCCATAGTATGTCATGCTAAGAAAGCACAGTAAGGCCAGGAAAGGGTTTAATGTCTCTTTGACTGTCCGGTACGTTATTCAGGGGAGAGGGCCCAGCACCATGTCACCAGCCAACTCTGCACGGAGATTGGTCTCCGACCTAAGCACCAGGAGAAAACTTTTAGGTCCCTTTATGAGTAAAGAGCCGGAGCAGCCTGTCCCGGATCTGTTTGGTCCTCACCCCGTAGATGATGGGGTTTAGCATGGGGGGCACCAGGAGGTACACGTTGGCAATAAAAATGTGGAAATGAAGGGGCAAATTGTGCCCAAATCGGGATGTGAGGGACGAGAAGAGAGTTGGGATGTAAAAGGCTAAGATGACACAGAGGTGGGAGCCGCAGGTCCCAAATGTCTTGAGCTGGGCGTCCTTTGTGGGGAGGCTGAAGATGGCCCTGAGGATCTGGGTATAGGACACGACGATAAAGAACACATCCAGACCAATACGACATAATAGGACAAATAGGCCATAGTAACTACTGACATGGGTGTCGGCACAGGCCAGCTTCACCACGGCTATGTGCTCACAGTGCGTATGGGGGATGATGTTGGTTCTGCAATATGGCCACCGCCTCGCCAGGAAGGGATAGGGCAGTGCAAGCATGCTGGCACGCAGCACCACGGTCAGGCCAATGTTGGTCACCACGCGATTTGTCAGGATGGTGGAATGTCTCAGGGGATGGCAGATGGCCACATAACGATCCACAGCCATGGCCACAAAGATTCCAGACTCGATCGCTGAGAAGCAGTGAACAAAGTACAGCTGGGTGAGGCAGGCACTGAAATCGATCTCCCTTGAGTTAAACCAGAAGATTGCCAAAATGTTGGGCACGGTGGACGTGGACAGGACCAGGTCGGTGACGGCCAGCATGCAGAGGAAATAGTACATGGGCTCATGGAGGCTCGGCTCCCTCTTCACGATGAACAGGATGGTGAAGTTCCCCAAGATGACTATGACATACATGGCGCAGAAGGGAATGGAGATCCAGACATGGGCCACCTCCAGGCCTGGAATGCCCAGCAGGATGAAGGTGGAGGGGTTGGTGAAGTCGGTTGTGTTGGAATCTGACATGGAGAAGGGGAGAAGGTGTCCACTTCTGAGGCAGAACGGTGTCTCCTACTTATACTGTACGTTCCCCTGACTTCATGAATGTGCCCAGAGTCTAGGGTGATGTTCGCAGTGCAACTGCCTGGATGGAGAGACAATGTGAATATCAGACACTTTGTACACTAGTGGAGGCTGTTCTTATGGGAGAAGCAGCTTGATGGCTCTTCACACACTGTAAAATGACATTATCATTATTCAGAGAAATGAATTATGAATACCTGACCCTATTAATGCCAATGGGGCTCCCTGCATCAATAATGTTTATACATCGTTGTGTGGGAAACCTTAATAGGCACTAGCAGGAAATACACCTCAGGGAAAAGACCTTGTCGTCACTGATAGCAACTCTCTGGATACAGCAGCTCGTTCGCAGTAGTGGGCAAAACAAATACAATGTTTGGGTGCAAAAGGAAAGGGTTGGAGAACAACCTGCTGTGGACACAAACTCAGCTTTGGTCACTCAGTTTCTGTAAAGGAAAAAGCAGATAAAAAAAGGAATTCTGAGACAGGCTTTGCGAATGGGGGAGGCTGCTATATGCAGAGTGACTGAAAACTCTGGGACTGTTTGGAGAAGAGACATACAAGGGGGCATATGATTGAGGAAAGGAAAATAAAGAATGGAACTGATTACATTACATTCAAATTGAGAAACAGAGAAGAGTCCCCAACCAGATATATATATAGACACTTAGTGCTTCAAAAGGGCTAATTCCCCAAAGCGGAGGTAAATTATCAGAAAAACTGATTGGGAGGAAAAGTTGGACAGAAAATTGGAAATGAAAATTGGGAGTTCTTGAACAAGAGTTTTCGATAACTAAAGTCACTATTCCACAGTCAAGAAAGTGGACAACTTTGGCTAAAAACCCACTTCAGTGGCAAAGTGAAGGCAGGAGTTAGTCAGGGGGAAACAACCTATAACCCGTGGGAGAAAAGCAAAAGAGATACCAAGCAATACAAATTGGAAGTTTTGAATAACCATCAGGGAAGTTAAAGAGATCAAGGAAAAATCCATGCTTGGCAGGGTTAAGATCACAAAAAGGAGGTCACTAAGTGTATTTAAAAACAAGAAATCCTAGAAAATATTTAAGTGAGTTCCTAGAAGGGGAAAGAAAACGTTTTAATGCTGCAGAAAAGGCAGATGTATTCAAGAAATAGTTTTGTTCTGCATTTGAAAAGAAGCAGTGTGATGTTCTCATATCACCAACAGCATCTAAGGCCTTGGCTACACTCACATGTTACAGCGCAATAAAACTGCCTGCAGCGCTGTAACTCACTAACTGGCTACACTCGCAAGGCACGTGCAGCGCTGCATCTCCTCAGGTACAGCGCTGCATGTATTCCACCTCCCCGAGAGGAATAACGTTTGTTGCGCTGCTGCTGGTGCGCTGCGGCTACAGTGTGGCCACCCAGTGCGCTGTTATTGGCCTCCAGAAGTATTCGGAAGTATCCCACAACGCCTGTTCTAGCCACTCTGGTCATCAATTAGCACTCTACTGCCCTGGCCTCAGGTGACCAACCGCCACTCCAACCCTTTAAATTCCCTAGGAATTTTAAATATCCCCTTCCTGTTTGCTCAGCCAGGCGTGGAGTGCTCTCAGCGCATCTTTCCAGGTAACCATGCCTCCACGTGCCAGACGAGCCCCAGTATGGAGCAATGGCGAGCTGCTGGACCTCATCGCTGTTTGGGGGGAGGAAGCTGTCCAGTCCCAGCTGCGATCCAGCCGGAGGAATTTCGATACTTTCGGCCAGATATCAAGGGCCATGATTGAAAGGGGCCATGACCGGGACGCAATGCAGTGCAGGATAAAAGTAAAGGAGCTGCGGAGTGCGTACCGCAAAGCCCACGAGGCAAACAGCCGCTCGGGTGCTCCCCCCAAAACCTGCCGATTCTACAAAGAGCTGGATGCAATACTTGGGGTTGACCCCACTACTGTTCCGAGCACCACCGTAGACACGGGAGAGCGGGATGAGGAGGAGGAGGGAGAGGAGGAGGAGGAGGAGGAGGGGGAGGAGGAGGAGGAGGGGGTTGAAGAAAACAGAAGTGAGGGTGCTGTGGCTGGGGGAGACACCCCTGACTCCCTGGGTGCATGCAGCCAGGTGCTCTTCTCGAGCCAGGAGGAAGAGAGCCAGTTGCAGCAGCCGGTACGCGCTGGGAGAGAAAGAGAAGAACAGGTTCGCGGTAAGCAGCTTTTATTTTCGGGAAGGAGTTTTTTTGGTGTGGGGTCCTTGGGCGAGGAGGGTTTGGGCTGCATGCATGCCTAGATGCGGAAGAGCGCACTGATGTGGTCTATCACATCGGAGAAATCGGCCACTGTAATCTCTTCGAAAGTCTCAGCCAGGACATGGGCAATGTGCTTGCGCAGGTTCATTGGGAGAGCCGCCGTGGTCCTTGTCCCAGTCAGGGTAACGTGTCTGCGCCACTGTGCCGCAAGGGGCGGGGGGACCATTGCTGCACACAGGCAAGCTGCATATGGGCCAGGGTGGAAGCCGCATTGCAGTAGAAGACCCTCCCTTGCTTCCCCGGACACCCTCAGCAGCGAGAGATCTTCCAGGACGAACTCCTGTGGAAAATGTGGGGATAGTGTTCACTGTAGGTTCCCCCTGCAGCTGTTGGCTCTCCCCAAGGCATAGAAACCCGTCGGACAGTACATCCGTGAAACAATCAGTCCCCCTTTACCCTGTGTTTACTCACCATTTTGGGGCTCCCGTGGGTTCTGTGCGCTCTGTTTGGGACGGGAAAAATGTGCTGTTTTGGAGACTGTGTGTGCCCTCCTTAAGTGTGGGGGAATCATTGCTCTGTCTGGCATAAAACAATGATGCCTCTGTTAAATGTTGCATTTTGCCTTCCAGATGCAACCTTGAGATCTCCGCCATCCTTCTTATCACCGGCTGAGAGACTCCAAAGGCTCAGGAAGAGGCCCAGAAGAACGAAAGAAGACATGCTGCAGGAAGTTATGAAACAGTCTCTTAAAGAGAATCAAAAGGCTCGGGAGTGGAGGGAGAGTGAAAGCAGGCTCCGCCAGGAAAACGCAGCGCACTGGCAGCAAAGCATGCAGCTCCGGCAGGAAAGCACAAAGGAACTGATTAGCATCATGGCGCGCCAAGCGGACTCTATCCAGGCGCTCGTCGCCATGCAGGCGGAGCAGTTCCGCACCCGCCCCCCCCTGCAGCCAGTGTCCCAAAACACTTGTGCCCCTATGTCACCACCTGCCCACTTCACCCAACATACAGGTTCTTATCGCCCACACCAGATGCCCCCAACACCTGTAGCTTCACCAGACAGCCCTGGAAACTATGACCCTTTCCCACTGCACTCAACTCCCATCCCAAATTATAGACATCCTGAGGTCCAGCAGTCACTGCACAGCACTCCAGACAGGCAGCCCGAGTATGAAAGCAGGACATACCATACCCTGTGATTGAACCCTTCCCCACACCACCCACCACCCCCTTGCCCTTTCTGTCTCACAAGCAGTTGTGTTTCTTTTTAATACATGTATTTTCTCCGTAATAAACGGATTCTTTAGATGTGCAAACAGTCTTTATTATTGCATAAGGAAAAAAGATACCTTAGCCCAGGAAAGAAACAGGCAACGCAAGTGAGCTGAGCAAACACAAATCAGCTTAGCAAAGACAGATAACTGATAACATTGGAACCACTTCACTTCAGGGTCGTGCAGGGCAGCACACATTACTGGTGGTTGTCAGCCTCAAATTTCTCCCTCAAGGCATCCCTAATCCTTGTAGCCCCACGCTGGGCCCCTCTAATAGCCCTGCTCTCTGGCTGTGCAAATTCAGCCTCCAGGTGTTGAACCTCTAAGGTCCACGCCTGAGTAAACATTTCACCCTTCCCTTCACAAATATTATGGAGGGTACAGCACGCAGATATAACCGCGGGGATGCTGTGTTCGGCCAAGTCCAGCTTCCCATATAGAGATCGCCAGCGGCCCTTCAAACGGCCAAAAGCACACTCCACAGTCATTCTGCACCGGCTCAGCCTGTAGTTGAACTGTTCCTTGCTGGTGTCAAGGCTCCCTGTGTAGGGTTTCATGAGCCATGGCATTAAAGGGTACGCGGGGTCTCCAAAGATCACAGTGGGCATTTCAATTTCCCCTACCGTGATCTTCCGGTCTGGGAAAAAAGTCCCGGACTGCATCTTCTGGAACAGGGCAGTGTTCTGAAAGATGCGTGCATCATGCACCTTTCCGGGCCAGCCTGCGTTGATGTCAATGAAACGCCCACGGTGATCCACAAGCGCCTGGAGAACCATGGAGAAATACCCCTTCCGATTAATGTACTCGGATGCTAGGTGGGGTGGTGCCAGAATAGGAATATGCGTCCCATCTATAGCCCCTCCGCAGTTAGGGAAACCCATTTGTTCAAAGCCAGCCACAATGTCCTGCACGTTACCCGGAGTCACGGTTCTTCTGAGCAGGATGCGATTAATGGCCTTGCAAACTTGCATCAGCACGATCCCAACGGTCGACTTTCCCACTCCAAACTGGTTCGCTACTGATCGATAGCAGTCCGGAGTTGCGAGCTTCCAGATTGCAATAGCCACCCGCTTCTCCACCGTCAGGGCAGCTCTCAATCTCGTGTCCTTGCGCCGCAGGGCGGGGGCGAGCTCCTCACACAGTCCCATGAAAGTAGCTTTTCTCATTCGAAAGTTCTGCACCCACTGCTCGTCATCCCAGACTTGCATGACAATGTGATCCCACCACTCTGTGCTGGTTTCCCGAGCCCAAAAGCGGCGTTCCACGGTGCATAGCATGTCCGTGAATGCCACAAGCAAGTTAGTGTCGTACGCGTTTTGCGTGACAATTTCATCGTCATCGTCATCGTCGGACTCCTCGCTGTCACTGTGGATCTTAAGGAAGAGCTCGACTGCCAAACGTGACGTGCTGGCGAGACTCATCAGTATTTTGCTCAGCAGGTCGGGATCCATTTTCCCGCTGACCGGAACGGAGCACAGATCGCGCTACAAAGAAACCGTTGAAAGATGGCGCAAATTGTGGCCGGAAACACAGGGATTGCTGGGATGCGAAGCGATGCATCACGGGGCATTGGGACAGGACCCAGAATGCACCATACCCCACGCCCCCTTCCCACAACCCACGGTGCCAGAATTGGAAGAGGTGTTCTGTGGGATACCTGTCCATAATGCACCTCTCCCAAAACCGCTGCAAGTGCCGCAAATGTAACCACGTTAGTGCTCGTTACTGCGCTGGCGGCTGCCAGGGTGGACAGGCTGCAGCACTTTCCCTACTCAGCTGTATGAACACGGGTTTAACTAACAGCGCTGTACATCTGCAAGTGTAGCCAAGGCCTAAAGTAGGACCTTGGAGTTACAAACACCAGAGTAACAGAGCGACTGATAAACCACAAATCTCAGTCGGAAGGACGGAGCAATAGGGAAAAACAAAGCCCCCTCCCGCCTCAGAAAGAGGCAAATACAGGACAGGTCTCTGTTAAACATCAACTATTTTTAAAAAAAGGGAAATTTCAAAATAAAACAATTTAACAAGCTGGTTAAAGCTGGTTTGTGATTATTGTAAAAAAAAGGTCTAGGAATATAATTAATGCCAGTGAACTACATGATTTATGGGAAAAAAGTCTTGCCAAATATCTCAATTTCTTCTTTAGTGAAAGTACATGTTTGGTTGATCAAGCGAACTGTGCAGATCCACGAAACTTTAGTTTTTCTGAGACATTAGATTTAGTCGGGGAAAATATTCAGATAAACAAATAAACACTCTACAATATCGGCAGAGCACACTTATAATGGACGAAAACCTTACTAACTGACAGATCTCAAAAACCAGTTGTGAATTGACCATTGTCAGGGAATGGGGGTGTGTCTAGCAGGGTTCTGTACGGATAAGTTCTAAGCCGGATGATATTCAATATTTTCATCAATGATCTGGAAGCAAATAGAAAATCACTGCAGATAACATTTTGTGCAAGACTCAAAGATTGGTGGAGTGGGTACAATGAGGAGGCTAAGGCAGGCGTCCTGATTGATCTGCAGCATTTGGTGAGCTGGGCCCATGCAAAATAAAAAAAAATAATACACTCAAATGCAAAGTTATCATCTTGGAAGGGGGATTGCCGGCCTGATCCTCAGACTAGGGCACTGTATTACGGAACACTGGGACCCTGACATGGATTTAGGGGTCACTGTGGACACCCAACTGATCATGAGCTCTTAGTGCTGTGGTGAAAAGGGTGATATGATCCTTGGATGCATAAACAGGGGAGTGGTGAGTTGAAGGAGGGGAAGGATTTTACCTCTGCAAATGGCACTGGTGTAATTGGAGAGGGTGCAGAAAAAACCCACAAAAATGATTTGAGATGGGAGAAAATACTGGACAGTGACAGACAGATTTTAAGACTTTGATTTATTTATCTTATATAGAATAATGGGCTCTTTAATCTTGCGGAGAAAGGCAGAGCAAGGCCCAATGGCTGGAAGCTGAAGTCAGACAAATTCCAGCTGGAAATAAGAGCCAAATGTTTAGCATTGGGGGAGATTAACTACTGGAGAACATTGCAAAGAGAAATGCTGGATTCTCCAACTCCGCATGTCTGCAGACCCAGACTGGATGCTTTCCTGGAAGATCTGCTTGAGGGCTTGTCTACACTTAAAATGCTAAAAAAGTCTCTGTCTTACTGCTTTACTGTAGACATTACCTACACGGACAGCAGGGGTTGTCTTGTCAGTGTAGGTAATCCACCTCCCCGCCAAGGCTTGATAGCTAGTTCAGTGGAAGAATTCCTCCCTCGACCTTATGCTGTCTAGACTGGGGTTAGGTTGATATAGCTTCATCTCTTAGCCCTGGTCTACACTATGAGTTTAGGTCGAATTTATTAGCGTTAGTTCTATTGATGTGTGCACCCGTCCACACGACGAAGCCCTTAACATCGACTTCTAGGGCTCTTAAAATCGATCTCGCCACTCCACCCCCAACGAGAGAATTAGCGCTTAAAGCGATATTGCCGAATCGATGTAGGCTTAGTGAGGATGCAATTCAACAGTATCGGCCTCCTAAATCTATCCCACGGTGCAACAGCTGACCGCTCTGGACAGCGGTCTGAGCTCGAATGCTCCTCCCAGGTAGACAGGAAAAGCCCCACGAACTTTTGAATTTCATTTCCTGTTTGGCCAGCGTGGTGAGCTTCAGGTGAGTGCAGGTCTCATCAGCAGAGGTGACCATGATGGAGTCCCAGAACCGAAGATGAGCTCCAGCATGGACCGAGCGTGAGGTACTCGATCTGATTGCTGTTTGGGGAGACGAAACCGTGCTAGCCGAGCTTGGGTCCAAAAGAAGAAACGCCAAGACATATACCAAAGTCTCCAAGGGCATGCAGGACAGAGGCTACAACAGGGACGCGCAACAGTGCCGCGTGAAAATTAAGGAGCTCAGGCAAGCCTACCAAAAAACCAGAGATGCAAAGAGCCGCTCTGGGTCACAGCCCCAGACATGCCACTTCTATGAGGAGCTGCATGCCATTCTAGGAGGTGCAGCCAGCACTGACCCACCCATGTGGTTTGACTCCGTATGTGGATCATCAGAACCCACAGAGGAGCATGATGATGATAATGATGCTGAAAATCGCACACAGACACAGCAAGGAAGTGGAGAAGCCCTTTTCCCCGACAGCCAGGAACTCTTCACCCTGGAGCCAGTACAGTTCGAACCCTCCCAAGGCGTGCTCGATGCAGGAGAAGGGACCTCAGGTGAGTGTACCTCTGTTTAATTAATACATGTTTTATAAGCAAGCGTGTTTAATGATTAATTCGTGGACAGTACAGCCACAGCTACTCGAAAAGTCTGTTAACATGTTCGGGGATGGAGCAGAAATCCTCCGGGGACATCTCCAGAAAGATCTCCTGGATGTGCTCCCAAAGCCTGTGCAAGAGGTTTCTGGGGAGGGCAGCCTTATCCTGTGCTCCGTGGTAACACACTCTGCCACACCAGGCAAGCAGCACGTAGTCTGGAATCAGTGCTTTGCAAAGCATGGCGGCGTACGGTCCCGGCTTTTGCTGGCATTCAAGCAACATCCTTTCTTTATCTGTGTGTGTTATCCTCAGAAGAGTGATATCATTCATGGGAACCTGATTGAAATAGGGGAATTTTAGTGCGGGGGCATTCAGAGGGGCTCCGTCCCTGCTGGGCTGTTTGCCTGTGGCTGAACGGAAATCTTCCCCGCTGGGACCCACGCGGTGGGGGGAGGGGGCACAGCAAACATCTTGCATGGGTGTGTGTGTGGGGGGGGGTGATTAGGTTCTCGCTGCATGTTAACCCGAAAACCGCCGCCCCCCCTAACTTTTCAATTGCTAACCTGTTTGTTTTAAATTGCCAGCCCACGGGATGTTTGTTATGGGAAATGAGGGGGTTGCTGTTTGAAAACATTCCCGCCTGTTGTGAAGCTTAAAGAAGCCTATAGAGTGTCTTACCATGGCTGTCTGCAAGCCGAATTCTGTTGCCCGCCGGACCTGCTTGTGTGATCTCTCACAGCAAACCGGCAGACCCTCAATATAAGAGGCACAGTGCAACCTTGGACCAAATGCACATGTGATATGTAATGTTTTGTTCAAACAAAATGTGTCTTTTACATTTGTCTCCCGTTTGCTTCCTCCCACAGCTGCAAATGTTTCAATGCCACCCCTTTCATCACCATCCCAGAGGCTAGCGAAGATTAGAAGTAAAAAGAAAAGGAGTCGAGACGATATGTTCTCAGAACTCATGGAATCCTCCCACTCTGAGGCTGCCCAGCAGAATGCGTGGAGGCAGACACTGTCTGAGTCCAGGAAGGCAGAATTTGATCGCTTGGACGCGTGGCGTGCTGAAGACAATGACTGGCGGGCTGAAGAGAGACAGCGGCATCAGCGTGCAGAGAGAAGGCAGGATGCAATTCTGAGGCTACTGGAGGATCAAACGGAAATCCTCCGGCTTATGGCTGAGGACAGGCGTAGGGTTCAGGAAAGGCCGCCTGAGCCCAGACCGCCGCTACAGCCCCTGTCTAACCAACAGCCCTCCTTCCCGAGTCCCATAACCTCATCCCTGAGACGCCCAAGAACGCGTTTGGGTGGCCTCCGTGCTCCCAGCCACTCAAGCCAAGAGAACAGTCCAAGCAAGAAAGGGCTGGCATTCAATAAGTTTTAAAGTGCTGTGTGTCCTTGTCCTTCCCTCATCCCCTCCTCCACCACCCATCCTGGTGCTTCCCTTCCTCCACCACCTATCCCGGGAGACTGTGTCAGTTACCCCCATAGTCCCCCCTCTGTGTTTTACGAATTAATAAAGAATGCATGATTTTTAAGCAACAATTACTTTATTTCCTCTGCAAGCGGTGATTCGAGGGGGGGAGGGCAGGGCGGTTTGGGTAAAGGGAAGTACAGTGAATGAAGGGGCGGGGCTTTTCATTAGTGGGGAAAAACAGAACTTTCACACAGCATTCTGGCCATTCATGAAACTGGTTTTCAACGCTTCCCTGATGCGCAACGCACCCTGCTGTACTCTTGTAATAGCCCTGGTGTCTGGCTGCGCATAACCAGTGGCCAGGCGATTTGCCTCAACCTCCCACCCTGCCATAAACGTCTCCCCCTTACTCTCACAGATATTGTGGAGCGCAAAGCAAGCAGTAATAATAATGGGAACATTGGTTTCGCTGAGATCTAACCTAGTTAATAAACTTCGCCAACGCGCTTTTAAACGGCCAAATGCACACTCCACCACCATTCTGCACTTGCTCAGCCTATAGTTGAAAAGGTCCTGACTACTGTCCAGGCTACCTGTGTATGGCTTCATGAGCCACGGCATTAATGGGTAGGCTGGGTCCCCAAGGATAACTATGGGCATCTCAACATCCCCAACGGTTATTTTCTGGTCTGGGAAGAAAGTCCCTTGGTGCAGCAGCTGAAACAGACCAGAGTTCCTGAAGATGCGAGCGTCATGTACCTTTCCCAGCCATCCCACGTTGATGTTGGTGAAACGCCCCTTGTGATCCACCAGTGCTTGCAGCACTATTGAAAAGTAACCCTTTCGGTTTATGTACTCGCTGGCTTGGTGGTCCGGTGCCAAGATAGGGATATGGGTTCCGTCTATCGCCCCTCCACAGTTCGGGAACCCCATTGCTGCAAAGCCATCCAGTATGAGCTGCACATTTCCCAGACTCACAACCCTTGGTACAAGCAGCTTGGTGATCGCCCTGGCTACTTCCATCACAACAGCCCCCACTGTAGATTTTCCCACTCCGAATTGATTCGCCACTGACCGGTAGCTGTCTGGCGTTGCAAGCTTCCACAGGGCTATCGCCAGTCGCTTCTCTACTGTGAGGGCTGCTCTCATCTTGGTGTTCTGGCGCTTCAGGGCAGGGGAAAGCAACTCACAAAGTTCCAGGAAAGTGCCCTTACGCATGCGAAAGTTTCGCAGCCACTGGGATTCATCCCAGACCTGCAGCACTATGTAGTCCCACCAGTCTGTGCTTGTTTCCCGGGCCCAGAATCGGCGTTCCACTGTATCAATGAGCCCCATTACCACCATGATGTCCACCTTGCGAGGGGGCCTTTTTTGAGAGAGGTCTGTCTCCATGTCCTCATCATTCTCCTCAGGCTGATGCTGTCCCGTCCTCGCCTCCTGTTGCTCTAGCAGCTCCCGGTTCTCGGTCTCCATATACTGCTGGACAATGCGCGTGGTGTTCATAACGGCCATAACAGTTGTGGTGATCTGATCGTGCTCCATGCTTCCCCTGGTACGCTGTTTGCAGGACAGCAGAGTGGGAGCAGAAGCGGCGGGTGGATAACAACGGTGGCAGCAATATGGCGCCCGCACGAAAAAAGGCGCGAAAGGATTTTTCGCTCCCCCCTCAGGTGCTTTCACGGAGGGAGGGGGGAGCAAGGGTTAGGCTCATTTCCTTCTAGCTGCAGATAGTACAATATGCCATGAGCAGGGGTTAGGCGCCTTTCCTTCCAGCTGCAGATGGTACGATAAGCTCTCCTGACCCCCTCAAGGATTGAACTCGCAACCCCGGGTTTAGCGGGTCAACGCTCATACCGCTGAGCTATCCCTCTGCCCGTGTTCCAGGCAGTGCTGGATCTCCCTTAAAGAAAACGTAAAAAAGCGCCCCCGGCCAGCCACACCGAAGGCCGCCGGCCAGGAGCACTGTAATGTCAAGCATATTGTACGATCTGCAGCTAGAAGGCAAGGAGCTTCTGTTGTATGGTCCCGCGACCACAACCATTTATGGCATATTGCACCATCTGCAGCTAGAAGGCAAGGAGCTTATGCTGTGCAGTCCCACGACTACCAGCTTCAGGCGGAATGGCCCCCTCAAGGATTGAACTCGCAACCCCGGGTTTAGCGGGCCAACGCTCAGAACGCTGAGCTATCCCTCTGCCCGTATTATACCGTGACTGAATCTCCACTAGACCTAATGTGAAGGCGTACGCTGGAGATGCACGGTAATTGTGAGCTGAGCAGCCTTCCGTAGCAAACATGGAAAGCACGCAGACAAGGCGCGAAAAAGATTGCTTTCAAGGAGGGAGGGAGGGACGTTTGATGGCCTGATGACATGTACCCAGAACCACCAGCGACATTGTTTTCTGCCCCATCAGGCTTTGGGATCGCAACCCAGAATTCCAATGGGCGGCGGAGACTGCGGGAACTGTGGGATAGCTACCCACAATGCAATGCTCCGAAGGTCGATGCTAGCCTCGCTACTGTGGACACAGTCAATCAACTTCATGGTCTTAATGCTCTTTAGTGGGGACACACACAATCGATTCCATAAATTTGGGTTTTAATATATCGACTTCTATAATTTCGACCTAATTCTGTAGTGTAGACGTACCCTTAGGGGTGTGGATTTTTTTATTCTTTGTTTTTTTCAAAGAAAAAGAGCAATGTTAGGTTATATTAGCAGAGGCTTAGCATGCAAGTAACAGTAGGCGATAGCATTGCTCTACTTGGTGCTGATTAGACCTGAGTTGGAGTACTGTGTCTAATTTTGAACACACCTGTATAGAAGGGTGTAGGGAAATTGGAAAGGATCCAGAGTGAACGCACAAAGATATTCCAGGGGATGTATTATGCAAGTCATATGAGTAAGGTGAAGGAACAGGGTTGGTTTACTTTGGAAAAGAGGAGATTGAAGGGGGGACTTGACAGCAGTCTTCAGATACTTGAAAGGCTGCCTTAATAGAGTGGAGAAAAGTTGTTTTATCTTGCCACAGAGCGCAGGACAAGAGGCAATGGGTTCAAACTTCAGCATAGCAGGTTTAGATGAAATTTCAGGAAAAAACCTCAGAACTGTAAAAACAGGAGCACAATGGAACCGACAACTCAGAAGTTTGTGGATGCTCTTTTGCTGGATGTATTCAAAAGGAGGAGGGATAGTCATCTACCTGGGATGGGTTAGACTGAACTCCTTCTGCATCTTGGCAGGGGGTCAGAGTAGGTGACGCTTGTGGTACCTTCTCACTCTGTGTCTCTATGATTCTACTACGTAACGTCCTGGTGTGAACCGGGCCTGGGAGACCCGCAAGTTAAGGGGCTCAATATGGGGTAACTGGGTGAAATTTAATTTCCTGGCTTCTCAGGCCTTTACTCAGTTCTTATCCAGGGGAGTTTTGCCATAGTGGGGCCTGAGCGAACTATGGGCCATGGCCTCAGAATTTGGACTTGTATGTACTTCTCTCACCTTTCACCTTGAACGATCCCCTGTTCCCCTGAAATACAGCCAGCTCCGTGCTGAATGACGTCAGCCAGGATGGGCAGGATTGCAAAGAAAAGAAGGAGATTTTGGCCAGTGTTACTGGCGCAAACTCATCCCCTGCGGCAAGGGCCCTGGGATTTTTAATGGCTGGGCAGAGTGGAAAGTACCACAAACTTACACTGTATCCCATGACGCCCACGTTACACTGAGTTCGTAGAGCAGGTGAGTGTCTCAGCAAGAGATGGTACCTGTAAATTCTTAGACAGGAGTGTCTTCCCTGGGAATCCCCCTCAGGCAGCCGTGTCCCAGACCTCGCTCACACCAGCATCTCCAGCAACATCCCACACCGAGAGCTGACACAGGGATGTGCACCGTTTATAATATAGCTCTGTGCAATCCCAGGGGGGTTCACTCAGCCTCTAGCAGAGAAGCGGCACCTTCATGGAAGCAGGCTGGAGAAAAGCCAGTCTGCACTTCTGTGTTATGTATCCAGCTTTAGAAGTAAACACTAATTATGGGACTTTCCCTAAGGGAGATGAGAACTCTTGGACTCTGTGCTGAGTCACAGAGGAATTGGCTGCTCTGTGTGTTTGTGTATATTTAAAAACTATAATTGATTAGAAAGAAAATTAGGAATAACTCCTACATCCTCATAGGATCTGATACCCTGTAAATTGCCAGGAGAGATGGGTAGATAGTAGACAAAGAGATCAGGAGACAGATGACTGAGGAGAAACACAAATATTTTCTGCTAACACACGGGGCTATTGCTAAGATATCAGAGATCAGTAATTCTCATCAATAGCAATCATCATACTGTGAAGCACCTTTCATTGAAGGATCTACAAACATCTAACAAAGGAAAGTCACTGTGAACGTATCCCCATTATTCACATAGGTAAACTGAGGCAAAGTGAGGCATAAATTGGCCAAGGCCACACAGAGATTGATGGCAGCATGACACACAGAACCCAGGAGTTCGGACTCCCCTTCCATTATCACGGTCTCTCCATCACACCAAGAGGGAAATGGACTCCCGCTCTGGCAGGGGCTGTTCGTTGGGTGGGATGAAGAGGGAAGGCAGGAGGAGGGATCCTGAGCCTGCGCCATATTCCCAAGGGTCATCTGGATCGTGTGCTACACAGCCGTGATCTGGCCTGGTAGTGCAGTGAAAATTGTGCGGAAGGCCTTCATTAGACACTGGGCTTATTTCTGTTGCTTGGCTGTCAGGGTGTCACCCAATTGTGGATCTTCAGTGCAGGATCACCTTCTCCCTGGGTTCACAATAGTTTCAGCTCAGGTCCCCCGTACTCTCCAATTGCTTCAGCAAACCCCTCCCAGAGCTCCGTTTTGGGCGCACCCTCTTTCCAGGTTCTCTCTTTTGGGGCACAGGATTGTTAAAGGAAACAGACCCAGACCTTGCAAAAGGGGTTGATAAAACAATTCAAGTTACTAACAATCTGTAGCTGGCCAGCATGGTTTGACCTTCCTCTGTAGCTAAAGGCAAGAGGGATTGGGGCTAGGCCCTGATTTGCCTGGATTATTGTGTTTATAATTTATAGTCATTATTTGTATCATGGAAGCCTCCAAAGACCCTGCTCCTTGGCCGTTAGGAGCAGAGCACATTTTGGGAAGAACTAGATTGGGGCGAGCGGGAACGGGCCATTGAGCGGCGGCTGTGCCAGACACACCGCTGGGAGCGCGTCGGTCTCCGTTAGCTTTTGTAACTCTGCTTTACTTCTAATCACACCTCCCTTCTTCGAGTGCAGACTGCGCCTCCTTCTTATACATTTCCAAGGCAACCCCTGCTACCAGAGGGGTGTAGCTGAGTCCAGGATTCTTGGGGGTCTCAACCCCCAACCTAGCCATGGTTAATTGTGACAGGAGACAGGGTGTCTCCATGCTGGGGTGCTCTCTCCGCCCTGGAGACTTCTCTGACCCACTGATCATTGCACATAGTTCAAAGCAAATGCAGTTGACTACAAAACAACAACAACAACAACAAAGGAGAAAACGGGAAAGGTGAAAAGAAAACACGTCACCCCGCTCTGTGGCCACTGGGTGACACAAACAGCCATGGCTGGAATGTCAGGGCAGATCACAGTCTGTTCCTCACACGCCCCTAGGCCACCTGCCCAGGCCCTGGCTGTGCTGCAGGGATGCAGCAGGTTGGACACTTACTCTGGCTGTGGTCACATACCACCAGGGGCTCGGTGGCAGGCCCCTTCTTCCCAATGTCACCCCACCCCACTCGGGTTGTGATTCCTTATCCCATAGGTGGCAACCCTATGTGTTAATGAGTTGTACGTACACCAATTACATAGTATGTCACGCTGACAGAGCCCAGTGAGGCCAGGAAAGGGTTTAATGTCTCTTTGATTGTCCAGTAAGTGATTCAGGGGAGAGGGCCCAGCACAATGTCAGCAGCCAGATCTGCATGGAGCTTGGTCTCAGACGTAGAGCACTAGGAGAAAACTTTTAGGTCCCTTTATGAGTAAAGAGCCGGAGCAGCCTGTTACGTATCTGTTTGGTCCTCACCCCGTAGATAATGGGGTTTAGCATGGGGGGCACCTGGAGGTACACGTTGGCAATAAAAATGTGGAAATGAAGGGGCAAATTGTGCCCAAATCGGGATGTGAGGGACGAGAAGAGAGTTGGGATGTAAAAGGCTAAGATGACACAGAGGTGGGAGCCGCACGTCCCAAAAGTCTTGAGCCGGGCGTCCTTTGTGGGGAGGCTGAAGATGGCCCTGAGGATCTGGGAATAGGACACGACAATAAAGAACACATCCAGACCAATCCGACATAATAGCACAAATAGGCCATAGTAACTACTGATGCGGATATCAGCACAGGCCAGCTTCGCCACTTCCATGTGCCCACAGTGCATATTGCGGATGATGTTGGTTCTGCAATATGGCCACTGCTTTGTCAGGAAGGGATAGGGAAGTGAGAACATACTGCCACGCAGCACCACGGCCAGGCCGATCTTGGCCACCACGCTGTTTGTCAGGATGGTGGAATGTCTCAGGGGATGGCAGATGGCCACATAACGATCAAAAGCCATGGCCACAAAGATTCCAGACTCAATGGCTGCGAAGCAGTGGATGAAGTACATCTGGGTGAGGCAGGCACTGAAATCGATCTCCCTGGAATTGAACCAGAAGATTGCCAAAATTTTGGGCAGGGTGGATGTGGACAGGACCAGGTCAGTGACGGCCAGCATGCAGAGGAAATAGTACATGGGCTCATGCAGGCTCGGCTCCGTCTTCACAATGAACAGAATGGTGAAGTTTCCCAAGATGACTATGGTGTACATGGCGCAGAAGGGGATGGAGATCCAGACATGAGCCGCCTCCAGGCCAGGAATGCCCATCAGGATGAAGGTGGAGGGGTTGGTGAAGTCGGTTGTGTTGGAATCTGACATGGAGTAGGGGAGAAGGGGTCCAACTCTGAGGCAGAATGGTGTCTCCTACTTGTACTATACGTTCCCCTGACTTTCTGTCTGTGCCCAGAGTCTAGGGCAATGATCATAGTAGAAATGCCTGGGTGGAGAGACAATGTTAATATGAGACACTGCATGCTCTGCTGGAGGCTGTTCTCATGGGAGAAGCAGATTGATGGCTCTTCTCACACTGAAAAAATGACATTATCATTATTCAGAGAAATGAATTATAAACAACTGACCCTACTAATGCCAATGGGGCTCCCTGCATCAATAATTTGTATGCATCGTCATGTGGGAAACCTTAATAGGCACTAGCAGGAAATACACCTAAGGGAAAAGACCTTGTCATCACTGATAACAACTCTATGGAAACAGCAGCTCATTCGCAGCAGTGGGCAAAACAAAGACATACAAAGGGGCATATGATTGAGGAAAGGAAAATAAAGAATGGAACTGATTACATTACATTCAAATTGTGAAACAGAGAAGAGTCCCCAACCAGTAATATCTGTAGACACTTAGTGCTTCAAAAGGGGCTAATTCCCCAAAACGGAGGCAAATTATCAGAAAACTGATTGGGAGGAAAAGTTGGACAGAAAAATGGGAATGAAAATTGGAAGTTCTTGAACAAGAGTTTTTGATGTCTAAAAAGTCACGATTCCACAGTCAAGAAAGTGGACAACTTTGGCTAAAAACCCACTTCAGTGGCAATGTGAAGGTTGCAATTAGGCAGGGGAAAGCAACATCTAGCTCATGGGAGAGAAGCAAAATATAAATAGATACCAAACAATACAAATAGAGATGTGTTCAAGAAATAGTTTTGTTCTGCATTTGGAAAGAAGCAGCGTGATGTCCTCATATCGCCCCAAGTGATGAAATACTTTCCAGACCATTAGTAGTCAAGGAGGATGTTAAACAGCATCTACAATAGAACCGTAGAGTTACAAACATCAGAGATATGGAGCCACTGATATGCCACAAATCTCATTCGGAACCAGTACACACTAGGCAGAAGTAAAGCCCCCTCCTGCCTGAAAAAGGAGGCAAATACAGGGCAGGTCTCTGTTCAACATCAACTATTAAATAACTAAGGGAAATTTCAAAATAAAAAGATTTGGCAAGTTTAGAAAACTATGGAAAAGCTGGTATGAGATTATTAAAAAAAAACTCTAGGAATATAATTAATGCCAGTCAACAACATGGTTTATGGAAATCAGGTCTTGTGAAATAATCCCAATATTTTCATTTAATGAGAGTACATTTGGTTGATCAAGGGAACTGCGCAGATGCACTAAACCTTAATTTCTCGGAGGCATTTGACTTAGTGGGAAAAATATTCAGATAAATAAATAAACACCCTACAATATCAGTAGAGCACACGTAAAATGGACTAAAAACTTGCTAACTGACAGATCTCAAAAACCAATTGTGAATTGACCATTGTCAGGGAATGGGGGTGTGTCTAGCAGGGTTCTGCTGGGATCAGTTCTAGGCCGGATGCTATTCAATATTTTCATCAATGATCTGGAAGCCAATAGAAAAAAAGTGCAAATAAAATATTGTGCAAGACTCAAAGATTAGTGGAGTGGGTACAATGAGGAGGCTAAGGCAGGTGTCCTGATTGATCTGCAGCATTTGGTGAGCTGGGCCCATGCAAAATAAAAAAAATTAATACACTCAAATGCAAAGTTATCATCTTGGAAGGGGGAATGCTGGCCTGATCCTCAGACTAGGGCACTGTATTATGGAACACTGGGACCCTGAAATGGATTTAGGGGTCACTGTGGACACCCAACACATTGTGAGCTCCCAGTGCGATGTTGTGGCAAAAAGGGCTGACACAATCTTTGGATGCATAAAGACGAGAGTAGCGAGTTGATGCAGGTGAAGGATTTTACTTCTGCAAATAGCACTGGTGTAACCGACTGTGTCCAGTTGTGGGGTCCTCATTTCAAAAGGGATGTGTAAAAATTAGAGAGAGAAAATGCTGGAGAGAGACAGAGAGACTTAAAGCTGGAAGCTGAAGTCAGACGTATTCCAGTTGGAAAGAAGGGCCAAATGTTTAGCACTGGGGGAAATGAACCACTGGAGAACACTGCAAAGAGAAATGGTGGATTCTCCAACTCCGCATGTCTGCAGACCCCGAGTGGATGCTTTCCCGGAAGTTCGGCTTGAGGGCTATGGAACAGACATACAACTTGGAAGGTTTTGGAAGCTCCTTTGCTGGGTGAATTCAAAAGGAGGAGGTACAGCCCTCTGCCTGGGATGGTTTAGACTGAAGTCCTTCATCTTGGTGGGGGTTCAGACTACCTGACCCTTGTGGTACCTTCTCACGCTGTGTCTCTATGTTTCTACAATTTAACATCCTGGTGTGAACCAGGCATGGTCACACGCAAGTTAAGGGGTCAATACAGGGGTAACTGGGTGAAATTTTACTGCCTGGCTTCTCAGGTTTTTACTCAGTTCTTATCCAGGGGAGTTTTGCCATAGTGGGTCCTGAGCGAACTATGGGCCATGGCCTCAGAATTTGGCCCTGTATTCTACTTCTCCCACCTATCACCTTGAACGATCCCCTGTTCCCCTGAAAGACAGCCACCTCCACGCTGAATGGCATCAGCTGGGATGGGCAGGAATGCAAAGAAAAGAAGTAGATTTTGGCCAGTGTTATTGGCGCAAACTCATCCACCGTGGCAAGGGCCCTGGGATGTTTAATGGCTGGGCAGAGCAGAAAGGACCACAAACTTACACTGTATCCCATGACACACACATTGCACTGAGTTTGAAGAGCAGGAGAGTGCCCCAGCAAGAGATGGTACCTGTGAATTCTGAGATGGAAGTTTCTTCCCTGGGAATCACCATGAGGTAGCCATGTCCCAGACTTCTCTCACACCAGCATCTGCAGCAGCATCCCACGCTGAGAGCCAACACACGGCTGTGCACCGTTTATAATATAGCTCTGTGTAATCCCAGTGGGGTTCACTCAGCCTCTAGCAGAGAAGCGGCACCTTCATGGAAGCAGGCTGGAGAAAAGCCAGTTTGCGCTTCTGTGTTATTTATCCAGCTTTCGAAGTAAACAGTAATTATGGGACTTTCCCTAAGGGAGAGGAGAACTCTTAGGCTCTGTGCTGAGTCACAGAGGAATTGGCTGCTCTGTGCATTTGTGTATATTTAAAAACTATAATTTATTAGGAAGAAAATTAGGAATAACACCTTCATCGTGTCTGATACCCTGTAAATTGCCAGGAGGGATGGGTAGATAGTAGACAAAGAGATCTGGAGACAGATGACTAAGGGGAGACACAAATATTTTCTGCTAACACAGAGGATGGTTGCTAAGAGATCAGTAATTCCCATAGTATATCAGGGTTGGAAAGGACCTTAGGAAGTCATCTAGTCCAACCCCCTGCTCAAAGCAGGACCAATGCCCAATTTTCCCCCCAGATCCCTAAATGGCCCCCTCAAGGATTGAACTTACAACCCTAGGTTTAGCAAGCCAATGCTCAAACCACCAAGCTATCCCTCCCTCCTTCCCTCCCTCATAAGTAACTACATCATATATTTGCTAGAAGAGGGCCTCATCCTCCCTGATTAAACTAACCTCATTATCCCTCGCCTGATTCTTGCTTACATATTTATTCCTGCCCCTGGACATTTCCACTGCATGCATCTGAAGAAGTGGGTATTCACCCACGAAAGCTTATGCTCCAATATGTCTGTGAGTATATAAGGTGCCACAGGATTCTTTGCCACGTTTACAGATCCAGACTAACCCGGCTACCCCTCTGATACTATGATCATACTGACAGGTTTCAGAGTAGCAGCTGTGTTGTGCAGCACCTTTCTTTGAAGGATCTGCAAAACATCTAACGAAGGAAAGTCACTGTGAACATATTCCCCTTATTCTGACAGGTAAACTGAGGCACGGTGAGGCCGAAATTGGCCAAGGCCACACAGAGATTGATGGCAGGATGACAGACAGAACCCAGGAGTCCTGACTCCCCTTCCATTATCAGGATCTCTCCGCCACACCAAGAGGGAAATGGACTCCCGCTCTGGCAGGGGCTGTTTGTTGGGTGGGATGCAGGGGGAAGGCAGGAAGAGGGAGCCTGAGCCTGTGCCAACTTCTCAAGGTGAATCTGAGGTTTACAGAACTAGCTGGAGGTTGTGAGCTCCCTGCTCCTTTGAGGTGTGAACTCCGGAATTCGACTTCCCACTCTCACTCAGAAACCTGCCAACGCATCACAGTCACTGGGGTCACTTCGGGGGATAGGGGTGAAAGTAAATAAAAAATCTTATTGGTATGGAACCGGGTCTCTGGGCACCCGGAAAGGGCGGGGCCTTGGTCAAAATGGGCATGGCTGGGGAGGCCAGACTTCCTCATCCAGCCCTTCAACACTGCCCGGCCCGTATTGCCCAGGGGCTCTGGTGCTAATTGAAATAGCCCAGGACTCTGGCCGCTGCCACACCCCAAACCCCACTTTCCCTCTGGCGTTTATAATGGTAAATATATTAAAGTGTTTTAATGTACAAGCGGGTCACACTCAGAGACTTGCTGTGTGAAAGGAGTGACCGGTACAAACGTTTATTATTTCTAGTACGCTTCTACCAAAAATTCCCTGATTAGGGCCGCAGCGTCACATGCTGCATTGCACAATGGGAACTGTCCGACCCGGGTCACAGCAAAAGGGCTTTCCAGCAATCTGAAAGAATAACATGGTGGCGAAGTTCTCATTCTCCCTATAACAACACACCTGAAAGTAGCGGAGGGAAAAGACAGAACTGGGGGGCAAATGCTGGTCTCAGGCAGGAAAGAGGGAAACCTACTTGAAAAAGATGACCTGCTTGTACGAGCTAACTGGGTGAGATGCTGCTGGAGTCAAACACTAACTAGCACATTCAGCTTAGCTTGTGGTTTTGTTTTATTTCTCATGGTAACCTACTTAGATCTGTTTCCTTTCACCTATAATCACTTAGAAGCTCTCTCTCTGTAGCTAAAAAAAACTATTGTCTATTTTACCTCCCACAATGTGTTGTTTGACGTGAAAAGGGGGGAAATCTCAGCTCAGGCACAAGAGTTGGTGCACGTCCACTTTCCTTTGTAGTAGTGACGGACTGGGTAATAAATTCATACTCGTCGGGACAGAAGAGATCTGGGTTCTTAGGCTGGGGAGATGGGAGTATTGTGACCGTAGCGTCTCTTTTGTGGCTGGCCAGAGCAGTCATGAATATATCTGGGGGTAGTCCCTGCCATGCAGGTTGATATGAGGCAAGTTGGAGGACTCTGCAGCTTGTCACAATATTACAATGCAAGAGGGAACCCAGATTGGTGAGACAGAGGGCTCAGGTCTACCTCAGTTCCAGGTGGCACCCCAGGGGGGACCCGTCACATAGATGATCCAGAGAGAGATGGGGGAGTAGAGGGGAGTGAGAAACAGAACTAGAGCCTTGTTGGAAAAGGCCCAGAACTCGGTGGAGCCTTCATGGCAGATGTGGAGCAGCGGTGGGGATTTGGGGAGGAAAGGTTGGGCAAGGCACAAGTGTCCATGTGTAAGAGGTGTCCAGTTACAATTAGAATTAGAAAGGTGGCAACCCTATGTGTTAATGAGCTGTACGTACACCAATTCCATAGTATGTCATGCTGAGAAAGCAAAGTAAGGCCAGGAAAGGGTTTAATGTCTCTTTGACTGGCCAGTAGGTTATTCAGGGGAGAGGGCCCAGCACCATGTCACCAGCCAACTCTGCACGGAGATTGGTCTCCGACCTAAGCACCAGGAGAAAACTTTTAGGTCCCTTTATGAGTAAAGAGCCAGAGCAGCCTGTCCCGGATCTGTTTGGTCCTCACCCCGTAGATAATGGGGTTTAGCATGGGGGGCACCAGGAGGTACACGTTGGCAATAAAAATGTGGAAATGAAGGGGCAAATTGTGCCCAAATCGGGATGTGAGGGAAGAGAAGAGAGTTGGGATGTAAAAGGCTAAGATGACACAGAGGTGGGAGCCGCAGGTCCCAAATGTCTTGAGCCGGGCGTCCTTTGTGGGAAGGCTGAAGATGGCCCTGAGGATCTGGGTATAGGACACGACAATAAAGAACACATCCAGACCAATCCGACATAATAGCACAAATAGGCCATAGTAACTACTGACACGGATGTCGGCACAGGCCAGCTTCACCACTTCCATATGCTCACAGTGCGTATGGGGGATGATGTTGGTTCTGCAATATGGCCACCGCCTTGCCAGGAAGGGATAGGGCAGTGCAAGCATGCTGGCACGCAGCACCACGGCCAGGCCAATGTTGGCCACCACGCTGTTTGTCAGGACGGTGGAATGTCTCAGAGGATGGCAGATGGCCACGTAGCGATCCACAGCCATGGCCACAAAGATTCCAGACTCGATCGCTGAGAAGCAGTGAACAAAGTACAGCTGTGAGAGGCAGGCACTGAAATCGATCTCCCTTGAGTTGAACCAGAAGATTGCCAAAATTTTGGGCATGGTGGACGTGGACAGGACCAGGTCGGTGACAGCCAGCATGCAGAGGAAATAGTACATGGGCTCATGGAGGCTCGGCTCCCTCTTCACGATGAACAGGATGGTGAAGTTCCCCAAGATGACTATGACATACATGGCACAGAAGGGGATGGAGATCCAGACATGAGCCGCCTCCAGGCCAGGAATGCCCAGCAAGATGAAGGTGGAGGGGTTGGTGAAGTCAGTTGTGTTGGAATCTGACATGGAGAAGGGGAGAAGGTGTCCAACTCTGAGGCAGAACGGTGTCTCCTACTTATACTGTACGTTCCCCTGACTTCATGAATGTGCCCAGAGTCTAGGGTGATGGTCACAGTGCAACTGCCTGGATGGAGAGACAATGTGAATATCAGACAGTTTGTACAGTACTGGAGGCTGTTCTCATGGGAGAAACAGATTGATGGCTCTTCACACACTGAAAAATGACATTATCATTATTCAGAGAAATGAATAATGAATAACTGACCCTACTAATGCCAATGGGGCTCCCTGCATCAATAATGTTTATACATCGTTGTGTGGGAAACCTTAATAGGCACTAGCAGGAAATACACCTCAGGGAAAAGAAAACAAGAAAAATACCCGTGGCACCTTAGAGACTAACAAATTTATTTCAGCACAAGCTTTCGTGGGTTAAGAACCCACTTCATCCGATGAAGTGGGTTCTTAACCCATGAAAGCTTGTGCTGAAATAAATTTGTTAGTCTCTAAGGTGCCACAGGTATTTTTCTTGTTTTCTTTTTGCTGACACAGACTAACAGGGCTACTACACTGAAACCTCAGGGAAAAGACCTTGTTGTCACTGATAGCAACTCTATGGAAACAACAGCTCATTTGCAGCAGTGGGCAAAACAAATAGGATGATCGGATGCATAAGGAAAGGGTTGGAGAACAACCTGCTGTGGACACACACTCAATTCTGGTCACCAAGTTTCTGTAAACAATACAGCAGATAAAAAGGGGAATTCCGGGACAAGCTTTGCGAATGGGGGAGGCTGCTATATGCAGAGTGACTGAAAAGTCTGGGATGTTTGGAGAAGAGACATACAAGGGGGCATATGACTGAGGAAAGGAAAATAAAGAATGGAACTGATTGCATTACATTCAAATTGAGAAACAGAGAAGAGTCCCCAACCAGATATATATACAAACAGCAGAGTTACGAAGCGACTGATAAACCACAAACCTCATTCGGAACCAGGGAGCAATATGCAAAAGCAAAGCCCCCTCCCTCCTCAGAAAGAGGGAAATACCGGACAAGTCTCTGTTAAACATCAATTATTTTTAAAAAAAGGGAAATTTCAAAATAAAACGATTTGACAAGGGTAGAAAACAATGGAAGAGCTGGTTTGGGATTATTGTAATAAAAGGTCTAGGAATATAATTAATGCCAGTGAACAACATGATTTATGGAAAACAGGTCTTGTCAAATAATCCCAATTTCTTCTTTAATGAGAGTACATGTTTGGTTGATCAAGCGAACTGCGCAGATCCACTAAATCTTAGTTTTTCTGAGACATTAGATTTAGTCGGGGAAAATATTCAGATAAACAAATAAACACTTTACAATATCGGCAGAGCACACTTATAATGGACTAAAACCTTACTAACTGACAGATCTCAAAAACCAGTTGTGAATTGACCATGGTCAGGGAATGGGGGTGTGTCTAGCCGGGTTCTGCGGGGATCAGTTCTAGGCCGGATGCTATTCAATATTTTCATCAATGATCTGGAAGCAAATAGAAAATCACTGCAGATAACATTTTGTGCAAGACTCAAAGGTTGGCGGAGTGGGTACAATGAGGAGGCTAAGGCAGGCGTCCTGATTGATCTGCAGCATTTGGTGAGCTGGGCCCATGCAAAATAAAATGTTTTAATACACTCAAATGCAAAGTTATCATCTTGGAAGGGGGAATGCCGGTCTGCTCCTCAGACTAGGGCACTGTATTATGGAACGCAGGGACCCTGAAATGGATTTAGGGGTCACTGTGGACACCCAGCTGATCATGAGCTCTTAGTGCTGTGGTGAAAAGGGTGATATGATCCTTGGATGCATAAACTGGAGAGTGGTGAGTTGAAGGAGGGGAAGGATTTTACCTTTGCAAATGGCACTGGTGTAACCGACTATGTCCAGTTCTGGGGTCCTCATTTCGAAAGGGATGTTGACAAATTGGAGAAGGTGCAGAAAAAACCCACAAAAATGATTTGAGATAGGAGAAAATACCGGACAGAGAGAGAGAGTTTTTAAGACTTTGATTTATTTATCTTATATAGAATTAATGGGCTCTTTAATCTTGCGGAGAAAGGCAGAGCAAGGCCCAATGGCTGGAAGCTGAAGTCAGACAAATTCCAGTTGGAAATACGAGCCAAATGTTTAGCACTGGGGGAGATTAACCACTGGAGAACACTGCAAAGAGAAATGGTGGATTCTCCAACTCTGCATGTCTGCAGACCCAGACTGGATGCTTTCCCGGAAGATCTGCTTGAGGGCTTGTCTGCACTTAAAATGCTCCAAAGGCTCTGTCTTACTGATTCAGTGCAGATACTACTTACATGGACAGCAGGGGTTGTCAGTGTAGGTAATCCACCCCCCCCCCCCAAAAAAGGGTGAATAGCTACTTCAGTGGAAGAATTCCTCCCTCAATCTCATGCTGTCTATTCTATGGTTAGGTTGATATAGCTTCATCTCTTAGGGGTGTGGATTTATTTTATTTTTTTGCTGTTACAAAAGAACAACAGCAATGTTCGGTGGTACTAGCAGAGGCTTAGCATGCAAGTAACAGTAGGTGATAGGGCTGGTCTACTTGCTGCAGATTAGACCTCAGTTGGACTACTGTGACCAATTTTGATCATAACTGTATAGAAGTTTGTAGGGAAATTGGAAAGGATCCAAAGTGAAGACACAAAGATATTCATGAGGATGGAATGCAAGCTGTATGAACAAGCTGAAGGAACCGGGTGTGTTTAGTTTGGAAAAGAGGAGATTGAAGGGGGAACATGACAGCAGTCTTCAGATACTTAACAGGCTGCCTTATAAAAAGTGGAGAAAAGCTGTTCTCTCTTGCCGCAGAGCACAGGACAAGAGGTGATGGATTCAAACTACAGCATAGCAGGTTTAGATTAAATTTCCGGGAAAACCTCCTAACTATAACAGGGGGACAATGGAACACATGACTTGGATGGTTATGGAAGCTGTATTCAAAAGGAGAGGGACATCCCTCTGCCTGGGATGGGGTAGACTGAACACCTACTGCATCTTGGCAGGGGGTCAGACTAGCGGACCCTTGTCGTACCTTCTCACGCTGTTTCTCTGTGAGTCTACAATGTAAAATCCTGGTGCGAAACAGGTCTTGGTGACACACAAGTTAAGGGGCACAATACAGGGGTAAGTGGGTGAAATTTAATGGCCTGTGTTATACAGGAGGGTAGACTGGATGATCTAATGGTGCTTTTTAACCATTTAAAACCCATGAATCTATCAATTAATGTGTCTCATCACACAAGAACAAGAGAACATTCAATTCCATTTACTGTCTGAACATATGACACAATCCATATTTAATAATATGACATATTACATAATCCTTATTTGGCCTGTGGAACTCCTTGCCACAGTCATCATTGGAGTGAAGAACTTAGCTGAATGGGATTCACAAATGGATTGGTAATTATAGGTGGCTATGGTGGCACCACCTTTAATTAAGGCTGTCTGATACCTTCAATGAGAAGACCTCAGATTCAGCTGAACTTTTCCAGTCTTCAAGCATTGGGAGTGAAATCTCCCATGCTGGATATCTGCTTACAGCTGAATTGTTTTTTGACACTTTCTGGCATAACAATTCAGCCGACTTCTCAAATGAAGCTAGGAGAACATATATCTTGACCGTGTTCCCATGAGGAGCCCTTCCACCTCAATGCTTTCCAACAGATAAAAGTCAGGTATCATCACCCCCTCCCCACCCCCGCCCTCTCAGTTAACAGCCAGGGCCCTGAGATTCAAGAGAAGCAGGTGACAGTCTCTGTGTATTATGACACACCTGGCTTCTCAGGTCTTTACTCCGTTCTTTTCCAGGGGAGTTTTGCCATAGTGGGGCCTGAGCAAACTATGGGCCATGGCCTCAGAATTTGGCCTTGTATTGTACGTCTGTCACCTTTCATCCTGAATCATCCCCTGTGCCACTGAAATACAGCCACCTTCGCACTGAAGGTCATCAGCCGGGATGGGCAGGGATGCAAGTAAAAGAAGGAGATTTTGGCCGGTGATATTGGAGCAAATTCATCCCCTGTGGCAAGGGCCCTGGGGTGGTTAATGGCTGGGCAGAGCGGAACAGACCAGAGACTTACGTTGTGAATTCTGAGACAGAAGTGTCTTCCCTGGGAATCCCCATCAGGTAGCTGCGTCCAACACCTCTCTCACATCAGCATCTCCAGCAACATCCAACACTGACACCCGACACAGGGGATATGCACCATTTATAATATAGCTCTGAGTGATCCCAGTGGGGATCGCTCAGCCTGCAGCAGAGAAGCGGCCCCTTAATGGAAGCAGGCTGGGGAAAAGCGAGTCTGCACTTCTGTGTTATTTATCCAGCTTTCGGAGTAAACAGTAATTAAGGGACATTCCCAAAGGGAGATGAGAACTCTTGGACTCTGTGCTGAGTCACAGAGGAATTGGCTACTCTGTGAATTTGTGTATATTTAAAAACTATAATTGATTAGAAAGAATATTAGGGATAACACCTACGTCCCCATAGGGTCTGATACCCTGTAAATTGCCAGGAGGGATGGATAGACAGTAGACAAACAGATCTGGAGACAGATGACTGAGGGGAGACAGAGATAGTTTCTGCTAACACACAGGACTTTTGCTAAGGTATCAGAGATCAGTAATTCTCATTAGTAACTATCATCATACTGTGCAGCACCTTTCAATAAAGAATCTTCAAAAGAGCTAGGAAAGGAAAGTCACTATAAACATATCCCCATTATGCAGATAAGTAAACTGAGGCACAGATTTGGCCAAGATCAAACAGAGATTGAGTGGCAGGATGAGAGACAGAACCCAGGAGTCCTGATTTCCCTGCCATAACCACAGTCTCTCCATCATGCCAAGATGTAAAAGGACTCCCGCTCTGTCAGGGACTCTTTGTTGCATGGGATGAAGAGGACAAATAAGGAGGAATTGGTGGAGAATTTGAAAGTGGAAGGCAACTTGGAAGAAAGTGACAATGAAATAATAGAGTTCATGATTCTACGGAATAGTAGGTCGGAGAACAGCAAAATAAATACAATGGATTTCAAGAAGGCAGACTTTAGCTAATTCAAGAAGTTGGTGGTAAGATCCCATGGGAAGCAAGTCTGAGAGGAAAAACAATTGAAGACAATTGGCAGTTTTTTAAAGAAACATTATTAAGGGCAGAAGAGCAAACTATTCCACTGTGTAGGAAAGGTAGGAAGTATGGAAAGAGACCACTTGTCTTATCCAGGAGATCTTCAATGATCTGAAACTCAAAAGAGAGCCCTACAAAAAGTGGAAACTAGGTCAAATTAGAAAAGATAAATATAAACAAATAAGTATTTCGGGGCAAATTAGAAAGGTGAAAGCACAAAACGAGATCAAACTAGCTAGAGACATAAAGGGTAACAAGAAAGCATTCTACAAATACATTAAAAGCAAGTGGAAGACCCAGAACAGGGTAGCCCCATTACTTAACGAAGAGGGAAAAACAATAACAAAAAATGTAGAAATGGCAGCGGTGCTTAAAGATTTCTTTGTTTTGGTTTTCACCAAAAAGGTTGGTAGTGATTGGACACCGAACATAGCGAATGCCAGTGAAAATGAGGTAGGATAAGAGGTTAAAATAGGGAAAGAACTAGTTAAAAATTACCTAGAGAAGTTAGATGTCTTCAAGTCGCCAGGGCCTGTTGAAATGCATCCTAGAATACTCAAGGAGCTGACTGAGGAGATATCTGAGTCATTAGCTATTACCTTTGAAAAGTCATGGAATATGGGAGAGATTCCAGGAGACTGGAAAAGGGCAAATATAATGCCAGATTTCAGGAAAGATGTGGACAAATTGGAGAGAGTCCAGAGAAGAGCAACAAAAGTTAGTAAAGGCCTAGAAAACATGACCTGTGAGGGAAGATTCAAAAAAATGGGTTTGTTTGGTCTGAAAAAGAGAAGACTGAGAGTAGGGGACTGGACTTGATGGCCTCTCGAGGTCCCTTGCAGTCCTACAATTCTAACCTTGTTAATTTTTAAGTGCTGGCCATCTGCTTCCATTTTGGTTTACGTGGAACCCGTCATTCCTGTATAGCTACCCCCTTTCCCAAAAATTTTGCCAGTTCCTAATAATTCTAACCCCTCCTCTCCACACCATCTTCTCATCCACACATTGAAACCCTGCCGCTCTGCCTGTCTAACTGGCCCTGTACGTGGAACTGGAAGCATTTCAGAGAATGCTACCATGGAGGGCCTGGACTACAACCTCTTACCTAGCAGCCTAAATTTGGCCTCCAGGACCTCTCTCCTATCCTTAGAATCATAGAAAATTAGGGTTGGAAGGGACCCGAGAAGGTCATCTAGTCCAATCCAGTGATGAAATAGGACTGTTGTTATGAGATGTGACGAAATAGGACTGTTGTTAATGTTTTCCCTGAGTACTGTGTGGGTGCCTCGGTTTCCCCTATGCAGTGCTTGAGTATCTAGGTGATGGGACAAGGGTGCATGATTGTTACAGAGCCCTTGAAGGCAGGTGTGGGCAGGGGCCTGGACACAGAGAATGGCCAACACTCTCTCTCCTGGCAACTGATGGCCCCGGCCCCTCCCCTGCAAAGGTGAGAGCTGAAGGTGTTGGAACAAAGGGATCCGGTGACCTCCTGGCCCGGGGAGGAGACAAAGGAGAGAGGAGGGGCTGGACAGTATCAGTTTGGAGCTGGCCGGAGAGGAGGGGAGAGGGGCAGACAGGGTCTGGCCTCCCTGGCCCCGTTTGGAGCTGTGGGGTGAAATGCAGGGAGCCCCAGGCTGGGGTCTAAGCTCCCTGCCCCCCGGAAGGGCCCGCAGGAGGGGTCCTGGTTGTACTGACAAGCTCTGTTTGGACTGTGTTCCTGGCATCTCTAATAAACCTTCTGTTCTACTGGCTGGCTGAGACTCCCAGTGAATCCGGGGAAGTGGGGTGCAGGCGCTGACTCCCCCACACTCCCTGACACCTGGTGGCAGCGGTGGGATGTTCTGCACCCCATGAACTGCACTTCCTGCAGTAAGTAACTGGGGAGCAGTAGAACGAAGGGGGGCTAACGAGGACCAGGCGTGCTGAAGGCTCACAGAGGAGCGGTTTCGGGGAGCGGAGGAGCTACGCTTAACCCCTGGGAGTGTGTGACCAGCGAGAAGGACTGTGCAATGATGGGGTCCCCCTGGGGGCTGCAGTGAGCAGTCCCAGGGGCGGAGGAGCCTGCGGCTTGGCCCTGGGAGAGAGAAGGATTTTTGCAGTGACAGGGTTCCCCTGGGGGTGCCGTGAGCGGACCCAGGGGCGGAGGAGCTGCAGCTCAACCTTGGCAAAGAGGAGGTGACCTGGAGAAGGGCTGGCACACTTGGGGTTCTTCCTGGAAACCGTGGGGAGCTAAGAGCACACAGGCCTGCGAATCCGCACCAACTTGGGAGCAGTGAAGTGATGTCGTATCGCCTTCTCCTTAAAAGGAGCATTGTAACCCTGTTCAAAAAGAGAGGGATACGCATTGGGAAGTTCACCAAAGTGCAGTTAATCACGCAGCTGGGGAAGGATGACCATTCTAGGGAGCAGATTCCTGACCCCGATGGCGCTACAGAAGGATCTGGGAGCAGCTGGAGCAGTAGCCTGGCATCCCCAAGAGTCTGGTCCCCAACCAGACGGGGGTCTTCACGATTGGGTTCCCCAGCAGGGGATCGGAGACGGATGGGACTGAAGCTGAGTCCGAGAGAGCAAGAGGACTGTGAGAGACAGCGAGAGCCTGAGAAAGGGCTACAGGAGAAGCAGCAGCAGCATGAACTGGAGATGGTCAATGGAGAGACATTCTTGGGGTGGCAAGACCCTGAGACAGAGAGAACTGTTGTCAGGCCCCGGGTGGTGCACCCCCACCAGATGCTGAGGGGTTGTGTGACCTGGGTGAGGGTCCCAGGGATGGAACCGTTTGCCCTGCCTATGGCCCAGATCCCTGTGCAGACCCAGGAGGGGTCGGGCTGGCTGGTGGTTGGGGTTCTCCAGGATATCAGCTGTGAGGTCCTGTTGGGGGGTGACTGTGTATCTTTGGGACAGGATCCAGGCCCTGGCCCTGTAATGGCCGAGGATTTGAATTTGAACTCAGGGAACCAATTGGCTAAGAGGGAAATGGTCAGTGAAAATGCAAATGACCTGGCAGGCAGGGGGGAGGAGCTTCCAGGCCCCGGTTACCTGCCTGCCTGTAACCAGACCCCTAGGGCGGGATGCGACAGAGAGATGCTCCCCGCCCCCCTGCACACCGGAGAGCGGGCTCACGCTGGCTCTGATGCAGAGAGAAAAGCAGCGAGCTCGCTGTCTGGCCCCACAGGGACAGGCAGGGCAGCGCTGAGCACGGGGGGAGCGGAGACCCCAGCTGAGTGGGGGGACACACAGTCAGGGCAGGACGGCTGCCAACCAGGCTTGCCTGGTCCAGAGGTGCTGCCGGGAAGTGATTCCACAGCAGGGAGGGAGCCACCAGGGACAGGGCTCAGTGGTGCAGTGACCCCAGGCCGAGCCAGTGAGCTGCAGAGGGATCCCGCCTTGGAGAAGCTGAGGGAACTTGCTGGCCACAGCGCTGCAAACCCCCTTGGGGAAGGCTACGGGGAGAGATCCCTGTGGGAGAAGGGATTCTTGTGCCGGGAATGGGTTTCCCAAGGGGAAGTAGAACTGTGGGGAATCAGGAGGCAGCCGGTGGGGGCCCAGAAGTATCATCACCGGCTATTGTACCTGGCCCAGGGTAAGGGAGAAGATCACTGGAGGTCACTGCCCATCAGAGAGGAACCTTTCCAGAAGGTGGCTATGGATAGAGTGGGGGTCCCCAGCAAGGTCCTTACAGACCAGGGATCCAAGGTCATGTCAGCCCTGCTCCGGGGCGTGTGGGAGAAAGGTAGGGTCTGGCCCACCTGGGCCTCTGCATATCACCTTCAGTGCAATGGGCTGGTGGAGAGATTTCAGGGGACCGTGAGGCTGATGCTGAGGACTTGTATAAATCAGCATCCACAGGACTGGGACAAGTACCTTCCCCACCAATGGCACAGGGAAGTGCCCCAGGAATCACCAGGGGGCTTCCCTTTCCAGCTGTGGTATGGGAGGAGAGTAAGGGGACCCCTAGAACCGGTAAGGGATGATTGGGAGGAGAAGGGGGAAGACCCCTTGGTGGATCTCTCCCCTGAGATGGGAGCCAATCCTCCCATCAGGTGTCCCACATTCAGAGTAACTGGGAAAACACCCCGGAACCTGGAGAGAGAGGCCAAGGACATGCTGGCTTTAGAGGTGATCCAGTCATTCAACAGCTCAGGGCTGGCCAAGGTGGAGGCGATCAGAGATTGGCCTGTTCCCCAGACCAAGAAACAGGTCCAGGCCTTTAGCGGGATGGCGGGGTACTACCAGAGGTTTGTACCCCCCTTTAGCTCCCTAGCTGCCCCCATCACTGAGCTAGGTAAGAAGGGGAAGCCAGACAAGGCAGTCTGGACCGAGCAGTGCCCAAGGGCTCGCTGTGTGCTGAAGGAGGCTCTAATCCAGGGCCCGATAAATCGAGTAAACCCAGACAGGGCCAAGCCCTGTACAGTGTTCACCGAAGCCTCAGACACCAGGCTGGGCGCGGTGCTGATGCAGGCCAAAGCTAAGGAGGAGAGACACCCCCTCGGGTATCTGAGCAAGGAGCTGCTGCCCCGGGAGACACGTGGTCAGAGGGTGGCCAAGATCAAGAGGGGGGCTCGTAACCGAGAGATCCCGAATCACAGCCCTCCAGCCTGAAGCGCTGGGACAAGACCCAATCTCAGCTTGAACCCCAGGGGTTTTGGGATGGGAAAAGGGCACGGGCCGCATAAACCTTCCCACATGTGGCCTGCGGGTGTCATCAAGCCCACCCGACCTAAGGGAGAATGTGAAACTGGCAGGGCTTGGTGTAACCCCCACCAGGGAGTGGGAGAGATGTGAGGTGTCCATGGGAACGTTGGTGGGGTCGAACTTCCCCAGGTCACTGGCTAAAGTGACCCCGCTCAGTTCGGTCTCGAAGGGGGGAGAGATGTGACGAAATAGGACTGTTGTTATGAGATGTGACAAAATAGGACTGTTGTTAATGTTTTCCCTGAGTACTGTATGGGTGCCTCGGTTTCCCCTATGCAGTGCTTGAGTATCTAGGTGATGGGACAAGGGTGCATGATTGTTACAGAGCCCTTGAAGGCAGGTGTGGGCAGGGGCCTGGACACAGAGAATGGCCGACACTCTCTCTCCTGGCAACTGATGGCCCCGGCCCCTCCCCTGCAAAGGTGAGAGCTGAAGGTGTTGGAACAAAGGGATCCGGTGACCTCCTGGCCCGGGGAGGAGACAAAGGAGAGAGGAGGGGCTGGACAGTATCAGTTTGGAGCTGGCCGGAGAGGAGGGGAGAGGGGCAGACAGGGTCTGGCCTCCCTGGCCCCGTTTGGAGCTGTGGGGTGAAATGCAGGAAGCCCCAGGCTGGGGTCTAAGCTCCCTGCCCCCCGGAAGGGCCCGACTGAGGAGTCCTGGTCATACTTACAAGCTCTGTTTGGACTCTTTCCTGACAACCTTAATAAACCTTCTGTTCTACTGGCTGGCTGAGAGTCACATTGAATCCCGGGAAGAGGGGTGCAGGACCTGACTCCCCCACACTCCGTGACAGGGGTCCTGGTTGTACTGACAAGCTCTGGTTGGACTGTGTTCCTGGCATCTCTAATAAACCTTCTGTTCTACTGGCTGGCTGAGACTCCCAGTGAATCCGGGGAAGAGGGGTGCAGGCGCTGACTCCCCCACACTCCGTGACAAACCCCCTGCTCAAAGCAGGACTAATCCCCAATTTTTGCCCCAGATCTTTGGATTGCAGCAATTGGAAAAGAAAAAGAACATAGGATAATTTTGGGGCTAAATCAGGCAAAGGCTGCCATTGAGAAGAGGCTGAACGCAGAAGGGCTATGGAACTACCACAGCAAGAAACTGAGCAGGAAGAGGAAGAGCGGAAACACCAACTGGGATGGTTAGAAAAGCCGAAAAGAAAAGCTCATCAGACAGAGAGGAGGAGGACATTCCTCAGGCTAGTCAGACACAGAAAGCGGCTGTGAAAGAGCTGCTGGGAGAAGACACACCTCTTCGCTCAGGGAGCACAGATCACAACGCTCTAGGAAAGGGGAGGGGAAGATCCCAGTGCAGGAAGTGGGGATCACAGGGAAAGCCCAAGGGAGGGTGGGGGTATTTTGCATGGCTATAACCCTGGGGTTGGGAAGCAGCTCCACAGAGGGCTAGCCAACATGCAAAGTCCCCTGACATCCTCACCTCACCAGACCCTGGCATATCAAGACCCCAAACATGACCTTAGACTGAGATCCCTACTGAAGGGGACACTGAGGGGAAAGGAAACCCAGTAAGTAAACCCATGGTAAGAGTCAGGGAGGAGCTGAAAGGTATTGAACAAATCAAACTCTCCAAGCAAGAAAGGCTTGGGATAATGAAAATACTTGGAAATGCCGACCTGTGATCTAAGATTTGGTGCTATTGTTAAATCTCATGATGCAAAGTTTGTCGCTAACGGTAAATCTTATAACAAAGAATTTGGTGCTGATGGTAAATCCTAAGAAACAGTGTCACAGGCCTGATTTGGGGGGAAAGCTTTTGGACATGCTAAGAGTAATAAACAAGACGCCCCCTGGGGATACTGTCTCTCAGCTAATACTTGTACACAAGCTCAAACCATCATAAACCTGGTCTGCTGTGTGGAAGGGGAGACCGAGGCCCACCTCCTCATGGCTTTGGTGATGATCTGTATTGAGTTATCACCAGCTGGGAAAGCACAATGGTTAACAATGCTGCACAGCTAAAAAGAGAGATTTTCTAGTGACCCAGAGAAGGCACATTTGCTGACATTTGTGATCACTAGTGTTGGGATATAAGCCTGCTTGTTAGCCTGAGATAGAATTTTGGGTTTGACTTTTATTATTCTTACATCCTCACTAGTATATGTGAGGAACAAAGGGCAAAGATGCTGGGTGATACATTTCCCATAACCAGATAGGGCATACGGGGGTAGGGATAGCTCAGTGGTTTGAGCATTGGCCTGCTAAACCCAGGGTTGTGAGTTCAATCCTTGAGGGGGCCATTTAGGGATCTGGGCCAAAAATTGGGGCTTGATCCTGCTTTGAGCAGGGGGTTGGACTAGATGACCTAGTAAGGTGCCTTCCAACCCTGATATTCTATGATTATAGTACAATGAGACAGACAAGAGATGGAGCTAAAAGTGTTACCGGGTATGGTGGGAGCATAATATATGAGCACACACTTGATGTCTGTCTCATCTCCTTAGATTAAAGCAAAGGGAGGGGGGCAAAGGGGCTTTTGGGGGCGGGGGAGGTAAAACATGAAAAGACCAGAGACATGCCTGCCCCTGACTGGAGTACAACCTCACTCCTTACCCCTCCCATGGAGTAGGGAAGAGGTGAGACAAAGACCCCAGACTCACGTCCCTCCAGAATGGAACGTGACCATAAGTTGTAAGGGGTGTGACTAGGGGCATGCGCTGCAGGTATATTTGGACTGGGTAAGGAGGAGGGAATTGGGAATTGGAAATGGGAGGTGGGGTTGGAGAATGGGGACATACACTAAAGATTCTGCGGTGTCAGAGCTGGGAGCAGACTCTATCGGCGTATCGAGATAAGCCCAATTGGTGTGAAGGGCTTCAGAATATGCTGGCTTGGAAACTAACCCCAATAGACATTGTATTGTCTGCACTTTGGACTTCTTGTCTGTTGCTCTCTGTCTGCGTGACAAGAGCCAGGGGGGAGGATGAAGGGAAAAACCCTCTAACAACTAGGCTGATCTACAGTGTTCAAAGGTACACAGAACTTTGCAAGCTCGCAGGGGTGTAACACTACAATGTTTTGCAACACTTGAACATTTGAAATACAAAAGAGATTCATGCTGAGGAACAGGGGACGGTGTAGTGTCTTCTCCACATTGAGGGAGGGGCAGACTGGGTAAGACGTTTACACTGGCCGTGCTTCTGACCAGGGCAAGACGATACAGCTCTGGGGTCCTAGGCTGGGGAGCAGCGGGGAACTGGCTGAAACCTCTCTATTGTTGATTCAGGAGTGGCTAGTGAAAGCGTTCATGTAACTCAGCTGGCAATGTGCCTGGCTGTGTAAGTGCATGACCTGGAGAGGATTGCAGCCTGTCACAGGCGCGCAGTGTGAGGCAGACCCCAGATTGTTATGCCAGAGGTCTCAGCTGTATCCTAGTTCCAGGTTACCCCCAGAGAAATCCATCCCACTGACCCAATAAACAGGGACAGCTAGACCTTGAACCCATCCCATTCTTGTCATGCTCTCAGTTACTTAGAGAAAGGCCTGGTTGGAGCAGGACAGTCAGGACTCCTGGGTTCTGCCTGTCATTCTCTGTGTGACACTGACCAAGTCACGTCTCCCTGGGCCTCAGTTTACTTATCTGTATAATGTGACTATGTTCATTGTAACTTTCCTTTGCTAGGTGCTTTGAAGATTCTTCAGTGAAAGGTGCTGCACAGTCTGATGATAGTTACTAATGAGAATTACTGATCTGTGATCCCTTAGCAACAGCCCCATGTGCCTGCTAAAACAGCTCATGTCTCCCCTCAGTCATCTGTCTGGAGATCTATCTAGCTACTATCTGCCTATACATCCTAGGCATTTAGAGGGTATCAGACCCCAGGGAGATCTAGGTACTATCCCTAGTTTTCTTACCAATTAACAATAATTGTTAAACATACACAAATGCACAGAGTAGCCAATTCCTCTCTGACTCAGTGGAGAGCCCCAGAGTTCTCATCTCACCTTGGGAAGGTCCCTTCATTACCGTTTACTCCTAAAGCTTGATAAAGAGCACAGAGGCTTGTCTCCAGCCTGTTTACATTCAGATGCCATTTCTCCCTAGAGGCTGAGCGAACCCCACTGGGATTGCCCAAAGCTCTATTATAAACGGTGCACACCCCTGTATCGGCTCTCGGCGTGGGATGCTGCTGCAGATGCTGGGGTGAGAGAGGTTTGGGCCACGGCTACCAGAGGGAGATTCCCTGGGAAGACACTTCCATCTCAGGATTCACAGGTACCATCTCTTGCTGAGGAGCTCCCCTTCTCGACAAAACCAGTACAACGTAGCCCTGATGGGATAGAGAATAGGTCTGTGTCCCTTTCTGTTCTGCACAGCCAGTAAACAACCCAGGGCCCTGATCACATCTGATGAGTTTGCTCTGTTATCATGGTCCAAAATGTCCCTTTTAGCTGTACCCCTCCCTCCCCTATTCAGCCTCATGGCCTCCAGCCCCAGGGTGGCTGTATTTCAGTGTCACAGTGGATCCTTAGGGTGAAAGGTTTTAGAAGATGTATGATACATGGTCAAATTCTGAGGCTGTGGCTGAAGGGAAGTTTATATCGGATTTGGAAAAGGTTCAGAAAAGGGCAACAAAAATGATTAGGGGTATGGAACGGCTTCCCTATGAGGAGAGATTAATAAGACTGGGACCTTTCAGCTTGGAAAAGAGATGGTTAAGGGGAGATATGATTGAGGTCTATAAAATCATGACTGGCATAGAGAAAGTAGATAAGGAAGTGTTGTTTACTACTTCTCATAACACAAGAACTAGGGGTCACCAAATGAAATTAATAAGCAGCAGGTTTAAAACAAACAAAAGGAAGTATTTCTTCACACAACGCACAGTCAAACTGTGGAACTCCTTGCCAGAGGATGTTGTGAAGGCCAAGACCATAACAGGGATAAAAAAAAGAACTAGATAAATTCATGGAGGATAGGTCCATCAGTGGCTATTACCCAGGACTGGCAGGAATGGTGTCCCTAGCCTCTGTTTGCCAGAAGCTGGTAATAAGCAAAAGGGATGGATCAGTTGATGGTTACCTGTTCTGTTCACTTTCTCTGGGGCACCTGGCACTGGCCACTGTCCGGATACTGGGCTAGATGGGCCACTGTTCTGGCGCAGTGTGGCCATTCTTATGTTCTTATGAGAACAATATTCTTCATATTTTTAGGGCAGTCTTTCAAATATGTGAAAACTGCTGTCATGTCCCCCCTTCGTCTCTTCTTTTCCAACATTTCCATTTCCTTCAGCTTCCTTGTATGGCTTGCCTTCCATTCTTGGACCATCTTTTTCTCTCACCTCTGGATCCTTTCCAGTTTCTCTACATCCTTTCTATACAGCAATGACCAAAATTGGACACACTACTGCAACTGAGGCCTAACCAGCACTGAGTAGAGTGGTAGTATCAGCTACACTGAATTTCATGCTATGCTTCTGCTAATGCAACATTCCTATGCATTGGTGACCAAAACTGGACACAGTACTCCTATATCAACCTAAACCCGGTGTAGACAGCATGAGGTTGAAGGAAGAATTCTTCCATTGACCTCACTACCACCTATCAGGGAGGTGGATTACCCACGTCGAGGGGAGAACCCCCGCCATCGGTGTAAGTAGTATCTACACTGTAGTGGTAAGGCAGCGCAGTTGTGACATTTCATAGAATCATAGAATCTCAGGGTTGGAAGGGACCTCAGGAGGTCATCTAGTCCAACCCCCTGCTCAAAGCGGGACCAACCCCAACTAGATCATCCCAGCCAGGGCTTTGTCAAGCCTGACCTTAAAAACCTCTAAGGAAGGAGATTCCACCACCTCCCTAGGTAACCCATTCCAGTGCTTCACCACCCTACTAGTGAAAAAGTTTTTCCTAATATCCAACCTAAACCTCCCCCTCTGCAACTTGAGACCATTACTCCTTGTTCTGTCATCTTCTACCACTGAGAACAGTCTAGATCCATCCTCTTTGGAACCCCCTTTTAGGTAGTTGAAAGCAGCTATCAAATCCCCCCTCACTCTTCTCTTCTGCAGGATAAACAATCTCAGTTCCCTCAGCCTCTCCTCATACGTCATGTGCTCCAGCCCCCTAATCATTTTTGTTGCCCTCCGTTGGACTCTTTCCAATTTATCCACATCCTTCTTGTAGTGTGGGGCCCAAAACTGGACACAGTACTCCAAATGAGGCCTCACCAGTGCCGAATAGAGGGGAATAATCACGTCCCTCGATCTGCTGGAAATGCCCCTACTTATACAGCCCAAAATGCCGTTAGCCTTCTTGGCAACAAGGGCACACTGTTGACTCATATACAGCTTTTCGTCCACTGTAACCGCTAGGTCCTTTTCTGCAGAACTGCTGCCCAGCCATTTGGTCCCTAGTCTGTAGCAGTGCATGGGATTCTTCCGTCCTAAGTGCAGGACTCTGCACTTGTCCTTGTTGAACCTCATCAGATTTCTTTTGGCCCAATCCTCTAATTTGTCTAGGTCCCTCTGTATCCTATCCCTACCCTCCAGCGTATCAACCACTCCTCCCAGTTTAGTGTCATCTGCAAACTTGCTAAGGGTGCAAATTTTCAAGTGTAGACAAGCCCTCAAGCGGATCTTTCAGAGAAGCATCGAGTCTGGATCTCCAGACCTGAGGAGTTGGATAATCCTCCACTTCCCTTCATAGTTTGTCCCAACAGTAATTCATCATCAGTGCTAAACATTTGGCCTCTATTTCTATCTGGAATTTGACTGGCTTCAGCTTCCAGCCACTGGGTCTTGCTCTGCCTTTCTCTAGATAAAGAGCACTTTAGTACCCACAATTTTCTCCCCATGAATGTTTCCACTTGATCAGATATCTTATCCTTTTGATAAGATAAATAGATAAAGCTCTTTAAGTTTCTCTCTCTGTCAGTCATTTTCATGCAGCCTCCAGTCATTTTGGTCAATCTTTTCTGCACCATCTGCTATTTTTTAAAATGTGGAACCCAGGACTGGATGCAATCGGTTTAACCAATGCCATGTGCAGAGGTAAAATCCTTCCCCTGCTCTGACTCACCACTCCCCTGTTTATGCATCTGAGATTAGCATCAGCCCTTTTGGCCACAGCATTGCACTTGGAGCTCACGATGAGCTGGTTGTCCACAGTGACCCCTGAACTCGATAATAGAGTGTCCTAGACTGTTTGAATGCATTAACACATTTTGTTTGCATTTACCAGCTCCCCAAACATTACAGATCAATCGTTATTCCTGCCCTGACCGCCTCTTTTTGACCACTGTGCCAATCTTTGGATCATCTACAAATTTTATCTGCAGTTATTTTCCATTTCCTTCCAGGTCATTGATGAAAATATTGAATAGCATTGAGCATAGAACTGATATCTGCCGGACCTTGCTAGAAACAGCCCTACTTACTGACAATGGCCCATTGACAACCGCTTTCTTAGATCTGTCAGTTAACCAGTTTTTAGTCTATTTAACATGTGCTCTATAAAATTGGGTTCATTTAACAAGACCTGTTTTCCATAAACCATGTTCTTGACTGGCATAAATTCTATTCCTAAATTATTTTTAACTAATCCTATGCCATCTTTTCCCTTGTATCAGAACCTTGCCATATCTTTTTTCCCTTTATTTTGTAGTAGTTTACATTTAACACAGAGCTGTCCTGAATTTCCCTTCTTTTTGTTTGGCTTTGCGGCTGCCTGATTGCTTTCGTGTCATTCCAAATGTTTGTGTGGTTGAACAATCGTTCATAATCCTGTGATTCATAAGTCTAAGGTTCTGCAGTAGATGTTGTTTACATCCTCCTTAACAGCTAATGGGCTGGAAAGTATTTAATCATCGCATGTGATATGAGTACCTCATACTGCTTCTTTCCGAATGCAGAACAAAACTATTTCTTGAACACGTAATTTCCCTATGCCTTTTCTAGGATTTCATTTGTTCTTAATATACTTAAAAACCTCCTTTGTGTAATCCTTAGCCATACCAAGAATGGATTTTTCTCTGATTTCCTTAAGGTCCCTTATCAATTTTCATAACTTCCAATATGAATTCCTTTCTATCTATTTTCCTTTCCCCCCATATCTTATCCATTGTTTTTTTGCCTTTAATAAATAAAGGAATTTGCGACTGAACCGGGTTGTTAGCCAAAGTTTTGTCCATTGATTGTGGAATTGTGACATTTTAGCTATCTAATAAACTCTTCTTAAAGAACTCCCAATTTTCATTCCCGTTTTTCTGTCTGTTTTCCTCCCAATCAGTTTTGCTGGTAATTTGCCTCAGCTTTGGAGAATAAGCGCTTTTGAAGCACTGTTTGTATAGATGTTACTGGTAGCTCACTGTTCTCTGTTTGTCCATTGGAATGGAATCAGTTCCATTCTTTATTTTTCTCTCCTCTATCATATGCCCCCGTCTTTGTCTCTTCTGTGTACTAAATAGTCCCAGACTTTTCGTTCTGTCCACATGTGGCAGCCTGCCCCGTTCTCATAGACTTTCTTGGAAACCCCTATTCTATCTACTGTATCCTTTATAGAGACTGAGTGACAAAAACGGAGTGCATGTCTACAGCAGGTATTTCTCCACCCTATTCCATAAACATGTGAACATTGTCATGTCAACTGCATGCATCCGAAGAAGTGGGTATTCACCCACGAAAGCTTATGCTCCAATACGTCTGTTAGTCTATAAGGTGCCACAGAACTCTTTGTCGCTTCTACAGATCCAGACTAACACAGCTACCCCTCTGATACTGCAAATGAGAAGGTGTTTCCATGGAGCCCAGGTCTTTTTTCCCTGAGATGTGTTCTAACTCAGACGTTTCCCCCGACACAACCCTTAGCAAAGTTTTGTTTCTTCCCACTCTCAGATTTTGAGCAAGTGGGTGAATGGCAAACTCAATGTAGCATGGGTTCTCCAGTCTGGCATACACTGAATTAAGCAACAATGAGGGATAACGAGTATCCACACTTATGTTTCTTGCTGGTGCCTATTAGAGTTTCCCACACCATGACATGTAGGAATTATTGACACATGGAGCACCATACAATGGGGAACCAGAATTAGTAGGGTCAGTTGTTCATAATTCATTTCTCTGAATAATGACAATGTCAGTTTACAGTGTGGGAAGAGCAAAAAATCTGCTTCACCATGAGGACAGTTTCCAGTACTAACATTGTCTCTCCATCTTGGCATTTCTACTGTGATTATCGTCCTAGACCCTGGGCGCATAAACGAAGTGAGGGAAATATACGATACATCCAGGAGACACCGTTCTGCCTCAGAGTTGGACACATTCTCCCCTACCTCATGTCAGATTCCAACACAACCGACTTCGCCAACCCCTCCACCTTCATCCTGCTGGGTGTTCCTGGCCTGGAGGTGGCCCATGTCTGGATCTCCATCCTCTTCAGCACCATGTACGTCATAGCCATCTTGGGGAACTTCACCATCCTGTTCATTGTGAAGACGGAGCAGAGCCTCCATGAGCCCATGTACTATTTCCTCTGCATGCTGGCCGTCACCGACCTGGTCTTGTCCATGTCGACCCTGCCCAAAATGCTGAGCATCTTCTGGTTCAATTCCAGGGAGATCGATTTCAGTGCCTGCCTCACCCAGATGTACTTCCTTCACTGCTTCTTAGTAACGGAGTCTGGGATCTTTGTGGCCATGTCTTTGGATCGCTACGTGGCCATCTGCCATCCCCTGAGACATTCCACCATCCTGACAAATCCCGTGGTGGCCAAGATCGGCCTGAGCATGGTGCTGCGTGGTGGCATGCTTGTGCTCCCCTATATTCTCTTGGCAAGGCAGTGGCCATATTGCAGAACCAACATCATACCCCACTCATACTGCGAGCACATGGCCGTGGTGAAGCTGGCCTGCACCGAAATCCATGTCAGTAATTACTACAGCCTCTCTGTGGTATTCTGTGTATTCGGTCTGGATCCGATTTTTATTGCAGTGTCCTATACCCAGATCCTCAGGGCCATCTTCAGCCTTCCCACAAAGGAGGCCCAGCTCAAGACTTTTGGGACCTGCGGCTCCCACCTCTGTGCCATCTTAGCCTTCTACATCCCATGTCTCTTCTCCGCCCTTACGTACCGGTTTAGCAAGAATATGGCCCTGCATTTCCATGTTCTTATTGCCAGCATTTACCTTCTCATGCCCCCCATGCTAAACCCCATTATCTATGGGATGAGGACCAACAGATCCGGGGCAGGCTGCTCCGGCTCTTTACTCATAAAGGGACCTAAAGTTTTCTCCTGGTGTTCTGGCTCTCAGACCGAGCTCCGTGCAGAGCTGGCTGGTGACATGGTGCTGGGTCCTTTCCCCTGAATCAGTGACGAGACAGTTAAAGAGACATTAAACCCTTTCCTGGCCTTACTGTGCTGTGTCAGGGTGACAAACTAGGGAATTCCTTTGTGTAGAACTGATTAACTCATGCTGGTAACTCGACGCCTAACTCCCTGACCCCCGTCCGTCCTCTTCCCTCAGAGCACAGACTCATTCTCCCCCTATTCTCTTCCTATTCCACCAAGACTCTGCCCCTAGTACTCAGCTGCAAAGTCCCGAGGGGAGAGACCATTCCATGGATTACTTGTTTTGATTCCAGCTCCCTTTGTTCCTCCCGGCTGGGAGCCTGTAGCAGGGGGAGTCACTGCAGTGGGGATGGGCTGGGAGCTCTTTGCCCTGAGCCAGGCCTCGGGGGCAGGACAAGGGATCAGCTTTGGAGCTAGGAGGACAACAGCTGAGATAGGCAGAAGGATAAGCCCCTGTGTTAGCTGGGATACCTGGGAGGGGGCGTTGTCGGGCAGAGCCGGGGTGGGATCTCGGAGGGAGGGAGATAAATGGCACATCTGCCATTAGCCGCTATTTACACACCTACACGGCACCTTATCTGGAACTACAGGGCCCCATTGCCCAGGGGCTGAAGCCGAACAGTGAAGCTGAGTCAAACAGCCGTTCTGCATGATGCTTTTAGTCACTACATCGAGAAGCTCTTTAGTTAGGCAGCATTCTCCCCACGTCATGGACCGAATGAGCCACACAGAGGTAAAGTGATTTACCCAAGGCCACACAATAAGTCGGTGGCAGAGCTGAGAATAAAAAGTGGGAGTCCTGAGCCCCCCAGCACCATTGCTTTGGCTATGAACTGGTACTTTTCCTCTCATACCAGTACAACAATAACCATAAGTTCAGACACAAAGATGATACACACATATAAACGGGATAATCATACTTAGCAAATCATAGCTTTCCCATTGACACCTGAGAGGACATATTATGTACAAGATTTGTCGCAATTGTATAATCATGGTAGCAACAATAATAAAAATGGTCATATTCAATCATACGGCATCACACCATGTTCTCCTCCCATCATTAAAGAAGGGACATTGCCCAGGTTCTAGCAGGGCATGGAGCAGGGACATTAGAGCCATTGGAGGACGGGAAGAGCAGATAAAAAATTCTTTTGCCGCAGGGAGCCTGCACCTTGTACAAAGAAATGAGCAAAGCTTTCTTTAAAAGTGAGCGGTGAGCGTCCGTGAACATTGCGTTTCCTCCAATCATCGCCAGCCGGCCCCCCTGATTTGAACAACCTTAATTTGTGTTTGACTAAAGCATCTTCCAGATACACGGCCAGGGCTAGATCCACAAAGGCACTTCGGTAAATACTGAACTTAGGCCTGGTCTACAGTGGGGGAGGGGGCAGGTCGATGTGAGGTACGCAGCTTCAGCTAAATGAGTAACGTAGCTGAAGTCGACGCACCTCGATCGGTTTACCGCGCCGTGAGGACGCCACAGGGTCGACAGCCACCGCTCTCCCGTCGACTCCGCTTCCGTCTCTCACCGCGGTGGATTGCCGGAGTCCACGGCAGAGTGATCGGGGATCGATTTATTCGTCGACACTAGACACGAAAAATCGATCCCTGAAAGATCGATCACGACCTGCCGAATCGGGGAGTGAAGACATAGCATTAGACACCGCTGCCTTTCTCAAACCCCGGCTCATCTGCTGCCTGACCCTGCAGGAGCGTAGAGTTCTCCCGGTAGCCTGCACAAAGCAACCCGAGCGCTGACGCTGCTCCTCAACTAACGAGCTGCTCAGAGCCTTCGCTCGGGCCTCAATTCCGGTGGGATTCTCCAACGAGGTGTCTCCCCACCATCTCCTCAGCTGGCCCGATCTGTTAGGGGTTCTCAGACCCCACCTCCTGGATGGGCCTTGCAGGTCGGGAATGTGTGTGTGTGTGTGTGTGAATCCGTGTGTGTGTTTTGCACATGGATCCATGTGCATGTGCATCTCCGTGTGTGAAAGTGCATCCGGATTAGTGTGCAAACCTGTGTGTGTGTGCACATGTGGGTTTGTGTGTGTGTGCTTATGTGGGTCCATCTCTGTCTGTGCACATGCATCCGCATACACGTGTGCACGTGAGTTCTTGAATCTTTGTGCATGTGGATCGATGTCTGTGTGTGCACATGGGTCCATGTATATATGTGTGTGTGTCTGTGTGTGTGTGTGTGTACACATGGGTCCATGCGTTTGTGTGTGTGCGTACACACGGGTCCACATGTGTGTGTGTGCATGTGCATCCGTGTTTGTGCACCCCAATAATGTCCCCTAGCCCAGTGGCTTAGTGCCTTGTGATGGGGTAGATCCACCCCGCACCAGTGCAGCGGGGGTTGACGTACCTTCTCTCTTGGCCATGGAGGCCACACCCCCTTGGCTCTGCTGAACGTGCTCCAGCTGGAGACAGGCTATAAAAGGCCACGGAGCAGCTCCGTCTTGGTGACCACCAGTGAGGAAGGAGATGTGCTGCTGATTCCTGGACACGGAGGCCAGACATCAGGAGACAGAGCCCCACACGTAGGCTCGAGAGACCCCAGAGATGGAAAACTGCAGAGAATTGGTTAGGAAGTGACCCAGGGAAACGTGGTGGGGAAGTGGCTGCAGAACGGGAGATAGGCTTGGTGTGTTTCAGTAGGCTCCCTGTCAAGCAGGTGGTGGGCAACCCTGCCGCCGACAGGGCCCTAGCTCACTAGCACTATTAATTCTGGCTGCTAAGCTGCACTGCCCTGAAATCAGGGGCCGTGGCAGACTCTGGCCACTAGGCCGCACTGCTCTTGTGGCAAGGGTTGTATCACTATCTGGGGCCACAGGGTAATGCTAACCTGAGCCTGGGGACAACCCTACAAGGTGCAACCCAGGGGCTGTAATGCCCCCCGCCTCCGCCCCACAAAGGGAGACAGGTGTATCAACCCCACAGCACATCGTCACCTGGAAAGTGGGAGATTCAGATTCAAATCCCTGCTCCATTGAATGTTTATTTGTACAAGAGCCCAGCTGGAGAGTTGAGATCCCCACCCAGAATAGCCACTAGCCTGTTGCCCAGGGCACTCACGTGGGACGTGTTTATGTCTCTGCTGCAAATCAGGTAGAGCAGCGAAGTTGGATGTTAGTTTCCCACTTCTCTCTCGGGTCTCTCACGAGAAAGCACTGACCTGGCCTAGGCCCCTCGCTCCAGAAGAGGGCTCAGAGCTGACAATCCCACATGGAAAGATCCACCCCTCTCCAGCCCACCAGTTAGGTGCTTAAGGACCTTTCTGAATTACTAGGTAAGCCCCCACTGGAGGGTTCCCCACGGATGTCTCCTTGCTGAGATCGGGCGGTGGTTCACCCGGGACCCCACTATTGTTGGGCTCATTGTGCTAATTGAGGTTGGCACTTCATACACACCTCAGCAGGCCACACTGAACCGCTATCGCTTATTGCTAAAAGTCGGCAAGTCAGCAGGTCCTAAATTAGTCATGTAGCCTGAGCATAACCAAGGCAGGAGGGGAGGGGGGCTTGGGTGCCTCAGACGGGGAAGCCTGACCTCCACCCTCTTCCATGCTAAGAATGTTAAAATTGCTGATACATGTATTTTTTTAAAAAAACAACAAGTCTATTTATATGAGCCCCTGGGAATGTTTGTCAGGGCCTCAAGGCATGGAACAAAAAACCACATATCTGGTTAAATTGATGATCAGAAGGAAACCTCACACTCGACGTTTAAAAACCTGCTTGCTTAGCAAGTTTTCTTTAAGGGATATGTCATTGTATTACTAATGTGTGGATAAGGGGGGAAAGTTTGAGGGAGGGGGACTTCTCAGAAGGTGCGATTCAGGGACTCTCCCTCTGGATGCATCTTGTGTTCCCCACCGACAGACGGGCTGTGCTGTGCCACTCTAGAGCCACACTCGGCTTCGGTAATTATTGAGGGCTGGGGGTGTTTTACTAACCTGTTGCGGACATGTGTGAGTGCTTGAGACTAAGTAAAGTTTAGGGAAAGCACTCTTGTGTTGTCCTGTTTGTGCCACTCATCTAGCGGCCGAACGGCCGCGTCTCCCCGATTGATTTCCTGACACCAGCTAGCACAGAGTAAAAGTTACCAAGAGTTTTGGATTGAAAACCCCCCGGGTAACATCATATCTCACTACAGTGAGGTGACGACTCACCGGCACAGCACCTCCTGCTGGTCATGTGGGAATTAGCACCTCAGCACTTGAAGCATCCTCTGCTGGCCAGTGTCTCGCCTGCTGCTGGCCCCGTGTCCCTCCCAGACCCCGGTTCCCTTTGCCCTGGGGTTCTGCCCACCGCAGTATCCCCACTCTCTGGGTCTCCCCTCCCAGGAGAACCCCCAACCCTTAACCCCACCCTGCCTCAGTAGCTACTGACAGTCGTCATCTAGCGCCCACTCTCAGGGGCACACTGTAGTGTAATGGCCACTCATCATTGGCAATGGGGTAGGACCTGCTGCCTCTGCATATCCCCGGGCTGCCCTTCTGTAGCCCCAGTACCTCCTTAGGCCTTGCACAAGGCCTGCAGCCTGGGGAGTTGTCCGGCTACAGCTCCCCAGCTCCTCGTCCCCTTCCTCAGCACTACTCAACCTCAGGTACCCTGCTCCCAGGCAGACAGGCCCTTCTCTCCCCAGAGATAGAGAGAGACTCTTTCACCTCCTGGGCCCCAGCCCTCTTATAAGGGCCAGCTGGGCCCTGATTGAGCTGGCCACAGCTGAGGCTGCTTCCCCAATCGGCCTAGTGTGTCTGTTTGAACCCCTGTATTACTGGAGTGGGGCAGGCGCCCCACTATACTCACCCTTCAAGATGTTCCAATAATCTTCTCTTACAGACTAGACTCATTCCTAGTCTGGGCCCAGTCCTTTCCCCAGTGCAGTCCTTCTTAGTTCCAGCAGACATCTTAGGTGGTAAGCAGGGGGTTTCCTCACAACTCACTGCCCCTTTTTATATAGATTTGGCAGGAGTCCCTTGTCTCAGTTCAACCTCCTCCCCAGCTTCCCATGGAAAAGTACACAATTTAAGATGGATTCCAGTATCAGGTGACATGGTCACATGTCCCTGCAAGACCCCAGTCTCCATTACCCATGGGCTGGCTCACATGGAGCTCCTGAGGTCCCTTCCAACCCTGAGATTCTATGATTCTATGATTCTCTATGTACACAGGAAGGCTTGCAGGTAAACAAGGACATTTGCAGTCAATTGTCCTGGTAAATGAGAGCCATCAAGGGCCTAATGCGCCATTGATGGCCCTCACCTGGTATGACTACCGCAGTAATACAGGTTCTTACTTCATATTTCTAACTTCAGATGTAAGAACGATACATGCATACAAATAGCAAAATCAGAATCAGTACATTGCAACTGTTTCAATTATATGTTACAAGAGGTATTTCACATACAGAATATTCCAGTTATATCATATTGAGATGCATTTATTCATAAAGCATATGGAGTGTAACGTCTCAGCTTCTCTACAACAGTTAGTAATGGGCCACCTCCCCCCTGTTGGTATTGACCTCGTTAGCACTGGTTCTCGGCATAGTAATGCTTCACACCCATCTCTATACGTATATATTTATTCACCTGCCAAACTCCAGCTTGCACTTCGGCACCTGAAGAAGTGGGCTGAAGCTCATGATAGCTTATGCTCGAGTACATTTGTTAGTCTTTAAGGTGCCACAAGGTTCCTTGTTAGTTTTGCTGAAACTGACTAACACGGCTACCCCTCGGAAACGTATCCGCAAGTATAGTAAATAAGAAGCCCTACGGGGATACTGTTTCCCAGCTAACACATGTAAACAGGCTCAAAGTTTGTCACGGCAGGGAAACCATAATAAACCTGGTCAGCTGGTTGAAGGGGAGACTGCGACACACCACGTCATGGTATTGATGAATATCTGCATTGAGTTATCACCAGTTGGAAAAGCACAGTGGTTTACAATACTGCACAGATACAAAGGGATGTTCTCTATTGACACAAAGAAGGCACACTTGGTGACTTTTGAGATCTACATAGTGTTAAAAAGGACACAGAACTTTACCAGAACGCCTGTGTGTAACACTGTAAGGTACCACGGAAGATTGTGTTACAGCATAGCAAGGGTGTTTTTGCTTTCTCATGCTAGTCAGGGTGTTTTTGCTTTCTCACACTCTTTTAGCGGCCAGCCACTGTAGGTCATGGCCAGCCCGCTGCAATCTGTTTTGAGCTAATTAAAATAGCTTCTGCTTTGTATGGCCTTGAGCCAGGAGGCGGCCCCTGCTTGCTTCTGTATGAGATGTCTGTATATAATTGTATGAGCCTGGCCCCACTTGGCACTCCGTACCAGGCCCGAACTTTGGTGAGTTGGGTTCCCCGTCTCCGTGACAGCAACGCCAGGAGTCCCCGTTGCGGATGTGTCACTTTGCCTTCAATAAAGCCAATAACTCACAGAGTCTGTGGGCCTCGTTCTTGCAGAGCACCCTGGGTAGGCCCGCAGCCTCCCACGAACGTAACAAACACTATAACCTGTGGGGAACACTTTTGAGTTGTATGGTCAAAATCTAAAAACTGCTGGGGCACACTGGCTCTGCATTAGTCACTGACTAATAATGTGGCAGTAAACGAAGGGGTGAGGTTTGACACTCTATGCCCCAAAGATACACCCTGGCACCACTAGATTTACCATAGCGATGTCATTATGATATATTTTATACTAAGTGTGTCATGTAAGGTACAAATGGAAAAGTTGTGATTTTTGAATGTGATTAGCCTCTTTGTGTCCATGTATCACTGTTACAGCTAAAGTTATGAAAACATGCAATGGCATGTGACCTCTCATGTGACACTGGTCTCCATCTTGTGCCTTTACTTTTCCAGTAACTGCTGGGGAATTTTGCTTGAAAAATAAAGTTCCCTCCAAATGGCAAAACTATAAAAGGTGGAAGCGAGATGATCACTTCCCCCCTCCCCCCCCGCTCCAACTCAACTCCTGGAAACACCTTAGGAACAAGGACTGAACTGGGGACATGGTCCCAGGCTGAAGGGATTTCTAGCCTGTGTATGGATGATTGGTGGACTGCTTGTACCATCAGGGTGAGACACGGCTTGATTCAAATCCTATCTAGGATATAAATCCTATCTAGGTTATAGATCTAGGTTGCAGTTTTCTTTATTTCTTAGGTATCCAATTTTGATTTAATATAATCACTTAAAATCTGCTCAGGAAGAGGGGCTGATGCATTGTTCTCACCACACTGAGGGAGCGGCAGACTGCGTGATAAACGTACATCGGTCAGGCTTCTGATCACAGCAAGATGATACATCTCCAGAGTCCCAGGCTGGGGAGTTCAGGGGAATTGGCTGCCATCTTTCCATTGTGGGTTCGTGCGTGGCTAGTGAAAGCATTCATGTAACTGCAACTGGGTGTGTCCCTGTCTGTGTATGGCTGAGTGACTGCATTACCCGGAGAGGATTGCAGCTTGTCACAGGCACACAGTGTGAGAGAGGGCCCAGACTGGCATGCCAGGGGGTTCAGTGGTACCCAGGTTCCTGGTTGTGCTCCAGGGAAGTCCATCACACCCATCCAACAAATAGGCCCATTTTCCTCTTGTCGTACAGACAGTTACTAACGGAGAGACTGTAGTTATGGCAGGGAAATCAGGACTCCTGGGTTCTGTCTGTCACTCTCTGTATGACCTTGGCCAAGTCAGGTATCCATGGGCCTCAGTTTACCTGTCTGTATAATGAAGAAATGTTCATAAGGATATTTCTTTGCTAAGTGTTTTGAAGATCCTTCAATGAAAGGTAATTCACATTATAATCATAGTTACTGATGAGAATTACTGATCTCTGATCCCTTAGAGACAGCCCCATGTACCTGAAAAAAGTGTTTGTGTCTCCCCTTAGTCATTTTCCTCCAGATCTGTCTGTCTACTGTCTACCCATCCGTTCTGGGCATTTAACCCTATGGAGACCTAGGCATTATCCCTAGTTTTCTTACTAATCAACTATAGTTGTTAAATGTACACAAATGCACAAAGCTGCCAATTCCTCTGTGACTCAGCAGAGAGCTCAAGAGTTCTCATCTCCCTTTGGGAAGGTCTCTTAATTACTGTTTACTCCTAAAGCTGGAAAAACGGCACAGAAGCACGGGCATGGAAAGAGAAACATTGGCTAGAGCATCCCCAGTCTCCAGCCTGTTTACATCCAGAGGCTGCTTTGCCCCTAGAGGCCGTGCAAACCCCACAGGGATTGCACAGAGCTATATTATAAACAATGCACACTCCTGTGTCGGCTCTCGGCGTGGGATGCTGCTGCAGATGCCGAGGTGAGAGAGGTGTGGGACGCGGCTACCGGAGGGGGATTCTCTGGGAGGACACTTTCCTCTCTGAATTCACAGGTACCCATCTCTTCTGAGGAGCTCACCTGCCTGCCAACCCAGTGCAACGTAGGCATGATGGGACAGAGAGTAAGTCTATTGTTCTTTCCGCTCTTCAGTCATTAAACCTCCCAGGGTGCTTGCACCAGGTGATGAGTTTGTACCAGTTACAAGCCAAAATGTCCATCTTTATCGTGCCCCCCAGCTGATGGCCTCAAGCCCTGAGGTGGCTGCATTTCAGTGGCACAGAGGATCTCTCAGGATGAAAGGTGTTAGTAGCTAGAAGGCCAGTTTCTGAAGCCATAGTTTGTGGTCTACTCAGACCCCACTCAGGCAAACTGTCCTTGGAGTAAGAACTGAGTAAAGATCTCAGGACCCAGCTATGTATTTCAGTGCTCTCACTGAGGCAAGGGGACGGCTGTTACCTGACTTTTATCTGCTAGAAACTTGAACAAGTATAAGAATTTTTAAACATGGGCAAGACATCTTATCTCCTAGCATCATTCCAGAAGAACTGTTATGCCTTAAACTTTACAAATAAAATCAGCTGGAAGCAGACACCCCGCATGGGAAATTTCACTCCATATGTTAAAAGTTTGGCAAAGTTATAACCAACTGAAAATGAGTGCTTCTCATTGAAGGTATCAGACCACCTTAACTAAAGGTGGTGCCACCTAAAAGGCCAATCCATTTGTGAGCCCCATTCCGCTACGGTCTTTGTTTGAATAATGTATTTGGTAGGAGTTCCTCAGCCCAAATATGGATTATATAAACCATTTTCTTTTATCAGTGTTATCTGTTCAGACTTGCAATGCAATTGAATGTTCCCTCGTTTGTGCATTGTGAGAAACAGAAACTATATGTGTCTGATCAACTTTCTCTTTCAATGGATTCATGGGGCTTAAGATCAGAAGGGACCATTAGATCATCCAGTCTGAATTCCTGTATAGTGCAGGCTATTAAGTGTCACCCAGTTACCCCTGTATTTAGCTCCATAGCTTGTGTGTGACTCAGGCCTGGTCTTCTGTAGGATTTTACCTCATAGAATTTAGAGCCGCAGCGTGAGAAGCGAATGCTAATCTAATCTAATCTAACTCCTTGCCGAGAGTCAGGATTTGTTGGGTCTAAACCATCCCAGACAGATGACTACCCAGCCTCCTCTGAAAAGCCTCCAGCGAAGGAGTTTCCACGACCTCCCACAGCGTCTGTTCCATTGTCCTCCCGTTCTTACAGTTAGGAAGATTTTGCTGAGATTTCCTAGTGCCTCTTGTCCTGAACTCTGTGGCAAAAGGGAACAATTTTTCTCTTTTTTTTATGGCAGCCTTTCAAGTATCTGCAGACAGCTGTCATGTCCCCCTTCAATCTCCTTGTGACAGGATCCCCGAGGGATAGCCTGGGACCATGGGAGCACAGTGCCCCCTGAACACCCCAGCCTGGGCTGACTCTCACTCTGCTTTGCTAGATCCCCAGGCCCTGTGATCACTCAGCACAACCGCATGTGGAGCGCAATACCCAGCTAGATGGTGTGAACGCTCCCACGGCCACTCACCCCCGCCTGCACCCCAACACTCTGGGTGCAGGAGGGGTCTCTAATCTGGGGCAGAGCGTTGCGAGCAGGAGGGGGAAGGGGGATGGGCTCTGGGAGGGAGTTTGGGTTTGGGATCAGGACTGGCGCACGGTGTAGCGGTACAAGCTCCGGCCAGGAGGCAGCTCCCAGTTGGCAGCACGGCAGAACTCAGAGAGGCTGTTTGTGCCTGGCTGGCCCCACGCCACTCCTGGGAACACCCGGCTGTCTGAGTGCCGGCAGCTCTCTGCAGGCAGCCCCTGGTGGGGAGGGGATAGTGGGTCTCCACATGTTGCACTGCTGCCCTTTCCAATGGGAACCGGCCAATGTGAGCTGCTTGGACAGTGCTCGGAGCGGGGGCAGCAGAGAACTGCCTCAGTCCCCCCAGCCCGCCGGGGTTGCGGAGCAGAGACATGCCTGCACTCAGACAGCCGGCTGCTTCCAGGAGCCAGGCAAGAGAGCTGCCTGTGATCAGGATCAAATGGTAGAAGCTCCAGGATATACCAGTCGATCGTGATCGACAGGTTGGAGACCATTGCTCTACATAATTTCTATACCTTGGTGACCCAAAGTGGACACAATACTCTAGCAAAAGACTATAAAGGCAGCTGAATCTTTTCCATTTTGTCTTCATTCCTGCTTAGAATCATAGAATCTCAGGGTTGGAAGGGACCTCAGGAGGTCATCTAGTCCAACCCCCTGCTCAAAGCAGGACCAAACCCAACTAAATCATCCCAGCCAGGGCTTTGTCAAGCCGGGCCTTAAAAATCTCCAAGGAAGTAGATTCCACCACCTCCCTAGGTAACCCATTCCAGTGCTTCACCGCCCTCCTGGTGCTTCTTGTCTTCATTCCTGTTTCTTACCTCTGGAATAACCTTTCTACAAACGAAGCTCTGAACAAAGGACTGAGTGACCCATCCACGCTGTGGATGTGTTCCTGAGGGACTTTCAAGGCAGCAAACTCACCAGTACTGCTAAGAACCTGATACATGGACTTTGAACCTTTGTATGTATGCGACTCTTTGACCATTTAATATCTCTCTTCTTGTTCTTTCTTTTTTCTTTATCATAAACCTGGATTGGCTGGCAGCGTGGCATTGTGGGTAAGATCGAAACCTAAACTGATGTGGTGATGTGTCTGACCCTTTGGAGTCAGAAGAACATTTTGTACAGGTGAGAAGAGTTTTAAAATAACTTCTCACCGTACTGGACCTAGGTGGTGGTTGGGAGCCGGAGACTGGAATGCAATAAGTGGGTTTGTGTGATTTCTTTTTATTACTTCTTGATAACCAGCATGGGGGATCTGAAGCACAGTTTGTGACTGGTCAGGAGGTTTAACTTCAGTGTTACCCGCCAGTCTGGGTGTATTTCCTCTCCCTTTTCCAGCCTGCCCTGACCTTTGCATTTCCAGTGAGGGCTGTCCCAGGCATCCGCATCACATAGAATCCTTGTGTTCCATAATTCAGTGCCCTAGTCTGTGGGTCGGGCCTGCATTCCCTATTCCGAGAGGATCACTTTGCAATTCAGTGTATTAAAACATCTTGTTTGCATGGGACCAGCTCAGCAATGCTTCTGAAATCGGTACGCCTGCCCTAGCGTCCTTATTGTAACTACTCTGCCAATCTTTGGGTCATCCGCAAATTTTATCTCCAGTGATTTTCTATTTGCTTCCAGATCATTGATGAAAATATTGAATAGCATCAGGCCTAGAACTGATCCCTGCACAACCCCACTAGAAACACCCCTATTCGCTGACAATGACCCATCGACAACTGCTTTCTGAGCTCTGTCAGTTAGCCAGTTTGCTCTACTGATATTGAACAATGTTCTGATTTTTAATCTAAATGTGTTCACCTTCTAAACCAAATGCCTCAGAGATATTGAAGTTTATTGCACCGGTGTGGTTTCCTTAAATAACCAAACATGTATTCTCATTAAAGGATGAAATCGGGTTGATTTGATGAGACTAGTTTTCCATGAAGCATATTGTTATTAATCCCATACAAGTTTTCCATTGTTTCCTAATTTGTCAAATTTCCCTTTATTTTTAATAGATCCTGAACTCAACCATCTCATGGTCACTGCTGCCTAGGTTGCCACCCACTTCTACTTCCCCTACCAATTCTTCCCTGTTTGGAAGCAGCAGGTCAAGAGGAGCACGGCCTCTAGTTGGTTCCTCCAGCACTTGCACCCGGACGTTGTCTCCGGCACTCTCCAAAAACTTCCTAGATTGTCTTTGCATTGCTGTATTGCTCTCCCAGCAGATATTCATTGTCCGAAGAAAGTCTCATCTACCTCATCCTTCTGATCCAGTGGTCTATAGCACATGCCCACCCCGACATCAGCCTACTAGAGCTCTGAGCACGCATACCGCTCTCTTACATACAATGCAACTCCTCCACTTTTCCTCCCATATCTTCAGCAGATATGGGAGGAAAACAGAGAGGATGGATGAGAACACGATTTGCGCCTCAAACCCCTTTATCCTTCTTCCCAGAGCTATGTAGTCTGCAGTGATCCACTCAAGGACATTCTTGGCAGTATCAGTGGTGCCCACGTAGGAAGAAGTAGGAAGGGGTAACGGTCCGAGGTCTTGATCAGTCTCGGCAGACACTCCGTCACATCCTGGATTCTAGCTCCAGGAAAGCAGCACAATTCTTGAGTCTCCCTGTTTGGTTAGCATTTGGATGACTCCGTCACCCTTAGGAGGCAGCCCCCGACCACCACCACCCGTCCGTCCTCCCTTGGGAGTGGTGGTCATGGAACCCCCACCCCTAGGACAATACATCCCATGCCTTTCAGCCAATGGGGTCCCCATCCCTCCTCAGAGGGCTCTTCCAAATCCTCCACAGTAGTACCTGTGCAGAGAGCCTGAAAATGGTTTTGCACTTCTATCTTCATTGCGGGTACATAGGTTCTCCTCTTTCTTCTTCTGGAGGTCACATGTTGCAAATATTCTTCTCCATTCTGCGCTGCACTCTCTGGTTCTTTGGCATGTTGTGCTTACAGAACCAAACAGACTTCTATCCAGAAAATCTTCATTTTTTCTGATGCAGCGCAGGTTCTCTAGTCCTTTTACCATCTCTTCCAATATGGAGACCAGCTTACACTTCATACAGAGGGAGCAAGTATCCAAAATCGTATTTACTGCTGCTGCCTATGAAGGTTTCTCCCACCACAACATGTGGGAATTATTGATGCCTGGAGCATCATAAAATAGAGAATTGGCATTCTTGGGTCAGTTCATAATTGATTTAGCTGAATAAAAAAAATTTCATTTTTCAGTGTGTGACTAGCGACCAATCTGCTTCACTCATGAGAACAGCCCCTCATAGTGCATGTAATGTCTAATATTAATATTGTCTCTCAATTCAGGCATTTGTACTGCGACCATCACCCTTGACCCTGGGCGCATAAACGAAGTGAGTGAAACATACGGTACATCCAGGAGACACCGTTCCGCCTCCGAGTTTGACACTTTCTCCCCTCCTTCATGTCAGATTCCAACACAACCAACTTTGCCAACCCATCCACTTTCATCCTGCTGGGTGTTCCTGGCCTGGAGGCGGCCCACATCTGGATCTCCATCCCCTTCAGTACCATGTTTGTCACAGCCATCATGGGGAACTTCACTATTCTCTTCATCGTGAAGACGGAGCCGAGCCTCCATGAGCCCATGTACTATTTCCTCTGCATGCTGGCCGTCACCGACCTGGTCCTGTCTATGTCCATCCTACCCAAAACGCTGACCATCTTCTGGTTCAATTCCAGGGAGATCAATTTCAGTGCCTGCCTCACCCAGATGTACTTCCTTCACTGCTTCTTACACACGGAATCTGGGATCTTTGTGGCCATGGCTTTGGATCGCTACGTGGCCATCTGCCATCCCCTGAGACATTCCACCATCCTGACGAACACCGTGGTGGCCAAGATCGGCCTGGGCATGGTGCTGCGTGGTGGCATGCTTGTGCTCCCCCATGTTCTATTGGCGAGGCAGTGGCCATATTGCAGAACCAACATCATACCCCACTCATACTGCGAGCACATGTCCGTGGTGAAGCTGGCCTGTGGCGACACCAGCGTCAGTAATTACTACAGCCTGTCTGCGGTGATCTGTGTATTCGGTCTGGATCTGATTTTTATCGCTGTGTCCTACACCCAGATCCTCAGGGCCATCTTCAGCCTCCCCACAAAGGACGCCCAGCTGAAGACTTTTGGGACCTGCGGCTCCCACCTCTGTGCCATCTTAGCTTTCTACATCCCATGTCTCTTCTCCGCCCTCACGTACCGGTTTGGCAAGAATATGGCCCTGCATTTCCACGTTCTCATTGCCAGTGTTTACCTTCTGATGCCCCCCATGCTAAACCCCATTATCTACGGGGTGAGGACCAAACAGATCCGGAACAGGCTGCTCCGGCTCTTTACTCATAAAGGGTCCTAAAGTTTTCTCCTCGTGCTCTGGCTCTCAGACCGAGCTCCGTGCAGAGCTGGCTGGTGACATGGTACTGGGCCCTTTCCCCTGAATCACTGACTGGACAGTCAAAGAGACATTAAACCCTTTCCTGTCCTTACTGTGCTGTTTCAGGGTGACAAACTAGGGAATTCATTTGTGTAGAACTGATTAAGTCATAGGGCTTCCACCTCCTTTATTTCTGGTAACTAGACCCCTGACGCCCTGCCCCTCGCCCCTCCTCTTCCCTCAGAGCACAGCCTCCTTCTCCCCTTATTTTCTCCTTATTCCACCAAGACCCTGCCCCTATTACTTAGCTGCAAATTTCTGAGGGAAGAGACCATTCCGTGTTTTGATTTGAGCTCCCTTTTTCCCCTCCTGGGAGCCTGTAGCAGGCAGGGTCCATGAAATGGGGATGGACTGGGAGCCCTTTGCCCTGAGCCAGGCTGCAGGAGCAGGGCAAGTGATCAGCTTTGAAGCTAGGAGGACAAGAGTTGAGAGGTGGAAGGACAAGTCCCTGTGTTAGCTGGGAAGGCAGGATGCTGGGGGGAGGCCAGGGAGGCTTCAATAGCTCAGTGGGAGGGAGCTAAACGGGCCAGCTTCCATTAGCCGGCTATTTACGCACCTACACGACCCCTTATCTGGAACTACAGGGCCCCCATTGCCCAGGGGCTGAAGCTGGACAGGGAAACTGAGTCTAACGTACACTCTGCATGATGGTTTTGATCATTATGTTTAGAATCTCTTTAGTGAGGCTGCTAGGCAGCATTCTCCCTGTGTCATGTGTGGACTGAGCCACGTATATTTAAAGTGATTTACCCAAGGCCACACAATGAGATGGTGGCAGAGCTGAGAATAGGCATCGGGAGTCCTGGCCCCCGCTCGCTCGCCCAGCACCATTGCTCCGGCCATGAACTGGCATGTCTCCTCTGTGTTGTGTTAGATGCAGTGAAGCTATTTGTGTGTAGTGATCCGTGGAATTTCAGTCCTTAAACAGGTGGAATTTATTAAAGAAACAACTAAAAACTACAGCCACAAAAAGAGATTTCCACACAGCTCAGCTTTCAACCTTTTCTTAGAATCATAGAAGATTAGGGTTGGAAGAGATCTCAGCAGGTCATCCAGTCAAAGCCCCTGCTCAAAGCAGGACCAACCTCAACTAAATCATCCCAGCCAGGGCTTTGTCAAACTGGGCCTTAAAAACCATTAAGGATGGAGATTCTTCCACCACCTCCCTAGGTAACCCATTCCAGTGCTTCACCACCCTCCTAGTGAAATAGTGTCTCCTGAGGTCCCTTCCAACCCTGAGATTCTATGATTCTATGATTCTATGAATATCCAACCTCGATCTCCTCCGCTGTAACTTGAGACCATTGCTCCTTGTTCTGTCATCTGCCACCACGGAGAACAGCCAAGCTCCGTCCTCTTTGGAACCCCCTTCAGCGAGTTGACAGATGCTATCAAATCCTCCCTCATTCTTCTCTTCTGCAGACTAAATAATCCCAGTTCCCTCAGCCTCTTCTCATAAGTCATGTGCCCCAGCCGCCTTAATCATTTTTGTTGTCCTCCACTAGACTGTCTCCAATTTCTCCACATCTGTTTTTTATTAGGGGGACCAAAACTGGGCACAATACTCCAGGTGTAGCCTCACCAGTGATCAATAGAGGGGAATAATCTCTTCCCTGGATCTGTGGGCAACGCTCCTACTTATACAACCCAAAATGCCATTAGCCTTCTTGGCAACAAGGGCACACTGCTGACTCATATCCAGCTTCTCATCCACTGTAATCCCCAGGTCCTTTTCAGCAGAACTGCTGCTTAGCCAGTCAGTCCCCAGCCTGTAGCAGTGCATGGGATACTTCTGTCCTAAGTGCAGAACTCTGCACTTGTCCTTGTTGAACCTCATCAGATTTCTTTTGGCCCAATCCTCGAATTTGTCTAGGTCACTATGGACCCTATCCCTATCCTCCAGCGTATCTACCTCTCCCCCCAGTTTAGTGTCATCTGAAAACTTGCTGAGCATGCATTTCATCCCATCCTCCAGATCATTAATGAAGATGCTGAACAAAACCAGCCCCAGGACCGACCCCTCTTGCTTGTTTACCAAGGACCACATGCTGCCTGGAACTCTGCACAGTGCGTACGGACCAATGATGTGCTGCAGGGAACCAAATCAGTGCAGCATGTGACTTGAAGGCCCCGATTAGGACTTTTTGATAGCAACACACTAGAAATAATGAATAATAATCTTCATTGAATGCATGGATAGGCTGTGCCCTGTAGCCCAAAGCATTAATCTGCTTGCTTGCATAAATATATCTTTTCTTATACATGTAAGCATTTGATGTATTGTAATAGGTTTATAGATTTATATTAAAAATAAGTTTGGCTGTAATGCAAGACACCTAGAAACCAAAAAAAACCCTGTATGTTAAGCAAAGGCAAAGTTAGCATATCTATATTAAAACCTTTCCCCCAGAAAGTAAAGTTGACCTTCATCTTGTTACCCAAATAGATGAAGTACCCACGCCTATGTCTAAGACCTTTACCTTTACCAATAGACAATGAAGAATGGCATAGGGGGGTTTTCAAAGTTGTACCCACAGACTTAACAGGAACTTAAGTGTGTACATACATGTCATCCATATGCACATACATACTAGCCTATGGGGTAAGTGTACCCTAACATTTTTGTGGGGGAGGAATGAAATTTGGGCATAAGAGGAAGGATTTCCTGCACTTGTGCCCTATAAAAGAGGTGACCCACCTTGCTATCTTATCTTCATCTAACTAGATGCTATCTGTCCACAATGGCTGTTAATTATTAATAGGACGTACTTAGCGTCTTTTCAAACTTTAAGTTCCAAGGGGACTAGGCTAAGCTTGGTTTCCCTAAACTTTTATTCTCAGTTTTCTTTATTAGGTTTTAATTTTAAGTAAGTTAGATCAGTAAACTCTAAGGCAGCTTTGACAGCGCTTCGCATTAGTTTCCTCTACACACCTCTGCAAGAGGTGATAACCGGAACTGCCAGGGGCAAGGTCCTGTGTCTTTCAGCACCTTGTTATCAAGACATGGTGTGAGTATATTAACCAAAGTTTTGCAGCACATAATATTATATTGCCATATGTATCTCTTGAATAACAGTAATACAATTGTAACTCTGACTAATTTCCCATTTTACTCTTTGCCCTGAGCCAGGCCTCGAGGACAGGGCAAAGGATCAGATGTGATGGTAGAAGGACAACAGCTGAGAGAGGATGTAGGATAATCCCATGTGTTAGCTGGGATCCCTGGGATGGGGGTTCTCGGGCAGAGCCTGGGGTGGATTCTGGGAGGGAGGGAGATAAATGGCACATCTGCCACTAGCTGGCTATTTACACACGTACACGGCACCTTATCTGGAACTACAGGGCCCCCATTGCCCAGGGGTTGAAGCTGAAGAGTGAAGCTGAGTCTAACGTACGCTCTGCATGACGCTTTTAGTCACTACATCTAGAAGCTCTTTAGCTAGACACGTCATGACCATGTCATGACCGACTGAGCCACACAGAGGTAAAGTGATTTACCCAAGGCCACACAATGAGTCAGTGGCAGAGCTGAGAATAAAAACTGGGAGTCCTGAGCCCCCCAGCACCATTGCTCTGGCTATTAACTGGCATTGATCCTCTCATACCAGTACATCACCAATAGCCATAAGTTCAGACACAAAGATGATACACACATATAAATAGGATAATCAAACTTAGCAAATCATAGCTTTCCCATTGACACCTGACAGGACATATTATGTACAACATTTGTTGCAATTGTATAATCATGGTAGCAACAATAATAAAAACGGTCTTACTCAATCATACAGCATCACACCATGTTCTCATCCTGTTCAGGGAGAATTTGGCAAACCAGTAAAGTGCCTAAACCACTATTGCTTGTTAACAGCAGTCAAGTTAGCAGGTCGTACTGAGCCATTCTTGCTTATTGCTAAAAGTAGCCAAGTCAGCAGGTCGTAAATTGGTCATGCAGCGGCCTCAGTGTAAGGAGGGTTTGGGTGCCGCAGACGGGGCAGCTTGACCCCACCTCCCTCCTGCTAAGAATGTAGAAATTGCTGATCTATATATTTTAGCAAAACAGGAAGTTGGTCTATATGTGCCCCCGGGAATGTTTGTCAGGGACCCAGGGCATGGGCAGTCTGAAAAAAAAACCCATATCTGGTACATTGATGACCATAAGAAAATCTCCTGCTTGATCTTTAAAAACTGCTTGCTTAGCACATTTTCTTTAGGGATATGTCATTGTATTACTAATGTGTAAATAAGGGGGAAAAGTTTTAGGTAATTGGACTTCTCAGGAGCATCTTCGTGTCCCCACCAGCAGACGGAAGCCTGGCCAGCTGAATCCTGTCACGGTGCCACTCGAAAGCCACGCTCAGCTTTGGTAATTTCCAAGGGTTGGGGGTGTTTTACTAACCTGTTGCGGACGTGTGTAACTTAGGTGCTTGAGACTTAGGCTAGGTCTACACTACCCCCCCCATCGAACTAAGGTACGCAACTTCAGCTACGTGAATAACGTAGCTGAAGTCGAAGTACCTTAGTTCGAAGGAAAAAGCACTTACCCGGGATCCACACGCGGCGCGCAGGCTCCCTCGTCGACTCCGCCTACTCCGTTTGTCGAGCTGGATTACCAGCGTCGACGACGGAGCACTTCCTGGTTCGATTTATCGCGTCTTGACAAGACGCGATAAATCGAACCCAGAACATCGATCGCGCGCCTCCGACCGGACGCGTAAGTATAGACCTACCCTTAGTAAAGTTTCGCTTTAAGTGGAAGCACTCTTGTGTTGCCCTGTTTGTGCCAGCCATCGATCGGTCGGCCGGCCGCGTCTCCCCTGATTGATTTCCTGGCACCACCTCGCACAGAGTAAAAGTTACCGAGAGCTTTGGGTTGAAAGAACCCCGGGTAAAAGTACCACGACGGTGCTACAGCTGCTAGCCACCTAGGGAATGGCCATTGCCTGGTTCTAGCCGGGCAAGCAGCTGGGACACTAGAGCCACGGGAGGACGGGAAGGGCAGATAAAAACCTCTTTTGCTGCAGGGACCCTGCACCTTGTACAAAGAAATGAGCAAAGCTTTCTTTAAAAGTGAGAGATGGACGTCCGTGAACTTGGCTGTTTCCTCCAAGCGTCGCCAGCCAGCCCCCTTGGCTTTGAACAACCTTAACTCGTGTTTGACTAAAGCATCTTCCAGTAAAGTGTCCAGGGCTAGATCCACAAAGGCTCTCAGGTACATACTGAACGTAGACAACGCTGCCTTTCTCAAACCCCGGCTCATCTGCTGCCTGGCCCTGCTGGAGCCTACGGTTCGGCCAGTAGCCTGGACAAAGCAACCTGGGCGCTGAGGCTGCTCCTCAGCTAACGAGCTGCTCAGAGCCTTCGCTCAGCCCTCAATTCCGGTGGGATTCGCCAACGAGGTGTCTCCCCATCTCCCCAGCTGGCCTGATCTGTTAGGGGTTCTCAGACCCCACCTCCTGGATGGGACCTTGCAGATTGGGAATGTGTGTGTGTGTGTGTATGTGCATCTGCGTGTGTGAACGTGCACCCAGATTTGTGTGTGTGTGGATTTGTGTGTGTGTGTGTGTGTGTGCACGTGGGTTTGTGTGTGCATGCTTATGTGGGTCCATCTCCGTCCGTGCACATGCGTCCATGTACATGTGTGCATGTGCGTCCTTGTGTCTTTGTGCATGTGGATCCATGCGTGTGTGTGAGCACATGAGTCCATGTATGTGTGCACGTGGTTGTGTGTGTGTGTACACATGGGTCTGTGTGTGTGTGCACGTGCATCTGTGTTTGTGCACCCCCCATAATGTCCCCTAGCACAAGTGCAGTGGGGGTTGATAAAATTCTATCTTGACCAAGGAGGCCACACCCCCTCAGCTCTGCTGAACATGCTCCAACTGTAGACAGGCTATAAAAGGGGGTGATACTGGGAAACTGGAGTGTCTAAGGGAATTGCTTGTGTGACTTGTGGTTAGCCAGTGGGGTAAAACCAAAGTCCTCTCTGTCTGGCTGGTTTGGTTTGCCTTAGAGGTGGGAAAACCCCAGCCTTGGGCTGTAACTGCCCTGCTTGAAGCAATTTTTCCTGAACTGGCACTCTCAGTTGGGTCTCACCAGAACCAGCATCGTTATATGGGCACATGGACATACTGACGTTCCTGAGTCTTTTTGAAATCCTTCAGTGAAAGGTGCTGCACAGCATGACGATAGGTACTGTGGAGAAATGCTGATCTCTGATTTCTTAGCAATAGCCCCTATGCCTGCAGAAAGTGTTTGTGTCTCCCCCCAGGCATCTGTCTCCAGATCTATCTATCTACCTGGGTATTTACAGGATATCAGACTCTATGGCGATCTAGGAGTAATCCCTAGTTTTTCTACTTAATCAACTATATTTTTTACAAACATCCAAATGCACAGAGCAGCCAATTCCCGTCTGACTCAGCCCAGAGCCCAAGAGTTCTCATCTCCCTTTGGGAAAGTCCCTTAATCACTCTTTACTCCTAGAGCTGGACAAATAGCACAGAAGCACACACAGGCGTGTCTCCAGCCTGTTTACATTCAGATGCTGCTTCTCCCCTAGAATCTGAGCGAACCCCCCTGGGACTGAACAGAGCTATATTATAAGCGGTGCACACCCCTGTGTCGGCTCTCGGCGTGGGATGCTGCTGCAGATGCTGGGGTGAGAGAGGTGTGGGACACGGCTACCTGAGGGGGATTCCTAGGGAGGACATTTCCGTCTCAGGATTCACAGGTACCGTCTCATGCTGGGGAGTTCACCTGCTCGACAAACTTAGTGCAACGTGGGCACGATGGGATAGACAGTAACTTTGTGGTACTTTCTGCCCTGCACAGCCATTAAACATCCCAGGGCCCTTGCCACAGTGGATGAGTTTGCGCCAGTATTTTCTGTGCACACCTGTCCCCACCAGCTGATGGCTTCCAGCCCAAGGTGGCTGCGTTCTTTTCAGTGGCACAGTGGATCCTCGCGGAAAAAGGTATTAGTAGATGTACAATGCAAAGGCCAAATTCTGGGGCCCTGGCTCATAGTTTGCTCAGGCCCCACTGAGGCAAAACTCCCCTTGGAGTAAGGACTGAGTTAAGACCTCAGGAGCCAGCTGTGTGTTAATGTACAGAGACTGTCACCACCTCCTCTTGCATTTCAGGGCTCTGGATCTTAATGGAGCGGGGGGGGGGGGAGAGGGGGGCTGTTACCTGCTGGAAAGCATGGAGGTGGAAGTGCTCCTCACTGGAATAATGTGGGCAAGACATATTGTCTCCTAACTTCAGCTGAGAAGTCGGCTGAACTGTTCTGTCTGAAACTTTCAGAAACCAGTTCAGCCAGGAGCAGACACCCAGCGTGGGAAATTTCACTCCGAACACTTAACGTTTGGAAAATGTACATCCAGCTACAAATGAGGTCTCCTTGTTGAAGGTCTCAGACAGCTTTAAGCAAAGGTGTTGCCACCAGTGCCACCTACTATGGCCAATCGATTTGTGAATCCCATTCAGCTAAGCACTTCACTCCAGTACTGTCTGTGGCAAGGAGTTCCACAGGCCAATTGTGCATTATGGAAACAATTTCCTTTTATCAGTGTTACATGTTCCGACTCTCAAGGGAATTGAATTGACACAGAAATGTAAATGCCTGGTCTGCTTTCTTTATCGATAGATTCTTAGAGTTTGCGGTGAGAAGGGACCGTTAGCTCATCCAGTCTGACCTCCTATATAATACAGGCCATTACATTTCACCCAGTTACCCCTATATTAAGCCTCTTGACTTGTGTGTCACTAAGGCCTGGTCCACATTAGGGTTTTACATTGTAGAATCATAGAGCCACAGGGTCAGAGGGGACCAAAAGGTGAGTTAGTCTGACCCCCTGCCAAGAAACAGGATGTGTTCGGTCCAAACCTCCCCCAGACAGATGGCTGCTCTGCCTCATTATGACAACTTCCAGCAAAGGAGCTTCCACATTCTTCCGAGGCTTCTGTCCCACTGTACTACATTTAGGAAGCTTTTCCTGGGATTTCATCTAAATCTGCTGTGCTGTAGTTTGATCTCATTGCCCCTTGTCCTGCCCTTTCTGGCAAGAGAGAACAACTTTCTACCACTTTTTGTATGGCCGTCTTTGAAGTATTTGAAGACTGTTATCATGTCCCTCCGTAATCTCCCCTTTTCCAAACTAAAACACCTGGTTCCTTCAGCTTTCACATAAGGCTTGCGTTCCATCCCTTGGAACGTCTTTGTCACTTGCCGCTGGATCCAGGTTCCCTACCTCCTTCCTATACATTGACCTCACTATTACTACTACGGCAGCGCTGCTGTGGCATTGTATGTGTTGAGAAGCCCTCAAGCAGATCTTCCAGAAAAGCATCCTGTCCAGATCTACAGACATGTGGAATTGGAGAATCCACCAATTCCCTTCGCAGTTTGTTCCAATGGTTAATCATCCTGAGTGCTAAACCTTTGGTCCTTATTTCCTGCTGAAATTTGTCTGGTGTTTAGCTTCCACCCATTGGGCCTTATTCTGCCTTTCTCCTCCAGATTTAAAAGCCCACTCTTACTATTGAAGATAAATACATGAATTTATTTCAGTCTCTCTCTCACTCTCCGGCATTTTCTCCAGCCTCCAATAATTTTTTTGGCCCTTTCCTGCAGCCTTTCCATTTTTTCTACATCCCTTTTGAAATGTAGACTCCAGGGCTGGGTCCTTACACTCATTGAATCTATTTCCTCAAGATTAAGTATCCTCACACCTTCTTGTCAACTGTCTGATATAGGCCTTCTTGATTATCACCACAAAAGGTTTTTTTTCTCCTGCTGATAATAGCTCATCTAAATTAAATAGCCTCTTAGAATTGGTATGGCAGCTTCCACCTTTTCTGTGTGTGTATATACATCTTGCGTCTGTGTGTTCCATTCTATGCATCCAATGAAGTGGGAAAGCTACGAAGCTTATGCTGAATTAAATTTGTTAGTCTCTAAGGTGCCACAAATATACCTGTTCTTTTGACATCTGTCAGTTAGCCAGTTTTTAGTCCATTATACGTGCGCTCCACTGATATTGTACAGTGCTCATTTTTTTTCTGAATATTTTCCCCTACTAATTGGAATGCCTCAGAGAATCACAGTCTAGTGCATTGGCACGGTTCCCTTGATCAACCAATAGTGTACTCTCATTAAAGGAAGAAATTAGATTTATTTTACAAGACCTGTTTCCATAAACCATGTTGCTGACTGGCATTCATTATATTCCTAAACTTTTAAACTAATCCCATATCAGCCTTTCCATTGTTTCTTAACCTTCTTAAATCTTTTTTTATACTTTCTCTTTTTTTTTCATACTTTACGTTTAACACAGAACTGTTTTGTATTTGCCTTTTAAAAAAATTATGTTGGCGCTGCTGCTGCCTGATTGTGTATTTCTGACTCCGAATGAGAGGTGCGGCTGATTGGTCAGTTCGTAACTCTGGTGTTTGTAACTCTAAGGTTCTACTGGAGATGCTGCATAACACCCTTCTTGTCTGCTAGTGGACTGGAAAGTGTTTCATCTTCTCGTGATATGAGTACCTCGTACGGCTTCTTTCCAAATGCAGAATACGTCATGAACACATCTACTTTTTCTGAAACATTAACACGTTTCCTTTCTCCCTCTGGCAATTGTCCTAAACCTTTTCCAGGATTTCTTGTGTTCTTTAATGACCTCCTTTTGATTATCCTTAGCACGGATTTTCCCCTGATGTTTTTAGCATCACTTCTCAATTTGTATTTGCTATCTATTTTCCCTTTTCACCATTTGGCAATGAACCAAGTTTTTGTCCAAATTTGTTCACATTCTTGATTGCGGAATCTTGGTTTTTTAACTATCTAATAAACTTTTCTTAAAGAACTCCCAGTTTTCATTCCCATTTTTCTGTCTACATTTTTTCCTCCCAATCAGCTTTGCTTATAATTTACCTCAGCTTTGGGGAAATAGTTGAAGCACCAAGTGTCTATAGATGTTACTAATTGGGAAGTGTTCTCTGTCCATTGGAATGGAATCAGTTTCATTCTTTATTTTTCTCTCCTCTATCATATGCCCCCTTCTTTGTCTCTTCTCTAAACAAAACAGACCCACACTTTTCAGTATGTCCGCATATACTCCCCTTTCTATCTGGTACATCTGTCTCAAGGTTACAGATTCCCCCTGGCCTGGGTAATAGTGCTGCCACCAACCAAGTGAAAAAAACCACCTCTTGAAAATTCAGGAAAACTCTCTTGGGAATTTTTCCCTGAAGCCCCTCAGCTTTTCCACCCCTCTCTCGGGGAAACAGAGAAAGAAAACAAACAAAAGAAAATGCAGCTGTTGTACTAGCTGAACTTGGAACCCTTGTTCCACGTAACTATTTCAGTAGCGTGTGCACAGACCTCTTGATTTTAAAACACAAAAATCAAATCATGTTCTTAAAAAGATGATTTTATTTAAAAAAATATAGAAAACTCAGCTGGAAAATCAGGGTGTTGCTATTAAAAGACCATCTGAAAGCATTAACACCAAGAATATCTTCCTTGGGGTCCAGTTTAAAGGTTACAAAGAAAACCAAAGCAACCTGTGTTTAGCACAGAAGGCTCCAGAAGCACAAAATAAAGAGATAAACCTGATCGCGTCTAACTAAACATTTCCTGTTCTACTAACGTATCTTTAGTTTCAAAAGAGTACTTTGTAGCTATAAATGCTGATGATTTGTCATACCTATCCCAAGCTTTATAGCATACCTGCTACTCTCTGTCTCCCCAGCCAAGGGAAAAGAACAACCCTCACGAAGAGGGGAAGTTTTTTCTCAATTTTAAAAGTTTCTAGGCTTCCCATTTGCTCTTTTGGCCAGGTGCCAACTCACTTCCTCTTACCTAAGCATTTCAATGACACTTCTTAACTCTTTCCAGGCAAGGCAAGTCGAGAACAGCTACGAAGAAGGATTTTTATAACTAACTGACTGGTTGGGTGTTCATTGTCTCTCCATCCAGGTATATGTACTGCAACCATCACCCTAGAGCCTGGGCACATACAGGAAGTCAGGGGAACATACAGTACATACAGGAGACACCGTTCTGCCTGAGAGTTGGACACCTTCTCCCCTACGCCATGTCAGATTCCAACACAACCTACTTCACCAACCCCTCCACCTTCATCCTGCTGGGCATTCCTGGCCTGGAGGCAGCCCATGTCTGGATCTCCATCCCCTTCTGTGCCATGTACGTCATAGCCGTCTTGGGGAACTTCACCATCCTGTTCATTGTGAAGATGGAGCCGAGCCTCCGTTCCCCCATGTACTATTTCCTCTCCATGCTGGCTGTCACCGACCTGGTCCTGTCCACGTCCATCCTGCCCAAAATGCTCAGCATCTTCTGGTTCAATTCCCGGGAGATCAATTTCAATGCCTGCCTCACCCAGATGTACTTCATTGCCTGCTTCACAGTGATGGAGTCTGGGATCTTTGTGGCTATGGGTTTGGATCGCTACGTGGCCATCTGCCATCCCCTGAGACATTCCACCATCCTGACAAACCCCGTGGTGGCCAAGATCAGCCTGGCCCTGGTGCTGCGCAGTGGCATGGTTGTACTGGCCTATCCCTTCCTGGTAAGGCATTGGCCATATTGCAGAACCAACATCATCCCCGAGCCATTCTGTGCACACATATCCGTGGTGAAGCTGGCCTGCGCCGACACCCGCATCAGTAGTTACTATGGCCTCTTTGTGCTAGTCTGTGTAATGGGTCTGGATGGGATTTTTATTACCCTGTCCTACACCCAGATCCTCAGGGCCATCTTCAGCCTCCCCACAAAGGATGCCCGGCTCAAGACTTTTGGAACCTGCATCTCCCACCTCTGTGCCATCTTAGCCTTTTACATCCCAGGTCTCTTCTCCTCCCTCACGTACCGGTTTGGACAGAATGTGCCCCTGCATTTCCATGTTCTTATAGGCAACATGAATCTCCTGGTGCCCCCCATGCTAAACCCCATCATCTATGGGGTGAGGACCAAACAGATCCGGGACAGGCTGCTCCGGTTCAGTACTCACAAGGGTACTAAAGTTTTCCCCTGGTGCTCTGGTTCTTAGACCGAGCTCCGTGCTGGTGACTTGGTGCTGGGCCCTCTTTCTTGAATCAGTTACTGGGCAGTGAAAGAGAGATTAAATCCTTTCTTGGCCTTGCTGTGCTGTGTCCGTTTGACAAACTGGGGCAACGGTCTGTATACAACTCATTTGCCCTTAGCAGTTAGAAAGGTTGCAACCATTGGTCCCTGAGACCCTGACCCTTGCCCTACATATTCCCCAAGGCCCTACTCCTACCCCACCTGCCCTGGTCCCTGGCTTCTCTACTCCCCTCTCTCCCTCCCTCAATCTTCTCCACCTCTGTCCCTGCCTGGGCTGGGCTCCCTCTACTCTGGGGCTGGGAACTGCTGAAGCCTGACAAGGGGCCTGTCTGTTGGTCCGATGTGGCCCCGGCTGAGCAAGGGCAGGTGTGGGTTAATGACCCAACACGTCCCCCCTGCCCTGCAGGAACCAGACACAGTCTGATCCCTCTCTTGGCCGGACTTCGTAGTTCAAAGCCAGGTACCTGACAATCCTGCATGGCATCCAGACACAGAAGCCAAAAAACAGAGTGTCCGGATACAACCTAGATGGGTGGAAACCCCATTAACTCACCTTTTGCTATAGGAACCATGTCTTTTCATATGTGTTTGGGATTTCCTGTGCTCTTCACTCACTCACCTTGTATCAAGAGACAGCAGGCTGGGCGGAGGGATCTGTTTATAAATAGGTTGGTCATTAAATACTATCAGCCCTAGCGAGATCTTATAATGATAGAAGAAGGGAGTCGCTGCATTCTAAATGTTGTTTTCTTCCATTTCTCTGCAGAGGGATGTGGAAGAAACAAAATCTCCCCAGAAGGGGGAACAGAGAGAGGAGGGGTTCATCCAGCCCTTTAAAACACAGAGACTGGATAAGTCAGAAGAAGCTGAGGCAGGAGAGAGGCAATCTATGGTTGCAGGGTTATGGCTGCATCAGAGAGACAGACTCCAACTGGAGGAGAAATCAGGTGTTCCTGGAGATGGCCCCTAGCATAGGCGCCGACTTCGTGGGTGCTCTGGGGCCGGAGCACCCACGGGGAAAAATTGGTGGGTGCTCCGCACCCACCGGCAGCTCCCCGCCATCCCCGGGACCCGCGGCCAGCTCCCCGCCAACCCCGGGGCCCGCTGCCATCTTACCTTAGCACCGGGAGACGTTGCGGGGCCCCGTCACCCGGTGTCGGGGGCGGGGCCCGGTGTCGGGGGCTGGGCCCCGCAACGTCACCCGGCGTCGGGGGCGTGAGCTCCCACCGGCGCCACAGAAAGTCGGCGCCTGTGGCCCCTAGACACCCTAGAAGGTTCTGACCAATCCCAAAGTATGCTCCAGGGTGATGTGGATAAAGTATACATACTGGAAAACATCATCCCAGCTATACATACAAAATGATGGGGTCTCAACTGTAGCCAATGGTTTTAGTTCATTATTCATTTTTGTGTGCTATTATTAATCAATATCATATATTGATTAATAATATCATATTATTTTCATATATTTTGCTGTATATTAATTACGTTTAAATTATGGGACTATAGAAATGCAAGACTGATCAGTATTTAGAGGAACCAAGAACTAGCCATGAGTAAGACAAGATATGGAACACAAGAACCTGTAGGTTGAGGCCTGCAAGACTCTAAAAAAGCTCAGCAATTTTAGGAATTGGAGACAAAGAAATAATGGCATAAGTGAGTAGAAAATAACCCAATGCCCTAAGATAATGGGAAAAGAGGAACTAAATGGTAATATTGCACATAATTACCAAGAAGATTAATATTATATCATAATAATACCGTAAAAACGTGCCTGTCTCAGACATGTGTCTTAATCACAGGCTACAGGTTGTGTGTCAATGGTAATGAGAATAAAGGGAACTTACCCAACCTATAGAAAATCGGGTTCCTTAAGTTTCCAGGGGACACAGACTAATAAGAGAAAAGAGGGTTGATGCTTTTATGGACATGCAAAGAATGCAGGTATAGACAGAATCCCATTATAAAAAGGGGATGCCCAGAGTGGGAAAATTGAGCTCCCTATGGAAGACTCCAGCAGGAACCATCCGTCTACTGCTGATCAAACTATGAGAGCCCCATCAGACCCTAACACTACTGTTAAGGATGGGAATATAACTATATTTGTAACTGGTGCATAGGTCTGTATAGACTTTCTATATATGCTTGGTTAATTGTAACTTTAATTTTAACTTTAATAAAACTTCTAATGTAGACTAGGCCTTGACTGATGAATGTCTGTGTGGTCACTACCTTTGGTTTTTATGTGTTCCTAGAGACTGAATTTGAAGCAAGCAGCAGAGGTGATTTTCACTCTGTTAAGATTGAAACTGTAGCCACCAGAGCCGAGGCCACGGTGGTGTAACACCACATTACAAAATGTACTTTAAATAAAATAAAAGGCTACACAATCAAATTTTTCCTTTTATTTTTTCCATCCATGTGCACAAGGAATTTTGTTATGTAGACCAATATCGAGGTAATTTGCAGATGTGTGCCACCGGTAGAAACAAAAAGCCTAGATATAATCTATTCTTTAAAAGTTACCATCGGGCTAAGTACTCCACCCAGAGCAGGTTAGGTATTTTAGAACTCACTCACTATTCCAAGAATGAAATGTAAAAGTAAGAGAGAAATACAATTCTGAAATGCACAGAGCAGTCAGAAACCTAAATCAGCACTTGGAAAGAAGAGAATGACAGAGCGTAGTTGTGCATTGCAGGAACTATGAAGAAGTAAGAACAACAACAACAAACAAACAAGACATGTATGTGTTGCGAAGTGTCTGTGAAAGAGACAGAGTATGTGTGCATGTGAGACGGAGACAGTGTGTGTGTGTGTGAGACACACACACACGCACAGAGCCTATGTGTGTGTGAGACTGAGACAGAGTGGGTGTGTGCTGGCTTGTGGGGAGTGTACGAGAACCAGGCTCTGTCTCTTTAAGCTCTGTCACACTCACCAGTCTGAAGGCTCCTTCTGACCACAGCCACTGCTGGCACCTCCATCCCCCTCCTGAGCCTGCCCCCCTGCCCCACGCTGTGGAGATGGGGTACATGGATGGGGGAAGCGGGGGGAGGGGGACACCCTGACATCAGCACCCCTCCCCCCTCTGCACAGCAAGCAGGGGGGTCCCGGGAGCAGCCGGCCAGGGGCACAGGAGCAGGGGGGCAGCAGACCGGGGGGGGAGGGGGGCATCTAAACCCAAGTTGCCAGCTGTGCAGAGCTGCACTAACGAAGTGCCCGGCACGTGACTGACGTTTGCGCGGCCGCAGGGCTTAGCGGGAGCTCGGGTCTGGGTCTCGCATGCTGGGCCCACGTGCTTCTGAGTCGCATCAGCGTCCAGTTCCTGCCTCTGCGTTTCCAGGCCCATCCTCGAGGAGCAGCTTCCGTTCTAGCCCCTCCCTGCCCGGCACCGGGTGAGTTTGCCCCATCGCCCTGAGGGGGTCGGGGCAGGGCATCCGTACCCTGCGTCAGCGCCTCCATAGCCGGAGTCTCTAGTCTCACCCCTCTTAGCACGGCAATGAGGCCTAATGGGCAAAGTCAGTGTATTCACCCCTATTCGTCACCTAGCGGCCAATGTCAATGGTTGCCCCTGCCCATGGGGTAGTAAGGCCTAGAGGCCAAGTGTTCGCTCTCAGGGAAAGGGACTGCCATGCACAAAAAGAGGGGTGGTGGGGCCCGGGCACTCCCTCCATACTGGGCCCCAGCCCAGGGCTCTTATAGGGGCCAGAGCACATGTCACTGAGACAGCAGGGGGGTCTGACGGTAACACACGGACAGAGATTTCCGGTTCTCTAACTGGGCCACTGTCTACTTCTCCTGGGCTGCTGCCTATCGTCGTTCCCGCTGCTGCAGTCTGGGCGTCTCTGCTGTCTCTGGGTTCCCCGGCCAGCTCTGTCCTCTGTGACTCCGGACTCTGCAGGCACCCTGGCCTCTGCATACGTTGCCCTGTCTTCAGTTCCCGCGGAGTCGGGCTGCGGCCGATCCTTGGCTGGAGCCTGCAGCGGGCGTCCTTCCTCTCGACCAGTGAGTCCCAACTGAGCTGATCTGCTCCCTTTGATACTAGTGCATTTGGAGCATGCCGATGGACCCCGGTCTTCCATGGGCAGGATCGAACCCGGGCCCTCTGGAGCTTAGTGCATGAGCCTCTACTGCAGGAGCTAAAAGCCAGGGACTGCTCAGCTAAGGCTGCATAACCGACTCATAGATTCATAGATTCTAGGGCTGGAAGGGACGTCGAGAGGTCATCGAGTCCAGCCCCCTGCCCTCATGGCAGGAACAATAACTGTCTAGACCATCCCTGATAGACATTTATCTAACCTACTCTTAAATATCTCCAGAGATGGAGATTCCACAACCGCCCTGGGCAGTTTATTCCAGTGTTTAACCACCCTGACAGTTAGGAACTTTTTCCTAATGTCCAACCTAAACGTCCCTTGCTGCAGTTTAAGCCCATTGCTTCTTGTTCTATCCTTAGAGGCTAAGATGAACAAGTTTTCTCCCTCCTCCTTATGACACCCTTTTAGATACCTGAAGACCGCTATCATGTCCCCTCTCAGTCTTCTCTTTTCCAAACTAAACAAACCCAATTCCTTCAGCCTTCCTTCATAGGTCATGTTCTCTAGATCCTTAATCATTCTTGTTGCTCTTCTCTGGACCCTCTCCAATTTCTCCACATCTTTCTTGAAATGCGGTGCCCAGAACTGGACACAATACTCCAGTTGAGGCCTAACCAGCGCAGAGTAGAGCGGAAGAATGACTTCTCGTGTCTTGCTCACAACACACCTGTTAATGCAGCCCAGAATCAAGTTTGCTTTTTTTGCAACAGCATCACACTGTTGACTCATATTTAGCTTGTGGTCCACTATTACCCCTAGATCCCTTTCTGCCGTACTCCTTCCTAGACAGTCTCCTCCCATTCTGTATGTGTGAAACTGACTGTTCCTACCTAAGTGGAGCACTTTGCATTTCTCCTTATTAAACTTCATCCTGTTTACCTTTGACCATTTCTCCAATTTGTCCAAATCATTTTGAATTATGACCCTATCCTCCAAAGCAGTTGCAATCCCTCCCAGTTTGGTATCATCTGCAAACTTAATAAGCGTCCTTTCTATGCCAATATCCAAGTCGTTGATGAAGATATTGAACAGAGCCGGTCCCAAAACAGACCCTTGCGGAACCCCACTCGTTATACCTTTCCAGCAGGATTGGGAACCATTAATAACTACTCTCTGAGTAGGGTTATCCAGCCAGTTGTGCACCCACCTTATAGTAGCCCCATCTAAGTTGTATTTCCCTAGTTTATTGATAAGAATATCATGCGAGACCGTATCAAATGCCTTACTAAAGTCTAGGTATACCACATCCACCGCTTCTCCCTTATCCACAAGACTCGTTATCCTGTCAAAGAAAGCTATCAGATTGGTTTGACATGATTTGTTCTTTACAAATCCATGCTGGTTATTCCCTATCACCTTACCACCTTCCAAGTGTTTGCAGATGATTTCCTTAATTACTTGCTCCATTATTTTCCCTGGCACCGAAGTTAAACTAACTGGTCTGTAGTTCCCTGGGTTGTTTTTATTTCCCTTTTTATAGATGGGCACTATATTTGCCCTTTCCAGTCTTCTGGAATCTCTCCTGTCTCCCATGATTTACCAAAGATAATAGCTAGAGGCTCAGATACCTCCTCTATTAGCTCCTTGAGTATTCTAGGATGCATTTCATCAGGTCCAGGTGACTTGCAGGCATCTAACTTATCTAAGTGATTTTTAACTTGTTCTTTTTTTATTTTATCTTCTAAACCTTCCCCCTTCCCATTAGCATTCACTATGTTAGGCATTCCCTCAGACTTCTCGGTGAAGACCGAAACAAAGAAGTCATTAAGCATCTCTGCCATTTCCAAGTTTCCTGTTACTGTTTCTCCCTCCTCACTGAGTAGTGAACCTACCCTGTCCTTGGTCTTCCTCTTGCTTCTAATGTATTGATAAAAAGTTTTCTTGTTTCCCTTTATTCCTGTAGCTAGTTTGAGCTCATTTTGTGCCTTTGCCTTTCTAATCTTGCCCCTGCATTCCCGTGTTGTTTGCCTATATTCATCCTTTGTAATTTGTCCTAGTTTCCATTTTTTATATGACTCCTTTTTATTTTTTAGATCTTGCAAGATCTCGTGGTTAAGCCAAGGTGGTCTTTTGCCACATTTTCTATCTTTCCTACCCAGCGGAATAGTTTGCTTTTGGGCCCTTAATAGTGTCCCTTTGAAATACTGCCAGCTCTCCTCAGTTGTTTTTCCCCTCAGTCTTGATTCCCATGGGACCTTACCTATCAGCTCTCTGAGCTTACCAAAATCCGCTTTCCTGAAGTCCATTGTCTCTATTTTGCTGTACTCCCTTCTACCCTTCCTTAGAATTGTGAACTCTAGGATTTCATGACTCCTTTGATCTCTCTTTCTCAGTGGTCTCAGTGCCACTAGATGGGACAGAACACCACACCCAGGACAGTTACTCCTTTCGTCTGGCTTTAATGACCAACTTCTTTATAGACAGATACCTCTGCCCCAGCCCCCTGCCTCTGAGCACAGGGAGCGTGAGTGAAGAGTACAGGGAAAGCCCAAATACATAAGTGTAACCCTTCTTCCAGGACGACTTGATAGCAACAAGGGCTGAGTTCAGTACATAGAGGTTCCATCTCAACAACTCAATGCAAAACTGGCTTGAGCCCCCACCCAGTGACCTGGGAAAATCTTACACATCACCATTGTCCCAAAGTGATTTCAACTCAGCAGCCTGTTATTAGACACCTAATGAACTCAATATTAGCTCTGATATGCCACAGTGGAGAGAGAAGGAAGTGTAATTGGTGTTTCAGACCCTCACAAACTACCTAAACTATCAAGTACTAATACCTGTCCCCAGCCTCTCTCAATTCACTGGGTTTTGGAACCCATGTCCCTTGCCTAGCAAGTGCTGCTTAGTTGATGGCGAGTACTTCTATCATAGCAAAAGACCAAGTACAGTTCCACTGTCCTTGATTCACATAATCAGGATAATAACACCTTATTCTTCCTGCCCCAATAACAGAAAAACTGGGGATCCTACAGCAGCCCAAAATGACCATTTGGGCTGCTATGGGCTCATGCTAGGCAGGGTGGGTGTGCCTATGTAAATGAGGTCACCCCCTGAAGTTCTTTTCCACAACTTGCCACAACTCACCACCAGATGTCAGGGTGGAGCTCATCCTGACTCTGCATACTTCAGGATACAGATGGTTCACACAATAAAACATGAGTTAATAGGGTTTCCACCCATCTCGGTTTTATCGGGACAATCCATTGTTTAGCTTCTGTGTCCAGGTACGAAATAGAGTTGCCAGGTTGCAGGGAAATCAGGACTCCTGGATTCTGTCTGTCATTCTGCCACTCATTCCCTCAGTTTACCTATCTGTATAATTGGATATGTTCATAGTGACTTCTCTTTGCTTGGTGTTTTCAAGATCCTTCAAAGAAATATGCTGCACAGTCTGATGATAATTACTGATGAGAATTACTGATCTCTGATCCCTTAGCAACAGCCCCATTTACAGACCCTATGGAGTTCTCGGCATTAAGAACATAAGAACATAAAAATGGCCGTACTGGGTCAGACCAAAGGTCCATCCAGCCCAGTATCCTGTCCACCGACAGTGGCCAATGACAGTGGACCTAACAGGTAATGATCAAGTGATCTCTCTCCTGCCATCCATCACCCCCCTCTGACAAACAGAGCCTAAGGACACCACTCCTTACGCATCCTGGTTAATAGCTGTGACGGTTTTATGGGCTTTATGGGGAGATGCTTTGCCAGGAATGTGGCTTGGCTGGTAAGGAACTGAGTGGTGCATGGACATGTGACTTGCCCATGTTACCCCAAAACTCCATTTTGTAACTGGATGCTACACAGGGAGAGGGATGGGCGTCCACTCAGAGGAGAAAGTCTATTTAAACCACTGGGAGATCCCTCCATTTTGTCTTGAGCTGGCTAAAGAGAAGCCTCTCCACCCCCCAAGGACACACCTGAAAGAGACTGGAACAAAGGACAATAACTATAGGGGGTGTGAGTGATTGCGGGACCCAAGCTAGGAGGAAGCCTGTAAAAGGAAGTTTACTGGAACTGGTGAGGTTGATATCTGTATTCAGTGTGATTAGACATAGACTTGCGTGTTTTGTTATATTTTACTTGGTAATTCACTTTGTTCTGTCTGTTACTTCTTGGAACCACTTAAATCCTACTTTCTGTACTTATTAAAATAACTTTTTACATATTAATTAACATGGAGTATGTGTTAGTACCTGGAGGGGGACAAACATCTGTGCATATCTCTCTATCTGTGATATAGAGGGCGAACTATGTATGAGTTTACCCTGTATAAGCTTTATACAGGGTAAAATGGATTTATTCAGGGTTTGAACCCCATTGGGAGTTGGGCACCTGGGTGTCAAAGGCAAGAACACTTCCTAATCTGCTTCCAGGCAAGCCTACAGCTGTTAGGGGACGTGCCTCAGACCTGGGTCTGGGTTTGCAGCAGGCTAGCGGGTATGGCACAAACCAGACAGGATTCTGGAGTCCCAAGCTGGAAAAGGCAGGAAAGCAGGGGCAGGAGTAGTCTTGGCACATCAGGTGGCAGCTCCAAGGGGAATTCTGTAATACCAACCCATCACAATAGCCATCAATGTACTTCATCTCCATGAATTTATCCAGTTCTCTTTTAAACCCTGTTATAATCCTAGCCTTCACAGCCTCCTCAGGCAAGGAGTTCCACAGGTTGACTATGCGCTGTGTGAAGAAGAACTTCCTTGTATTTGTTTTAAACCTGCTGCCCACTAATTTCATTGGGTGGCCCCTAGTTCTTCTATTATGGTGTGGCAGGGCAGGGGTAAAATCCCCCTTTAAAGCCCTGCCAAACTGCTGGCTGCAGCCTGCTCCCTGGCCAGGGGTAGGGCTGCAGGTATCCAGCAGGCGGCCCAGCTGCAAAACCTATTGAGGGCCAGCTCAGAGGAACAGGCTGAGCTAAGTGCAGCCAGCTGGGTGGAGTCAGGAGGGCTATAAAGCCCAGGGCAAACGCCAGAGACGGGACTAGCCTGGGAGGAGACAGGAAGGTGGTTTAGCTGTCTCCTTATAGTAGAGGGAAACCTCAAAGGGCTAGCAGACCCTGGGGAAGGTCTGTGGGGCACTAACTGTTGGGGGAACTTGGAACTGTACATGAACTATAAATAAAGACACTTGGGTGAACCAGGACAACAGGTGTTGGGACTCTTAATGGCACCAGCCAAACACAGGGCGCTGGGACGAGAGAGGGAACCCGGCGGAGACCCTGTGACATATGGGAACAAGTAAATAAGGTTTCCTTATTCACTTCCTCCACACCACTCATAATTTTATATACCTCTATCATATCCCCCTGTAGTCTCCTCTTTTCCAAGCTAAAAAGTCATAACCTCTTTAATCTCTCCTCATATGGGAGCCCTTCCAAGCCCCTAATCATTTTAGTTGCCCTTCTCTGAACCTTTTCTAATGCCAGTATATCCTTTTTGAGATGAGGAGACCACATTTGTACGCAGTATTCAAGATGTGGGCTCACCATGGATTTCTATAAGGGCTCTTATTCTCTATCCCATTTTTAATGATTCCTAACATCCTGTTTGCTTTTTTGACTGCCACTGCACACTGCGTGGATGTCTTCAGAGAACTATCCACGATGACTCCAAGATCTTTTTCCTGATTAGTTGTAGCTAACTTAGCCCCCATCATATTGTATGTATAGTTGGGGTTATTTTTTCCAATGTGAATTACTTTACATTTATCCACATTAAATTTCATTTGCCATTTTGTTGCCCAATTATTTAGTTTTGTGAGATCTTTTTGAAGTCCTTCACAGTCTGCTTTGGTCTTAACTATCTTGAGCAGTTCAGTATCATCTGCAAACTTTGCCACCTCACTGTTTACCCCTTCCTCCAAACCATTTATGAATAAGTTGAATAGGATTGGTCCTAGGACTGACCCTTGGGGAACACCACTAGTTACCCCTCTCCATTCTGAAAATGTACCATTTATTCCTACCCTTTCTTCCCGGTGAGGGACCTTGACAAAGGCTTTCTGGATACTACACTATGTCCACTGGATCTCCCTTGTCCACATGTTTGTTGACCCCTTCAAAGAACTCTAATAGATTAAAGAACAGGATTACTTGTGGCACTTTAGAGACTAACAATTTTATTTCAGCATGAACTTTCATGGGTTAGAACCCACTTCATCAGACGCATGGAATGGAACATACAGGAGAGGCCCCGAGACAGGATAGACTCTTCTGTCAGGTTAAGAGTATAGCTGGAAAGATTAACAATATTGTTGGGTGGGTTAAGGGAACTACTTTTGTGGCTCCTTGTGGCATGTAGCAGTTTAGATAGTTTAGTGTCCTTTTTCTTTTGTAGAGAAGCAAAGTTTGTGTTGTAAATGGCTTGTCTAGTTTTAGTAAAGTCAGTCCATGAGATAATGACACGGCAAAACTGGTGGCTGGTTTATTTCCTTAGCTTTCAGCTCCCCATGGTTCCCTCCTTCTGGGGGCCAGTAGCAGGCAGGGTGCCTATAATGGGTGTGGGCTGGGAGCTCTTTGCTCTCCGAACTTTGGTGCACAAATGTGTCTGTAAAACGTATTGCTCTAAATAATCAAACCGGTGCGTACTGCATGATTCCATACCAAGTGGTTAAGTTGGTTTGGACAATACCCTTTTCTCTCTGGACAATCAATGAACTTATAATACAAACAAACCTAACTGGGCTCGGGCCGGGCCGGAACCCACCTGGGTAAACTGCGACTTTTTAACAGAGTTGCTAAGGCAGCTCCATGTCAACAACACCAAACACAGGTTTTATAAACCCAAGCCCCCCAAGGAATAAATGCATCCAAACGAGCAACTAAACTGCCTGCACATTGTACCTGGACTGATGTAGCTACTCATCCCCCCCTTTTTTCCTTGTTAAGGATAGATACGTGTTGCGCCTGCATAAGAAATGTAGCTGTCTAAAGAATATCTGTTGTATGAAGTAGTGTTATATCTCCTCTCTCTTCTTTTTCCCAACTACATAAATGTGTTCAGGGTCATGGCTCCTTCACCCCCCGTAAATTGCTGATTAAGGAAAGTTGTAGTTACAATTGTTGTAAAGAAACATGTGTTTAATGCTGTAAACAGTAAACAGGGGCGGGTAATGTCATTAACCTGGCCCTTTCTCGACGATTGGGTCGAGGGGAACAATTAGTGCAATAAAGGAGTTTGTTTACTCAGTCCACCTCTGGGCCCTCCTGTTCCTTCTTTCCATCTCTAACATTCTCATTCTATGTGACGTTATAAAGTTTTGCCATGTGTGTTACTGAAAGATGTTGTGAACTTGAAAACACGCACAGCTAGTCTTCTGGGCACAACGATGAAGAGGCTACACCGTGCTAGTGGCCCATCACCAAAGACAATGGACTCAGTGTTTCAGCCAGAATAGGAGTTCTGGCTGCTATGACTCAGCATGGCATGCAAGGTCACGTGACCAGACCACATGACATGAACTCCATTTTGGTATCTGTAATTTTCCACAAACTGGGCCGGGAACTTAGCTTGGAAGAAAGAGTTCCCACCATATAAAAGAGTATAAAAAATGGGGAGTGCCATCATCACTTGTCTTCACTCCGCACACAAGAGAACAGGAAATACAGGAGGAACAAAGATTAACCTGGGGGAAGTGCTGGTCCCGGGCTAAAGGGATTTCTAGGCTGTTTCTGGAAGCTTGGTGAACTGCTTGTATCAGTCAGGGTGAGATATTGCTAATTCAAATCCCATCTATCGAGCATATGAGGCTTAGTTAGCTTTTGTGGTTATTTGCTAAGTAACATGAGTTGATCTGTTTGCTATCACTGATAATCACTTAAAATGGAACTTATTGTCATTAATAAACGTGTTTTATGTTGTATCATAACCTGACTTTTTGAGTGAAGAGTCTGGGAAAATCTCAGTTTGGGAAACAAAGGCTGTTGGATATCTTCCCCACATCGAGGTTTGTGGGGGTGAGGGGGGGGGCGGAGGGAGCAAACTATATTAATGAACTTGCACAGTACCGATCTCTGTGCAGTGCAAAATCATATAATTCTGGGTTTCTCCTGCAGCAGGGGTGCCAGGCTGGGGAGCTGGGAAATTGTCTGGTGCTCCACTGTAAATGGAGGGGTGGCTCGGGTAAAGCATTCCGGTAACTCGCGTGGGTGTGTGGTGCCACCGGCTGTTGTGTTGGGTGATAACAGGCCCTAGCGAGGCTGGCTGTGTATCATCAGCAGAGCAGCATGAGAAAGGCCGACCCAGCTGAAGTGTTATGGGGAGCAGCGGTTCCACTGTCTCCCAGACTTAACCCCGGGTGACAACCAGTCACAACCGTTTCCATTTAGTAAAGGCCAATACCACACTCAGGATTTCCTTTCTTTCTAATGTACTTAAAACTCTTCTTATTTTCCTTAACCTGCTAGCCATGGGTGTGTCTCTGGTGTCTTTTGCAGCCCTCGTCCATTTTCGATACTTCATCACTTCTCATTTCTATCAATTGCTACCCTCTCCCCTGCTTTAGAGACACCGATGGACCATCTCCTCCTGTCAGTGGATGGAGGGCAGACATGCATACTCAGCCTTCTGGATCTCTTTGCATTACTTGAGCCTGCTGTCAATGAGGTACTGCTGTCTCACTTAGGAGGCAGCAGGAGTCAAGAGGGATGCACTGAACTGTTCTGAATCCTTCTTGGCAGGATGTAGCCAAGTAGCAGTGATGGGAAACTGCACCTCCAGCACGAGGCCCCTCCCTGGTGGAGACCCACAGGATCGATTCTCTCTCTGGCACTTTTCAACATGTCCAAGCAGCCACTATGGGAACTGGTCATACAACATGGACTCTAACGACAGCAATACACAGCTCACACTGGGCTCCTCCTATCCTTCATGTACGACTACACCGCTATCACTAAAAGAATTCATTTCTTGGAGAAAATAGCTGGCTGGAACTGAAGCCAAGCAAGACAGAAGCTGGCAATGAGCGAGCAGGGATGGATCACTTGATGATTCCCGGTTCTGTTAATTCCCTCTGGGGCACCTGGCACTGGCCACTTTTGGGATACTGGGCTAGATGGGCCTTTGTTCTAGCCGAGTGAGGCCATTCTTATGTTCACTGAGGTATGGAATGGGGTGTTGGTGGTGTATTGTGTTTATCTGGCTATGGGTATTTCTTGTGATATCTAAAGTAGAGGAATTGTTTTAACAAGCTGTAACCAGGGTTCCATGGGGAGCCCACACTGAAATTGTTCAGTTAGGGGAAACTGAAAAAATGGGGCTGACAAACCCCAAACGGACAGTTATTCCAATACTTGGATTTACCAAGCCAGTAACAAAGCAGCTTTCACAATACTTTATTGGTTACACAGAAGCTGAAACACAGTTTCCTCAAAGCCACCCAGCATTGGTCTGCCACCCAGACAGCCAAGTCAAGTATGATGATAATATAAAATACCTTTCATATCCTATCATATAAAAAAGTTCTGGCTGTCCCAAAGGATCAGACACATCACCTCCCTGGTCAATGAATATTTCAGATCTTACCCAAATACATGCTTGAAGCTAATTCTTATGAACCAAAATAAGATTTATTTAAAAAGAAAAGTGACGGAGTATTGGTGAAAAGATCATTATATATACAGACATGAATAGAGTTTAAGTCAGTTTCATAGTAGAGATGGTGGGCCTCAGCGTTGGAGAGAGTTCTTCCAGAATTAGTCCATAGATTATAGTCCAATATCTAAATATTCAATATCGGGGTGGTCCAGGGAGTAACTGGAGGCCACAGTCTGGTGACTCAAGGTTTCCCTGATGAAGCTTAAGGAGACATGAGGTCAAAAGGATCAGGTCCCAAGAACCCTTTATACCGTTCCTGGGCAGCACAGCAGTCCATGGGTGAACAATAGGCTTTTCAAGTAACCTTCTCTTTCGTAAACATCACTAGTAATTAACTATGTGGGTTAACATAAGGCAATTATCCATTAAGCAGTTTATAGACAATTTACCAGAAACTTTAAAGAGACATATACACTATGATATTATTACAATTAAGTTTCATCTAATATTTCCTTTTCATCTCTGAATTAAGAGAATACAGCCCACCACGAGAACCCAAACACAGCTGTCTGGTGTTTGTCCAGCCACATGTGACGTTACTGACATAATCTGGGACCGTATAGATCATTGTTGCAACCAAAGTCCTGCAGGGGCACCAAATCTTATCTAAAGAGGGTGATTTAAGGTATCTAAGACATGGTTGTGGTTTGCTGGTTATGATTATGCTATCTGTATGTGTGTATCATTTTTGTAGTTGAAGTTATGAATATTGGCTCTATACTGTCTGTATTTCCAACTTATGCTGCTGGGTGAAACCCCAGACAAGTTGGTGTCAGATCTGCTAGCCTGCTGGGTGGCCCATTGAGGATCATCAGCTACACAATGGACCCATTGAGAGAAGGCAGACACACCTGGTAACTCAGCAAAGTATGCAGGAACTTGCCCATGTGACTCCAGACTCCATTTTGCTGTGATTTTCCACAGTAAGAACAAAGAGGTGTCTTTACACCTGGAAAAAAACTATAAAAAGCTGATGCTTCATCTCCATCTGGTCTTCAATCCTGCTTGATACCTCTGAAGGGACTTTGCTACAAACAGAAGCTCTGAACAAAGGACTGAATGACCCATCGCAGCTGGGGATGTTCCAGAAACCTGATTTTAACCTGCAGCTTATTCCATCACTGAGCCAAGAACTTTGCCATCACTGTGTGTAATTGATTCCATTTAACCAATTCTAGCTCTCACCTAGACCTTTTTCCTTTTATGAATAAACCTTTAGATTTTAGATTCTAAAGGATTGGCAACAGCCTGATTTGTGGGTAAGATCTGATTTGTATATTGACCTGGCTCTGGGGGCTTGGTCCTTTGGGATCGGGAGAACCTCTCTCTTTTACTGGGGCATTGGTTTTCAGAATTATTTGCTGCCTCCTGTTGCTGTGTTAAAGACTCCCTCAGCCACCTCCTCAACAGTTTCTACAATTCAATCACCTTTCTTGGGGCTCCCCTCTGGGATATATCCACCTAATCTCCCTAACATTGGGTTTGTCCCTTGTTTATCGGCAAGATTGACATTTTTCTCCCCGACAGCCCCAACCCACCAGCTGTGCCACGCTGCCAAGAATTCCAACCTGCAATGTCACCAGCATACATACAGTTAAGGGACACACCGAGCTTCAGTTACATGCAGGCTCTCTGACCAGCCCCTGAATGGGAAGGCTACAGCCAAGGGAGCCCTCAGTTCCTCAGGCATGTACTCCCTCTGGGGTATAAACCCAAAATGATTCCATCTTGTGCTGTACAGTGTAAGCTCATAACATTCACCCCCTCCCTCAATGTGGAGAGGAATATGCAATGACCTTTGCCCCTGAGTTATGATTCCCACACACCTTACTCCAACTCACTGGTTCAGATACAGCAAAAACAAGATTATCGCCAAAAGATCAATCTTAAGTAATTACAAGTGATAGCAAACATATCAAAGCAGATTACCTAGCAAATAAAACCCCCCAAACTAAGCTTAATACACTAAAAAGATTGGATGTGAATAGCAGATTCTCACCCCAAGAGATGATACAAGCAGGCAAAAGATTCTTACGGGGCAAACTGCACTTTGTTTACAGCTTGGAATCCCCAGGTGTTCCATTCTCAGTCTAGAAATCCCTTTTGCCTGGATCCAGCACTTCCCCCAGTTCAGTCTGTGTTCCTCAGGTGTTTCCAGAGTCCTCTTGTGTGGGGGGGAGTGAAGAACCATGGATCATAGAATCAGGGTTTATGAAATCAGGGTTGGAAGGGACCTTAGGAGGTCATCTAGTCCAACCCCCTGCCCAAAGCAGGACCAATCCCCAATTTTTGCCCCAGATCGCTAAAGGTTGCTTCCCACACTGATTAGTGGGAAAGCACTGATATTCCAAGATGGAGTCCAGGAACATACGGTCTCCTCACATGTCCTTGTGGAGACATAGCATCTATCACTCACAGGATGTTTGGAGCGTTCACAGGAAGGCTCACCAGTTGGAGATAAGCTTCTCCTAAGGCCTAGGGTTATTTTCCTAATGGTTCATTGACTTGAATGGGCCCTCCCCAGCGAGCTGTGTAGACTGACAGCATCTTGTCTAGTTGGCTTTACCCAGGTGTAACTACATTTGAAATACAGATAGGTAGTCAATAGTCATCACTTCAAATACAAAAACGATACATGCACACAAATAGGATAATCATATTAATCACATCATAACCTTTCCAATGACACCTTGCATGACTTATCTTGCATAAAATACATCACAATTATGTCACAATCATATCATCATATCACTGTGAAGAATATGGGGAGCAGCGTCACACCCTCCTCCCTCCCTGAGGAGATGTTGCCTTCAGCTGCAGCACCCCCCACACCCTCAACCACCCCCACCCCTGGAAGCATGCAGCTATTCCCTGCAGCAGAACAATCAAGGAGAATTACTCTGAGTACCTCAGCAGTTGCTGGGCCTTTCCCCTTTGCCTCTGGGGTCCCAGCAGAAAGCTCCTTCTTACTGCAGGCGGACATTTTAACAGCCTGAGCTACATGGAAGGAATCATGGAATTAAAAGACTGGGAGACATCTCGAGAGGTCATCACGTCCAGTCCCCTGCACTCATGACAGGACCAGCACCATCTAGAACATCCCTGACAGCTGTTTGTCTAACCTGCTCTTAAAAATCTCCAGAGATGGTGATTCCATGACCTCCCTGGGCAATTTATTCCAGTACTTAACCACCCTCACAGTTAGGAACTTTTTCCTAATCTCCAAAGTAAACATCCCTTGCTGCAGTGTAAGCCCTTTGTTTCTTGTCCTATCCTCAGAGGCTAAGGAGAACAATTTATCTTCCTCCTCCTTGTAACAACATTTTATGTACTTGAAAACTGTTATGTCCCCTCTCAGTCTTCTTTTTTCCAGACTAAACAAATCCAGTTCTTTCAATCTTTCCTCATAGCTCATGTTTTGTACACCTTTAATCATCTTTGTTGTTCTTCTCTGGACTTTCTCCAGTTTGTCTACATTTTTCCTGAAATGTGGTGCCCAGAACTGGACACAATACTCCAGTTGAGGCCTAATCAGTGCAGAGTAGAGTGGAAGAATTACTTCTTGTGTCTTGCTTACAACACACATCGCAGAATGATGTCTGCATTTTTTGCAACAGTGTTACACCGTTGACTCATTAGTTTGTGGTCCACTATGACCTCTAGACCCCTTTCCGCAGTACTCCTTCCTAGGCAGTCATTTCCCATTTTGTATGTGTGCATCTGATTGTTCCTTCCTAAGTGGGGTTGGGGATGGTCAGCCCCATTCTTTGCAGTTTGCCCTAATTGATAAATTTCAATATGGGGTCCCCTGTATCGCCGGACACAGGTTCCTAAAAAAATTCCTCTACTTTAGGCAGCACAAGAGGTATCCATATCCATATCCATATCCAATACAAGACCTGCACACCATTCTCTACCTCAGTGACATAAGAAAATAAGACCGACTATACTGGGTCAGACCAAAGGTCCATCTAGCCCAGTATCCTGCCTTCTGACAGTGGCCAATGCCAGGTGCTTTAGAGGGAATGAACAGACTAGCTAATCATCAAGTGAGCCATCCCCCATTCACAGCTTCTGGCAAACAGCGTTTGGGAGAGCATCCCTGCCCATCCTAGCAAGTAGTCATTGATGAACCTATCTTCCCTGAATTTATCTAATAGTTTTTTTAATCCTGTTATTGAATTGTCCTTCAGAACATTCTCTGGCATGGAGTTCTACAGGTTAACCCTGAGTTGTGTGAATAATTCCTTTCCTTTGTTTTAAACCAGCAGCCAATTTATTCGATTAATATATACAAATACCCCAAAAAATCATATCATATCGCTCTATATAAACCCATGGTACACCAACATATTGAATACTGCATGCTGATCTGGTAGACCAACCTCAAAAAAGATCTTTTAGAATTTGAAAAGTTACAGAAAAGGGCAACACAAATTATTAGGAGTATGGAACAGCTTCCGAAAGAGGAGAGATAAATAGGGCTGTATCTTCCGCTTGGAAAAGTGACGACTGATGCGGGATATGAGAGAGATCTATAAAATCATGAATGGTGGGTAAAAATTGAATAAGGAAATATTATTTATGCTTTCAAATAACACAGCAACTGGAGGCTACCCAATGGAATTAATAGGCAGCAGATTTAAAAGAAATAAAAGGAATTAGTTCTTCCAAGTCTACTGTTAGAACTTCTTTCCAGAGGATGTAGTGAGAGCCAACAGTATAATGGGGTTCTAAAAAGAGCTAGATCAGTTCATGGAGGACAGGTCCATCAATGGCTATTAGCCAGGATGGATAGGGATGGTGTCTCTAGCCTCTGTTTGCCAGAAGCTGGGAACGGGTGACAGGGAATGGATCACTTGATGATTACCTGTTCAGTTAATTCAGCAAGTGATTAGGAGAGGGGAGGGGAAGAGAGGAGAGGATCGAGTGACAAGGAGGTCCTGATGAGAAGGGGCAGAGCAGGGATGGGGCCTTCTTGGAAGGAGTGGCAAAGGATGGGGCCTTGGGAGTCCAGTTACAAGCAATAAGAAAAGTGGAAACTCAGTGGGTTATACACAGACCAATTCCCCAGTTTGTCACACTGACACAGCACAGTAAGGTCAGGAAAGAGTTTAATGTCTCTTTGACTGTCCAGTCAGTGATTCACGTAACAGGACCCAGCATGATGTCGTCAGCCAGCACTTCGCCGAGCTCAGTCTGAGAACCTCGAAAAAACTTTAGGTCATTTTTAATAGGCAGCAGGTTTAAAACAAATAAAAGGAAGTGTTTCTTCACAAAACACACAGTCAACCTTTGGAACTCCTTGCCAGAGGATGTTGTGATGGCCAAGAATAGAGCAGGGTTCCAAAAAGAACTAGATCAGTTCATGGAGGATAGGTCCATCAATAGCCATCAATGGCTATTAGCCAGGATGGGCAGGGATTCATAGCCTCTGTTTGCCAGTAGCTGGGAATGGGTGACAGGGAATCATCAAGTGATCCATTCCCTGTTATGTTCATTCCCTCTGGGGCATCTGGCACTGGCCACTGTTGGAAGACAGGATACTGGGCTAGATGGACCTTTGGTATGACCCAGTGTGGCCGTTCTTATGTTCTTATGAGTAAATAGCCAGAGCAGCCTTTCCCAGATCTGTCTGGTCCTCACCCCGTAGATGATGGGGTGTAGCATGGGGGGCACCAGGAGGTACACGTTGGCCGTGAGAACAAGGAAAAGCGGGGGCACTTTGGGGCCAAACCGGTGTGTGAGGGAGGAGAACAGATCTGGTATGTAACAGACTAAGATGACACAGAGGTGGGAGCCGCAGGTCCCAAATGTCTTGAGTCGGGCATCCTTTGTGGGGAGGCTGAAGATGGCCCTGAGGATCTGGATATAGGACATAGCAATAAAAAACAAATCTATACTGGGCACAAACAATGTCACAAAGAGGCTGTAGTAACTACTGACATGGATGTCGGCGCAGGCCAGCTTCACCATGTCCATGTGCTTGCAGTACATGTGCGGGATGATGTTGGTCTTGCAATATGGCCACCAACTCGCCAGCAAGGGATACGGCAGTATGAGTAGGGACCCACGCAGCACCACGGCAAGGCCGATCTTGGCCACCACGCGGTTTGTCAGGATGGTGGAATGTCTCAGAGGATGGCAGATGGCCACGTAGCGATCCAAAGCCATGGCCACGAGGATTCCAGACTCGATCACTGAGAAGCAGTGAATGACGTACAGCAGGGTGAGGCAGGAACTGAAATCGATCTCCCTGGAATTGAACCAGAAGATGCTCATCATTTTGGGGAGGGCGGACGTGGACATGACCAGGTCGCTGACAGCCAACATGCAGAGGAAACAGTACATGGGCCCATGGAGGCTCTGCTCCATCTTCACAATGAACAGGATGGTGAAGTTCCCCAAGACGGCTATGGCGTACATGGCGCAGAAAGGGATGGAGATAAAAACATGGGCTGTCTCCAGGCCAGGAATGCCCAGCAGGATGAAAGTGGAGGGATTGGTGAAGTTGGTTGTGTTCGAATCTGACATGGATTAGGGGAGAAGGTGTCGAATTCTGATGCAGAATAGTGTCTCCTGCATGTACCGACTGTACCCCTGACTTCCTGTATGTGCTCAGGGTCTAGGATGATGGTCGCAGTACAAATGCCTGGATGGGGAGACAATGTTAATACAAGAAACTACATGTTCTACTGGGTGCTGTTCTCATGGGTGAAGTCGATTGGTCGCTCTTCACACACTGAAAAATGACATTTTCATTATTCAGAGAAATGAATTATGAACAACTGGCCCTACTAATACCAATTCAATGATGATCTGAGAGTCAATAATTCCTACCTGTCAGGGTTGGGGACACCTTAATGTAAGGGGAGTGTTATCCCCTTACTAACATTCAGAGCTCTCAGGGGCAACGGGGAGAGGCCAATGCTCCAGGTCAGCTCTGATTGACAGGGCGGGCAGGCGAATCAGGGAGTCAGGAGGTCAGGGTAAATCCCGTCCTCCGTGTGAGCTGAAGTTGCCTGAGTCAGAGTGAGTGGGGCCGAGCTGAGGAGAGGGCAGAGGCCAGAGCTGAGCTGGGCCATATCCAGAGGGGCCAGAAAAGCAGCCCAGTGAGACAGACCTGCCCTGGGAGCAGAGGTGCAGCCCAGAGACACAGACCTGCCCTGGGAGCAGAGGTGCAGCCCAGAGACACAGACCTGCCCTGGGAGCAGAGCTGCAGCCCAGGGAGACAGACCTGCCCTGGGGGGAGAAGCTGTAGCAGCCAGAGCCAGAGGGGCCAGGGCAGCAGCCCAGGCAGCTGGAGGCAGAGCAGCAGCAGCCGTGCTGAGGCAGAGGAGCTGGAGCTGAGGCGGAGCTGGGGCTGGAGCAGTCCGGAGCCGGGTGCGGTGAGCAGCTGGGGAGAGCGAGGGGGACCCTGGGCAGTGGGCCCAGCACAGGGAGAGGCCTCAGCCAAGGGGCCCTGCAGGCCAGACTTGCAGGGGGATCTAAACCCCGACAGGGCGGGGGCAATGCTGGGAAGAAGGGTCCTGCCACCCAGAGCCTGCGAGCGTGTGGCCACCGCCGGAGCAAGTGTCCAAGCCACAGCGTCCCTGCAGCACAGCCAGGGCCTGAGAAGGAGCCTGGGACTTACACAGGAACAGACTGAACTGCCCTGACATTTCAAGGACACTATTGTGATGTTCCCTGCCACGGAGCGGGGTGATGTGTTTTCATTAGCCTTTCCCATTTCTCCTTATTCCTGTTACAAATTAATTGTTAATTAAATAATTTGCATTTGCTTTGAATTGTATGCAGTGATCAGTGGGTCAGGGAAGCATCCTGTACAGAGAGAGTACCCCGGAGTGGGGACACCCTAGCCCCTGACCTAGGTGACCACAGCAAGGTTGGAGGTCGAGCCCCCCAGGAATCCTGGGCCCAGACTTGTTGGGGTTACGAGGACAAGGGGAGTCCTCGAGGGCAGGGAGGCCTCTGGGGTAAAGGAGGTGGGAGCGAGGACTGAGATCCTTCCGCTAGCCCATTTCACCGGGTTAGTGCAGAGACGAGGAAAGTTCCCCACAATAGCGGGACTATTCCCCCGCTTACATTAAGAGGCACTAGCAGGAAACAGGAGTGTGGATACTGGTTATCCATCATTGTTCCTTAATACAATGAAACCCAGGCTAGAGAATCCATGCTGTTGGGAGATCCCTTTCATCTGGTTAATCAAAATCTGAAAGTGGAAAAAACCCAAACTTTTGGCAAGGCATGTGCCGGGGTAAACATCCCATCTAGAACACACCTCTAGGAAAAGACTTGGGCGCCAGTTAAAGCAGCTCGACTAAAACACCTGCTCAGTCACAGCAGTGGGGAAAAGAAACAATCTTCAGATGCCAAAGGAATGGGATGGGAATAACCTGCTCTGGACATGTGTTCAGTTGTGGTCACCTGGTCTCTATAAAGGATATAGCAGTTATAAATGGGATTTCCGAGACAGGCAATGACAATGGGGAAGCTGCCATATGTGGACAGACTGAAAAGTCTTGGACTGTTTAGTTTGGAGAAGAGACGAACAATGGGGCATATGTTAGAGGGGAGGGAAATAAGGAATGGAGGCAGATTACATTCAAATGGACAAATAGAGAAGACTTCCCAGCCAATACTATCTATAGACACTTAGTGCTTCAAAATCTCTAGTTCTCCAAAGATGAGGAAAACTATCAGCAGAACTGATTGGGAGGGAAAATTTAGACAAAAAATTGAATGAAAATTGGGAGTTCTTTAAGAGATTATTAGATAGCAAAAAACTCACTATTTCACAGGCAAGAAAGTGGACAACTTTTGCTAAAAACCCAGTTCAGTGGCAAAGTGGGTCGACATTATGGGCGAGGGGAAGCAATATATAACAAATTGGAAAAAGGGAAAAAATAGATAGCCAGCAATATAAATTGGAAGTTATGAAAATTGATATGGAACGTTAAAGACATCAGGGATAAATCCACGGTTGACAGAGCTAAGGATCACATCAAGGAGGTTATTCAGTATATTAAAAACAGGAATCCTAGAATAGTTTTAGAATAATTCCTGTGTTCAATGTAAACTATTAAAAAATAAGTTAAGATTAAAAAAAGATTTGAAAAGATTAGGAAACAATCGAAAAGCTGGTATGCGATTAGTTCAAGAGAAAAGTTCTTGGAATATAAGTAATGTTAGTCAATAACAAGGTTTTTGTAAAACCTGTATTGTCAGATAAACCTGATTTCATCCTTTTATTTAGAGTAAATGTTTGGCTGATCGAGGGAACTGCGCAGATGCAATAAACTTTGATTCTTCTAAGGCATTTGATTTATTAAGGGAAAACACTGAGATAACATAATTAACACACTATAATATCAGTAGAGCACACATAAAAAGGACTGAAAACTGGCTAACTGACAGATCTTAGAAAGCATTTGTCATTGGGCCACTTTCAGTGAATGGGGTTTTTTTCTAGTGGGGTTCTCCAGGCCCGATGCTATTCAATATTTTAATCAATGGCCTGAAAGGAAATAGGAAATCGGTGTAGATAAAATTTGTGGATGGCCCAAAGATTGGAAGAGTGATGACAATGAGGACAGATCAGGCATACTGATTGACCTGGGGAATAGGTATGAGCATCTGATGCAAAGAAAATGATGTAATGCAGTCAAATGCATACTTATCCTCTCGGAACAAGGCATGCAGGCCCAACCCAAAGTCTGGGGCACTGCATCATGCAATGGCAGGACCCTGAAAAGGATTTAGAGATCATTGTGTAAAACCAATTCGTGAGCTCCCAGTGCGATGCTGTGGCTGAAAGGACTGATGCGATCCTTGGATGCATAAAAATGGGAGTGGTGAGTGAGGAAGGATTTTACCTCTGCACATCGGATTGGTGAAACAGAATGCACCCAGTTCTGGGATCCACATTTCAAAAAGGCTGTTGAAAAATTGGAGAGGGGGCAGAAAAGAGACACAAAAAGATGATGAAGTGGAGGTTTTCATAGGGAGAAAACCATGTGTTGTAACGGGCTCTGTAATCTAGCAGAGAATGGCTGAGCAAAGACCAATGGATGGAAACTGAAGCCAGACAAATTCCTGCTGGAAATAAGAGTCAAATGTTTAGCACTGAGAGTCATTAACCACTGGAAGAAAGTGTGAAGGGAAGTGGTGGATTCTCCAGTTCCCCATGTCGGCAGATCCAGACTGGGGGTTTTTCTGGAAGATCTGCTTGAATGTTGTCTACACTTAAAATGCTATAGCAGCACTGCCTTAGTGCTTCAGTGTAGACACTACTTTATCTGAAGGCAGGGGTTCTCCCATCAGCGTAGGTAATCTACCTCCCCGAGAGGTGGTAGCTAGGTGGATGTAAGAATTTTTCCATCTGCCTCCTCATGTCTACACCAGCGTTAGGTTAATATAGCGACATCTCACGGGGTGTGTGGATTTTTTGGCTGTTTCAAAAGAGGCAAATGCAACATTTAATTGTATGAGTGGAGGCATAGCATGCAAGTCACGGCACGTGATAGCATTCCTCTAGTCTGCCTTGGTTTGGCGTCAGCTGGAGTGTCCAATTATGGTCACCAATGTAGGGGAAGGATGTAGAGAAACTGGAAAGGATCCTGAGATGAGTGACAAAGATGACCAAGGGATGGAGTACAAGCCATAAGACCAAAGGCTGAAGGAAGTGGGTATGTTTGGTTTGGAAAGAGGAGATTAAGGGGGGACATGACAGCGGTCTGCAAATATGTGAAAGGCTGCTGCCATAAACAGGTGGAGGAAAGTTGTTCTCTCTTACCACAGAGGGCAGGACAAGGGGCAATGTGTTCAAGCTCCAGCCAAGCAGCCATTAGTCTTCAATGACTATGACACAATGAATCCTGTTTCTTGGCAGAGGGATAGACCTGTTGACCCTTGAGGTCCCTTCTAACCCTGTGGCTCTGTGATTCTATGATGTAATATACTAGTGTAGACCCGGCATTAGTCACACACAAGTCTTTGGGCTCAATACGGAGGTACCTGGGTGAAATTTAATGGGCTAGTGTTACCGAGAAGGTCTGATTGAATGATCTAATGGTCCCTTCTGACCTTAAACCCTATACATTTATGGATAAAGAAAGTAGATCAGGCATTTATATTTACTCTGTCTCATAACACATGAGCAAGAGAATATTCAGTTACATTGAAATTCTGAATGTATAACACTGACAAAAGAAAATTGTTTCCATAATACGTATTTGGCCCATGGAACTTCTTGACACAGATATTATTGGAGCGAAGAGCTCAGCTGCATGGGATACACACATGGATTGGCCATTTTAGGTGGCACTGGTGGCACGACCATTAGTTAAGACTGTCTGACTTATTCAATAAGAAGGACCTCATTTTCACTCACTCATAGGTTTGCCAAATTTCAGACATTTGGACTGAAATTTCCTGTGCTGGGTGTCTACTTCCAGCTGAATTGGTTTTTGAAAGTTTCCGAAATAACAGTCCTGCCGACTCCTCAAATGGAACTAGAACAGATGTTTTGCCCGTATTGAAAAATTCTTATGATTGTTCCAGTGAGGAGCCCTAACACCTCCATGCATATCAGCAGATAAAAGTCCTGGAACAGTTCCGCAGTTAACAGCCAGAGCCCTGACATGTAAGAGGAGGAGGTGACACACAGCTGGCTCCTGAGGTCTTTACTCCGATCTTACTCCAATGGGAGTTTTGCCTCATTGGGACCTGTGCAAAGTACGGGCCACAGTCTCAGAATTTGGCCTTGTATTATACACGTACTAACACCTTTCACCATGAAGGATCCACCATGCCAATGAAATGCAGCCACCTTGCAGCTGCAGGCCATGAGCTGAGATGGGCAGGGTGCATAGAGAAGAGGGACATTTTGGCCAGTGATACTGGAGCAAACTAATCCCCTGTGGCAATGGCCCTGGGATGTCCAATGGTTGTACAGAGTGGAAAGGACCCCAGACTGACTCTCTATCCCATCACACCCATGTTGCACTCGGTTTGTCGAACTCCCCAGTAAGCCATAGGTACCTGTGAATTCTGAGATGAAAGTGTCTTCCATGGGAATCCTGCTCAGGTAGCCGCATCCCACGTCTCTCTCATCCAACATTTGTAGCAACATCCTACGCCGAGAGCCAACACAGGGGTGTGCACCGTTTATAATATAGCTCTGTGCAGTCACACTGGGGTTTGCTCAGCCTCTTGGAGAGAAGCAGCATATGAATGCAGGAGACAAGCTTCTGTGCTAATTATCCGGCTTTTGGAGTAAACAGCAACTAAGGAACCTTCCCCAAGGGAGGCGAGAACTCTTGGGCTTTGTGCTGAGCCAGTGAGGAATTGGCTGTTTTGTATTTGTGCATATTTTAAAATATATAGTTGTAATCGTTCAGACTCACCCGGCGGCACCTCCTGCTGGTTGATCCAGGGAATTAGCTCGTCCAGCTCCGGAGAGCCCTCTTCAGGCCGGTGATCCACCTGACCGCTGGGCCCGTGTCCCTCCCAGGACCCCGGTGCCCCTGGCAGTACCCCCTCAGCCTGGGTCTCCCCTCCCACGGGACCCCCCACCCCACTATCCCCACCTCTCCTCAGTCGTAGGCTACTGCCAGTCGCCAGCTAGCCCCTGCGCCCTGGGGCAGACTGCAGTACAAGCCACTCATCCCAGGCAGGTGGGTTGGACCTGCTGCCTCTGTCTAACCGGGGGCTGACCCCTGCAACCTCGGTATCTATTTGGCCTAACGCTAGGCCACAGCCTGGAGCTTTCCTGGCCGGAGATCCCCAGCTCCTCAGGCCCTTCCCCAGCCCTGCTCCACTCTAGGTACTCTGCTTCGGTCCCTGCAGCCAGGCCCTTCTCCTTCTACAGGCAGAGGGGGACTGCTGGAGCTCCTGGCTGCCCTGGCCTTTATAGGGCCAGGTTTGTCTCTTTGGGGCGTGGCCCCCAGCTGAGGCTACTTCCCCACTCAGCCTAGCTTACCTTCCCACCCTCCAGTCCTTCCCCCAGGGCTGACTCCGACCCTGTCAGGGCTGGAGCGGGTGACCATCCCACTACAATAGTTGATTAGGAAGAAACCTAGGGATAATGTCTAGAGCTCCATTGGGTCTGATACCCTGAAAATGCTCAAGATGGCTGGGTCAAACAGAGCTGGAGAGAGACCACTGAGAGGAAACTCGAACACTTTTTGGAGGCACAGGGGGCTTTCACTAAGGGATCAGAGATCAGTAAATCTCCTCAGTAACTATCATCATCCCGTGCAGCACTTTCTATTGAAGGATCTTCACTTCACCTAGCAAAGGAAAGTCACTATGACCATATCCCCATTATACAGAGAAGTAAACTGAGATACAGGGAGATGTGACTTAGGGAAAGTCAGACACAGAATGACATACAGAATCCACCATTCCTGACTCCCCTGCTGTACCCACGGTCTCTACATCAGTAACTGAGTGACTGTAACAGGGCTTGTTCGTTGGATGGGTGTGATGGAGTTCCCCGGGGTGCAGCCTGGAAGTGGGGTACCACCGAGCTCCATGACATACCAATTTGGGCCCCATCTTATACTACGAGGATGTGAAAATCTGCAACCCTCTCCTCAGGCCTTGCACTTACACACTCATACACAGGCAGGGACACGCCCCGCTGCAGTTACATGAATGCTGTCGCTGGCCACTCCTGAACCAATAATACAGAGGCTCCAGCCAGTTCCCCTCAGCTCCCCAGGTCAAGCCCCCAGAGCTGGACCATCTTGCCTTGGTCAAAAGGCTGAGTAGTGTAAGATGATTACCCTGTACGCCCCTCCCGCAATGTGGAGAGGACACTACACCAGCCACTCTTCCCTAACGGGATTCCCTTATCGATTGCACACTCTTTTAGGTAACGTGTAATCAAATGGATTTATTAAGAACAGAAAGGTAGATTTTAAGTGATTATTAATAATAGCAAATAGATCACTGTTGGTTACAGAAATAATGATCAAAACTGCGATCTAAATTCTATACCCTAGATAATATTTAATTAAGCAGTGTCACACTCTGATGATACAAACCATCCATTAATCTTCCATACACATGATAGAAATCTCTTCAAACCGGGACTACAGCCTCAGTGAATTCCTTGTTCCTAAGGTGTTTCCAGGTGTTGAGTTGTGGGGGGGAGTCAAGCCAAGTCATGATGCCGCTTCCCTCTTTTATCTCACAGTGGGAAAGAACAGGCACAAGATGGAGTCCAGGATCACATGAGCTGGTCACATGCCCTTGCATGCTTCAATGAACCATTATTGGAGATTTTTAAGCACAGGTTAGACAAACACCTCTCAGGGCTGGTCTAGATAATACTTAATGTGCTAAGTCTGGAGGTGCCACGGTGTTCCTTTGGGGCACAGAATGTCACACTTCCCGCCTTAGTTTACTGCAGGAGTGTTGGTCCCTGAGTAATGTGGAGCAAGGCACTTGTTAGGTTTTGAACATACAACTAGGAAGAGTTGCAAAACACTGTAGTATATATCTTTGAACACTTTATAGATCAGCCTAGTGATGTCACAGGTCAGCAAGGGTGCCTTCTGGGGGTCGTTAGAAAACATCTCTTTCTATCTGTGCAGCATTTTTAACCATTGTGCTTTTCCAACCGTTCATAACGCAATAAAGATATTCATCAATGGAATGGGCTGGTGTGCCTCAGTCTCCCCTTCCACACCGCAGACCAGGTGTTTTATGGTTTTCCTGCTGTGAGAGGCTTTGTGCCTCTGTACAGGTGTTAGCTGAGAAGCAGTATCCCCATAGGGCTTCTTGTTTACTACTCCAAGCATGGCCAAGAGCTTTTCCCAAAAATCATGCATCTTACACCTCTTCTTAGAATTTATGATCAGATTCAAATTCTCTGTTATAATGTTTACCATTAGCAACAAGCTTTGCATCATGAGATTTAACAATAGCACCAAATCTTTTATCTCAGGTAGGCGTCTCCAAGTATTTTTTATTATACCACATCTTTTGCTTGGACATTTTCCATTGTTCAAAACCCGATTTGTCTTTCAATCCTGCCTGAAGGTTAACACGTGTTTAATTACTGATTTTTCAATCCCCTCAGGGTTCCCTTCAGTGTGGAATCTCAGTCTAAGGTCATTTTTGGTGTCTTGGTATTCCAGTGTCTGGTGAGGTAAGGATGGAAGGGGACTTTGCATATTGAATAGCAGCTGATTCCCAACTCCAACCTTTGCCCATGCAAAAAATTCACCACTTCCATGTCTCTTGCTTTCCCTGTAATCCCCACTCCCAGCACTGCGACCTAAAAAGTTGTGATCTGCGATCTCTGGAATAAGAGGTGTGTCTTCTCCCAGCAGCTCTTTCTGTGTCTTCCTAACCCAGGGAATTTCCACCTCCCCTCTGTCAGGTGGATCATTAGCATTTTCACAGACAATCATTTATCCATTAGGATCCACATCCTGTCTTAAAGAGATGAGCATGTGAGGGAGAAAATCCTGAAAAATTGGGACCTGAATAGGGTTACACTCCATCACTCCTCTCTCTATCCCCGAGGTCAGTTGTGTGACTTCTCCCCTCCAGGAGGTCGGTTACAAAGTTCAGTCTCAAAGACAGAGCCACAGGTAGTGTGTCTGGGAGCACAGATGCTCAATCAGCCATTCTGCCCTGAGCATCTTCCCTCCATGTGACTAACAAGGAGACATTGCTGGACTCCGACTATCATGTGTCCATCTCGCATGGGCCCACTCCTCCAGCATTCATAGAATCAATCATAGAATCATGGTGTCACGGAGTGTGGGGGAGTCCGGCCCTGCACCCCTCTTCCCCGGATTCACTGGGAGTCTCAGCCAGCCAGTAGAACAGAAGGTTTATTAGAGATGCCAGGAACACAGTCCAACCAGAGCTTGTCAGTACATCCAGGACCCCTCAGTCGGGTCCTTCCGGGGGGCAGGGAGCTTAGACCCCAGCCTGGGGGCTCCCTGCATTTCACCCCACAGCTCCAAAAGGGGGCAGGGAGGCCAGACCCTGTCTGCCCCTCTCCCCTCCTCTCCGGCCAGCTCCAAACTGAAACTATCCAGCCCCTCCTCCCCCTTTGTCTGCTTCCCAGGCCAGGAGGTCACCGGATCCCTTTGTTCAAACACCTTCAGCTCTCACCTTTGCAGGGGAGGGCCCGGGGCCGTCGGTTGCTAGGATACAGAGTCAGCCATTCTCTGTGTCCAGGCCCCAGGAACACTCATGCATGCTTGTTCCACCACCTAGAAACTCAAGCACTGCATAGGGAAACCGAGGCACCCACACAGTACTCAGGGAAAACATTAACAACAGTCCTAGTTCGTCACACATGGAAGATTAGGTTTGGAAGAGACCTCAGGACACCATCCAGTCCAACCCCCTGCTCAAAGCCAGGCCTTAAAAACCTCTAAGGAGAAACTACCAGAATCTGAGACCTCCTGGACTAAAACTGGGGGGAAAGGGTGGATCACTTTGCATTCGGTTGGCACAAAGGTCACTTCACCCTTCAGACGCCCCCTGCACGTACTGCAGGAGGTAGGGTCAGCGTTATCACCCACCTCTTGGGTTTTCTTTGAGCGGATCTCCAAGAAGGTGTTCCCTGCCCTCCTCCCATCCCAGGCCCTCGGGACTTTTTCATAGGGGCCATTCCCCTGAGTCCCCCAGGGCCCCTCCCTTTCATAAACCATGCCGGCAGCGTGCCTTGCAGCCAGTTAATTTCCGAACCGCACAAAGGGAACAATTTTACATGCTTGTGCTCTTCACGCTTCACTTCCTCACCCTCGTGCCCTGCCCCAATACCAAATGTTGGGACCTGCTAACACCTAGGGAGAGTGAGGAATCCAGGTGGGTCAGACTGTGATCCACCCCGGTCCCACGGCCTGCTGGGGATATCGGTTGGTGGCTCCTTCCTGGAGCCCTGAACATGGGCATGTACCTGGCACGGTTCACTCACAACTCAGATGCCTGCCCCTTTTGGGGCATAAGGGAGACCCTGGTGCATGTGTATCTAGTATGTGCCAGGTTGCAGTCTGTATTCCATCTATTCCAGAATCTCATGTTGAGGTTCTGGCTGCACTTTTTCTCAAGCCTTTTCATCTATGCACACCCTGTGTGTGGCCCCACAAAGTCACGAGTTCTCCACATCCTCCTCCTCCTGGTGCTGGCCAAAGGACTCGTCTACAACACCAGGAGGAGGATGCTGGATGGGGAGGTGATCTGCCATTTGGGGACTTATTTCTGTTCCTCCCTTGTCCCACACATCCGGGCAGAGTTCCTCTGGGTGACACCCACTGCCTCCCTAGGCAGCTTTGAGGAGCTGTGGGCACTGTCTGGGGTTCTCTGCTCGGTGTCCCCTTCTGGATCCCTAGCTTTATTTTATGACCCCCCCATTCCTGACCCTGTTATTGCTTAGTTGTCCCCCAACTTCAGTTGAGTCCTGGATTCAGTGTCTCTTCCCTCAAGGCTGGGGGAGGGACCTTTAGATGCCACCCTTCCCCTGGAAATTCAATAAGGACTTCCTACAGGCCTAAATTGCAATCTATGTTTCTGGAATAATCTGAAATTGTTTCAAAACCATTCCTTTGAAATTACAATAATTTAAAGCATCGTAATTGGCATTTTACTGAATATATGCAGAGCTTAACCAGTCAACTTGGCAGTTAAACTGAGCATCTTCTGCTCATGAGGAATCTTATGAATCACACACCGCCTCTCACAGGGAGTGAAGTATTCAGCAATATCACCTGCCTCATTGTATGCAGGACACAGCTGTCGTCATTCATGGATTTTGGAGAGGTAGGAATCAGTGGAGTGGGAAGGTTCTGGTTCTGGTTTTAGAGCATGTGTAATTGGTGTTTCTGCTTTCCCTCTTCCTCATGAATCAAAGGAAAATGCCAAAGTGTTTTCCCAGTTACCCCATCACACTTGCTATATGTGATCTCCTGAGAATGTCCCTTTCACTTTCCTTGTTCAGCGAGTCTCCCGTGCACTTTCTCTTTTTCAGATCTCAGCCACAAACACATTGCTGGATCAAAAAAACTTTTTTTTTTTACAGTATCTGGCGAGCCATTCATCCCGTCAGTTCCATCAACATCTTCATGGCAAATCCCAATGGAACATAGCCTCCTTGCAACCCGAGCGCTGCCTGGATTGGTCTCTGGTTAAGAGATCCTGGTTGTATAATCAATATATCATCACTCCCGATCTTCTGTTACACCTTGATATTGGGCAGCTGCCATTGATGGACTCTCATGGAAGATCGGTCCATCAATCATCAGGACTCTCTCCCCTACCCCTCTCTCTTCCATGATCGACAGATCTTCCATAATCTTATCTCATACTATTTTGAACCCTTTTACAGTATTGGACTTCAGAACATTCTTTGGCAAAGAGTTCCACACGATAACCTTGAGTCGTGTGAATAATTCCTTTGCTTTGTTTTAAATTAGTGGTTGATTAATTCAATTAATATAAAAATATAAAAATATCGTATTGCCTCTATATAAACCAATGGTGAACCCACATATTGAATATTACATGCTGATCTGGTAGCCCAACCACAAAAAAAGATATATTAGAATTGGAAAAGTTACAGAAAATGGCAACAAAAATGATTAGGCGTATGGAACAGCTTCCAAATGAGGGAAGATTAATGAAACTGTCTAGTTTCAGCTTGGAAAAGAGATGGCTGGGGAGGGGGAATATGAGAGATGTCTATACAATAATGAACAGTGGGGGGAAATTAAATACGGAAATGTTTATTCCTTCAAATAACACAACAACTGGAGGTTACCGAAGGAAACAGCAAATTTAAAACAAACAAAAGGAAGTTTTTGTTCATATTCAATGAGTTGAACTCCTTGCCAGATGATGTAGTGAGGGCCAAAACTATAATAGGGTTCTGAAAGATAAGTGCATGCAGATTCAGTCAATCAGTGGCTATTTGACAGGATGGGCAGGGATGGTGCCCTTGGTCTCTGTGTACCAGAAGCTTGCAACGAGAAACAGGGGATGGGTGACTTGATGATTGCCAGTTCTGCTCATTCCCTCCGGGGATCCTGGCATTGGCCACTGTCGGAAGTGAGGATACTTGGCTGGACGGACCATTGGTGTTAACCAATATGGCTATTCTGATATTCTTAAATAGACCCCAGATGTATCTGACCTCTACTGTAATTCACTACACCCCACTCCCCTCCCAGAGCTGAGATAGAACCTAGGAGTCCTGATGGCATCTCTCTCTCCACAAAATTAACAAAGATACATTAAAATTATGAACCTAACCAGTGTCCCTGAAGTGATTTGCCACAAGGCTGCAGAAAATGTGTTAGAGCTTAATTTTCTTTCTTATATACGGGCATTAGATACAGGGCTCCTGTCAGATAATTGCTAAGTTATCTCCCAAAATACTAGAGTTCTTAAGAGCCTAAGTATCCCCTGGAATCACGGTTAAACTTCCCACCTGCAAAAAAAACCCCACACCCTGAAATGGCTCCCTTGCAGCTGTGCGAGTTGAGGGTAGGGACATGGAGATTATCCAGAAAGTGACAAGGGGAGGATCAAGTGACAGGGAGGTCCTGACGAGAAGAGGCAGAGCAGGGATGGGGCCTTCTTGGAAGGAGTGGCAAAGGGCAGGGCCGTGGGGGTCCTGTTACAAGCAATAAGAAAGGTGGCAACTCAGTGGGTTATATATAGACCATTTCCCCAGGTTGTCACCCTGACACAGCACAGTAAGGGCAGTAAAGTGTTGCACGTCTCATTGACTGTCCAGTCCGTAATTCAGAGAAGAGATCCCACCACTATGTTACCAACCAGCTCTGCACAGAGCTCGGTCTGAATATCTGAGCACCAGGAGAAAACATTAGGTCCTTTTATGACTAAATAGCAAGAGCAACCTGTCCCGGATCTGTTTGGTTCTCACCCCATAGATGATGGGGTGTAGCATGGGGGGTACCAGAAGGTACACGTTGCCCATGAAAATGAGGAAATACAGGGGCAGATTGTTACCAATCCAGTGCATGAGGGTGGAGAAGAGATCTGGTATGTAAAAGACTAAGATGGCACAGAGGTGGGACCCGCAGGTCCCAAATGTCTTTAGCCGAGCGTCCTTTGTGGGGAGGTTGAAGATGACCCTGAGTATCTGGATATAGGACACAGCAATAAAAAAAAGATCCATACTGGGCACAAAGAATGTCACGGAGAGGCTGATATTGACAGTAACTGATAGTAACTACTGCTGATAGTAACAGCTGATAGTAACTACTGACACGGATGTCGGTGCAGGCCAGATTCACCACAGATATGTGCTTGCAGTACGTGTGGGGGATGATGTTGGTCTTGCAATATGGCCACCGACTCGCCAGCAAGGGGTACGGCAGTACGAGTATGCAGCCACGCAGCGCCACGGCCAGGCCAACCTTGGCTACCACACGGTTTGTCAGGATGGTGGAATGTCTCAGGGGATGGCAGATGGCCACGTAGCGATCAAAAGCCATGGCCACAAAAATCCCAGATTCCATTGCTGCAAAGCAGTGAACGAAGTACATCTGGGTGAGGCAGGCACTGAAATCGATCTCCCTGGAATTGAACCAGAAGATGCTCAGCGTCTTGGGCAGGATGGATGTACACAGGACCAGGTCGGTGACGGCCAGCATGCAGAGGAAATAGTACATGGGCATACGGAGGCTCGTGTCACTCTTTACAATGAACAGGATGGTGAAGTTCCCCAAGAGGGCTATGATGTACATGGCACAGAAGGGGATGGAGATCCAGACATGGGCAGCCTCCAGGCCAGGAATGCCTAGCAGGATGAAGGTGGAGGGGTTGGTGAAGTCGGTTGTGTTGGAATCTGACATGGAGTAGGGGAGAAGGGGTCCAACTCTGATGCAGAACGGTGTCTGCTGCACGTACAGTACGTTTCCCTGACTTCCTGTATGTGCCCAGGCTCTAGGGTGATGGTCACAGTACAAATGCCTGGATGGAGAGACAATGTTAATATGAGACACACTTAGCATACACTACTGGAGGCTGCTCTCATGGGTGAAGCAGATCGGTTGCTCTTCACACATTGAAAAATGAAATTTTTGTTACTCAGAGAAATGAATTATGAACAACTGACCCCACTAATGCCAATTCCGTACATGGTGTTGCTCCATGCATCAGTATTTCTAACACATTGTGATGGGGGAAACCTTAATAGGCACCCGCAGCAAACAGGATTGTGGATACTGGTTATCCCTCATTGTTCCTGAATGCAACGAAATCCAGTCTAGGAATCCATGCTGTGGGGATTTCCCCATTAACGTTGCTTAAAATTGGTGTGGAAAATAACCAAACCTTTGTCAAGTCATGTTGCAGGGGAAACATCCCTGCTTTAAAACACCTCCTGGAAAATACCTGGGCTCCACGGAAACACCGGCTCATTCCAAGTAGTGGCCAAACAAGAGACAATGTGCGAATGACTGAGGAATGGGACGGACAATAACCTGCTCTGGACATGCCTTCAGTTTTGGTCACCCAATCTCGATAAAGAATAGAGCAGCTAAAAAGGGCGTTTGTGATACAGGCTAGGGAGCTTATGATAGAGGAGAGGAAAATAAAGAATGGGACTTATTACATTCAAATGGACAAAGAGAGAACAGTTCCCAACCAGTAATAGCTATAGACATGTAATGTTTAAAAGTGCTAATTCCCCTAAAATAAGGCAAATTATGAGCTGAGAAGGTCATTAGGCAGCTAAAAAGCCACGATTTCACAGTGAAAAAAGTGGGAGAAGGGGGAGGCAGCAACTGGGGAGGGGGGATGGGGAAAAGGACATATATATGGTAAGCTATTCAATTTGGATGTTATGAAAAGTGGTAAGGGTTGTTAAAAAGAAGAGGGAACAATCAACACTAGACAGAGCTCCATAACACAAAAAGGAAGTTATTAAGTATATTAAGAAGAAAAGAAATCCTAGAAACTTTTTACTTCAATTATGAGAGGGAGAAATTAAACTTGTGAATGTTGAAGAGAATGTAGATGTGTTGAAGAAATAGTTCTGTTCTGCATTCAGAAAGAAGAGGTAGGAGGCATTCAAATATAATCAGGTGATGAAAAACTTTTCATTCCATTAGAAGTCAAGGAGGATGCTAACCGCATCCATAGTAGAACCTAAGAGTTACGAACACAAGAATTACGAAATGACTGACTGGCCACACATCTTATTTGGAACCAGTAGTATGCAATCAGGCAGCAGCAAAGTCTTTATAAAAAACATGTAAGTAGAGGACAATTCTTTGTTAAACACAGAAGTCTTTGAGCTCAGTACAGGATAATTCGGTGAAATTTAATGGTCTGAGTTATACAGGAGGTGAGACGGGAGGATCTAATGGTGTCTTCTAATCTTAAACCCTATGAATCTATCAATAAAGAAAATAGATCAGGCATTTATATTTACTGTGTCTCACAACACACAAGCAAGGGAATATTCAATTGCCTTGAAAGTCTGAATATATAACACGATAAAAGAAAATTGTTTACATAATCCATAATTGGCGTGTGGAACTGCTTGCCACAGGAATTACTTGAGCAAAGAGCTTAGCTGAATGGGATTCACAAATGGATTGGCCATTGTAGGTGCTGTTGGTGGTACCAATTTTAGTTAAGGCTGTCTGACACCTTCTATAAGGACAACTCTTTTTCAGTTGCTTATAAGGTTGCCAAATTTTAAGCATTTGTATTCTAATTTCCCGTGCTGGTGTTTCTGGCTGAATTGTTTTTTGAAAGTTTTAGGCAAAACAGTTCAGCCAAATTCTTGAATTCAGCCAGGAGACAAGATGTAATGCCCATGATGAAAAATTCTTAAAATTGTTCCATGGAGGACCGTTAGCACCTCCATGATTTCAGCTAGGGCGACGAGAGAGAAAGTGTTGAAAATCAGGACAGATGTGGGGGACAACAGATGCCTATATTAGACAAAATCCCTGAATATTGAGACTTTCCCCAAAAACCCGAGACACCTGGTCGCACTATTTCCAGCACATATAAATCAGATAACAGTGCCCCTATTAACAGTGAAAAACCTCAAATGCAAGAGCATGAGGAAAGTCTCTGGATTAACACACACCTGGCTCCTGAGATCTTTCACAGAACCACAGAATATCCAGGTTGGAATGGACCTTAGGAGATCATCTAGTCCAACACCCTGCTCAAAGCAGGACCAATCCCCAATTTTTCCCCAGATGCCTAAATGGCCCCCTCGAGGATTGAACTCACAACCCTGGGTTTAGCAGGCCAGTGCTCAAACCACTGAGCCATCCCTCCCCCGCTCAGTTCTGACTCCAAGAGGAGTTTTCCTCATTGGGGACTGAGGAAAGTACGGGTCACGGCCTCAGAATTTGGCCTTGTCTTGTACTTCTAGTAACACCTTTCATCCTGAAGGATCCAATGTGCCTCTGACATGCAGCCACCTCGGGTCTGCCAGCCACCAGCCAGCCTGAGGGCCCAGGAAGGGGTGGCATTTTGCCCTGTGACACTAGAGAAAACTCCCTATGGCAGGGGCCATGGGACATTTAATGGATGTGACGAGCGGAAAGGACCCCAGACTTACGCTCTATCCCGTCACATACACGTTACACTGGGTTTGTTGAGCAGGTGAACTCGTCAGCCAGAGATGGTACCTGTGAATCCTGAGACGGAAGTGTCCTCCCTTGGAATCTGCCTCGGGTAGCCATGAACCACATCTCTCTCACCCCAGCATCTGCAGCAGCATCCCACGCCGAGAGCCGACACAGGGATGTGCATAATTTATAATAGAGCTCTATGCAATCCCAGTGGGGTTCGCTCATCCTCTAGGGGATTTGCAGCATCTGGATATAAACAGGCTGGAGACAGGCCTCTCTGCGCGTTTCTATGATTCTTCCTGCTTTAGGAGTAAACAGTAATTAAGGGACCTCCCCAAAGGGCGGTGAGAACTCGGGGGCTCTCCCCTGTGTCAGAGAGGAATTGGCTGCTCTGTGTATTTTGGTATATTTTAAAATTGTTCTTGTTTAGGAATAAAACTAGGGATAATGCTGAGAACTCCATAGGGTCTGATACCCTGTAAATGGGGCTGCTGCTACGGGATCAGAGATCAGTAATTCTCATCAGTAACTATCATCAGACTGTGCAGCATATTTCTTTGAAGGATCTTGAAAACACCAAGAAAAGAGAAATCACTATGAACATATCCACATTGTACAGATAGGTAAACTGAGAGAATGAGTGGCAGGATGACAGACAGAGCTCTGGAGTCCTGATTTCCCTGCCATAAGGACGGTCTGCCCCGCACCCCAAGAGGGAAATGGACTCCCGCTCTGGCAGGGGCTCTTCATTGGGTGGGATGCAGAGGAAATGATGTAAGAGGGAGTCTGAGCCTTCTCCATCCTGTCAAGGTGAATCTGAGCTTTCCAGAACCGGCTGGAGTTTTTGAGCACCCCGCTCCTGTGAGGTGTGAACTCTGGACTCCACTATGACTAAAAGAATGTTCCTGTGGGTGGAGTACAGCCGGGGGGCTGCCTTGGGGACAGAGGCCTCTCCCTCCCCACAAAGCCGCCCTGGAGCAAGGGAGACTGCATTAGTGTTTGCATTGGGAAGGGATTCAGAGAGAGTTTTGAGATCTATCTATGCAAGTAGCTGGGTTCAGTGAGAAAGACCAGGAGAAAATTTGCAATTTTCTTAAACATGGCAGAACTTGAGGCTGTGGAGCAGAAAACTGCAATCTTCTTAACCAGTGCAGAACCCGATGCAGTGGACTTCTTTTCTAGCATGCAACTCAGGCTTTGTCTACACTAGCACTTTTGTCACTAAAATTTTGTTGGTTAGGGGTGTGGAAAAAACCCTCCCGTGACCAAGAAAAGGGCCACTGTGGACAGCATTTTATCAGTGGTACAGGCATGTTGGGGGTGGTTTAATTATGCCAGAGCTCTCTCCCACTGGCATAGATCGGCTACACAGCAGACCTTACAGCGGCGTAGCTGCAGCGGTACAGCTGTGCCGCTGTAAGGACTGTAGTGTAGACATAGCCTCAGTCAGGCAGAGGGAGCCGGTTATTACCCTTCTGCAGAAATTTGAAGAGCCTTACTTGGCGCAAAAGAGCAAAACGTTCCAAGGGTAAACGTTTCACCTTAAGAAAAAAAGTAAGGTGAGTGTGACGGTGTACTCCATAAGACTTTATGGGGAGATGATTATAAATGTTTGTATGATATAACTGGAATATGTTTTATGCTACATGTGCCATGTAACATATCTCTGTAAATCTTATGATCTACTGAATCTATTCCTCCTGTTTGTATGCAGGTATCATTGTTGTAGTTGAAGTTATGAATATTGGTTGTATTTCTTGAGAAAGGAATGTGCAGGTTAAGTGCCCAATCAAGAAGCACTTAACAGACAATAGAACTTGCAGACACCAGTCCACATCTGAGCTTTGCCAGGAATGTGGCTTGGCTGGTAAGGAACTGAGTGGTGCATGGACATGTGACTTGCCCATGTGACCCCAAAACTCCATTTTGTAACTGGATGCTACACAGGGAGAGGGAGGGGTCTCCACCCAGAGGAGAAAGTCTATTTAAACCCCTGGGAGACCCTTCCATCTTGTCTTCAGCTGGCTAAAGAGAGAGCCTCTCCACCCCACCCCCCCAAGGATATACCTGAAAGAGACTGGAACAAAGGACAAGGAAAATAGGGGGTGTGAGCGATTGCTGGACCCAGGCTAGGAGGACCATAGCCTGTAAAAGGAAGTTTACTGGAACTGGTGAGGTTTTTATCTCTATTCAGTGTGATTAGACACAGACTTGCATGTTTTTATTTTATTTTACTTAGTAATTCACTTTGTTCTGTCTGTTACTACTTGGAACCACTTAAATCCTACTTTCTGTACTTATTAAAATTGCTTTTTAGTATTAAGTTACCTGGAGTACGTGTTAGTACCTGGATGGGGGCAAACATTGGTGCATATCTCTCTATCTATGAAATAGAGGGTGGACTATTTATGAGTTTACCCTGTATAAGCTTTATACAGGGTAAAATGGATTTATTCAGGGTTTGAACCCCATTGGGAGTTGGGCACCTGGGTGTCAAAGGCCAGAGCACTTCCTGAGCTGCTTCCAGGCAGGCCTTCAGCTGTTAGGGGACGTGGTTCAGACCTGGGTCTGGGTTTGCAGCAGGCTAGCGGGTCTGGCTCAAACCAGACAGGATTCTGGAGTCCCAAGCTGGAAAAGGCAGGAAAGCAGGGGCAGGAGTAGTCTTGGCACATCAGGTGGCAGCTCCAAGGGGGTTTCTGTGATACCAACCCGTCACAGTGAGTCCTTTGAAGAATACCTAACAAATGGAAGCAGAGGAATGATCTTCCTCTTGTGGGGAACTTTCCAGGTTTATACGTGTTGTGGAAAAATTAACCACACCTTGTTTTTAGATCAGACAGCGGCTGAGACTCCTTTATTCAAGATACCAATGCGTTGGGGGAAAGGCAGGTTACAGAACTGCCCCCCCCAAAGCAAGGAACACACAGGTTTTTAAAGCTTAAAACCGCAGACAAATTACACATACTTCCGTATCAATTACCTTATTTGGAATACATTGCAAAATTAATAAAGGTCAAAGCTAATAAAACAAGCATTTTCCATTTGAGGACTTTTCCTGTTATTCACTTTTCCTTTTGCCCAACTGCGGTTACCTATTTCTTAAGCTTCCGTTATTGCAAATTATTCCATCTGAGGACCTTCCACCCCCCTCCTATGACTGGTTTAGTCTGTTGTAAGAGATGCACAACAACAAACTTGGTCAAAAGTTGAGGCCAAAGAAAAAGGCTTAGGATAAAATGCTAACAGTATGTAGGCCACAAATATTGATCCAAAATTATTCCTCTTCATACGCTACCCCCATGGAACTGGCTATGGAAAGGATCTGAGACCTCGCTCCCACTCCCTTTACCTACAATCCTGGATGACATTGAGGACTCCCCTTCCACTCTCTTATGTGGCAGAGTCCTTGTAACCCTGACAAGGCTGGGCCAAGGATTCTTGGGGAGCCCAACCACTAACCTTGTCATGGTCAATTAGGACAAGGACTAGGGTGCTCTGAGGTGCTCGCTCCGCTCTGGAGACTTCTCTGACCTGCTGATCATTGCACATATTGACAGATCTTCTGTCACGGTATCTGGGGAGCCATTCATCCCATCAGTCACCATCATGGTGCCATGGTGCCATCACGGAGCTCTGAACACGAGCATGTACCCGGCATGGTTCACTTTCATCCCTGATGCCTGCCCCTTTTGTGGCATGAGGGAGACCCTGGTATGTGCCAGGTTTCAGCCCGTATCAGGAGGAGGATGCTGGATGGGTAGGTGATCTGCCATTTGGGGGCCTATTTCTGTTCCTCCCTTGTCCCACACATCAAGGCACAGTTCCTCTGGGTTGGATCTACTGCCTCCCTAGGCAGCTTTGAGGAGCTGTGGGCACTGTCTGGAGGTCTGTGCTCGGTGTCCCTTCCTGGATCCCTAGCTTTAAACTTATGACCCCCAGTCCTGACCCTGTTATTGCTTAGCTGTCCCCCGACTTCACTTGAGTCCTGGGTTCAGTGTGGCTTCCGTCAAGGCTGGGGGAGGGACCTTTAGCCGGCACCTTTCTCCTGGAAATCCAATACGGTCTCACCACAGGCCTACATTGCAATCTATGTTTCTGGAATAATCTGAAATTGTTTCAAGAACATTCCTTTAAATTTACAATAATTTAAAGCATCATAATTGGCATTTTACTGAATATATGCACAGCTTTGCCAGTGATATTGGTAATTAAAGGGGACATCTTCTGTTCATCAGGAATCCTGTGAATCACACACAGACTTTGTTTTACCAGGATTAATAACCAGACTAATACATGTTGTTTTTTTCCCAGCCAGATCAGCTCTGAGATGCAGCAATTCCCAGTGCGACATCTGCAATTGCCACTGAAGTCAAGGCAATAACAGCCCCGTGAGTGTTTGTAACTGGCACCTAAGGTGGGATGCACATTAGAAGTGGCAGGGAAAGGGAGACGTGTGAGGGGTGGTTATGTATAAAGGAAAGGGAGCGGGTGGGGGGGGGGGAAGAGAGAGAGAGAGAGATGGGATGAAACCCATTGGAACAGGGACTCCCTGACTCTTCAGTTCTGAAGAGCAATTTCCAAAGGAGAGATAAATCCTCTCCCTGTCCCCAATGCAACACTGCCCGGTTCAGGAAACATTTCCTTCCGGGGAATCCAGCTGGATCATTCCTGGAATCTGAGCAGCTGGGGAAACACTGAACAGAGGAGGCACATTCGAGTGAACTTGTGGACACCGGCCCACCTAGTCCCACTCCATAACCTAAGCACATAAGAATGGCCATACTGGGGAAGACCAAAAGTCCATCTTGCCCAGTATCCTGTCTTTCGACAGTGGCCAGTGCCAGCTGCCCAAGAGGGAATAAACAGAATGGGTAATCTCTTCCACTCAAAGTCCCCTAGTATCTGTATAAAGTATCAGAGGAGTAGCCATGTTAGTCTGGATCTGTAGAAGCGACAAAGAGTCCTGTGTCACCTTATAGACTAACAGATGTATTGGAGCATAAGCTTTTGTGCAGTGGAAATGTCCAGGGGCAGGTATAAATAAGCAGGGAAGAGTCAGGCTGGAGATAACGAGGTTAGCTCAATCAGGGAGGGTGAGGCCCTCTTTCAGCAGTTGAGGTGTGAACACCAAGGGAGGAGAAACTGCTTTTGTAGTTGGCTAGCCATTCATAGTCTTTGTTCAGTCCTGAGCTGATGGTGTCAAATTTGCAAATGAACTGAAGCTCGGCAGTTTCTCTTTGGAGTCTGGTCCTGACGTTTTTTTCCTGCAGGATGGCTACCTTTAAATCTTCTATTGTGTGTCCAGGGAGATTGAAGTGTTCTCCCACAGGATGCGTCAAGCAACTTGAAGGTTAGTTTGACCAGATTCAGAGACATGTTGGAAAGCAGGCAAACGGTAGTTAGGGCCATTCCACGTGAGATAGGCTAGAGCTTTGAAATGTGGACTTGTATTGTTAAAGAATTAGACGAAGATAATGACTGTGGCAGTCTATGTTGACCTATAGCGTGTTAGACTTTAACAATGTAAGCCAACGATTTCTACTAGGGCTGTGTTCAGTTAATTCAGAGATGAAAAGGAAAGATTATTAGATAAATCTTGGGTGTAATAATACCATTGTCCATATGTCACTTTGAAGTATGTGGTAAATCGTCTACAAACTGCTTAATTGATAATTAACTTATGTTAATCCAGGTCGTTAATTACCGGTGATATTAGGAAATAGAAGTTTATTTCAAAAGTCTATTGTTCATCCCAGGAACTGTCTAAAGGCTCTTGTAACATGATGCATTTTACCTCAATCCTGCTTAAACACCTCTTCAGCTCATCATCTCTACTATGAAATTGACTCTAGAACATAAGAACATAAGAATGGCCATCCTGGGTCACACCAAAGGTCCACCTAGACCAGTATCCTGTCTTCCGACTGAGGCCAGTGCCAGGTGCCCCAGAGGGAATCAACAGAACAGGTAATCATCGAGTGATCCATCCCCTTTTGTGCATTCTAAGCTTCTGGCAAACAGATGCTAGGGACACCGTCCCTGCAATTCCTGGCTAAAGCCATTTATGAACCTATCCTGCATTACTTGATCTAGTTCTTTTTTGGACCCTGTTATATTCTTGGCCTTCACAACATCCTGTGGAAAGGAGTTTCACAGGTTGACTGGGAAGAAATAATTCCTTTTGTTTGCTTTAAACCTGCTGACTATTAATTTCATTTGATGACCTCTACTTCTTGTGTTATGAAAAGTAGTAAACAACACTTGCTTATCTACTTTCTCTACACCAGTCATGATTTTATAGACCTCAATCATATCTCCCTTTAGTCGTCTCTTTTCCAAGTTGAAAAGACCCAGTCTTATTCATTTCTCCTCATATGGAAGCCGTTCCATACCCCTAATAATTTTTGTTGCCCTTTTTTGAACCTTTTCCAATTACAATATATCTTTTTTGAGACGAGGTGACTGTATCTACACACACTATTCAAAATTTTGGCTTACGATGGATTTACATAGAGATATATTAACTCTGTCTGTATGTACAATGATATTTTCACCAATATGCTGTCACTTTTCTTTTTAAATACATCTTAGTTTAGTTAACACAAAATGGGAACAAAATATATATATGGGTAATATCTAAAATATTCATTGCCCTGGGAAGTGATGTGTCCAATCCTTTAGGATTCAATTAATATATAACAATATACAAATATAATATTGCCTCTATATGAACGAATGGTGCACCCAGGGCCGGTGCAAGGAAGTTTCGAGCCTTAGGCGAAACTTCCTTATCTTGCGCCACCCCACCACCCAACTAACCACGCCCTCTGCACCCCCACGGCAGCTAACCCCACCCACCCGACCCCCCAAGCAGATGAGACCCCCCCCGCGACAGCTACCCTCCACCACTGCAGCTAATTCCACCCGGGTAGCCCCCCCTCTATGGAAGCTAACCCCACCCGCCACCCCACCCGCCTGGGGAGCCCCCCCTCCACAGCAGCTAACTCCGCCCACCACTCCCTCCCACCTGGGGAGCCCCCACTCGCGGCAGCTAACCCCACCCCCTGCCCAGGGAGCCCCTCCACCTCCACGGCAGCTAAAACTCCCTGGGGAGCCCGCCCCAGCTCACCTCCGCTCCTCCTCCTCCAATGAGCACACCGGCGGCGCTCTCATTCTCCTCCCATCCCAGGCTTGCAGCGCCGATTGGAGGAGAATTAGAGCAGGGGCGGCGTGCTCAGCGGAGGAGGCGGAGTGGAGGTGAGCTGGGGCGGGGAGTGGTTCCCTGCGTGACCCCCCCCCATTACTGTGGGCGGCCCTCCCCGCACACCCCCCGCCCCAGCTCACCTCCACTCCACCTCCTCACCTGGCGGGCTTTTAGGCACCCTCAACCACTAGGCGCCCTAGATGGCCGCCTACTTCGCCTAGTGGTTGCACCAGCCCTGGCTGAGCCCCCATATTGAATAGTGCATGCTGATCTGGTAGCCCAACCACAAAAAAGATATATTAGAATTGGAAAAGTTACAGAAAATGGCAACAAAAATGATTAGGCGTATTGAACAGGTTCCAGACCAGGAGAGAGTAATGAAACTGTCTAGTTTCAGCTTGGAAAGGAGATGGCTGGGGTGGGGGGATATGAGAGATGTCTATACAATAATGAATGGTGGGGGGAAATTAAATAAGGAAATATTATTTATTCCTTCAAATAACACAACAACTGGAGGTTACCCAAGGAAACAGCAGATTTAAAACAAACAAAAGGAAGTTTTTATTCACACACAACCTGTGGAACTCCTTGCCAGATGATGTAGTGAGGGCCAAGACGATAATAGGATTCTAAAAAGAACTAGATAAGTTCATGCAGGTTGAGTCAATCAGTGGCTATTTGACAAGATGGGCAGCAATGGTGTCCTTGGTCTCTGTGTACCAGAAGCTCATAACGAGCGACATGGGATGGGCCACTTAATGATTCCCTGTTCTGTTCATTCCCTCTGGGGCTCCTGGCATTGGGCACTGTCGGAGGAGATGATACTTGGCTGGACGGACCATTGGTGTTACCCAATATGGCTATTCTGATGTTTTTAAATAGACCCCAGATGTATCTGCCCCCTGGTGTAACCCACTACAGCCCACTCCCCTTCCAGAGCTGAGTTAGAACCCAGAACACCAATCCTAGTGTGGTCTCTCTCTCCACAAAATTAACAAAGTAAAAACATACATTAAAATTATTAACCTAACCACTGTCCCTGAAGTGATTTGCCACAAGATGGCAGAACATGCATTAGAGCTGAGTGGGTCTAATGTTTCTTGAATTTTCTTTCATTCATACAGTGCCCCTTTCAGCTAAGTTATCTGCCAAAATACTAGAGTTTTTAAGAGCCTAAATATCCCCTGGAATCACAGTTAAACTCCCCTCCCCCCAGCTCCTTCCTCCCCCAGCCCTGAAACGGCTCACTGGCAGCTGTGAGGGTTGGGGGAGGGACATGGAGATGATCCAGCAAGTGACAAGGGGAGAGGAAGAGAGGAGAGAATCGAGCGACAGGTTGGTCCTGTGGAGAAGAGGCAGAGCAGGGATGGGGCCATCTTGGAAGGAGTGGAAAAGGGCAGGGCCTTCGGGGGCCAGTTACAAGCAATGAGAAAGGTGGCAACTCAATGGGTTGTACATGGACTGATACCCCAGTTTGTCACGCTGACACAGCACAATAAGGGCAGGAAAGGGTTCAATGTCTCTTTGACTATCCAGTCAGTGATTCAGGGAAGAGGGCCCAGCACTATGTTACCAACCAGCTCTGCATGGAGCTCGGTCTGAATATCTGAGCACCAGGAGATTCCACCACCTCCCTGGAATGGGTTACCTAGGGAGGTGGTGGAATCTCCTTCCTTAGAGGTTTTTAAGGTCAGGCTTGACAAAGCCCTGGCTGGGATGATTTAGTTGGGGTTGGTCCTGCTTTGAGCAGGGGGTTGGACTAGATGGCCTCCTGAGGTCCCTTCCAACCCTGAGATTCTATGATTCTATGAAAACATTAGGTCCTTTTATGACTAAATAGCGAGAGCAACCTGTCCCGGATCTGTTTGGTTCTCACGCCATAGATGATGGGGTGTAGCATGGGGGGAACCAGAAGGTACATGTTCATGAAAACGAAGAAATACAGGGGCAGATTGTTACCAATCCGGTGCATGAGGGAGAAGAAGAGATCTGGTATGTAAAAGATTAAGATGGCACAGAGGTGGGAGCCGCAGGTCCCAAATGTCTTGATCCGGGCGTCCTTTGTGGGGAGACTGAAGATTGCCCTGAGGATCTGGATATAGGACATAGCAATAAAAAACAGATCCATACTGAGCACAAAGAATGCCAGAGAGAGGCCGTAGTAATTACTGACACGAATGTCGGCGCAGGCCAGATTGACCACAGATATGTGTTTGCAGAACGTGTGGGGGATGATGTTCGTCTTGCAATATGGCCACCGACTCGCCAGCAAGGGAAAGGGCAGTACGAGTAAGCAGGCGCGCAGCACTATGGCCAGGCTGATCTTGGCCACCACGCGGTTTGTCAGGATGGTGGAATGTCTCAGAGGATGGCAGATGGCCACGTAGCGATCAAAAGCCATGGCCACAAAAACCCCAGATTCCATTGCTCCAAAGCAGTGAACGAAGAACATCTGGGTGAGGCAGGCACTGAAATTTATCGCCCTGGAATTGAACCAAAAGATGCTCAGCATTTTGGGTTGGATGGATGTGGACAGGACCAGGTCGGTGACGGCCAGCATGCAGAGGAAATAGTACATGGGCCCATGGAGGCTCGGCTCCATCTTCACAATGAAGAGGATGGTGAAGTTCCCTAAGATGGCTATGATGTACATGGTGAAGAAGGGGATGGAGATCCAGACATGGGCGACCTCCAGGCCAGGAATGCCCAGCAGGATGAAGGTGGAGGGGTTGGTGAAGTCAGTTGTGTTGGAATCTGACATGGAGGAGGGAAGAAGGTGTCCAACTCTGAGGCAGAACGGTGTCTCCTGCAGGTACCGTACGTATGTATGTGCCCAGGCTCTAGGGTGATGGTTGCAATACAAATGCCTGGATGGAGAAACAATGTAAATATGAGACACTACATACACAACTGAAGGCTGTTGTCATGGGTGAAGCAGATCGGTCGGTCTTCACACACAGAAAAATGACATTTTCATTATTCAGAGGAATTAATTAGGAACAACTGACCCCACTAATGGCAATTCCATACATGATGTTGCTCCATGCATCAATAATTCTAACACATTGCGAAGTGGGAAACCTTAATACGCACCCGCAGCAAACAGGTTTGTGGATACTGGTTATCCCTCATCGTTCCTGACTGCAATGAAATCCAGGCTCCAGAATCCATGCTGTAGGGATTTCCCCATTTATATAGTTGCTGAAAATCTGAGTGAAAAATCACCAAACCTGTGTCAAGTCATGTGGCAGGGGAATCATCCCAGCTAGAAAACACCTCCTGGAGAAGACCTGGGCTCCACGGAAACACCGGCTCATTCCCAGTAGTGGCCCAAAGAGAGACAGTGTGCCGATGCCTGAGGAATGGGATGGACAATAACCTGCTCTGGACATGCACCCAGTTTTGGTCACCCAATCTCTATAAAGAATGGAGCAGCAAAAAAAGGATGTTTCTGATACAGCTATGAGACTGGGGGAGACTACCCTAACGCAACATACTGAAAATCTGGGACTGTTTATTTTAGAGAAGAGACAAACAAAGGAGCATATGATAAAGGAGAGGAAAATAAAGAATGGGACTTATTACATTCAAATGGACAGAGAGAGAACACTTCCCAACCAGTAATATCTATAGACATTTAATGTTTTAAAATGGCTAATTCCCCTAAAATGAGGCAAATTGGAGCTAAACGCATGGGGGGGAATTGAGACAGAAAAATGGGAATGATAATTGGAACTCTTTCAGAGGAATTCATTAGGCAGCTAAAAAGCCACGATTTCATGGTGGAAAAAGTGGATAACTTTGGCTAAAAATCCAGTTCAGTGAGAAAGAGGAGGCAGCAAGTGGCGGGTGGATGGGGAGAAGTGAAAGAGGAAATATATATAGCAAGCAATACAAATTGAATGTTAGGAAACTTGGTAAGGCCTCTTAAAGAGATCAGAGAAAAATCAATGTTCAACAGAGCTCCATATCACAAAAAGGAGGTTATTAAGTATATTGAAAAGAAAAGAAATCCTAGAAAAATGTTACACCATTTATGAGAGAGAGAAAGTAAGCTTGTTAATGTTGATGAGAATGTAGATGTGTTCAAGAAATAAGTTTGTTCTGCATTTGGAAAGAAGCAGTAGGAGGCATTCATATCTGGGGCCGGTTTTGTTCAATATCTTCATTAACGATCTGGAGGATGGTGTGGACTGCACCCTTAGCAAGTTTGCAGATGACACTAAACTGGGAGGAGTGGTTGATACGCTGGAGGGTAGGGACAGGATACAGAGGGACAAATTAGAGGATTGGGCCAAAAGAAATCTGATGAGGTTCAACAAGGACAAGTGCAGAGTCTTGCACTTAGGACGGAAGAATCCCATGCACTGCTACAGACTAGGGATCGAATGGCTGGGCAGCAGTTCTGCAGAAAAGGACCTAGGGGTTACAGTGGACGAAAAGCTGAATATGAGTCAACAGTGTGCCCTTGTTGCCAAGAAGGCTAACGGCATTTTGGGCTGTATAAGTAGGGGCATTTCCAGCAGATCGAGGGACGTGATTCTTCCCCTCTATTCGGCACTGGTAAGGCCTCATTTGGAGTACTGTGTCCAGTTTTGGGCCCCACACTACAAGAAGGATGTGGATAAATTGGAAAGAGTCCAACGGAGGGCAACAAAAATGATTAGGGGGCTGGAGCACATGACTTATGAGGAGAGGCTGAGGGAACTGGGATTGTTTAGCCTGCAGAAGAGAAGACTGAGGGGAAATTTGATGGCTGCTTTCAACTATCTGAAGGGCAATTCCAAGGAGGCTGGATCTAGACTGTTCTCAGTGGTAGAAGATGACAGAACAAGGAGTAATGGTCTCAAGTTGCAGTGGGGGAATCAGTTTTGTCAAATAAATCTGATTTTATCCTTTAAGGAGAGTACACATTTGGTTGATCATGGAAACCATGCAGATGCAATAAACTTTGATTTCTCTGCGGCATTTAATTTAATATTGGAAAATATACAGATTAAAACTGAACATCATGCAATATCAGTAGAGCATATGTAAAATGGATATAAACTGTCTAACTAACAGATCTGAGAAAGCAGTTATCAATGGGCCATATGAATGGAGTGAGTGGGGCTCTCCAGGGATCAGTTCTAGGCCCGATGCTATTCAATATTTTCATCGATGATCTGGATGGAAATAGAAAATCATTGCAGAAAAAATATGCGGACGCCCCAAATATTTGCAGTTGGCCTTTTCAGGGTCCATGCATTCCATAATAAAGTGCCTTGGTCTGTGTGTCAGGGCTGCATTCCTGGTTCAGAGATTAACTTTAGATGTGACTGTATTAAAACATTTTATTTGGGTTCAGCTCACTAAACGCTTTTACCTCTGCACATGGCAGTGGTGGAACTGACTGAGTCCAATCCTGGGGTCCACATTTCAAAAAGGATGTTGAAAAATTGGACACACTGCAGAAAAGAGTTATAAAATGATCAGAGGCTGGGGAAAATGCTGGACAGTGAGAGAATTAACTTATGAAAAAGACAATCAAGCGGAGAATTACATGAGGAGAGAACAATGGGTAATAATGGTCTCTGTAATCTAGCAGAGAAAGACAGAGCAAGACCCAATGGCCAGAGGCTGAAACCAAAGACATTCGTGCTGGAAATAAGACCAAAATCTTTAGCACTGAAGGCGATTAATTGTTTCGACACACTACACAGAAACGTGTTAGATTCTCCAACTCCCCATATCTGCAGATCCAGACTGGACGCTATTGTGGAAGATCTGCTCGAGACTGGATGAGACCTAATCGGCTACAGTGGAGCTGCTGTAGCAGATCAGTGTAGACACTACTTACAGCAATGGCAGGGGTTCTTCCGTCAGTGAGGGCAATCCACCTGCCTGACAAGTGGTAGATGGGGCAATGGAAGAATTCAGCCATTGGCCTCGTGCTGTCTACACCAGGGTTGGGCTGATATATCTACATCTCTCAGGGGTGTGGGGTTTCTGGCTGTTCACTATGTTTCATAAAAAGAAAATGCAGTTTTGGGTTGCATTAGCAGAGGCGTAGCATGCAAGTCACAGGAGGTGAGTACTGCTCTACTTGGCACTGGTTAGACCTCAGCTGGAGCACTGTGTCCAGTCTGGGTCACCCATTTATATGAAGGGTGTAGAGAAAGTGGAAAGGATCTACAGGAGAGAGAGTAAGATAACCCAAAGGATGGAATAAAAACCAAATGAGCAAAGGCCAAAGGAACTGGGCATGCTTAATTTGGGAAAGAACAGATGGAGCGGGGACATGACAGCGGTCTTCATATACTTGAAAAGCTGCTATAGAAAAAGTGGAGAAAAGTTGTTCTCTTTTACCACCGTGGGTGGGACAAAGGTAAATTGAGTTCAAACTACAGTATCGCACATTTAGATGAGATCTCAGATAAAAGTTCCTAAGTGTAAGAAGAGTAGGACAATGGAACAGACGCCTCGTGAGGTTGTGGAAGCTCTTTTGCTGGAGGTTATCCAAAGGAGGCTGGATAGCCATCTGTCCTGGATGATTTAGACACAACAAATCCCGTATCTTCGCAGGGAGTTAGGCTAGGTGATCCTAGTGGTCCCTTTTCACACCGCGGCTAAATGATTCCATGATATAAAATCCTAGTGTAGAGCAGCTCCTAGTCACACACAAGTCTTTGAGCTCAATACAGGATAACTTGGTGAAATGTAATGGTCTGTGTTATACAGGAGGTGAGACAGGAGGATCTAATGGTGTGTTCTAATCTTACACCCTATGAATCTATCAATAAAGAAAGTAGATCGGACATTTATATTTCCTGTGCCTCACAAGACACAAAAAAGGGAACATTCAATTGCATTGAAAGTCTGAACATACAACACTGAGAAAAGAAAATAGTTTACTTTATCCAGAATTGACGTGTGGACCTGTTTCCCACAGACAATAATGTATCATAGAGCTTAGCTGAATAGGATTCACAAATGGATTAGCCATTGTATATGATGCTGGTGGCACAAACTTTAGTTAAGGCTGTCTGACACCTTCTGTAAGGACAACTCTTTTTCAGTTGCTTATATGTGTTTGGATTCTAATTCTCCGTGCCTTGCATCTGTTTCGGGCTGAATTGTTTTTTGAAAGTTTCAGGCAAACCAGTTCAGCCGAATTCAGCCGAATTCAGCCAGGAGACAAGATGGAATGCCCATGTTGAAAAATTCGTATAATTGTTCCATGGAGGACCGTTAGCACCTCCATGATTTCCAGCCACGGTGACCAGAGACAAAGTGTTGAAACTCAGAACAGATGTGGGGGACAATAGATGCCTATATTAAAAAAAATCCCTAAATATCAATACTGCCTCAAAAACCCCGAGACATCTGGTCACACTATTTCCAGCACATAAAAGTCAGATAACAGAGCCCCCATTAACAGCCAGAATCCTCAAATGCAAGAGCAGGAGGAGACAGTCTCTGGAGTAACACACACCTGGCTCGTGAGATCTTTACTCAGTTCTGACTCCAAGAGGAGTTTTCCTCATTGGGGACTGAGGAAAGTACAGGTCACAGCCTCAGAATTTGGCCTTGTCTTGTACTTCTAGTAACACCTTTCATCCTGAAGGATCCAATGTGCCTCTGAAATGCAGCCACCTTAGGTCTGCCAGCCACCAGCCAGTCTGATGGCCCAGGAAGGGGTGGCATTTTGCCCTGTGACACTAGAGAAAACTCATTCCCTATGGCAGGGGCCATGGGACGTTTAATGGATGTGACGAGCGGAAAGGACCCCAGACTTACGCTCTTTCCCGTCACATACATGTTAATCTGGGTTTGTCGAGCAGGTGAACTCGTCAGCAAGAGATGGTACCTGTGAATCCTGAGACGGAAGTGTCCTCCCTTGGAATCTGCCTCGGGTAGCCATGAACCACATCTCTCTCACCCCAGCATCTGCAGCAGCATCCCACACCGAGAGCCGACACAGGGATGTGCATCATTTATAATAGAGCTCTGTGCAATCCCAGGGGTGTTCGCTCAGCCTCTAGGGGATTTGCAGCATCTGGATATAAACAGGCTGGAGACAGGCCTCTCTGCGCGTTTCTATGATTCTTCCTGCTTTAGGAGTAAACAGTAATTAAGGGACCTCCCCAAAGGGAGATGAGAACTCGGGGGCTCTCCCCTGTGTCAGAGAGGAATTGGCTGCTCTGTGTATTTTGGTATATTTTAAAATTGTTCTTGTTTAGGAATAAAACTAGGGATAATGCTGAGAACTCCATAGGGTCTGATACCCTGTAAATGGGGCTGCTGCTACGGGATCAGAGATTAGTAATTCTCAACAGTAACTATCATCAGACTGTGCAGCATATTTCTTTGAAGGATCTTGAAAACACCAAGAAAAGAGAAATCACTATGAACATATCCACATTGTACAGATAGGTAAACTGAGAGAATGAGTGGCAGGATGACAGACAGAACCCAGGAGTCCTGATTTCCCTGCCATAAGGACGGTCTGCCCCTCACCCTAAGAGGGAAATGGACTCCCGCTCTGGCAGGGGCCGTTCATTGGGTGGGATGCAGAGGAAAGGCTGGAAGAGGGAGCCTGAGCCTTCTCCATCCTATCAAGGTGAATCCAAGGTTTCCAGAACTAGCTGGAAGTTGTGAGCTCCCAGCTCGTGTGAGGTGGACTGTTCCAGGATTGCCCCAGCCAGAGGGCGCTTGGATTCACATAGTTGAACTCTCTGCATCCTCATCTGGCTAATTGGGGGTATTTATCTGGAGCGGAGCATCTGGGTTTTTAAGCATTGGAATGAGACTGAACAAATTCTCCTGTCTGATCCCAACAGGGCACCATGTCCACCTGTATTCAAGTTACTAAGACCCTGTAGCCACCGTTGGGCCTTCCTCTGCAGCTAAAGGCAAAGGTGGGGTAGGACTAGGCCCTGATTTGCCTGAATTATTGTGTTTATAATTTATGGTCATTATTGGAGTTGTGGAAGCCTCCAGGGGCACCGGCCCTTGGCCGTTAGGCGCAGAGCACATGCTCAGGGGGAACTAGATTCGGTTTAGCGAGAACAGGCCGTCGAGTGGTGGCATCACCAGACACACAGCTGGGAGCGCGGGGCTCTCCATTAGCTTTTGTAACTCTGATTTAGTTCTAATCACGCCTCCCACCTTCGAGTGCAGACTGAGCCTCCTTCCTATGAATTCTTAAGGCAACTCCTGGTATGGAAGGGGAGACCAGAGGAAAGAGAACGGTAGTGAAGAAATGAAGGACCCACCCTGGAGACGGAACAACTGAAACCCTCCAAGGAGTTGAAACTCTCGGGTAATGCAGCAGGTTCTGGGAAGAGATTCTGACAGAGTTTTGAAATATAGCTATGCAAGCAGCTGGGTTTGGCGAGAAAGACCAGCAGAAAATTGCAATCTTCTTAACCAGTGCAGAACCCGAGGCAGTGGACGTCTTTTCTAGCATGCAACTTAGGCTGTGTCTACACTAGCACTTTTGTCAATAAAATGTTGTTTGATAGGGGTGTGGAAAAACACCCCCCTGACCAAGAAAAGGGCCATTTGGGACAGCATTTTATCAGTGGAACATGCTTGTTGAGAGTGGTTTAATTATGCCAGCAGGAGAGCTTTCTCCCACTGGCATAGATTGGCTATATGGCTGACACTGCCAGGCCCCTTTTCAATTGGACTTTCCCGCTGACAGCCCAGTACCCGGCAGCTCTAAATCGCACCTGGACACAGAAGCTAGAAAGTGGATTGTCCAGCTAAAACCGAGATGGGTGGAAACCCTTTTAACTCATGTTTTATTGTGGGAACTATCTGTACCCTGAGGTATTTGGGCTTTCCCTGTACTCTTCACTCACGCTCCCTGTGCTCAGACGCAGGGGGCTGGGGCAGAGGTATCTGTCTATAAAGAAGCTGGTCATTAAAGCCAGACGAAAGGAGTAACTGTGTCCTGGGGGTGGTGTTCTGTCCCATCTAGTGGCACTGAGACCACGGAGAAAGAGAGATCAAAGGAATCGGTTCTGCAGCCTTAGCTGAGCGGCCCCTGGCTTTTAGCTCCTGCAGTAGAGGCTCATGCACTAAGCTCCAGAGGTCCCCGGTTCGATCCTGCCCATGGAAGACCGGGGTCCATCGGCATGCTCCAAATGCACTAGTATCAAAGGGAGCAGATCAGCTCAGTTGGGACTCACTGGTAGAGAGGAAGGACGCCCGCTGCAGGCTCCAGCCAAGGATCAGCCGCAGCCCGACTCCGTGGGAACTGAAGACAGGGCAACGTATGCAGAGGCCAGGGTGCCTGCAGAGTCCGGAGTCACAGAGGACAGAGCCGGCCGGGGAACCCAGAGACAGCAGAGATGCCCAGACTGCAGCAGCGGGAACGACGATAGGCAGCAGCCCAGGAGAAGTAGACAGTGGCCCAGTTAGAGAACCGGAAATCTCTGTCCGTGTGTTACCGTCAGACCCCCCTGCTGTCTCAGTGACATGTGATCTGGCCCCTATAAGGGCCCTGGGCTGGGGCCCAGTATGGAGGGAGTGCCCGGGCCCCACCACCCCTCTTTTTGTGCATGGCAGTCCCTTTCCCTGAGAGCGAACACTTGGCCACTAGGCCTTACAACCCCATGGGCAGGGGCAACCATTGACATTGGCCGCTAGGTGACGAATAGGGGTGAATACACTGACTTTGCCCATTAGGCCTCATTGGCGTGCTAAGAGGGGTGAGACTAGAGACTCCGGCTATGGAGGCGCTGACGCAGGGTACGGATACCCTGCCCTGACCCCCTCAGGGCGATGGGGCAAACTCACCCGGTGCCGGGCAGGGAGGGGCTAGAACGGAAGCTGCTCCCCGAGGATGGGCCTAGAAACGCAGAGGCAGGAACTGGACGCTGATGCGACTCAGAAGCACGTGGGCCCAGCATGCGAGACCCAGACCCGAGCTCCCGCTAAGCCCTGCGGCCGCGCAAACGTCAGTCACGTGCCGGGCACTTCGTTAGTGCAGCTCTGCACAGCTGGCAACTTGGGTTTAGACGCCCTCCTCCCCCCCCCGGTCTGCTGCCCCCCTGCTCCTGTGCCCCTGGCCGGCTGCTCCCGGGACCCCCCTGCTTGCTGTGCAGAGGGGGGAGGGGTGCTGATGTCAGGGTGTCCCCCTCCCCCCGCTTCCCCCATCCATGTACCCCAATTCCACAGCGTGGGGCAGGGGGGCAGGCTCAGAAGGGGGACTTAGGTGCTGGCAGCAGCTGTGGTCAGAACGAGCCTTCAGACTGGTGAGTGCCGCAGTGCTTAAAGCAGGGGTCTCAAACACGCGGCCCGCGGGCCACATGCGGCCCGTGGAGTTATTTCCTGAGGCCCACCATAGGCGCCGACTCCACCGGCAGCCAAGCTCCAAACATTACTGAGCGTTTATATTTTATTAAAACCCCTTTTTGCATTACAGTTTTTAAGACGTTAATACATTGACTTTTAATAGATTACTAGATTACTCTTCATTTTTGACTACATGTTTGTATCATTGTATGAAAAGGTTTCAGTGATGTGGCCCTCGGGCCAATTTACTAGTTCTCATGTGGCCCTCGTGGTGATTTGAGTTTGAGATGCCTGGCTTCAAGAGACAGAGCCTGGTCTCTCGTACACTCCCCGCAAGCCAGCACACACCCACTCTGTCTCTGTCTCACACACACATAGGCTCTGTGTGTGTGTGTGTGTCTCTCTCTCTCTCTCTCTCTCTCACTCACACACACTGTCTCTGTCTCACATGCACAAATATTCTGTCTCTTTCACAGTCACTTCGCAACACATAGATGTGTTGTTGTTGTTGTTCTTACTTCTCCATAGTTCCTGCAATGCACATCTACGCTCTGTAATTTTCATCTTTCCAAGTGCTGTTTTAGGTTTCTGACTGCTCTGTGCATTTCAGAATTGTATTTCTCTCTTACTTTTACATTTCATTCTTGGAGTGAGTTCTAAAATACCTAACCTGTCCTGGGTGGAGTACTTAGCCCGATGGTAACTTTTAAAGAATAGATTATATCTAGGCTTTTTGTTTCTACTGGTGGCACACATCTGCAAATTACCTCAATATTGGTCTACATAACAAAATTCATTGTGCACATGGATGGAAAAAATAAAAGGAAAAATTTGATTTTGTAGCCTTTTATTTTATTGAAAGTACATTTTGTAATGTGGTGTTACACCACCATGGCTTCGGCTCTGGTGGCTACAGTTTCAATCTTAACAGAGTGAAAGTCACCTCTGCTGCTTGCTTCAAATTCAGTCTCCTCTAGGAACACATAAAAGCCAAAAAGGCTGACAAAGGAGGAGCTGTCGTCATCATGAATAAGTTGGAATATGAACAAGAAGCCGCCAGGCAGCTCTGTACCTCCACATTCTACAGGCCATTATCCTCTGACCCCACTGAGGAGTACCAAAAGAAACTACACCATCTGCTCCAGAAACTCCCTGGAAAAGCACAAGAACAAATTTGTACAGACACGTGCCTAGAACCCTGACCAGGGGCATTCTATCTACTACCCAAGATCCATAAACCTGGAAATCCTGGACGCCCCATCATCTCAGGCATTGGCACCCTAACAGCAGGATTGTCTGGCTATGTGGACTCTCTCCTCAGGCCCTATGCTACCAGCACTCCCAGCTATCTTCGCGACACCACTGACTTCCTGAGGAAACTACAATCCATCGGTGATCTTCCAGACAACACCATCCTGGCCACTATGGATGTAGAAGCCCTCTACACTAACATTCCACACAACGATGGACTACAAGCTGTCAGGAACAGTATCCCCGATACTACCACGGCTAACCTGGTGGCCGAACTTTGTGATTTTGTCCTCACCCACAACTATTTCACATTTGGGGACAATATTTACCTTCAAGTCAGTGGCACTGCTATGGGTACCCGCATGGCCCCACAGTATGCCAACATTTTTATGGCTGACTTAGAACAACGCTTCCTCAGCTCTCGTTACCTAACACCCCTACTCTACTTGCACTACATTGATGATATCTTCATCATTTGGACCCATGGAAAAGAAGCCCTTGAGGAATTCCACCATGATTTCAACAATTTCCATCCCACCATCAACCTCAGCCTAGACCAGTCCACACAAGCGGTCCATTTCCTAGACACTACTGTGCTAATAAGCGATGGTCACATAAACACCACTCTATACCGGAAACCTAACGACCACTATACTTACCTACATGCTTCCAGCTTCCATCCTGGACACACCACACGATCCATTGTTTACAGCCAAGCTCTAAGATACAACCGCATTTGCTCCAATCCCTCAGACAGAGACAAACACCTACAAGATCTCTATCAAGCATTCTTAAAACTACAATACCCACCTGCTGAAGTAAAAAAACAGATTGACAGGGCCAAAAGAGTACCCAGGAGTCACCTACTACAAGACAGGCCCAAAAAAGAAAATAACAGAACACCACTAGCCGTCACCTTTAGCCCCCAACTAAAACCTCTCCAGCGCATCATCAAAGATCTACAACCTATCCTAAAAGATGATCCCTCACTCTCACAGATCTTGGGGGACAGACCAATCCTCGCTAACAGACAGCCCCCCAACCTGAAGCAAATACTCACCAGAAACCACACACCATACAACAAAAACACTAACCCAGGAACCTATCCTTGCAACAAAGCCCGACGCCAACTCTGTCCACATATTGATTCAAGTGATACCATCACAGGGCCTAATCAAATCCGCCACGCCATCAGGGGCTCATTCACCTGCACATCCACCAATGTGATATATGCCATCATGTGCCAGCAATGCCCCTCTGCCATGTATATTGGCCAAACCGGACAGTCTCTACGCAAAAGAATAAATGGACATAAATCTGACATCAGGAATCATCACATTCAAAAACCGGTAGGAGAACACTTCAACCTCCCTAATCACTCAGTGACAGACTTGAGGGTAGCAGTGTTGCGACAGATTAACTCCAAAAGCAGACTTCAAAGAGAAACTGTTGAACTCGAATTGATATGCAAACTAGATTGCATCACCTCAGGATTAAATAGAGATTTGGAATGGCTTGGCCATTACGTTAATTGAATCTATTTCCCTTAAGTTAACGATCCTCATTCACACCTGTGTGGCCATCTTGTTTATCACTTCAAAGGTTTTTCTTCCCCTGCTGTTATGGTTCCTCTCAATTAATTAGCCTCTTAAGATTGGTCTATGCACTTCCACCTTCTCATGTGTCTCTGACTGTATAAATATCTGTCTGCTGTGTGTTTCATTCCATGCATCCGATGAAGTGAGTTCTAACCCACGAAAGCTTATGCTGAAGTAAATTTGTTAGTCTCTAAGGTGCTACAAGTTTTTCTTTCTTATTTTCGTTATAAAGACCAAAGGTAGTGACCACACAGACCTTCATCAGTCAAGGCCTAGTCTACTTTAGAAGTTTTATTAAAGTTACAATTAAAGTTACAATTAACCAAGCATATATAGAAAGTCTATACAGACCTATGCACCAGTTACAAATATAGTTATATTCCCATCCTTAACAGTAGTGTTAGGGTATGATGGGTCTCCCATAGTTTGATAATCAGTAGACGGATGGTTCCTGCTGGAGTCTTCCATAGGGAGCTGAATTTTCCCACTCTGGGCATCCCCTTTTTATAGTGGGATTGAGTCTATACCTACATTCTTTGCACATCCATGAAAGTGTCAACCCTCCTCTCTCTTCTTGGTCTGCGTCCCCTGGAAACTTAAGAGACCCCAATTTTCTGTGGGCTGGGTAAATTCCCTTTATTCTCATTCCCATTGAGGCACAAGCTATATCCTGTTATTGATACATTTCTGAGACAGGCATGTTTTTACGGTATTATTATGATATAATATTAATCTTCTTGGTAATTATGTGCAATATTACCACTTAGTTCCTCTTTTCCCATTATCTTAGGGCATTGGGTTATTTTCCAGTCACTTATGCTGTTATTTCTTGTCTCCAATGCCTACAATAGCTAAACTAAAGTCTTGCAGGCCTCAACCTACAGGTTCTTGCGTTCCACATCTTGTCTTACTCATGGCTAGTTCTTGGTTCCTCTAAATACTGATCAGTCTCGCACTTCTATAATCCCACAATTTAAGCTTAATTAATATACAGCGAAACTATATGACAATACTTATTGATTAACAATATCACACAAAAAATGAATAATGAACTAAAACCATTGGCTACAATTGAGACCCCATCATTTTGTATGTATAGTTGGGATGATGTTTTCCAGTATGTATACTTTATCCACATCACCCTGGAGCATACTTTGGGATTGGTCAGATCCTTCTAGGGTGTCTTGGGGCCACCTCCAGGAACTCCTGACTTCTCCTCCAGTTGGAATCTGTCTCTCTGATGCAGCCATTACCCTGCAACCATAGATTGCCTCTCTCCTGCCTCAGCTTCTTCTGGCTTATCCAGTCTCTGTGTTTTAAAGGGCTGGATGAACCCCTCCTCTCTCTGTTCCCCCTTCTGGGGAGATTTTGTTTCTTCCACATCCCTCTGCAGAGAAATGGAAGAAAACAACATTTAGAATGCAGCGACTCCCTTCTTCTATCATTATAAGATCTCACTAGGGCTGATAGTATTTAGTGACCAACCTATTTATAAACAGATCCCTCCGCCCAGCCTGCTGTCTCTTGATACAAGGTGAGTGAGTGAAGAGTACAGGAAATCCCAAACACATACGAAAAGACATGGTTCCTATAGCAAAAGGTGAGTTAATGGGGTTTCCACCCATCTAGGTTGTACCCAGACACTCTGTTTTTTGGCTTCTGTGTCTGGATGCCATGCAGGGTTGTCAGGTACCTGGCTTTGAACTATGAAGTCCGGCCAAGAGAGGGATCACACTGTGTCTGGTTCCTGCAGGGCAGGGGGGACGTGTCGGGTCATTAACCCATGCCTGCCCTTGCTCAGCCGGGGCCACATCAGACCAATAGACAGGCCCCTTGTCAGGCTTCAGCAGTTCCCAGCCCCAGAGTAGAGGGAGCCCAGCCCAGGCAGGGACAGAGGTGGAGAAGATTGAGGGAGGGAGAGAGGGGAGTAGAGAAGCCAGGGACCAGGGCAGGTGGGGTAGGAGTAGGGCCTTGGAGAATAGGTAGGGCAAGGGTCAGGGTCTCAGGGTCCAATGGTTGCAACCTTTCTAACTGCTAAGGGCAAATGAGTTGTATACAGACCGTTGCCCCAGTTTGTCAAACGGACACAGCACAGCAAGGCCAAGAAAGGATTTAATCTCTCTTTCACTGCCCAGTAACTGATTCAAGGAAGAGGGCCCAGCACCAAGTCACCAGCACGGAGCTCGGTCTAAGAACCAGCGCACCAGAGGAAAACTTTAGTACCCTTATGAGTAATGAACCGGAGCAGCCTGTCCCGGATCTGTTTGGTCCTCACCCCATAGATGATGGGGTTTAGCATGGGGGGCACCAGTAGGTTCATGTTGCCTATAAGAACATGGAAATGTAGGGGTACATTCTGTCCAAACCGGTACGTGAGGGAGGAGAAGAGACCTGGGATGTAAAAGATTAAGATGGTGCAGAGGTGGGAGATGCAGGTTCCAAAAGTCTTGAGCCGGGCGTCCTTTGTGGGGAGGCTGAAGATGGCCCTGAGGATCTGAGTGTAGGACAGGGTAATAAAAATCCCATCCAGACCCATTACACAGACTAGCACAAAGAGGCCATAGTAACTACTGATGCGGGTGTCGGCGCAGGCCAGCTTCACCACAGATATGTGTGCACAGAATGGCTCGGGGATGATGTTGGTTCTGCAATATGGCCAATGCCTTACCAGGAAGGGATAGGGCAGTACGACCATGCCACTGCGCAGCACCACGGCCAGGCCGATCTTGGCCACCATGGGGTTCGTCAGGATGGTGGAATGTCTCAGGGGGTGGCAGATGGCCACATAGCGATCCAAAGCCATGGCCACGAAGATCCCAGACTCTATTCCTGCGAAGCAGTGAATGAAGTACAGCTGGGTGAGGCAGGCACTGAAATCGATTTCCCGGGAATTGAACCAGAAGATGCTCATCATTTTGGGCAGGATGGATGTAGACAGGACCAGGTCGGTGACGGCCAGCATGCAGAGGAAATAGTACATGGGAACATGGAGGCTCGGCTCCATCTTCACAATCAACGGGATGGTGAAGTTCCCCAAGATGGCTATGATGTACATGGTGCAGAAGGGGATTGAGATCCAGATATGGGCCGCCTCCAGGCCAGGAATGCCCAGCAGGATGAAGGTGGAGGGGTTGGTGAAGTCGGTTGTGTTGGAATCTGACATGGAGTAGGGGAGAAGGTGTCCAACTCTGAGGCAGAACGGTGTCTCCTGCGTATGCTGGATGTTCACCTGACTTCCTGTATGTGCCCAGGATCAAGGGTGATGGTCGCAGTAGAAATACCTGGATGGAGAGACAATGAACACCCAACCAGTCAGTTAGTTATAAAAATCCTTCTTAGTAGCTGTTCTCGCCTTGCCTTGCCTGGAAAGGGTTAAGAAGTGTGATTGAAATGCTTAGGTAAGAGGAAGTGAGTTGTCACCTGGCCAAAAGAGCAAATGGGAAGCCTAGAATCTTTTAACATTGAGAAAAAACTTCCCCTCTTCGTGAGGGTTGTTCTTTTCCCTTGGCTGGGGAGACAGAGAGCAGCAGGTATGCTGTAAAGCTTGGGACAGGCATGACAAATCATGAGCATTTATAGCTACAAATTACTCATTTGGAACTAAAGATACGTTAGTAGAACAGGAAATGTTTAGTTAGACGCGATCAGGTTTATCTCTTTATTTTGTGCTTCTGGAGTCTTCTGTGCTAAACACAGTTTGCTTTGTAACCTTTCAACTGGACCCCAAGGAAGACATTCTTGGTGTTAATGCTTTCAGTTGCTCTTTTAATATCTAGCAACACCCTGATTTCCCAGCTGAGTTTTCTATATTTTTAAAAATAAAATCATCTTTTTTAAGAACATGATTTGATTTTTGTGTTTTAAAATCAAGAGGTCTGTGCACACGCTACTGAAACAGTTAAGTGGAACAAGGGTTGCAAGATCAGCTGGTATAACAGCTGCGTTTTCTTTTGTTTGTTTTCTTTCTCAGCTTCCCGAAGAGAGGGGTGGAAAAGCTGAGGGGCCTCAGGGAAAAATTCCAAAGAGAGCATTCCTGGATTTTCAAGAGGTGGTTTTTTCACTTGGTTGGTAGCAGCACTATTACCCAGGCCAGGGGGAATCTGTAACCTTGGGACTTTAATACAAGCTTGGAGTGGCCAAGTATTTTTAAGGTCTTTTTGCGGACTCCCACCTTCTGCACTCAAATTGGAAATCAGCCTTGACACCTGCTCATTCACAGTAATGGCCAAAACAAAGCCAATGTTCAGATACCTAATGAAAGGGACGGAGAATAACCTGCTCTGGACATGCACACAGGTTTGGTCACCCAGTTTCCATTAAGGATGTAGCAGATAGAAAAGGGATTTTCAAGGCAGGCTGTGAGAATGGGGGAAGCTGCCATATGAGCACAGACTGAAAAGTCTGGGCCTGCTTAGTTTAGAGAAGAGACAAAGAAGGGGGCATATGATAGAGGAGAAAAAATAAAGAATGGAACTGATTCCATTCAAATGGACAGAGAACACTTCCCAACCAGTAACATTTATAGACACTTATAGACACTTATAGAGCCAACTATTTCCCCAAAGCTGAGGTAAATTATAAGCAAAGCTGATTGGGAGGAAAAAATGTAGACAGAAAAATGGGAATGAAAACTGGGAGTTCTTTAAGAAAAGTTTATTATATAGTTAAAAAACCAAGATTCCGCAATCAAGAAAGTGGACAACTTTGGACAAAAACTTGGTTCATTGACAAAGTGAAGGCAGCAATTAGGAAGAAAACAATATCGAAGAAATGGTGAAAAGGGAAAATAGATAGCAAATACAAATTAAGAAGTTATGCTAAAAAGTTCAGGGGAAAATCCGTGCTAAGGATAATCAAAAGGAGGTCATTAAAGAACACAAGAAATCCTGGAAAAGGTTTAGGACAATTCCTAGACGGAGAAAGGAAACGTGTTAATGTTTCAGAAAAAGTAGATGTGTTCATGACGTATTCTGCATTTGGAAAGAAGCCGTACGAGGTACTCATATCACGAGAAGATGAAACACTTTCCAGTTCACTAGCAGACATCTCCAGTAGAACCTTAGAGTTACAAACACCAGAGTTACGAACCGACCAATCAGCCGCACCTCTCATTCGGAGTCAGAAATACACAATCAGGCAGCAGCAGCACCAAAATCATTTTTTAAAAAGGCAAATACAGAACAGTTCTGTGTTAAACATAAAGTGTGAAAAATTAAGAAAAAATTAAAAAAAGATTTAAGAAGGTTAAGAAACAATGGAAAGGCTGATACGGGATTAGTTAAAAAGTTTAGGAATATAATGAATGCCAGTCAGCAACACGGTTTATGGAAACAGGTCTTGTAAAATAAACCTAATTTCTTCCTTTAATGAGAGTACACGATTGGTTGATCAAGGGAACCGTGCCGATGCACTAGACTGCGATTCTCTGAGGCATTCCAATTAGTAGGGAAAAATATTCAGAAAAAAATGAGCACTGTACAATATCAATGGAGCGCACGTATAATGGACTAAAAACTGGCTAACTGACAGATGTCAAAAGAACAGGTATATTTGTGGCACCTTAGAGACTAACAAATTTAATGCAGTATGAGCTTTCGTAGCTTTCCCACTTCATTGGATGCATAGAATGGAACACACAGACGCAAGATGTATATACACACACAGAAAAGGTGGAAGCTGCCATACCAATTCTAAGCGGCTATTTAATTTAGATGAGCTATTATCAGCAGGAGAAAAAAAACCTTTTGTGGTGATAATCAAGAAGGCCTATATCAGACAGTTGACAAGAAGGTGTGAGGATACTTAATCTTGAGGAAATAGATTCAATGAGTGTAAGGACCCAGCCCTGGAGTCTACATTTCAAAAGGGATGTAGAAAAAATGGAGAGGCTGCAGGAAAGGGCCAAAAAAATTATTGGAGGCTGGAGAAAATGCCGGAGAGTGAGAGAGAGACTGAAAGAAATTCACGTATTTATCTTCAATAGTAATAATGGGCTTTTAAATCTGGAGGAGAAAGGCAGAATAAGGCCCAATGGGTGGAAGCTAAACACCAGACAAATTTCAGCTGGAAATAAGGACCAAAGGTTTAGCACTCAGGATGATTAACCATTGGAACAAACTGCGAAGGGAATTGGTGGATGCTCCAATTCCACATGTCTGTAGATCTGGACAGGATGCTTTTCTGGAAGATCTGCTTGAGGGCTTCTCAACACATACAATGCCACAGCAGCGCTGCCGTAGTAGTAATAGTGAGGTCAATGTATAGGAAGGAGGTAGGGAACCTGGATCCAGCGGCAAGTGACAAAGACGTTCCAAGGGATGGAACGCAAGCCTTATGTGAAAGCTGAAGGAACCAGGTGTTTTAGTTTGGAAAAGGGGAGATTACGGAGGGACATGATAACAGTCTTCAAATACTTCAAAGACGGCCATACAAAAAGTGGTAGAAAGTTGTTCTCTCTTGCCAGAAAGAGCAGGACAAGGGGCAATGAGATCAAACTACAGCACAGCAGATTTAGATGAAATCCCAGGAAAAGCTTCCTAACTATAGAACAATGGGACAGATGCCTCGGAAGGTTGTGGAAGCTCCTTTGCTGGAAGTTGTCATAATGAGGCAGAGCAGCCATCTGTCTGGGGGAGGTTTGGACCGAACACATCCTGTTTCTTGGCAGGGGGTCAGACTAGCTCACCTTTTGGTCCCCTCTGACCCTGTGGCTCTATGATTCTACAATGTAAAACCCTAATGTGGACCAGGCCTTAGTGACACACAAGTCAAGAGGCTTAATATAGGGGTAAGTGGGTGAAATGTAATGGCCTGTATTATATAGGAGGTCAGACTGGATGAGCTAATGTCCCTTCTCACCGCAAACTCTATGAATCTATCAATAAAGAAAGCGGACCAGGCATTTATATTTTCTGTGTCAATTCAATTACCTTGAAAGTCTGAACATGTAACACTGATAAAAGGAAATTATTTACACAATCCACAATTGGCCTGTGGAACTCCTTGCCACAGACAGTACTGGAGTGAAAAGCTTAGCTGAATGGGATTCACAAATAGATTGGCCATACTAGGTGGCACTGGTGGGACTACTTTCATAAAATCATATAATATCAAGGTTGGAAGGGACCTCAGGAGGTCATCTAGTCCAACCCCCTGCTCAAAGCAGGACCAGTCCCCACCTAAATCATCCCAGCCAGGGCTTTGTCAAACCTGACCTTAAAAACCTCTAAGGAAGGAGATTCCACCACCTCCCTAGGTAACCCATTCCAGTGCTTCACCACCCTACTAGTGAAAAAGTTTTTCCTAATATCCAGCCTAAACCGCCCCCTCTGCAACTTGAGACCATTACTCCTTGTTCTGTCATCTGTTACCACTGAGAACAGTCTAGATCCATCCTCTTTGGAACCTCCCTTCAGGTAGTTGAAAGCATCTATCAAATCCCTCCTTTAGTTAAAGCTGTTTGAGACCTTCAGTAAGGAGACCTCATTTTCAGTTGGATGTACATTTTCCAAACTTTTAGTGTTCGGAGTGAAATTTCCCACGCTGGGTGTCTGCTCCTGGCTGAACTGGTTTTTGAAAGTTTCAGACAGAACAGTTCAGCCGACTTCTCAACTGAAGTTCGGGGACAATATGTCTTGCCCATGTTATTCCAGTGAGGAGCACTTCCACCTCCATGCTTTCCACCAGGTAAAAGTCAGGTAACGGCCACCTCCCCCTCATTTAAGAGCCAGAGCCCTGAAATGCAAGAGGAGGTGGTGACAGTCTCTGTACATTAACACACAGCTGGCTCCTGAGGTCTTAACTCAGTCCTTACTCCAAGGGGAGTTTTGCCTCATTGGGGCCTGAGAAAACTATGGGCTAGGGCCTTTGTATTATACATCTACGAATACCTTTTTTCCGCGAGGATCCACTGTGCCACTGAAAAAATTGAAGCCACCTTGGGCTGGAAGCCATCAGCTGGAGCAGACAGGTTTGCACAGAAAATACTGGCACAAACTCATCCACTGTGGCAAGCGCCCTGGGATGTTTAATGGCTGTGCAGGGCAGAAAGTACCACAAACTTACTGTCTATCCCATCGTGCCCACGTTAGACTAAGTTTGTTGAGCAGGTGAGCTCCCCAGCAAGAGATGGTACCTGTGAATTCTGAGACGGAACTGTCCTCCCTGGGAATCCCCCTCAGGTAGCCGCGTCCCTCACCTCTCTCACCCCAGCATCTGCAGCAGCAGCCCACGCCAAGAGCTGACACAGGGGTGTGCACCGCTTATAATAAAGCTCTGTGCAATCCCAGTGGGGTTTCTCAAAATCTATTGGAGAAGCAACATCTGAATGTAAACAGGCTGAAGACCAGCCTGTCTGTGCTTCTGGGCTATTTGTCCAGCTTTAGAAGTAAACATTAATTAAGGGACTTTCCCAAAGGGAGATGAGAACTCTTGGGCTCTGGGCTGAGTCAGATGGGATTTGGGTGCTCTGTGCATTTGGATGTTTGTAAAAAATATAGTTGATTAAGAAGAAAAACTAGGGATTACTCCTAGATCTCCATAGAGTCTGATATCCTGTAAACACCCAGGATGGAGGGTAGACAGAACGATCTGGAGAAAGATGCCTGAGGGGAGACACAAACACTTTCTGCAGGCATAGGGGCTATTGCTAAGAAATCAGAGATCAGCAATTCTCCACAGTAACTATCATCATGCTGTATGCAGCACCTTTCACTGAAGGATTTCAAAAAGACTCAGGAACGTCAGTATGTCCATGTGCCCATATAACGATGCTGGTTCTGGTGGGACCCAATTGAGGTGCCAATTCAGGACAAATTGCTTCAAGCAGGGCAGTTACAGCCCCAGGCTGGGGGTTTTCCACCTCTAAGGCAAACCAAATCAGCCAAACCGAGAAAACTTTGGTTTTACCCCACTGGATAACCACAAGTCACACAAGCAATTCCCTTAGACACTCCAGTTTCCCAGTCTCACCACCAGTGCCACTCGTTATGGGGTGAATGATTATGAAAACCAATGCCCCAGTAAAAGAAAAAAGGTTCTCCCGATCCCAAATACTATGGAAAATTAACCACACCTTGTGTTTAGATCAGACATCGGCTGAGACTCCTTTATTAGGGGTACAAATGCGTAGCGGGAGGCAGGTTTCAGAACTGCCCCCTTGAAGCAAGGCATACACGAGCTTATAAAGCCTAAAACCACAAATGGTCATACATACAATTTCTTATCAAGTTGCCTTATTTGGATAAAATAATGCAGGTCAAAAGTTTTAGGCGAAAACATATCGGCCTTTCCTGGTACTCTTGCCCCAGAGCCTGTTTTCTTCTGTGGTTAACAATGACGCAACTCAACAATGACGCTCATATTTCATATTTCGTAATAAGGACTATTGCAAATTCTTCTGCTTGGGGACTTTCCACCCCCCTCCCATGTCTGGTTTGACCCGCTGTGCAGGGTTATACAAAGATGCACAGCAACAAACTTGGCCAAAGGTTGAGGCCTAAGAAAACAGGCTGGGATGAAAATGTTTCCAGTATGTAGGCCCCAAAATACTGCCTTAATATTATTCCCCCACACAAAGGACCAAGCCCCAAACCAAGGTCAATATACAAATCAGATCTTAGCCACAAATCACGCTGTTTCCAATCCTTTAGAATCTAAAATCTAAAGGTTTATTCATAAAAGGAAAAAGGTCTAGGTGAGAGCTAGAATTGGTTAAAAGGAATCAATTACACACAGTAATGGCAAAGTTCTTGGTTCAGGGATGGAATAAGCTGCAGGTTCAAATCAAGACTCTGGAGTGCATCCCCAGCTGAAGTGCTCGATAAGAACGCTTATAAGGCAGCAGTGAGCATAAGCAAAGGTAAATACAAACAGGGGTGGAGAATTTAGCAGGGTAATTAGAGGATAATTATTGGGCCAAGACCAAGACCAGAACTGCCCACCTGGGTAGGGGAAGGGCGAATGCTTACAATAAAGGGGAAAGGCAAAGACACCTCGGGGTCACTCCTCGGGATGTGGGGGAGATGAACGAGTGATACAGTTTTGCTTTCGCTTTTGGCTAAGTCCATGCTACAGTAAATGGTAATCTCGTAACCAAAGGCTCCAGTCTCCATGAGTTCCTGTGTGTCGGCTCGACAAGCCCAACAATAGTGGGATCCCGGGTGAACCACCAACTGATCTCCGCAGGGAGACGTCCATGGGGAATCATCCAACAAGAGGTTTTCTAGTGCTTCAGCAAGGTCCTTAAGCACCTAACTCCCACTTTGTGTCTCTAGGGGCCTGGCTGTGGGGCTGGAGAGAGGTGGCTATGTCCATGTGGGATTGCCAGCTGTGAGCCCTCTCCTGGAGCGAGAGGCCTAGGACAGGTCAGTGCTTTCTCGTGAGAGACCCGAGAGAGACGTGGGAGACCCAGATCCAAAATCTCTGCTCTAGCTGATTTGCAGCAGAGACATAAACACGTCCCACGTGAGTGCCCTGGGCAACAGGCTAGTGGCTATTCTGGGCGGGGATCTCAACTCTCCAGCTGCAGCTCTTGTGCAAATAAACATTCAGTGGAGCAGGGGTTTGAATCTGAGTCTCCCACTTTCCAGGTGACGGTGTGCTGTGGGGTTGATACACCTGTCTCGCTTTGGGGGGTGGAGGCGAGTGGAATTATAGCCCCTGGGTTGCATCTGTAGGGCTCTCCCCAGGCTCAGGGTAGCATTACCCTGTGGCCCTAGGCAGTGATACAACCCTTGCCGCCAGAGCAGCATGGCCTAGTGGCCAGAGTCAATAACAGCCCCTGATTTCAGGGCAGTGCAGCTTAGTAGCCAGAATTAATAGTGCTAGTGAGCTGGGTGATCACCGCAGAGTGGGTGGTGGCCAAGATAGGGGGAATCAGTCCCTCCCTCTCCATCAGGTCCCAACCTGGGGCCCTGTCGGCGGCAGGGCTGCCCACCACCTGCTTAACAGGGAGCCGACAGAAACACACCAAGCCTATCTCCCGTTCTGCAGCCACTTCCCCACCACGTTTCCCTGGGTCACTTCCTAACCAGTTCTCCGCAGTTTGCCATCTCTGGGTCTCTGTGGGCTCTCCCATCTCTGTGGCATCTCGAGCCTGCATGTGGGGCTCTGTATCCTGCTGCCTGGCCTCCGCGTCCGGGAATCAGCAGCGCATCTCCTTCCTCACCGGTGGTCACCACGACGGAACTGCTCCGTGGCCTTTTCTAGCCTGTCTCCAGCTGGAGCATGTTCAGCAGAGCCGAGGGGGTGTGGCCTCCGTGGCCAAGAGCGAATTTTATCAACCCCCACTGCACTGGTGTGGGGTGGATACACCCCATCACAAGGCACTAAGCCACTGGGCTAGGGGACATCATGGGGGTGCACAAACAGGGATGCACGTGCACACACACACACACGCACCCGTGTGTACACACACACACACACACACACACACACAGAGACACACATATGCACGGAGCTATGTGCACACACAGACATCGATCCACATGCACAAAGATTCAAGAACGCATGTGCACACATGTATGCGGATGCATGTGTACAGACAGAGATGGACCCACATAAGCACACACACACAAACCCACGTGTGCACACACACACAGGTTCACACACAAATCCGCATGCACTTTCACACACGGAGATGCAAATGCACATGGATCCATGTGCAAACACACACACGGATTCACACACACACACACAAACACATTCCCGACCTGCAAGGCCCCATCCAGGAGGTGGGGTCTGAGAACCCCTAACCGATCGGGCCAGCTGGGGAGATGTGGGGGTGACACCTCATTGGAGAATCCCACCGGAACTGAGGCCTGAGCTAAGGCTCTGAGCAGCTCGTTAGCTGAGGAGCAGCGTCAGTGCCCAGGTTGCTTTGTGCAGGCCACTGACCGAACCCTAGCCTCCAGCCGGGTCAGGCAGCAGATGAGCCGGGGTTTGAGAAAGGCAGCGGTGTCTACATTCAGTATTTACCTGAGTGCCTTTGTGGATCTAGCCCTGGGCGTGTTTCTGGAAGATGCTTTAGTTAAACACTAGTTAAGGTTGTTCAAAGCTAAGGGGGCTGGCTGGCGACATACAATATGATGGGGGCTAATTTAGCTACAACTAATCAGGAAAAAGATTTTGGAGTCATCGTGGATAGTTCTCTGAAGACGTCCATGCAGTGTGCAGCGGCAGTCAAAAAAGCAAACGGGATGTTAGGAACCGTTAAAAAAGGGATAGAGAATAAGACGGAGAAGATCTTATTGCCCCTATACAAATCCATAGTGCGCCCACATCTTGAATACTGCGTACTGTTGTGGTCTCCTCATCTCAGAAAGGATATACTGGCATTAGAAAAGGTTCAGAGAAGGGCAACTAAAATGATTAGGGGTTTGGAACAGGTCCCATATGAGTAGAGATTAAAGAGGCTAGGACTTTTCAGCTTGGAAAAGAGGAGACTAAGGGGGGTATGATAGAGGTCTATAAAATTATGAGTGGTGTGGAGGAAGTGAATAAGGAAAAGTTATTTACTTGTTCTCATAATAAAAGAACTAGGGGCCACCCAATGAAATTAGTGGTCAGCAGGTTTAAAACAAATAAAAGGAAGTTCTTCTTCACACAGCGCACAGTCAACCTGTGGAACTCCTTGCCTGAGGAGGCTGTGAAGGCTAGAACTATAACAGGGTTTAAAAGAGAACTGGATAAATTCATGGAGGTTAAGTCCTTTAATGGCTATTAGCCAGAATAGGTAAGGAGTGGTGTCCTTAGCTTCTGTTTGTCAGAGGGGGGTGATGGATGGCAGAAGAGAGATCACTTGATCATTGCCTGTTAGGTCCACTCACTCCAGGTTCATCTGGCATTGGCCACTGTCGGTGGACAGGATACTGGGCTAGATGGACCTTTGGTCGGACCCAGTACGGGCGTTCTTATGTTCTTATGATGCTTGGAGGAAACAGCCAAGTTCATGGACACTCACCTCTCACTTTTCAGGAAAGTTTCCTCGTTTCTTTGTACAAGGTGCAGGCTCCCTGCAGCAAAATCATTTTTTATCTGCTCTTCCCGTCCTCCAGTGGCTCTAGTGTCCCAGCTGCTTGCCCGGCTAGAACCCGGGCAATGCCCCTTCCTTAGGTGACAAGCAGCTGTAGCACCATGATGGGAGGAGAACACGGTGTGATGCCGTATGATTGAGTAAGACCGTTTTTATTATTGTTCCTACCATGATTATACAATTGCAACAAATGCTGTACATAATATGTCCTGTCATGTGTCAGTGGGAAAGCTATGATTTGCTAAATATGATTCTCCTGTTTATATGTGTGTATCATCTTTGTGTCTGAACCTATGGCTATTGGTGATGTACTGGTATGAGAGGCAGGGGCAGCTCCAGGCACCAGGGCAGCAAGCGCGTGACTGGGGCGGCAAGCCGTGGGGGGTGACGCTCTTCCCCGCCGGCGCCCCAGCCGGGGCAGCGAACATGCCGCCCTCCCCACGGCGCTCCTCCAGCTGGGGGAGAGCTGGGCATGCCGCCGCCCTCCCCGCCGGCCAGGGGAGAGGGGCGGCCGGCGGCTTTTTTGCCTGGGGTGTTAAAAAAGCCAGAGCCGGCCCTGATGAGAGGATCAATGCCAGTTAACAGCCAGAGCAATGGTGCTGGGGGGCTCAGGACTCTCACTTTTTATTCTCAGCTCTGCCACCGACTTATTGTGTGGCCTTGGGTAAATCACTTTACCTCTGTGTGGCTCAGTCGGTTCATGACGTGGGGAGAACGCTGCCTAGCTAAAGAGCTTCTAGATGTAGTGACTAAAAGTGTCAGGCAGAGCGTACGTTAGACTCAGCTTCACTGTTCAGCTTCAGCCCCTGGGCAATGGGGCCCTGTAGTTCCAGATAAGGTGCCGTGTAGGTGTGTAAATAGCCGGCTAGTGGCAGATGTGCCATTTATCTCCCTCCCTCCCAGAACCCACCCCAGCTCTGCCCAACAACCCCCGTCCCAGGGATCCCAGCTAACACAGGGGCTTATCCTTCTGCCTCTCTCAGCTGTTGTCCTCCTAGCTTCGAAGCTGATCCCTTGTCCTGCCCCCAAGGCCTGGCTCAGGGCAAAGAGCTCCCAGCCCATCCCCATTGCAGGGACCCTGCCTGCTACAGGCTCCCAGCCGGGAGGAACAAAGGGAGCTGAAATCAAAACAAGTAATCCATGGAATGGTCTCTCCCCTTGGGACTTTGCAGCTGAGTACTAGGGGCAGGGTCTTGGTGGAATAGGGAGAGAATAGGGGGAGAATGAGTCTGTGCTCTGAGGGAAGAGGAGGGGCGAGGGGCAGGGCGTCAGGGGTCTAGTTACCAGCAATGAGGGAGGTGGAAGCCCTATGAGTTAATGAGTTCTACACAAATGAATTGCCTAGTTTGCCACCCTGACACAGCACAGTAAGGCCAAGGAAGGGTGTAATGTCTCTTTGACTGTCCAGTCAGTGATTCAGGGGAAAGGGGCCCAGCATCATGTCACCAGCCAGCTCTGCACGGAGCTCGGTCTGAGACCCAGAGCACGAGGAGAAAACTTTAGGTCCCTTTATGAGTAAAGAGCCGGAGCAGCCTGCCCCGGATCTGTTTGGTCCTCACCCCGTAGATAATGGGGTTTAGCATGGGGGGCATGAATCAGAATCATAGAATCATAGAATCTCAGGGTTGGAAGGGACCACAGGAGGTCATCTAGTCCAACCCCCTGCTCAAAGCAGGACCAACCCCAACTAGATCATCCCAGCCAGGGCTTTGTCAAGCCTGACCTTAAAAACCTCTAAGGAAGGAGATTCCACCACCTCCCTAGGTAACCCATTCCAGTGCTTCACCACCCTACTAGTGAAAAAGTTTTTCCTAATATCCAACCTAAACCTCCCCCTCTGCAACTTGAGACCATTACTCCTTGTTCTGTCATCTTCTACCACTGAGAACAGTCTAAATCCAAATGTAAACAGGCTGGAGACTGTAAACAGGCTGGAGACCAGTCTGCCTACGCTTCTGTGTTCTTTATCCAGCTTTAGGAGTAAACAGTACTTAAGGGACCTTCCCAAGGTGAGATGAGAACTCTGGGGCTCTCCACTGAGTCAGAGAGGAATTGGCTGCTCTGTGCGTTTGTGTATGTTTAACAATTATTGTTAATTGGTAAGAAAACTAGGGATAGTACCTAGATCTCCCTGGGGTCTGATACCCTCTAAATGCCTAGGATGTATAGGCAGATAGTAGCTAAATAGATCTCCAGACAGATGACTGAGGGGAGACATAAGCTGCCGTGACTTGGTCAGTGTCACACAGAGAATGACAGGCAGAACCCAGGAGTCCTGACTGTCCTGCTCTAACCAGGCCTTTCTCTAAGTAACTGAGAGCATGACAAGAATGGGATGGGTTCAAGGTCTAGCTGTCCCTGTTTATTGGGTCAGTGGGATGGATTTCTCTGGGGGTAACCTGGAACTAGGATACAGCTGAGACCTCTGGCATAACAATCTGGGGTCTGCCTCACACTGCGCGCCTGTGACAAGCTGCAATCCTCTCCAGGTCATGCACTTACACAGCCAGGCACATTGCCAGCTGAGTTACATGAACGCTTTCACTAGCCACTCCTGAATCAACAATAGAGAGGTTTCAGCCAGTTCCCCCAGCTCCCCAGCCTAGGACCCCAGAGCTGTATCGTCTTGCCCTGGTCAGAAGCACGGCCAGTGTAAACGTCTTACCCAGTCTGCTCCTCCCTCAATGTGGAGAAGACACTACACCGTCCCCTGTTCCTCAGCATGAATCTCTTTTGTATTTCAAATGTTCAAGTGTTGCACAACATTGTAGTGTTACACCCCTGCGAGCTTGCAAAGTTCTGTGTACCTTTGAACATTGTAGATCAGCCTAGTTGTTAGAGGGTTTTTCCCTTCATCCTCCCCCCTGGTTCGTGTCACGCAGACAGACAGCAACAGACAAGAAGTCCAAAGTGCAGACAATACAATGTCTATTGGGGTTAGTTTCCAAGTGAGCATATTCTATAATCCTTCACACCAGTCGGGCTTATCTCTATGCACCGATACAGTCTGTTCCCAGCGTTCTGTTCCCAGCTCTGCCACCACAGAGCCTTTAGTGTGTGTCCCCATTGCCACCTCCCATTTCCAATTCCCGATTCCCTTCTCCTTACCCGGTCCAAATATACCTGCAGCGCATGCCCCTAGTCACACCCCTTACAACTTATGGCCATGTTCCGTTCTGGAGGGTCCTCAGTTGGGGTCTTTGTCCCACCTCTGCCCTACTCTATGGGAGGGGTAAGGAGTGAGGTTGTACTCTGCTCAGGGGCAGGCATTTCTCTGGTCTTTTCTTGTTTTACCTCCCCTGCCTCCCGCAAGCCCCCTCTGCCCCTCCCTTTGCTTGACCTTGCTTTAATATAAGGAGTTGAGACAGACATCAAGTGTGTGCTCATATATTACACTCCCACCACACCCGGTAACACTGTTAGCTCCATCCCTTGTCTGTCTCATTGTACTATAAGCCCCATCTGGTTATGGGAAATGTATCACCCAGCATCTTTGCCCTTTGTTCTTCACATATACTAGTGAGGATGTAAGAATATTAAAAGTCAAACCCAAAATTCTATCTCAGGCTAACAAGCAGGCTTATATCCCAACACTAGTGATCACAAATGTCAGCAAATGTGCCTTCTCTGGGCACTAGAAAATCTCTCTTTTTATCTGTGCAGCATTGTTAACCATTGTGCTTTCCCAGCTGGTGATAACTCAATACAGATCATCGCCAATGCCATGAGGAGGTGGGCCTCAGTCTCCCCTTCCACACAGCAGACCAGGTTTATTATGGTTTGAGCTTGTGTACAAGTATTAGCTGAGAGACAGTATCCCCAGGGGGCGTCTTGTTTATTACTCTTAGCATCTCCAAAAGCTTTTCCCCCAAATCAGGCCTGTGACACTGTTTCTTATGATTTACCATCAGCACCAAATTCTTTGTTATAAGATTTACCCGTTAGCGACAAACTTTGCATCATGAGATTTAACAATAGCACCAAATCTTTGATCACAGGTCGGCATTTCCAAGTATTTTCATTATCCCAAGCCTTTCTTGCTTGGAGACTTTGATTTGTTCAATACCTTTGAACTCCTCCCTGACTCTTACCATGAGTTTAGTTACTGGGTTTCCTTTCCCCTCAGTGTCCCCTTCAGTAGGGATCTCAGTCTAAGGTCATGTTTGGGGTCTTGATATGCCAGGGTCTGGTGAGGTGAGGATGTCAGGGGACTTTGCATGTTGGCTAGCCCTCTGTGGAGCTGCTTCCCAACCCCAGGGTTATAGCCATGCAAAATACCCCCACCCCTTGGGCTTTCCCTGTGATCCTCATTTCCTGCACTGGGATCTTCCCCTCCCCTTTCCTAGAGCGTTGTGATCTGTGCTCCCTGAGCGAAGAGGTGTGTCTTCTCCCAGCAGCTCTTTCACAGCCGCTTTCTGTGTCCGACTAGCCTGAGGAATGTCCTCCTCCTCTCTGTCTGATGGGTCATGAGCTTTTCTTTTCGGCTTTTCTAACAACTCCAACTGGTGTCTCCACTCTTCCTCTTCCTGCTCAGTTTCTTGTTGTGTTAGTTCCATAGCCCTTCTGCGTTCAGCCTCTTCTCAATGGCAGCCTTTGCCTGATTTAGCCCCAAAATTATCCTATGTTCTTTTTCTTTTTTAATTGCTGCAATCCGAATAGCTCCAATTTCACAGTTGTTTCGCTGTTTTCCCTCATCATACTTCTCTTCTGTCCCTACTTTCCCTTTCCCAAAATAAGGAAACAGTAAAGAAGAAACTGGTAACCTCTTGGACTGAGCTCCAGATACGAACTTAATATTTCACTAGAAATCTCTACACCAGAGATCCTGAAACATAAACCCTTGTATCAGAGGCCCCGTGTGAGGCCTGAGGCCTGAACTGAAGTAGCCACCACTTTGCTAATGTAAAGCAAAGTTTAACTTAGGCCCCACTGCCTTTCTCAAACTCCTGCTCCTCCGCGGCCTAGCCTGTAGGGAACTATGGTTCGGCCGGTAGCCTGCACAAACCAACCCGAGTGCTGACGCTGCTCCACAGCTAACGGGCTGCTCGGAGTCTTCACTCGGGCCTCAATTCTGGTGGGGTTCTCCAGTGAGCTGTTCCCCCGCCCCTCTCCCCTGTAGGCATGAGACCCAGATGCAAATCCCTGCTGCACTGAAGGTTTATTACTGCAAAGTGGAAGAGCTCCAGCTGGAGAGATTGAGAGCCCCACCCAGAATCACCATTTGTCTGGTGCTCACGGCACGCCTGTGGGACAAGGGAGACCTGTGTTTGAATCCCTGCTCCAAAGCAGGTAGCGCAGAGATTTTGGATCTGGGTCTCCCATGTCTCTCTTGGGTCTCTCACGAGAAAGCGCTGACCTGTCCTAGGCACCTCACTCCAGGAGCAGGCTCACAGCTGGCAATCCCACATGGAAATAGCCACCTCTCTCCAGCCCATCAGCCAGGCCTGAAGCGGCTCAAATCAGCGGGAGATAGGTGCTTAAGGACCATGTGGGGGCATTGGAGACCAGAGTGCCTGAACTGGGGGAGATAAGGAAGACAGAGAGGTACATAGATGAGACTTTCCAGGACAGAGTAGAATGGTCCCACCCCAGTCTGACAGCCTCTGTGCTGTTGAGGAGGGTGAAAGTCTCAGGGAAGGAGAACATTCAACTGGAGAAGTTGGGACCCTCCTTCCAGATGATGTCATAGAATCATAGAATCATAGAATCATAGAATCTCAGGGTTGGAAGGGACCTCAGGAGGTCATCTAGTCCAACCCCCTGCTCAAAGCAGGACCAACCCCAACTAGATCATCCCAGCCAGGGCTTTGTCAAGCCTGACCTTAAAAACCTCCAAGGAAGGAGACTCCACCACCTCCCTAGGTAACCCATTCCAGTGCTTCACCACCCTACTAGTGAAAAAGTTTTTCCTAATATCCAACCTAAACCTCCCCCTCTGCAACTTGAGACCATTACTCCTTGTTCTGTCATCTTCTACCACTGAGAACAGTCTAGATCCATCCTCTTTGGAACCCCCTTTTAGGTAGTTGAAAGCAGCTATCAAATCCCCCCTCACTCTTCTCTTCTGCAGGCTAAACAATCTCAGTTCCCTCAGCCTCTCCTCATAAGTCATGTGCTCCAGCCCCCTAATCATTTTTGTTGCCCTCCGTTGGACTCTTTCCAATTTATCCACATCCTTCTTGTAGTGTGGGGCCCAAAACTGGACACAGTACTCCAAATGAGGCCTCACCAGTGCCGAATAGAGGGGAATAATCACGTCCCTCGATCTGCTGGAAATGCCCCTACTTATACAGCCCAAAATGCCGTTAGCCTTCTTGGCAACAAGGGCACACTGTTGACTCATATTCAGCTTTTCGTCCACTGTAACCCCTAGGTCCTTTTCTGCAGAACTGCTGCCCAGCCATTCGGTCCCTAGTCTGTAGCAGTGCATGGGATTCTTCCGTCCTACGTGCAGGACTCTGCACTTGTCATGGGAGCCTCTTGTACTGAGGATATCACTCCAGGGGAGGAACTCCAGTGATTAGGAAGAGACAGGCAATAGGAGGGATTTTAACATTGATTATTAGGTTTGCGATGACCAGGAGAACCGCATGGTGACTTGCCTGTTTGATGGGAAGGTTGCATATCTCTTGAGACCTCCAGATCGGGGGTTCTCAAGCTGGTGGTCGAGATTCCTCAGGGGGTCATGAGCTTCTTACGTAGGGGTTATTATGCGAACTGTCAGCTTCCAACCCAAACACTGCTTTGCCTCCACAATTGATAATGGTGTTAAATATATAAAAGGTGTTTTCAATGTATAAGTGGGGGTCCCATTCAGAGGCTTGCTGTGTGAAGGGCGACACCAGTACTTGCCAGTGCGAAGGCTGTGGATCTCTCAAGACATCTACATGGACTTATGTGTAGCGTTGGGGAGGAAAAGGTGGTCGTGGTCACGGTTTCATATAAGCTGTGCGTGTGTGCACACGCACACAGATCCTAAACTCCACGCACACGGTGAAACACCACGTGCACAAAAAATGAAATACTACATCTGAGCCAGGCCAAAATATCATTGACGGGCGACTTTTGACATTGTTCGCCCGCCATCTATCAACACAGCCAGATTCTACTAGCTGGCAAGGGGGGGAAAGGAAAGGAGAGAAAGGAATCGTACCCCTCCCCACCAGCATTTTGAATGTGGAACGTTGATCACGTCGGGACGGTCGGGACCCACACATCTCCTTGTAGAAGCATTTTACTTGCTTGGGCGCATTTGCCTCATGGAGCACAAATTTGCACTCTGTTTCAAGAATTTGCACAGAAGACATTTTTTGCGCACACGGCCTGTCAAAAATTAGAGAGAACATTGGTCGTGGTACATGTAGGTACCAGTGACATAGGGAAGGATAGGAGAGAGATCCTGGAGGCCAAATTTAGGCTGCTAAGTAAAACATTGTAGTCCAGGCCCTCCATGGTAGCATTCTCTGAAATGCTTCCAGTTCCACGCACAGGGCCAGTTAGACAGGCAGAGCGGCAGGGTTTCAATGTGTGGATGAGAAGATGGCGTGGAGAGGTGGGGTTAGATTTATTAAGATCTGGAAAAACTTTTGGGAAAGGGGGAGGCCATACAGGAATGATGGGCTCCACGTAAACCAAAATGGAAGCAGATGGCCGGCACTTAAAATTAACAAGGTTAGAATCGTAGGACTGCAAGGGACCTCGAGAGGCCATCAAGTCAGTCCAGTCTTCTCATTTTCAGACCAAACAAACCCATTTTTTTTTCAATCTTCCCTCACAGGTCATGTTTTCTAGGCCTTTACTAATTTTTGTTCCTCTTCTCTGGACTCTCTCCTCTCCCATATTCCATGACTTTTCAAAGGTAATAGCTAATGACTCAGATATCTCCTCAGTCAGCACCTTGAGTATTCTAGGATGCATTTCAACAGGCCCTGGCGACTTGAAGACATCTAACATCTCTAAGTAATTTTAAACTGGTTCTTTCCCTATTTTAATCTCTTATCCTACCTAATTTTCACTGGCCTTCAGTATGTTCGGTGTCCAATCACTATCAACCTTTTTGTTGAAAACCAAAACAAAGAAATCTTTAAGCACCGCTGCCATTTCCACATTTTTGATATTGTTTTTCCCTCTTCATTGAGTAATGGGGCTACCCTGTTCTTGGTCTTCCACTTGCTTTTAATGTATTTGTAGAATGCTTTCTTGTTACCCTTTATGTCTTTAGCTAGTTTGATCTCGTTTTGTGCTTTCACCTTTCTAATTTTGCCCTTAATTTTGCCTTTGTGTTATTTGTTTATATTTATCTTTTGTAATTTGACCTAGTTTCCACTTTTTGTAGAGCTCTCTTTTGAGTTTCAGATCATTGAAGATCTCCTGGACAAGCCAAGGTGGTCTCTTGCCATACTTCCTACCTTTCCTACACAGTGGAATAGTTAGCTCTTGTACCCTTAATAATGTCTCTTTAAAAAACTGCCAATTGTATTCAGTTGTTTTTCCTCTCAGATTTGCTTCCCATGGGATCTTACCACCAACTCCCTGAGTTTGCTAAAGTCTGCCTTCTTGAAATCCATTGTTTTTATTTTGCTGTTCTTCCTCCTACCGTTCCTTAGAATCATGAACTCTATATTTTCATGGTCACTTTCCTTCAAGTTGCCTTCCACTTTCAAATTCTCCACCAGTTCCTCCTTATTTCTCCTCTGCATCCCATGCAACAGAGTCCCTGACAGAGCGGGAGTCCTTTTACATCTTGGCAGGATGGAGAGACTGTGATTATGGAAGGGAAATCAGGACTCCTGGGTTCTGTCTCTCATCCTGCCACTCAATCTCTGTCTGACCTTGGACAAATCTGTGCCTCAGTTTACTTATCTGTATAATGGGGATATGTTTATAGTGACTTTCCTTTCCTAGCTCTTTTGAAGATTCTTTAGTGAAAGGTGCTGCACAGTATGATGATAGTTACTGATGAGAATTACTGATCTCTGATCTCTTAGCAAAAGTCCTGCGTGTTAGCAGAAAATATCTCTGTCTCCCCTCAGTCATCTGTCTCCAGATCTGTTGTCTACTTTCTATCCATCCCTCCTGGCAATTTACAGGGTATCAGACCCTATGGGGACGTAGGTGTTATCCCTAATTTTCTTCCTAATCAATTATAATTTTTAAATATACACAAATACACAGAGCAGCCAATTCCTCTGTGACTCAGCACAGAGTCCAAGGGTTCTCATCTCCCTTTGGGAAGGTCCCTTAATTACTGTTTACTCCAAAAGCTGGATAAATAACACAGAAGTGCAGACTCGCTTTTCCCCAGCCTGCTTCCATTAAGGGGCCGCTTCTCTGCTGGAGGCTGAGCGATCCCCACTGGGATCGCTCAGAGCTATATTACAACGGTGCACACCCCTGTGTCGGGTGTCAGTGTTGGATGTTGCTGGAGATGCTGATGTGAGAGAGGTGTGGGACGCAGCTACCTGATGGGGATTCCCAGGGAAGACACTTCTGTCTCAGAATTCACTGTCTCTGGTCCTTTCCGCTCTGCCCAGCCATTAACCACCCCAGGGCCCTTGTCACAGGGGATGAGTTTGCTCCAATATCACTGGCCAAATTCTCCTTCTTTTCTTTGCATCCCTGCCCATCCCGGCTGATGACCTTCAGCATGGAGGTGGCTGTATTTCAGTGGAACAGGGGAGCATTCAGGATGAAAGGTGATAGACGTACAATACAAGGCCAGATTCTAATGCCATGGCCCATAGTTTGCTCAGGCCCCACTACGGCAAAACTCCCTTGGATAAGAACTGAGAAAAGACCTGAGAAGCCAGATGTGTGGTAATACACAGAGACTGTCACCTCCTTCTCTTGAATCTCAGGACCCTGGCTGTTAAATGGGAGGGCGAGGGGGTGGGGCTGTTACCTGGTGAAGCTGGCCTGTGCCGACATCCGTGTCAGTAGTTACTATGGCCTATTTGTCCTATTATGCCGTATTGGTCTGGATGTGTTCTTTATTGTCGTGTCCTATACCCAGATCCTCAGGGCCATCTTCAGCTTCCCGACAAAGGACGCCCGGCTCAAGACTTTTGGGACCTGTGGCTCCCACCTCTGTGTCATCTTAGCCTTTTAAATCCCAACTCTCTTCTTTTCCCTCACATCCCGATTTGGGCACAATTTGCCCCTTCATTTCCACATTTTTATTGCCAACATGTACCTCCTGGTGCACCCCATGCTAAACCCCATCATCTACGGGGTGAGGACCAAACAGATCCGGGACAGGCTGCTCCGGCGCTTTACTCATAAAGGGACCTAAAAGATTTCTCCTGGTGCTCTAGGTCTCAGACCGAGCTCTGTGCAGATCTGGCTGGTGCATGGTGCTGGGCCCTCTCCCCTGAATCACTTACTGGACAGTCAAAGAGACATTAAACCCTTTCCTGGCCTTACTGTGCTTTCTCAGCATGACATACTATGGAACTGGTGTACGTACAGCTCATTAACACATAGGGTTGCCACCTTTCTAATTCTAAATGTAACTGGACACCTGTTACACCTGGACACCTGTGCCTTGCCCCACCTTTTCCCCCCAAATCCCCACCGCTGCTCCACATCTGCCATCAAGGCTCCACCCACTTCTGGGGCTTTTCCACCAAGGCTCTGCCCATGTTTCTCACTCCCCTCTACTCCCCCGTCTCTCTCTGGATCATCTATGTGACGGGTCCCCCCTGGGGTGCCACCTGGAACTGAGGTAGACCTGAGCCCTCTGTCTCACCAATCTGGGTTCCCTCTTGCATTGTAATATTGTGACAAGCTGCAAAGCCCCCCAACTTGCTTCATATCAACATCCATGGACAGGGACCCCCCCCGCCCCCGATGTGTTCATGGCTGCTCTGGCCAGCCACTCACGAAACCACAAAGAGAAGCTATGGTCACAATACTCCCATCTCCCCAGCCTAAGACCCGAGACCTCTACTGTCCTGCCCTGGTGAAAACCCGACGAGTATGAATTCATTACCCACTCCGTCACTTCTACAAAGGAAAGTGGACGTGCACCAACTCTTGTGCATGAGCTGAGATTTTACCCCTTTGCACTTCAAACAACACATTGTGGGAGGTAAAATAGACAGTAGGTTTTTTAGCTACAGAGAGAGAGCTTCTAAGTGATTATAAGTGAAAGGAAACAGATCTAAGTAGGTTACCATGAGAAATAAAACAAAACCACAAGCTAAGCTGAATGTGCTAGTTAATGTTTGAATCAAGTAGCATCTCACCCAGTTAGGTCCTACAAGCAGGTTATCTTTTTTCAGGCAGGCTTCCCTCTTCCCCGCCTGGGACCAGCATTTACCGCCCAGTTCTGTCTTTTCCCTCCGCTACTTTCAGGTGTGTTGTTATAGGGAGAATGAGAACTTCGTCACCATGTTATTCTTTCAGATTGCTGGAAAGCCCTTTTGCTGTGACCCAGGTCGGACAGTTCCCATTGTGCAATGCAGCATGTGACGCTGCGGCCCTAATCAGGGAATTTTTGGTAGAAGGGTACTAGAAATAATAAACTTTTGTACCGGTCACTCCTTTCACACAGCAAGTCTCTGAGTGTGACCCCCTTACACATTGAAAACACTTTAATATATTTACCATTGTAAATGCTGGAGGGAAAGTGGGGTTTGGGGTGTGGCAGCGGCCAGAGCACTGGGCTATTTAAATCAGCGCCAGAGCCCCTGGGCAATACGGGCCGGGCAGTGTTGAAGGGCTGGATGAGGAAGTCTGGCCTCCCCAGCCACACCCATTAAGACCGAGGCCCCACCCTTTCCGGGGGCTCCATACCGATAAGATTTTTAATTCACTTTCACCTCTATCCCCCGAAGCGACCCCAGTAACTGTGATGAGTTGGCAAGTTTCTGAGCTCACAGGAGTGGGGAGCTCACAAACTCCATCTAGTTCTGGAAACCTCAGATTCACCGTGAGAATATGGCATAGCTCAGGCTCCTCTTCCTGCCTTCCCCCTGCATCCCACCCAACGAACAGTCCCTGCCAGAGCAGGAGTCCATTTCCCTCTTGGCGTGACGGAGAGACCGTGATAATGGAAGGGGAGTCAGGACTCCTGGGTTCTGTCTGTCATCCTTCCACTCAACCTCTGTGTAGCCTTGCCCAATTTATGCCTCACTGTGCCTCCGTTTACCTATCTGAATAATGGGGATATGTTCGTAGTGACTTTCCTTTGTTAGATGTTTTGCAGATCCTTCAAAGAAAGGTGCTGCACTACACGGCTGGTACTCTGAAACCTGCCAGTATGATGATAGTATCAGAGGGGTAGCCGGGTTAGTCTGGATCTGTAAAAGCGGCAAAGAATCCTTTGGCACCTTATAGACTAACAGACGTATTGGAGCATAAGCTTTCGGGGGTGAATACCCACTTCTTCAGATGCATGTTGTGGAAATTTCCAGATGCAGGTATAAATATGCAAGCAAGAATCAGGCTAGGGATAATGAGGTTAGTTCAATCAGGGAGGATCAGGCCCTCTTCTAGCAAATGTATGATGTAGTTGCTGATGAGAATTACTGATCTCTGATCTCTTAGCAATAGTCTTGTGTGTTAGCAGAATATATTTGTGTCTCCCTTTAGTTATCTGTCTCCAGATCTATTTGTCTACTATCTACCCATCCCTCCTGGCAATGTACAGGGTATCAGACCCTATGGGGATGTAGGAGTTATTCCTAATTTTCTTCCTAATCAATTATAGTTTTTAAATATACACAAATACACAGAGCAGCCAATTCCTCTGTGACTCAGCACAGAGTCCAAGAGCTCTCATTTCCCTTGTGGAAGATCCTGTAATTACTGTTTACTCCGAAAGCTGGATAAATAACACAGGAGTGCAGACTGGCTTTTCTCCAGCCTGCTTCCATTAAGGTGCCACTTCTCTGCTAGAGGCTGAGTGAACCCCACTGGGATTGCACAGAGCTATATTATAAATGGTGCACATCCCTGTGTCAGCTCTCGGTGTGGGATGTTGCTGGAGATGCTGGTGTGAGTGAGGTCTGGGACATGGCTGACTGAGGGGGATTTCCAGGGAAGACACTCCTGTCTAAGAATTTACAGGTACCATCTCTTGCTGAGACACTCACCTGCTCTACGAACTCAGTGTAATGTGGGCGTCATGGGATACAATGTAAGTTTGTGGTCATTTCCACTCTGCCCAGCCATTACAAATCCCAGGGCCCTTGTCACAGGGGATGAGTTTGCTCCAATAACACTGGCCAAAATTTCCTTCTTCCCTTGGCATCCCTGCCCATCCCAGCTGATGCCATTCAGCGTGGAGGTGGCTGTATTTCAGTGGCACGGGGGATCATTCAAGGTGATAGTTGGTAAAAGTAGAAAATAGGACCAAATTCTGAGGCCATGGCCCATAGTTTGCTCAGACCCCACTATGGCAAAACACCCCTGGAAAAGAACTGAGTAAAGACCTGAGAAGCCAGGCAATTAAATTTCACCCAGTTACCCTGTATTGAGCCCCTTAACTTGTGTGTCACCAAAGACCGGTTCACACCAGGATGTTACGTAGTAGAATCATAGAGACACATCGTGAGAAGGTACCACAAGGGTCACCTACTCTGACCCCCTGCCAAGATGCAGAAGGAGTTCAGTCTAACCCATCCCAGGTAGATGACTATCCCTCCTCCTTTTAAATTCATCCAGCAAAGGAGCATCCACAAACTTCTGAGTTGTCGGTTCCATTGTGCTCCTGTTTTTACAGTTCCGAGGTTTTTCCTGAAATTTCATCTAAACCTGCTGTGCTGAAGTTTGAACCCATTGCCTCTTGTCCTGCGCTCTGCGGCAAGAGAGAACAACTTTCCTCCACTCTATTAAGGCAGCCTTTCAAGTATCTGAAGACTGCTGTCAAGTCCCCCCTTCAATCTCCTCTTTTCCAAAGTAAACCAACCCTGTTCCTTCACCTTACTCATATGACTTGCATAATACATCCCCTGGAATATCTTTGTGCGTTCACTCTGGATCCTTTCCAATTTCCCTACACCCTTCTATACTGGTGTGTTCAAAATTAGACACAGTACTCCAACTCAGGTCTAATCAGCACCAAGTAGAGCAATGCTATCGCCTACTGTTACTTGCATGCTAAGCCTCTGCTAATATAACCTAACATTGCTCTTTTTCTTTGAAAAAAACAAAGAATAAAAAAATCCACACCCCTAAGAGATGAAGCTATATCAACCTAACCCCACTCTAGACAGCATAAGGTCGAGGGAGAAATTCTTCCACTGAACTAGCTATCAAGCATTGGCGGGGACGGGGAGGTGGATTACCTACACTGACAAGACAACCCCTGCTGTCCGTGTAGGTAATGTCTACAGTAAAGCAGTAAGACAGAGACTTTTTAGCATTTTAAGTGCAGACAAGCCCTCAAGCAGATCTTCCAGGAAAGCATCCAGTCTGGGTCCGCAGACAGGCGGAGTTGGAGAATCCACCATTTCTCTTTGCAGTGTTCTCCAGTGGTTAATCTCCCTCGGTGCTAAACATCTGGCCCTTATTTCCAACTGGAATTTGTCTGACTTCAGCTTCCAGCCATTGGGCCTTGCTCTGCCATTCTCCGCAAGATTAAAGAGCCCAATATTTCTATATAATATAAAAAGTCAAGTTCTTTAAATCTCTCTGTCTCTGTCTGGCATTTTCTCCCACCTCAAATCATTTTTGTGGGCTTTTTCTGCACCCTCTCCAATTTTTCAACATCGCTTTTGAAATGAGGACCCCAGAACTGGACACAGTCGGTTACACCAGTGCCATTTGCAAAGGTAAAATCCTTCCCCTCCTTCAACTCACCACTCCCCTGTTTATGCATCCAAGGATCATATTTCCCTTTTCGCCACAGCATCACACTGAGAGCTCATAATGAGTTGGGTCCCAGTGTTCCATAATACTGTGCCCTAGTGTGAGGATCAGGCCGGAATTCCCCCTTCCAAGACGATAACTTTGCATTTCAGTGTATTAAAACATTTTATTTTGCATGGGCTCACCAAATGCTGCAGATCAATCAGTATGCCTACCTTAGGTTACTGCACACATTTTAGCTGAAGTGATTTTCTATTTGCTTCCAGATCATTGATGAAAATATTGAATAGCATCTGGCCTAGAACTGATCCCTGCAGGTCCCTACTAGACACACCCCCATTCCCTGACAATGGTCAATTCACAACTGGTTTCTGAGATCTGTCAAGTATTCAGTTTTTAGTCCATTATAAGTGTGCTCTACTGATATGGTAGAGTGTTTATTTGTTTATCTGAATATTTTCCCCTACTAAATCTAATGTCTCAGAAAAATTAAGGTTTAGTGGATCTGCACAGTTCGCTTGATCAACCAAACATGTACTCTCATTAAAGAAGAAATTGGGATTATTTGACAAAACCTGTTTTCCATAAATCATGTTGTTGGCTGGCATTAATTATATTCCTAGACCTTTTTTACAATAATCCCAAACCAGCTTTTCCATTGTTTTCTAACCATGTCAAATCTTTTTATTTTGAAATTTCCCTTTATTTTTTAATAGTTGATGTTTAATAGAGACCTGCCCTGTATTTGCCTCCTTTTTGAGGCGGGAGGGGGCTTTGCTTTTGCCTATTGTGTACTGGTTCCGAATGAGATTTGTGGTTTATCAGTCGCTCCGTAACTCTGGTGTTTGTAACTCTAAGGTTCTACTTTAGATGCTGTTTAACACCCTCCTTGATTACTAATGGTCTGGAAAATGTTTCATCACCTGAGGTGATATGAGGATATCACACTGCTTCTTTCCAAATGCAGAACAAAACTATTTCCTGAACACATCTGCCTTTTCAGCAGCATTAAAAAGTTTTCTTTCCCCTTCTAGGAACTCACTTAAATATTTTCTAGGATTTCTTGTTTTTAAATATACTTAATAACCTCCTTTTTGTGATTCTTAACCCTGCCAAGCATGGATTTTTCTTTGATCTCTTTAACTTCCCTGATCAATATTCAAATCTTCCAATTTGTATTGCTTGGTATCTATTTTGTTTTTCTCCCATGTGTTATAGGTTGTTTTCCCCTGCCTAATTCCTGCCTTCACTTTGCCACTTAAGTGGGTTTTTAGGCAAAGTTGTCCACTTTCTTGACTGTGGAATCGTGATTTTTTAGTTATCAAAAACTCTTGTTCAAGATCTCCCAATTTTCATTTCCATTTTTCTGTCCAACTTTTCCTCCCAATCAGTTTTTCTGATAATTTGCCTCAGTTCTGGGGAATTAGCCCCTTTTGAAGCACTAAGTGACTATAGTTATTACTGGTTGGGGACTCTTCTCTGTTTCTCAATTTCAATGTAATGTAATCAGTTCCATTCTTTATGTTCCTTCCCTCAATCATATGCCCCCTTGTATGTCTCTTCTCCAAACAGTCCCAGACTTTTCAGTCACTCTGCATATGGCAGCCTCCCCCATTCACAAAGCCTGTCTCAGAATTCCCCTTTTTATCTGCTGTATCCCTACAGAAACTTGGTGACCAAAACTGAGTGTGTGTCCACAGCAGGTTGTTCTTCAACCCTTTCCTTATGCATCCGAGTATTGTCTTTGTTTTGCCCACTGCTGCGAAGGAGTGTGTATTTCCTGCTAGTGCCTATTAAGGTTTCCCACATGACGATGTATAAAAATTATTGACACTTGGAGCCCCATTGGCATTAGTAGGGTCAGTTGTTTATAATTCATTTCTCTGAATAATGATAATGTCATTTTTCTGTGTGTGAAGAGCCATCAATCTGTTTCTCCCATGAGAACAGCCTCCGGTAGTGTATGTAGTGTCTGATATTCACATTGTCTCTCCATCCAGGCAGGTGCACTGCGACCATCGCCCTAGACCCTGGGCACATACTGAATTTGGGGAACGTACGTTACAAGTAGGAGACACCGTTCTGCCTCAGAGTTGGACACCTTCTCCCCGGCTCCATGTCAAATTCCAACACAACCAACTTCACCAACCCCTCCACATTCATCCTGCTGGGCATTCCTGGCCTGGAGGCGGCCCATGTCTGGATCTCCATCCCCTTCTGTGTCATGTACTTCATAGTCATTTTGGGCAACTTCACCATCCTTTTCATCGTGAAGAGGGAGCCGAGCCTCCATGAGCCCATGTACTATTTCCTCTGCATGCTGGCCATCACCGACCTGGTCCTGTCCACAGCCACCATGACCAAAATTCTGGCAATCTTCTGGTTCAATTCCAGGGAGATAGATTTCAGTGCCTGCCTCGTCCAGATGTACTTCATCCACTGCTTCTCAGTGATCGAGTCTGGAATCTTTGTGGCCATGGCTGTGGATCGGTACTTGGCCATCTGCCATCCCCTGAGACACTCCACCATCCTGACAAACGGTGTGGTGGCCAAGATTGGGCTGGCCGTTGTACTGCGTGGCAGCATGCTCGCATTACCCTATCCCTTCCTGGCGAGGCAGTGGCCATATTGCAGAACCAACATCATCCCCCATACGCACTGTGGGCACATGGAAGTGGTGAAGCTGGCCTGTGCCGACATCCGTGTCAGTAGTTACTATGGCCTATTTGTGCTATTATGTCGGTTTGGTCTGGATGTGTTCTTTATTGTCGTGTCCTATGTCCAGATTCTCAGGGCCATCTTCAGCCTCCCCACAAAGGACGCCTGGCCGAAGATCTTTGGGACCTGTAGCTCCCACCTCTGTGTCATCTTAACCTTTTACATCCCAACTCTCTACTCGTCTCTCACATCCCGATTTGGGCACAATTTGCCCCTTCATTTCCACATTTTAATTGCCAATGTGTACCTCCTGGTGCCCCCCATGCTAAACCCCATCATCTATGGGGTGAGGACCAAACAGATCCGGGACAGTCTGCTCCGGCTCTTTACTCATAAAGGGACTAAAGTTTTCTCCTGGTGCTCTAGGTCTGACACCAAGCTCCATGCAGCGCTGACTGGTGACATGGTGCTGGGCCGTCTTTCCTGAATCACTTACTGGACAGTCAAAGAGACATTAAACCCTCTCCTCACCTACTATGCTTTCTCAGCATGCTATACTATGGAATTGGTGTACGTACAACTCATTAACACATAGGGTCGCCACCTATGGGTAAGGAATCACAACCCGAATGGGGTGGGGTGACATTGGGAAGACGGGTCCTGCCACCGAGAGCCTGGTGGTGTGTAACCATCTCCAGAGCAAGTGTCCAACCTGCTGCATCCCTGCAGCACAGCCGGGGCCTGGGAGGGTGGACTAGGGACGTGTGAGGAACAGACTGTGATCTGCCCTGACATTCCAGCCATGGCTGTTTGTGTCACCCAGTGGCCACAGGGTGGGGTGAAGTGTTTTCTTTTCACCTTTGCTGTTTTCTCCTTTTTTGTTTTTGTTGTTGTTTCTTTGTATTCAATTGCATTTGCTTTGAACTCTATGCATTGATCAGTGGGTCAGAGTAGTCCCAGAGCGGAGAGAGCACCCCACCATGGGGACACCCTGGCTCCTGTCACAATTGACCATGGCTAGGTTGGGGTTTGAGTCCCCCATGAATTCTGGGCTCAGCTACACCCCTCTGGTAGCAGGGGTTGCCTTGGAAATGTATAAGAAGGAGGCTCAGCCTGCACTCGAAGAAGGGAGGTGTGATTAGAAGTAAAGCAGAGTTACAAAAGCTAACGGAGACCCACGCGCTCCCAGCTGGGTGTCTGGCGCAGCCGCCACTCAATGGCCCGTTCCCGCTCGCCCCAATCTAGTTGTTCCCAAAATGTGCTCTGCTCCTAATGGCCAAGGAGCGGGGTCTCTGGAGGCTTCCACGATACAAATAATGAGAATAATGATAAACACAATAATCCAGGCAAATCAGGGCCTAGCCCCAATCCCTCTTGCCTTTAGCTACAGAGGAAGGTCAAACCATGCTGGCCAGCTACAGATTGTTAGTAACTTGAATTGTTTTATCAACCCCTTTTGCAAGGTCTGGGTCTGTTTCCTTTAACAATCCTGTGCCCCAAAAGAGAGAACCTGGAAAGAGGGTGCGCCCAAAGCGGAGCTCTGGGAAGGGTTTGCTGAAGCAATTGGAGAGTATGGGGGAGCTGAGCCAAAACTAGTTTGAACCCAGGGAGAAGGTGATCCTGCACTGAAGATCCACAATTGGGTGACACCCTGACAGCCAAGCAACAGAAATAAGCCCAGTGTCTAATGAAGGCCTTCCGCACAATATTCACTGCACTCCCACGTCAGATCACGGCTGTGTAGCACACGATTCAGATGACCCTTGGGAAGATGGCTCAGGCTCAGGCTCCCTCTTCCTGCCTTCCCTCTTCATCCCACCCAATGAACAGCCCCTGCCAGAGCGGGAGTCCGTTTCCCTCTTGTTGTGACAGAGAGACCGTGATAATGAAACGGGGAGACCGGACTCCTAGGTTCTGTCTGTCATCCTGCCATCAATCTCTGAGTTGCCTTGGCCAATTTGTGCCTCACTTTGCCTCAGTTTACCTATCTGAATAATGGGGATACGTTCACAGTGACTTTCCTTCGTTAGATGTTTGTAGATCCTTCAGTGGAAGGTCCTGCACACTATGATGATAGTTACTGATGAGAATTACATATCATACCTTATGGGGACGTAGGTGTTATCCCTAATTTTCTTCCTAATCAATTATAGTTTTTAAATATACACAAATACACAAAGCAGCCAATTCCTCTGTGACTCAGCACAGAGCCCAAGAGCTCTCATCTCCCTTAGGCAAAGTCCCATAATTACTGTTTACTTGGAAAGCATTTTCTCCAGCCTGCTTCCATTAAGGTGCTGCTTCTCTGCTAGAGACTGAGGGAACCCCACTGGGATTGCACAGAACTATATTACAAAGGGTGCACACCCGTGTGTCAGCTCCCAGCGTGGGATGTTGCTGGAGATGCTGGTGTGAGCGAGGTCTGGGACAGGGGTAATGGAGGGAGATTCCCAGGGAAGACAATTCTGTCTCAGAATTCACAGGTACCATCTCTTGCTGAGACACTCACCTGCTCTACAAACTCAGTGTAAAGTGGGCGCCATGGGATACAGTGTAAGTTTGTGGTCCTTTCCACTCTGCCCAGCCATTAAAAGTCCCAGGGCCCTTGCCACAGGGGATGAGTTTGCTCCGAAAACACTGGCCAAAATCATGTTCTTTTCTTTGCATCCCTGCCCATCCGGGAATAAAATTAACCTGTATTGAGCTCAAAGACTTGTGTGTTTAACAAAGAATTGTCTTCTACTTGTGGGGTTTTTTTTATAAAGACTTTGCTGCTGCCTGATTGCATACTACTGGTTCCAAATGAGATGTGTGGCGGATCAGTCATTTCGTAATTCTTGTGTTCGTAACTCTAAGGTTCTACTATGGATGCGGTTAGCATAGTCCTTGACTTCTAATGGAGTGGAAAGTTTTTCATCACCTCATTTGATTTGAATACCTCCTACCTCTTCTGTCCGAATGCAGAACAGAACTATTTCTTCAACACATCTACATTCTCTTCAACATTAGCAAGTTTATATTCTCCCTCTCATAACACTGGTCTACAATTTTTGAGAAGTCATCTGCTTCAGAGATAAAATGTTGTATTTATTATGTATTTTGATGTGCTGAATTCAAATATGACAATTAAAACAACTGATTGGCTACTGTTTCTAATATATTTAAGTTTTTACATTTTATGTCTATGTATATTGTGTAGATAGTAGAGTTTTAATCATAAATTGTAAACCTAGGTCTTTTCATGTGTTTATGGTTGCTTTACATGATAATATTTCACCTGTCCTGTTTATGTAACTCATTAAAAATCAGCAAAAGGGTTATATAAATAAAATGTATTATGAAACAAAAGGCAAAAAACTATTATGTACATAGTTTAGTCCTATTTAACATGTAATTGCAGTCTTATTAAATTTGAACAAATAGCTGTTTAACGAACAGTTAGATGTATGTTACAACAATCAATAATGTAATCAATACGTTTCCAATAACTAAGTGGTATTAATTTCTATATACCAAATGACTATTCACCTGCCAGGAGATTCCACTGCTGTAGTCTGGAGCCCAACAGCTCTGCCTTACTCTTGGGTAGTTCCAAATCCCTGACAAGGTCATTCAGTTCACCTTGTGTTAGGAGGTGTGGTTCAGAGGAGGAGGATGGGAGAAAATGTGGGTCCTGTGACATTGATGGTTCAGGACCAGAAGTTTCATCCTCTTCCTCTTCCTCGTCTGACTCAAGTGAGAGTGATTCTGGTGCATCAGGAACCGGCAGTCCTTCTCCGTGGGGTACTGGGCGCATAGCTGGTGGAATGTTTGGATAATGCACAGTCCACTTTTTCTTCTTTGACACACCTTTCCCAACTGGAGGCACCATGCAGAAGTAACAATTGCTGGTATGATCTGTTGGCTCTCTCCAAAGCATTGGCACTGCAAAAGGCATAGATTTCCTTTTCCTGTTCAACCACTGGCGAAGATTTGTTGCACAAGTGTTGCAGCAGCATATGTGTGGGGCCCACCTCTTGTCCTGATCTCCAATTTTGCAGCCAAAATAAAGGCGATAGGCTTTCTTAACCATAGTGCTTATACTGCGCTTTTGTGATGTAAAAGTCACTTCACCACAAACATAGCAGAAGTTATCTGCATTGTTCACACAAGTACGAGGCATCTCTGCTCACTTTGGCTAAACAGAAATGTGTCCCTTTGCAAAATCAAACACTGACAAATAAGAGAGCACAACACTGTATGATTTCTAGAGCTGATCTAGGGCAATTTGTTCAGCAGAGTGATGTAATCTTCGTTATGATTGCATCATCCATGACTTCTAGGAATAACATGATGCAATTCATATCATGTATGATGCAATACCAGCTTCAGATTGCATCATTCATTGTTTTGCCTAAAAAGCAACTACTGTCCAACCCCAGTCATAGATGTATTCATAGATCCAGTCAAAGATGTATTTTAGTCATTTCTGGTTTAAATTGAGCTCCCTTCCCTTTATAACTCACTTATCCTCTGCCATTCCCAAGTTAAGGGTCGTATATACTGACCCAATAGCATGTCTTGAAAACTAGAGCCAATCAACAATTCTAAGCATCATTTTCGTTCTCAGTGACAAAGAGTTAGGAAAGTTTGACTACATTTATTTCAGAAGCATTTTGACTGTAGAGCAGTGTAATTGGTGTACAAATTTTCTAGGATTCCTTTTCTTCTTAATATACTTAATAACTTCCTTTTTGTGATATGGAGATCTGACAAAAGTTTATATTTCCCTCTTCTTTTTAACAACCGTTACCAATTTTCATAACATCCAAATTGGATAGCTTCCCATATATATGTCCTTTTCCCCGTCCCCCCTCCCCAGTTGCTGCCTCCCCTTCTCCCACGTTTTTCACTGTGAAATTGTGACTTTTTAGATGCCTAATGACCTTCTCTAAAAAAGTTCCAATTTTCATTCCCATTTTTCTGTCTCAATTCCCCCGCCCCCATGCGTTTAGATCATAATTTGCCTTATTTTAGGTGAATTGGCACTTTTAAAACATTAAGGGTCTATAGATATTACTGGTTGGGAACTGTTCTCTCTTTGTCCATTTGAATGTAATAAGTCCCATTCTTTATTTTCCTTTCCTCTATCATATGCTCCCTTGTTTGTCTCCTCTCTAAAATGAACAGTCCCAGATTTTCAGTATGCTGCATTAGGGTAGTCTCCCCCAGTCTCATAGCTGTATCAGAAACATCCTTTTTTTGCTGCTCTATTCTTTATAGAGATTGGGTGACCAAAACTGAGCGCATGTCCAGAGCAGGTTATTGTCCATTCCATTCCTCAGGCATCCGCACATTGTCTCTCTTTTGGGCACTACTGGGAATGAGCCGGTGTTTCCGTGGAGCCCAGGTCTTTTCCCGGAGGTGTTTTCCAGCTGGGATGTTTCCCCTGGCACATGACTGGACAAATGTTTGCTGATTTTCCATTCAGATTTTCAGCAACTATGTAAATGGGGAAATCCCTACAGCATGGATTCTGTAGCCTGGATTTCATTGCATTCAGGAACGTTGAGGGATAGCCAGTATCCACAATCCTGTTTGCTGCAGGTGCCTATTAAGGTTTCCCCCATCACAATGTGTTAGAATTACTGATGCATGGAGTGCTATCATGTATGGAATTGGCATTAGTGGGGTGAATTGTTCATAATTCATTTCTCTGAGTAACAAAAATGTCATTTTCCAATTTGTGAAGAGCGACCGAACCACTCACCCCCCAGCTCACCTCCACTCCGCCTCCTCCGCTGAGCACGCCGCCCCTGCTCTAATTCTCCTCCAATCGGTGCCACAAGCCTGGGAGGGGAGGAGAATTAGAGCGGCGGCAGCATGCTCAGTGGAGTAGGCGGAGCGGAGGTGAGCTGGGGCGGGTTTCCCAGGCAGTGTTAGCTGCCGCAGAGGTGGAGGGGCTCCCCGGGTGGGGGGCGGGGTTATCTGCCGTGCGGGGGGGCTCCCCAGGTGGGAGGGGGCGGTGCACTGGGTTAGCTGCTCTGGAGGAGTGGGCTTACCGGGTGTCAGCGGCGGTGGGCGGAGTTAACTGCCATGGAGGGGGGGGAATCCCCGGGCGGGTGGGGCGGCGGATGGGGTTAGCTGCCGTCGAGGGGGGGCTCCCCGGGCGGGGTTAGCTGCAGTGGTGGTGGGTAGATGTCGCGGGGAGGGGCTCCTCTGGTGGGGGGGTCGGGTGGGGGGGGTTAGCTGCCGCGGGGGGGCAGAGGGAGGGGTTATCTGGGCGGTGGGGTGGCGCAAGGTAAGAAAGTTTCCCCTACGGCTCGAAACTTCCTTGCAACAGCCCTGGGTGCACCATTCGTTTATATAGAGGCAGTATTATATTTTTATATTGTTATATATTAATTGAATCCTGAAGGATTGGACACATCACTTCCCAGGGCAATGAATATTTTAGATATTACCCAAATATATGCTTTGCTCCCATTTTGTATTAACTAAACTAAGATGTATTTAAAAAGAAAAGTGACAGCATATTGGTGAAAATATCATTGTACATACAGACAGAGAGAGTTAATATATCTCTATGTAAATCCATCGTAAGCCGAAATTTTGAATAGTGTGTGTAGATAGAGTCACTTCATCTCAAAAAAGATATATTGTAATTGGAAAAGGTTCAAAAAAGGGCAACAAAAATTATTAGGGGTATGGAACGGCTTCCATATGAGGAGAAATTAATAAGACTGGGTCTTTTCAACTTGGAAAAGAGACGGCTAAGGGGAGATATGATTGACGTCTATAAAATGATGACTGGTGTAGAGAAAGTAGATAAGCAAGTGTTGTTTACTACTTTTCATAACACAAGAGGTAGAGGTCATCAAATGAAATTAATATTCAGCAGGTTTAAAGCAAACAAAAGGAATTATTTCTTCCCAGTCAACCTGTGGAACTCCTTTCCACAGGATGTTGTAAGGCCAAGACTAAAACAGAGTCCAAAAAAGAACTAGATCAATTAATGCAGGACAGGTTCATCTATGGCTTTAGCCAGGAATCGCAGGGACGGTGTCCCTGGCCTCTGTTTGCAAGAAGCTTAGAATGCACGAAAGGGGATGGATCACTCGATGATTACCTGTTCTGTTCATTCCCTCTGGGGCACCTGGCACTGGCCTGAGTCGGAAGACAGGATACTGGTCTAGGTGGACCTTTGGTGTGACCCGGCATGGCCATTTTTATGTTCTTATGTTCTAGAGTTCTTAAGTCAATTTCATAGTAGAGATGATGAGCTTAAAAGTCGTTTAAGCAGGATTGAGGTAAAATTCATCATGTTACAAGAAATTTCAGACAGTTCCTGGAATGAGCAATAGACTTTTGAAATAAACTTTTATTTCCTAAATATCACCGGTAATTAACGACCTGGATTAACATAAGGTAATTATCAATTAAGCAGTTTGTAGACGATTTACCACATACTTCAAAGAGACATATAGACAATGGTAATATTACACCCAAGATTCATCTAAAAATATTTCTTTTTGATCTCTGAATTACCTGAACACAGCCCTAGTAGAAATCGTTGGCTTACATTGTTAAAATCTAACAAGTTATAGGTAAACATAGACTGCCACAGTCACTATCTTCTTCCAATTCTTTAACAATACAAGTCCACATTTCAAAGCTCTAGCCTATCTCACGTGGAATGGCCCTAATTACCGTTTATGTACTTTCTAACATGTCTATGAATCTAGTCAAACTAACCTTCACATTGATTCCCGCATTCTGGCCACGTATCACACAATAACTTTTTACCATGCCTGGGTCTCTTTGCTTTAACGATCATGTGCCCCCAAAAAGAGAAACTGGAAACAGAGCGAACCCAAGAGGGAACTCTGGAAATGTGCTGAATCAAGTGTGAGAGTGAGCAGTACCTGAGCTGATACTCGTCTCAGGGCCTTGGCGCTTGGTGTGTAGCCTCCACACCCAGAGCGAGGCACTAGAACAGAAGCTGCATCCCGAGAGTGGGGCTAGAAACCCAAAGCCAGAGTCAGGTGTTGTTGCTGATCCTACTCAAAGGAATGTGGGTACAGTGTGTGGGACCCAGACACAGCCGCCGGGAGCTTCCAGCTGCACGAGATTGAGCAGGTCTTTGACAGCAAAATTGGGACAGCTACACAGATACGAGAAGCGACAACGTGTCCCGTGGTACCTTATAGACTAACAGACATATTGGAGCATAAGCTTTCGTGGGTGAATACCCACTTCGTCAGATGCATGCAGTGGAAATGTCCAGGGGCAGGTATAAATATGCAGGGGAGAGTCAGGCTAGAGATAACGAGGTTAGTTCGATCAGGGAGGGTGAGGCCCTCTTCTAGCAGTTGAGGTGTGAACACCAAGGGAGGAGAAACTGCTTTTGTAGTTGGCTAGCCATTCATAGTCTTTGTTCAGTCCTGAGCTGATGGTGTCAAATTTGCAAATGAACTTATGCTCTACAGTTTCTCTTTGGAGTCTGGTCCAGAAGTATTTTTGCTGCAGGATGGCTACCTTTAAATCTGCTATTGTGTGTCCAGGGAGATCGAAGTGTTCTCAGGTAATAATATCAGATATTAGGAATGGCAATATACAAAATCCTGTTGGAGAACACTTCAATCTCCCTGGACACACAATAGCAGATCTGTATATTGTGGATATGTTTATAGTGACTTTTTTCTTTTCTTGGTGTTTTCAAGATCCTTCAAAGAAATATGCTGCACAGTCTGATGATAGTTACTGATGAGAATTACTGATCTCTGATCCCTTAGCGACAGCCGCATTTACAGGGTATCAGACCCTATGGAGTTCTCGGCATGATCCCTAGTTTTCTTCCTAAACAAGAACAATTTTAAAATATACAAATACACAGAGCAGCCAATTCCTCTCTGACACAGGGGAGAACCCCAGACTTCTCACCTCCCTTTGGGGACGTCCCTTAATTTCTGTTTACTCATAAAGCAAGAGGAATAGTACAAACGTGCAGATAGGCTTGTCTCCAGCCTGTTTATATCCAGATGCTGCAAATCCTCTAGAGGCTGAGCGAACCCCACTGGGATTGCACAGAGCTATATTATAAATGATGCACAGCCCTGTGTTGGCTCTCAGCGTGGGATCCTGCTGCAGATGCTGGGGTGAGAGAGGTGTGGGACGCGGCTACCTGAGGCGAATTCCCAGGGAGGACACTTCCTTCTCAGGATTCACAGGTACCCATCTCTTACTGATGAGTTCACCTGCTCGACAAACCCAGTGTAACATGTATGTGATGGGATAGAGCGTAAGTCTGGGGTCCTTTCCGCTCTTCATATCCATTCAACGTCCCATGGCCCCTACCACAGCGAATGAGTTTTCTCTAGTGTCACAGGGCAAAATGTCACCCTTTGCTGGGCCCTCAGGCTGGCCAGTGGCTGACAGACCTGAGGTGGCTGCATTTCAGAGGCACACTGGATCCTTCAGGATGAAAGGTGTTACTAGAAGTACAAGAGAAGGCCAAATTCTGAGGCCGTGACCTGTAACCAATGAGGAAAGCTCCCCTGGGAGTCAGAACTGAGTAAAGATCTCAGGAGCCAGGTGTATTTTAATGCAGAGACCCTCCTCTTGCATTTGAGGATTCTGGCTGTTAATGGGGGCACTGTTATCTGATTTTATGTGCTGGAAATAGTGTGACCAGATGTCTCGGGTTTTTTCGGGCAGTTTCTATATTCAGGGATTTTTTCTAATATAGGCATCTATTGTCCCCCACATCTGTCCTGATTTTAAAACACTTTCTATCTGGTCACCCATGCAAAAATCATGGAGATGGTAAGGCTCCTCCATGGAACAATTTTAAGAATTTTTCAACATGGGCATGACACCTTGTCTCCTGGCTGAATTCGAGAATTTGGCCAAACTGTTTTGCCTAAAACTTTCAAAAAACAATTCAGCCAGAAACAGACACCAGCACGGGAAATTAGAATACAAACGATTAAAACTTGGCAACCTTATAAGCAACTCAAAAAGAGTTGTCCTTATAGAAGGTGTCAGACAGCCTTAACTAAAATTGGTACCACCAGCATCACCTACAATGGCCAATCCATTTGTGAATCCCATTCAGCTAAGCTCTTTGCTCAAGTAATTCCTTTGGCAAGCAGTTCCGCACGCCAATTATGGATTATGTAAACAATTTTCTTTTATCAGTGTTATAGTCAGACTTTCAAGGCAATTGAATATTCCCTTGCTTGTGTGTTGTGAGACACAGTAAATATAAATGCCTGATCTATTTTCTTTATTGATAGATTCATAGGGTTCAAGATTAGAAGACACCATTAGATCCTCCAGTCTCACCTCCTGTATAACACAGACTATTAAATTCACCGAATAATCCTGTATTGAGCTCAAAGACTTGTGTGTTTAACAAAGAATTGTCTTCTACTTGCTTTTTTTTTTTTTAGACTTTGCTGCTGCCTGATTGCATACTACTGGTTCCAGATGAGATGTGTGGCAGATAGGTCATTTCATAATTCTTGTGTTCATAACTCTAAGGTTGTACTATGGATGCTGTTGACTTCTAATGGAGTGGAAAGTTTTTCATCACCTCATTTGATTTGAATACCTCCTACCTCTTCTTTCCGAATGCAGAACAGAACTATTTCTTCAGCACATATACATTCTCTTCAACATTGACAAGTTTACTTTCTCCCTCTCATAATTGGTGTACAAATTTTATAGAAATTGTTTTCTTCTTAATATACTTAATAACTTCCTTTTTGTGAACTGAAGCTCTCTCAAACGTTGATTTTTTCCTCTTCTTTTTAACAACCGTTACCAATTTTCATAACATCCAAATTGTATAGCTTGCCATAGATATGTCCTTTTTCCTGTCCCCGCTCCCCAGTTGCTGCCTCCCCTTCTCCCACCTTTTTCTTTGTGAAATTGTGGCTTATTAACTGCCTAATGACCTTCTCTAAAAAGTCCCATTTTTAATTCCCATTTTTCTGTCTCAATTTCCCCCCCCCATGCGTTTAGTTCATAATTTGCCTTATTTTAGGGGAATTAGCACTTTTAAAACATTAAGGGTCTATAGATATTATTGGTTGGGAACTGTTCTCTCTTTGTCCATTTGAATGTAATAAGTCCCATTCTTTATTATCCTCTCCTATATCGTATGCTCCCTTGTTTGTCTCTTCTCTAAAATAAACAGTCCTAGATTTTCAGTAGTTGCATTAGGGTAGTCTTCCCAGTCTTATAGCCTGTATCACAAATGCCCTTTTTAGCGATATTCTTTATAGAGATTGGGTGAGCAAAACTGAGCGCATGTCCAGAGCAGAAAGAAAATAAGAAAGAAATACTTGTGGCACCTTAGAGTCTAACAAATTTATTTCAGCATAAACTTTCATGGGTTAGAACCCACTTCATCGGATGCATGGAATGGAACATACAGTAAGCAGATATTTTTACATTCAGAGAAACATGAAAAGGTGGAAGTATCTATATCAACTTTAAGAGGCTAATTAATTGAAAGGAACTGTTATCAGTAGGAAAGAAACTTTTGAAGTGATAATCAACATGGCCCATTACAGACAGTTGACACAAAGGTGTTAAGGGTATTTAAGGGGGGGAAATAAATTCAATTAACGTAATAACCGAGCCATTCACAGTCAATATTCAAACCTAAGGTAATAGTATCTAGTTTGCATATTAATTCCAGTTCCACAGCTTCTCGTTGGAGTCTGTTTTTCAAGTTTTTCTGTTGCAAAATTTCCACCTTTAAATCTGTCATTGAGTGATTAGGGAGGTTGAAGTGTTCACCTACTGGCTTTTGAATGTGATGATTCCTGATGTCAGATTTGTGTCCGTTTATTCTTTTGCGTAGAGACTGTCTGGTTTGGCCAATGTACATGGCAGAGGGGCATTGCTGGCACATGATGGCATATATCACATTGGAAGATGTACAGGTGAACGATCCCCTGATGGTGTGGCTGAGGTGATTAGGTCCTATGATGGTATCACTTGAATAGATATGTGGACAGAGCTGGCATCGGGCTTTGTTGCATGGATAGGTTCCTGGGATAGTGTTTTTGTTGTACGGTGTGTGGTTGCTGGTAAGTATTTGCTTCAGGTTGGGGGGCTGTCTGTAAGCGAGGACTGGTCTGTCTCCCAAGATCTGTGAGAGTGAGGGATCATCTTTCAGGATAGGTTGTAGATCTTTGATGATGCGCTGGAGAGGTTTCAGTTGGGGACTGAAGGTGACGGCTAGTGGCGTTCTGTTCTTTTCTTTGTTGGGCCTATCCTGTAGTAGGTGACTTCTGGGTACTCTTCTGGCTCTGTCAGGTTATTCTCTGTTCCATTCCTCAGGGATCTGCATGTTGTCTCTTTTGGCCACTACTGGGAATGAGCTGGTGTTTCCGTGGAGCCCAGGACTTTTCTCGGAGGTGTTTTCTAGCTGGGATGTTTCCCCTGCCACATGACTGGACAAGGGTTTCATGATTTTCCACTTTCAGATTTTGAGCAACGATGTTAAAGGGGAAATCCCTACAGCATGGATTCTGTAGCCTGGATTTCATTGCATTCAGGAACGATGAGGGATAACCAGTATCCACAATCCTGTTTGCTGCGGGTGCCTATGAAGGTTTCCCCCGTCACAATGTGTAGGAATTATTGATGCATGGAGCACCATCACGTATGGAATTGGCATTAGTAGGGTCAGTTGTTCATAATTCATTTCTCTGAGTAACGAAAATGTCATTTTTCAATGTGTGAAGAGCAACCGATCTGCTTCACCCATGAGAGCAGCCTCCAGTAGTGTATGTTCCATGTGTCTCATATTCACATTGTCTCTCCATCCAGGCATTTGTACTGCGACCATCACCCTAGAGCCTGGGCACATACAGGAAGTCAGGGGAACGTACTGTACGTGCAGCAGACACCGTTCTGCATCAGAGTTGGACACCTTCTCCTGTACTCCATGTCACATTACAACACAACCAACTTCACGAACCCCTCCACCTTCATCCTGCTGGGCATCCCTGGCCTGGAGGCGGCCTATGTCTGGATCTCCATCCCCTTCTGCGCCATGTACATCATAGCCCTCTTGGGAAACTTCACCATCCTGTTCATCGTGAAGAGGGACCCGAGCCTCCGTATGCCCATGTACTATTTCCTCTCCATGTTGGCTGTCACTGACCTGGTCCTCTGCACGTCCATCCTGCCCAAAATGCTGGGCATCTTCTGGTTCAATTCCAGGGAGATCGATTTCAGTACCTGCCTCACCCAGATGTACTTCTTTAACTGCTTTGCAACAATGGAATCTGGGATTTTTGTGGCCATGGCTTTTGATCGCTACGTGGCTATCTGCGATCCCCTGAGACATTCCACCATCCTGACAAACCGCATGGTGGCCAAGATTGGCCTGGCTGTGGTGCTGCGTGGCTCCTTACTCGTACTGCCGTATCCCGTGCTGGCGAGTCGGTGGCCATATTGCAAGACCAACATCATTCCCCACACGTACTGCAAACACATATCTGTGGTCAATCTGGCCTGCGCCGACATCCGTGTCAGTAGTTACTACAGCCTCTCCGTGACATTATTTGTGCCCAGTACGGATCTGTTTTTTATTGCTGTGTCCTATATCCAGATCCTAAGGGCCATCTTCAACCTCCCGACAAAGGACGCTCGGCTAAAGACATTTGGGACCTGCGTCTCCCACCTCTGTGCCATTTTAGTCTTTTACATCCCAGATGTCTTCTCCACCCTCATGAACCGGATTGGTAACAATCTGCCCCTGTATTTCCTCATTTTCATGGCTAACGTTTACCTTCTGGTGCCCCCCATGCTACACCCCATCGTCTATGGGATGAGGACCAAACAGATCCGGGACAGGTTGCTCTCGCTATTCAGGACCTAATGTGTCCTCCTGGTGCTCAGATATTCACACCTAGCTCCGTGCAAAGCTGGTTGGTAACATAGTGCTGGGACCTCTTCTCTGAATCACAGACTGCACAGTCAAAGAGACATTAAACACTTTACTGCCCTTATTGTGCTGTGTCACCGTGACAAACTGGGGAGTCGGTCTGTGTACAACCCATTGAGTTGCCACCTTTCTTATTGCTTGTAACTGGACCCCCAAGGCCCTGCCCTTCGCCACTCCTTCCAAGAAGGCCCCATTCCTGCTCTGCTTCTTGTCCGTGGGACATACCTGTTGTTTGATCCTCTTCTCTCTTCCTCTCCCCTTCTCACGTGCTGGATCACCTCCATGTCCCTGCCCACAACCCTCACAGCCGGAAGGGAGCCATTTCAGGGTGGGTTTTTTTGGTGGGCGGGAGGTTAACTGTGATTCCAGGGGATACTTAGGCTCTTAAAAACTCTAGTATTTTGGCAGATAACTTAGCAATTAGCTGACAGGAGCCCTGTATCTAATGTCTGTATGAAAGAAAGAGAATTAAATAAATTTTAGACCCTCTCAGCTCTAACAAATTTTCTGCAGTCTTGTGGCAAATCACTTCAGGGACACTGCTTTGGTTTAAAATTTTAATGTATGTTCTTACTTCGGTAATTTTGTGGAGAGAGAGACCCCACCGGGACTCCTGGGTTCTATCTAGACTGTTCTCAGTGGTAGAAGATGACAGAACAAGGAGTAATGGTCTCAAGTTGCAGAGGGGGAGGTTTAGGTTGGATATTAGGAAAAACTTTTTCACTAGTAGGGTGGTGAAGCACTGGAATGGGTTACCTAGGGAGGTGGTGGAATCTCCTTCCTTAGAGGTTTTTAAGGTCAGGCTTGACAAAGCCCTGGCTGGGATGATCTAGTTGGGGTTGGTCCTGCTTTGAGCAGGGGGTTGGACTAGATGACCTCCTGAGGTCCCTTCCAACCCTGAGATTCTATGATTCTATGATCAGCCTCTACTGCATGAGCTAAAAGCCATGTGCCTGTTAAGCAGACTCATAATCTTTCCTTAAGTGGTCTCAGGGTCCCTAGATGGGACAGAACTCCACACCCAGGAGGTGTGTGGGTTACATCAGTATAACACAGGCCTTTGAATTTCATACATTTACCCCTGTATTGAGCCCCATGACTTGTGTGTGACTAAGGCCTAGTCTACACTAGGATTTTACATCATAGAATTATAGAGCCACAGGGTGAGAAATGATCGCAAGCGTCGGCTAGTCTGCTAAGATGCATGTAGTCAGTAAAATACCAATTACGATGCTTTAAATTATTGTAATTTCAAAGGAATGGTTTTGAAACAATTTCAGATTATTCCTGAGCCAGAGTTTGCAATGTAGGCCTGTAGTGAGTCCTTATTGAAATTCCAGGAGAAGGGTGGCATCTAAAGGTCCCTCCCCCAGCCTTGAGGGAAGAGACACTGAACCCAGGACTCAAGTGAAGTCGGGGGATAACTAAGAAATAACAGGGTCAGGAATGGGGGGTCATAAGTTTAAAGCTAGGGATCCAGAAGGGAACACCGAGCAGAGAACCCCAGACAGCGCCCATTGCTCCACAAAGCTGCCTAGGGAGGCAGTGGATGCCACCCAGAGGAACTCTGCCCAGATGTGTGGGACAAGGGAGGAACAGAAATAGGTCCCCAAATGACAGATCACCTCCCCATCCAGCATCCTCCTCCTGGTGCTGTAGATGGCTCCTTTGACCAGCACCTGGAGGAGGAGGATGTGGAGATGTCGTGACTTTGTGGTGCCACACACGGGGTGTGCGTAGATGAAAAGGCTTGAGAAAAAGTGCAACCAGAACCTCAACATGAGATTCTGGAATAGATGGAATATGGGCTGCAACCTGGCACATACTAGATACACATGCACCAGGGTCTCCCTCATGCCACAGAATGGGCAGGCATCTGGGATGTGAATGAATTGTGCCAGGTACATGCCCATAGAATCTCAGGGTTGGAAGGGACCTTAGGAGGTCATCTAGTCCAACCCCCTGCTCAAAGCAGGACCAATCCCCAATTTTTGCCTCAGATCCCTAAATGGCTCCCCCAAAGATTGAACTCACAACACTGGGTTTAGCAGGCCGATGCTCAAACCACTGACCTATCCCTCCGCCCCCATACTCAGGGCTCCATGAAAGAGCCACCAACTGATATCCCCAGCAGACCGTGGGACCAGGGTGGATCACAGTCTGACCCACCCAGGTTCCTCACCCATCCTAGGTGTTAGTAGGTCCCAACAGTTGGTATCAGGGCGGGGCACGAGGGTGAGGAAGTGAAGTGTGAAGAGCACGAGCATGTAAAAGGGAGCGGTCCTGGGGGACTCAGGGGAATGGGCCCGATGAAAAAGTCCAGAGGGCCTGGGATGAGAGGAGGGCAGGGGACACCTTCTTGGAGACCCGCTCAAAGAAAACCCAAGAGGTGGGTGATAACGCTGACCCTACCTCCTGGAGTACATGTAGGGGTCATCTGAAGGGTGAAGTGACCTTTGTGCCGACTGAACACTCAGTGATCCACCCTTCCCCGCCAGTTTTAGTCCAGGAGGTCTCCGATTCTTGTGGTTTGTAGCCTCTGGTGCATCGAGGGGGACTCTGCCACCTGCCGATGAAGTTGGGTGTTGTGTAGCAGGGGCTCCACCTGGAGGTCTGCACCCAGGGCAGCCAACATGGACCTGGTCACTGATCGCAGGTTCCAGGTCTGCAGGAGGTCCTGGTAGAAGACCAGCAGCTTGGAGAGGTCTCACGGAAGATGCCTCGCATGGAGATAAAAGATCTGCCGGTCATCTCGGAGCCCTCTCTGGTGACAGAGGAAGGCGTGTGGCCATGACCTCCACTCCGGACCACCTGCACTGTAAAGGAGTCCCTGCAGGGCCGGAAGGCAGAAGACATGGACCTGGCTGTGGAGACAGACCAGGCCCTGTCCTCCCTTCTCCCAGGGAAGACTCAGAACCCCTGCAGAGACCCAGTGCAGTCCTGGCCAGAAAAAACACATAGCTAATCTCTGGATCCAGGCCAGGATCCCCAGCGCTGGGCTCAGGATGTTGAGCTGATGCCAGAGCATGGACAGCACTTGTTGGTTAAGCACCAGTGCCCTCCCCTGAAGAGATTGGCACCGGAGAAGCCATGTCTATCTCCTCAGCCGCTCGCACCTGACCTCCAAACCCTGCCAGTTCTCCGGCAGAGTAGGATGCATGGTGGAGAGGTAGATGCTGAGATAGAGCAGTGGATCCACGCCTCACCGAATGGCTTGAAGCGCAAGTGGGAGGGAGACCGTGTCCCACTCATCCCCAAACATCAGGCTAGAGATGCTGGCCCTGGCAGAGGAGGCTGCTGATTAGATTGACTGGCAGGCATCCAGCCCCACCAGGCCACCTGGCTCCTGGACACCAAGGAGCACATCATTGGCATTCGCAGACAGGACTGCCCACAACTCCAGCTCTCGAAGCACCTACCCAGTCAACCTGAGACAGAGGAGACAGAGGAAGGGTTTGATTGTCAGACTATACAGCTGCTCTGACAGTCGACAATCCTGATGTACCCCTCGCCAAAAGCTGACTGGTTCTGCCAGGGTCCGGTTAGCCTGACCAAACACTCCATGGAGGCGTACGGGACCTGGCAAAAACCCACAAACTGGGGCCCGAAGTTGAACACCCACAGCGTGCCCAGGAGACACCTGTGGTCCATCCTTTTGAATACCTTCTCCTGGTCCAAGGATACAAGGGCAAACAACAGACCCACCGTACACCCGAGCTCTGGAACAAATACAAATGATCAAATGTAGTGCAGCCCGGACAGTGTGGGTCTGGTCGGGATGGACCACATCTGTTAGCAAGGATGCCAGCCGCGATGAAATGGCCTTTCCTATGACTTGGTAGTCCATACTGAGGAGCGAGACGGTATGCCTGTTCCGAAGGTTACGAAGGTCCCCCTTCTTGGGTAGCAAGGTGAGCGCAGCTTGCCTGCATGACAGAGATTGTACCCCATTCCCCAAGGACTTGACCGAGACGATGACAATGTCCGGCTCAAGGACATCCCAGAACACGTGACATCCCACACTGAAAGGAACCCTAAGGGGAATGAAAAATCAGTAATTAAACACGTGTTAACCTTCAGGGAGGATTGAAAGACACATCGGGTTTTGAACAAAGATTTGGTGCTATTGTTAAATCTCATGATGCAAAGCTTGTTGCTAATGGTAAACATTATAACAGAGAATTTGAGTCTGATCAGAAATCCTAAGAAAAGGTGTACGATGCATGATTTTTGGGAAAAGCTCTTGGCCGTGCTTGGAGTAGTAAACAAGAAGCCCTACGGGGATACTGCTTCTCAGCTAACACCTGTACAGAGGCACAAAGCCTCTCACAGCAGGAAAACCATAAAACACCTGGTCTGCGGTGTGGAAGGGGAGACTGAGGCACACCAGCCCATTCCATTGATGAATATCTTTATTGCATTATGAACGGTTGGAAAAGCACAATGGTTAAAAATGCTGCACAGATACAAAGAGATGTTTTCTAACGACCCCCAGAAGGCACCCTTGCTGACCTGTGACATCACTAGGCTGATCTATAAAGTGTTCAAAGGTATATACGACAATGTTCTGCAACTCTTCCAAGTTGTATGTTCAAAACCTAACAAGTGCCTTGCTCCACATTACTCAGGGACCAACACTCCTGCAGTAAACTAAGGCGGGAAGTGTGACATTCTGTGCCCCAAAGGAACACCGTGGCACCTCCAGACTTAGCACATTAAGTATTATCTAGACCAGCCCTGAGAGGTGTTTGTCTAACCTGTGCTTAAAAATCTCCAATAATGGTTCATCGAAGCATGCAAGGGCATGTGACCAGCTCATGTGACCCTGGACTCCATCTTGTGCCTGTTCTTTCCCAATGTGCAATAAAAGGGGGAAGCGGCTGTGACGGGTTGGTACCACAGAAACCCCCTTGGAGCTGCCACCTGGTGTGCCAAGGCTACTTCTGCCCCTGCTGTCCTGCCTTTTCCAGCTTGGGACTCCCGAATCCTGTCTGGTTTGATCCCGACCCGCTGATCTGCTGCAAACACAGACCCAGGTCTGAACCACATCCCCTAACAGCTGTAGGCTTGCCTGGAAGCAGCTCAGGAAGCGTTCTTGCCTTTGACACCCTGGTGCCCAACTCCCAATGGGGTTCAAACCCTGAATAAATCCGTTTTACCCTGTATAAAGCTTAAAATCTATCTTTCTGTACTTAATAAATCCATTTGATTACACGTTACCTAAAAGAGTGTGCAATCGATAAGGGAATCCCACTAGGGAAGAGTGGCTGGTGTAGTGTCCTCTCCACATTGCGGGAGGGGCGGACAGGGTAATCATCTTACACTACTCAGCCTTTTGACCAAGGCAAGATGGTCCAGCTCTGGGGGCTTGACCTGGGGAGCTGAAGGGAACTGGCTGGAGCCTCTGTATTATTGGTTCAGGAGTGGCCAGCGACAGCATTCATGTAACTGCAGCGGGGCGTGTCCCTGCCTGTGTATGAGTGTGTAAGTGCAGGGGACTCAGGAGTGATGGATTCTGTCTGTCATTCTCTGTGTGACTTTCCCTAAGTCACATCTCCCTGTATCTCAGTTTACCCCTCTGTGTAATGGGGATATGGTCATAGTGACTTTCCTTTGGTAGGTGAATTGAAGATCCTTCAATTGAAAGTGCTCCACAGGATGATCATAGTTACTGATCCCTTAGTGAAAGCCCCCCGTGCCTCCAGAAAGTGTTCGAGTTTCCTCTCACTGGTCTCTCTCCAGCTCTGTTTGACCAAGCCATCGTGAGCATTTTCAGGGTATCAGACCCAATGGAGCTCTAGACATTATCCCTAGTTTTCTTGCTAATCAACTATATATTTTTAAATATGCACAAATACACAAAACAGCTGATTCTTCACTGACCCACGACAGAGACCAAGAGTTCTCACCTCCCTTGGGGAAGGTTCCTTAGTTGCTGTTTACTCCAAAAGCTGGATAATTAGCACAGAAACTTGTCTCCTGCATCCAGAGGCTGCTTCTCTCCAAGAGGCTGAGCAAACCCCACTGGGACTGCACAGAGCTAAATTATAAACACTGCACACCCCTGTGTTGGCTCTCGGCATGGGAGGTTGCTACAATGTTGGAGAGAGGCGTGGGACACGGCTGCCTGAGCGGGATAACCAGGGAAGACACTTCCATCTCAGCATTCACAGGTACCTATGACTTTCTTGGGAGCTCACCTGCTCGACATGTGATGGGATAGAGAGTCAGTCTGGGGTCCTTTCCACTCTGCACAATCATTAGACATCCCAGGGTCCTTGCCACAGGGGATGAGTTTACTCCAGTATCACTGGCCAAAACGTCACTGTTCTCTATGCACCCTGCCCATCTCAGCTCATGGCCTGCAGCTGCAAGGTGGCTGCATTTTAGTGGCATGGTGGATCTTTCACGGTGAAAGGTGTTAGTACATGTACTATACAAGGCCAAATTCTGAGACTGTGGCCCGTACTTTGCACAGGTCACAATGAGGCAAAACTCCCATTGGAGTAAGAACTGAGTAAAGACCTCAGGAGCCAGCTGTGTGTTAATGCAGAGAGACTGTCACCTCCTCCTCTTCCATGTCAGGGCTCTGGCTGTTAACTGCGGAACTGTTCCAGGACTTTTATCTGCTGATATGCATGGAGGTGCTAGGGCTCCTCACTGGAACAGTCATAAGAATTTTTCAATATGGGCAAAACATCTGTTCTAGTTCCATTTGAGGAGTCGGCAGGACTGTTATTCCAGAAACTTTCAAAAACCAATTCAGCTGGAAGTAGACACCCAGCACAGGAAATTTCAGTCCAAATGTCTGAAATTTGGCAAACCTATGAGCGAGTGAAAATGAGGTCCTTCTTATTGAATATGTCAGACAGTCTTAACTAATGGTCGTGCCACCAGTGCCACCTAAAATGGCCAATCCATGTGTGTATCCCATGCAGCTAAGCTCTTCGCTCCAGTAATATCTGTGGCAAGAAGTTCCATGGGCCAAATACGTATTATGGAAACAACTTTCTTTTGTCAGTGTTATATGTTCAGAATTTCAATGTAACTGAATATTCTCTTGCTCATGTGTTATGAGACAGAGTAAATATAAATGCCTGATCTACTTTCTTTATCCATAAATGTATAGGGTTTAAGGTCAGAAGGGACCATTAGCTCATCCAATCAGACCTTCTCTGTAACACTAGCCCATTAAATTTCACCCAGGTACCTCTGTATTGAGCCCAAAGACTTGTGTGTGACTAATGCGGGGTCTACACTAGTATATTATATCATAGAGTCATAGAGCCACGGGGTTAGAAGGGACCGCAAGGGTCAACTAGTCTATCCCTCTGCCAAGAAGCAGGATTCATTGTGTCATAGTCATTGAAGATTGATGGCTGCCCACACTTCTTTGGAAAACCTCTGTTAAAGGAGCTTCCATGACTACCCTGGGCATGTGTTCCATTGTCCTCGTGTTCTTAGAGTTAGGAAGTATTTCCTGAGATTTAATTTAAATCTGCTTGGCTGGAGCTTGAACACATTGTCCCTTGTCCTCTCCTCTGTGGTAAGAGAGAATAACTTTCCTCCACCTCTTTATGGCAGCATTTCAAATATTTGCAGACCACTGTCATGTCTCCCCTTAATCTCCTCTTTCCAAACTAAACATACCCGGTTCCTTCAGCCTTTGGTCTTGTCATAAATATAAAGGGAAGTGGGAGAGGGTCTGATGCAGTTCTATAAAATCCTCTTACCAGTAAAGGGTTAAGAAATGCAAGTAGCCAGACTGAGACCTGACCTGGCTGGCATCTGACCAATAAGGGGACAAGATACTTTCAAATCATGGGAAGGGGGAAGGTGTGGGTGGCTCTTTGTCTGAGTCAGAGTGATCTTGGGAGACAAGAAGGACCTGCAGAAAATCAATCTCCTCAACCAGTCGTCTTCTCACCAAACCTCACTTTTCTAAAGTAAGTTTAGTCAGCATTGCGAATAGGTTTCTGTTTGTTTTGCTTGGTGAGCTTTCCCTGTGTTAGAGGGAGGGGTTATTCCTGTTTTTTTGTGTAACTTTAAGGTTTTGTGCAGCGGGGGAACCCCTCTGAGTTTGGAAATTGAGTACCCTGTAAAATAGGTACCATCCTGATTTTACAGAGATGATTTTACCTTTTTTGTTTTAATAAAATCCTTCTTTTAAGAAGCTGACTGTTTTCTATGGTTTTAAAACCCTGGGGGTGGGTTTTTAGATCACTGTGTAATCAATTGGTTAGGAGATTATTCTGAAGCTTCCCAGGAAAGGGGGTGTAGGGGCTTGAGAGTGTATTTTGGGAGGAAGGGAAACTTCAAGTGTTTCCTTTCCTGGATTCCTGTTTAAAACACTTGATGGTGGCAGTGAGAGAAGCATTTCTCAGGGTGCAGGGAATTTTGTACCCTGGGGGGTTTAACCTAAGCTGGTAGAAACAAGCTTAGGAGCTCTTCATGTGGGTCCCCACGTCTTTACCCTAGAGTTTAGAGTGGGGAGGGAGCCCTGACAGGTCTTATGGCTTGTACTCCATCCCTTTGATCATCTTTGTCACTCATCTAAGGATCCTTTCCAGTTTCTCTACATCCTTCCCCTACATTGGTGACCATAACTGGACACTCCAGCTGACGCCAAACCAAGGCAGACTAGAGGAATGCTATCACGTACCGTGACTTGCATGCTATGCCTCCACTCATACAACTAAATGTTGCATTTGCCTCTTTTGAAACAGCAAAAAAATCCACCCCCCGAGAGACGTCGCTATATTAACCTAACGCCGGTGTAGACATGAGGAGGCAGATGGAAGAATTCTTACATCCACCTAGCTACCACCTCTCGGGGAGGTAGATTACCTACGCTGATGGGAGAACCCCTGCCTTCAGATGAAGTAGTGTCTACACTGAAGCACTAAGGCAGTGCTGCTATAGCATTTTAAGTGTAGACCAACGTTCAAGCAGATCTTACAGAAAAACCCCCAGTCTGGATCTGCCGACATGGGGAATTGGAGAATCCACCACTTCCCTTCACACTTTCTTCCAGTGGTTAATGACCCTCAGTGCTAAACATTTGACTCTTATTTCCAGCAGGAATTTGTCTGGCTTCAGCTTCCAGCCATTGGGCTTTGCTCTTTCTCTACTAGATTACAGAGCCCGTTACAACACATGGATTTCTCCCTATGAAAGTCTCCGCTTCATCATCTTTTTGTGTCTCTTTTTTGCCCCCTCTCCAATTTTTCAACTGCCTTTTTGAAATGTGAACTGTGAACCCCAGAACCCTGCATTCTGTTCCACCAATTCCATGTGCAGAGGTAAAATCCTTCCTCTGCTCTAACTCACCACTCCCATTTGTATGCATCCAAGGATCGCATCAGTCCTTTCGGCCACAGCATCGCACTGGGAGCTCACGAATTGGTTTTACACAATGATCTCTAAATCCTTTTCAGGGTCCTGGCATTGCATAATACAGTGCCCCAGACTTTGGGTTGGGCCTGTATGCCTTGTCCCAAGAGGATACGTTTGCATTTGACTGTATTAAAACATTTAGTTTGCATCGTATGCTCATACCAATTCCCCAGATTAATTGGTATGCCTGATCTGTCCTCATTTTCACCACTCTTCCAATCATTGGGCCAGCCACAAATTTTATCTGCACTGATTTTCTATTTCCTTTCAGGCCATTGATTAAAATATTGAATAGCGCCGGGCCTAGAACAGATCCCTGGAGAACCCCAATAGAAAAAACCTCATTCACTGAAAGTGGCCCAATGACAAGTGCTTTCTAAGATCTGACATTTATATCTGCCCCTGGACATTTCCACTGCTTGCATCTGAAGAAGTGGGTATTCACCCACGAAAGCTTATGCTTCAATACCTCTGTTAGTCTATAAGGTGCCACAGGACCCTTTGTCGCTTCTAAGATCTGTCAGTTAGCCAGTTTTCAGTCCATTTTAAGTGTGCTCTACTGATATTATAGAGTGTAAATTATGTTATCTCAAAGTTTTCCCTTAATAAATCAAATGCCTTTGAAAAATCAAAGTTTATTGCATCTGCACAGTTCCCTTAATCAGCCAAACATTTACTCTAAATAAAAGGATGAAATCAGGTTTATCTGACAAAAACAGTTTTACAAAAACCTTGTTATTGATGGGCATTACTTATATTCCAAGAACTTTTTTCTTTAACTAATCCCATACCATCTTTTCCATTGTTTCCTAATCTTTTCAAATCTTTTTTTAATCTTAACTTATTTTTTTATAGTTTACATTGAACACAGGAATTATTCCAAAACTATTCTAGGATTCCTTTTGTTTTTAATATACTGAATAACCTCCTTGATGTGATCCTTAGCTCTGCCAACCATGGATTTTTCCCTGATGTCTTTAGCATTCGATATCAATTTTCATAACTAACAATTTATATTGCTGGCTATCTATTTTCCCTTTTTCCCATTTGTTATATATTTCTTCCCCTCACCCATAATGTCTACCCACTTTGCCACTGAACTGGGTTTTTAGCAAAGTTGTCAAATTCTTGACTGTGAAATTGTGAGTTTTTCGCTATCTAATAATCTCTTCTCAAAGAACTCCCAATTTTCATTCCATTTTTTTGTCTAAATTTTCCCTCCCAATCAGTTCTGCTGATAGTTTTCCTCATCTTTGGAGAACTAGAGATTTTGAAGCACTAAGTGTGTATAGATAGTATTGGTTGGGAAGTCTTCTCTATTTGTCCATTTGAATGTAATCTGCTTCCATTCCTTATTTCCCTCCCCTCTAACATATGCCCCATTGTTCGTCTCTTCTCCAAACTAAACAGTCCAAGACTTTTCAGTCTGTCCACATATGGCAGCTTCCCCATTGTCATTGCCTGTCTCGGAAATCCCATTTATAACTGCTATATCCTTTATAGAGACCAGGTGACCACAACTGAACACATGTCCAGAGCAGGTTATTCCCATCCCATTCCTTTGGCAGCTGAAGATTGTGTTTCTTTTCCCCACTGCTGTGACTGAGCAGGTGTTTTAGTCGAGCTGCTTTAACTCATGCCCAGGTCTTTTCCCTGAGATATGTTCTAGATGGGATGTTTACCCCGGCACGTATCTTGCCAAAGGTTTGGGTTATTTCCACTTTCAGATTTTGATTAACCAGATGAATTGGGATCTCCCAACAGCATGGATTCTGTAGCCTGGGTTTCATTGCATTAAGGAACAATGATGTATAACAAATATCCACACTCCTGTTTCCTGCATGTGCCTCTTCAGGTGTCCCCAACCCTGACAGGTAGGAAATATTGACTCATGGAGCATCATGGAATATTGAATTGGTATTAGCTGGGTCAGGTGTTCATGATTCATTTCTCTGAATAATGAAAATGCCATTATTCAGTGTGTGAACAGTGACCAATCTGCTTCTCCCATGAGAACAGCCCCCAGTAGAACATGTAGTTTCTCGTATTTACATTGTCTCTCCATCCAGGCATTTGTACTGCGACCATCATCCTAGACCCTGAGCACATACAGGAAGTCAGGGGTACAGTCGGTACATGCAGGAGACACTATTCTGCCTCAGAATTCAACACCTTCTCCCCTAATCCATGTCAGATTTGAACACAACCAACTTCACCAACCCCTCCACCTTCATCCTGCTGGGCATTCCTGGCCTGGAGACAGCCCATGTTTTTATCTCCATCCCTTTCTGCACCATGTACGCCATAGCCGTCTTGGGGAACTTCACTATCCTGTTCATCGTGAAAATGGAGCCGAGCCTCCATGGGCCCATGTACTGTTTCCTCTGCATGCTGGCCATCACCGACCTGGTCCTGTCCACGTCCACCCTGCCCAAAATGATGAGCATCTTCTGGTTCAATTCCAGGGAGATCGATTTCAGTGCCTGCCTCACCCAGATGTACTTCATTCACTGCTTCTCGGTGATGGAGTCTGGAGTATTCGTGGCCATGGCTTTTGATCGCTACGTGGCCATCTGCCATCCCCTGAGACATTCCACCATCCTGACAAACCGCATGGTGGCCAAGATCGGCCTGGCCGTGGTGCTGCGTGGCTCCCTACTCGTACTGCCATATCCCTTGCTGGCGAGTCGGTGGCCATATTGCAAGACTAACATCATCCCCCACACGTACTGCAAGCACATATCTGTGGTCAATCTGGCCTGCGCTGACATCCGTGTCAGTAGTTACTACAGCCTCTCCGTGACATTCTTTGTGCCCAGTATGGATCTCGGCTAAAGACATTTGGGACATGTGGCTCCCACGTCTGTGTCATCTTAGTCTGTTACCTACCAGATCTGTTCTCCTCCCTCACACACCGGTTTGGCCTCAAAGTGCCCCTGCATTTCCTTGTTCTCATTTCCAATGTGTACCTCCTGCTGCCCCCCCATGGTACACCCCATCATCTATGGGGTGAGGACCAAACTGATCCGGGACAGGCTGCTCTGGCTATTTACTCATAAGAACATAGGAACATAAGAACGGCCATACTGGGTCAGACCAAAGGTCCGTCTAGTCCAGTATCCCGTCTTCCGACATTGGCCAGTGCCAGATGCCCCAGAGGGAATCAACAGAACAGGGAATCGTCAAGTGATCCATCCCCTGTCTCCCATTCCCAGCTTCTGGCAAACAGAGTATATGAATCCCTGCCCATCCTGGCTAATAGCCATTGATGGACCTATCCTCCATGAACTGATCTAGTTCTTTTTTGAACCTTGTCATAGTCTTGGCCTTCACAACATCCTCTGGCAAGGAGTTCCAAAGGTTCACTGTGCGTTGTGTGAAGAAACACTTCCTTTTATTTGTTTTAAACCTGCTGCCCATTAAAAATGACCTAAAGTTTTTTCGAGGTTCTCAGACTGAGCTCAGCGAAGTGCTGGCTGATGACATCATGTTGGGTCCTGTTACTTGAATCACTGACTGGACAGTCAAAGAGACATTAAACCCTTTTCTGACCTTACTGTGCTGTGTCAGCGTGACAAACTGGGGGATCCGTCTGTGTATAACCCATTGAGTTTCCACTTTTCTTATTGCTTGTAACTGGACTCCCAAGGCCCCATCCTTTGCCACTCCTTCCAAGAAGGCCCCATCCCTGCTCTGCCCCTTCTCATCAGGACCTCCCTGTCACTCGATCCTCTCCTCTCTTCCCCTCTCCTCTCCTAGTCACTTGCTGAATTAACTGAAGAGATAATCATCAAGTGATCCATTCCCTGTCACCCATTCCCAGCTTCTGGCAAACAGAGACTAGAGACACCATTCCTGCCCATCCTGGCTAATAGCCATTGATGGACCTGTCCTCCATGTACTGATCTAGCTCTTTTTAGAACCCCATTATACTGGTGGCTTTGAAGAACTAATTCCTTTTGCTTGTTTTAAATCTGCTGCCTATTAATTCCATTGGGTAGCCTCCAGTTGCTGTGTTATTTGAAAGAATAAATAATATTTCCTTATTCAATTTTCCCCACCATTCATGATTTTATAGATCTCTCTCATATCCCGCATCAGTCGTCACTTCTCCAAGCGGAAGATACAGTCCTATTAATCTCTCCTCTTTCGGAAGCTGTTCCATACTCCTAATAATTTGTGTTGCCCTTTTCTGTAACTTTTCAAATTCTAAAAGATCTTTTTTGAGGTTGGTCTACCAGATTGGCATGCAGTATTCAATATGTTGGTGTACCATGGGTTTATATAGAGCGATATGATATGATTTTTTTTGTATTTTTATATATTAATCGAATAAATTGGCCACTGGTTTAAAACAAAGGAAAGGAATTATTCACACAACTCAGGGTTAACCTGTGGAACTCCTTGCCAGAGAATGTTCTGAAGGCCAATTCAATAACAGGATTAAAAAAACTATTAGATAAATTCAGGGAAGTTAGGTCCATCAATGACTAATTGCCAGGATGGGCAGGGACGCTCTCCCAAACGCTGTTTGCCAGAAGCTGTGAATGGGGGATGGGAGATGGCTCACTTGATGATTAGCTGTTCTGTTCATTCCCTCTAAAGCACCTGGCATTGGCCACTGTCAGAAGGCAGGATACTGGGCTAGATGGACCTTTGGTCTGACCCAGTATAGTCGGTCTTATATTCTTATGATCACCGAGGTAGAGAATGGTGTGCAGATCTTGTATTGGATATGGATATGGGTACCTCTTGTGCTGCCTAAAGTAGAGGAATTGTTTTAGGAACCTGTGTCCGGCGACCCCATACTGAGATTGCTCAATTATTGCAAACTGCAAAGAATGGGGCTGACCATCGCCAATCCCACTTAGGAAGGAACAATCAGATGCACACATATAAAATGGGAAATGACTGCCTAGGAAGGAGTACTATGGAAAGGGATCTAGGGTCATAGTGGACCATAAACTAAATATGAGTCAACGGTGTAATACTGTTGCAAAAACTGCAAACATCATTCTGCGAAGTGTGTTGTAAGCAAGACACAAGAAGTAATTCTTCCACTCTACTCTGCACTGATTAGGCCTCTACTGGAATATTGTATCTAGTTCTGGGCACCACATTTCAGGAAAAATGTGGACAAACTGGAGAAAGTCCAGAGAAGAACAACAAAGATGATTAAAGGTGTAGAAAACATGAGCTAAGAGGAAAGATTGAAAGAACTGGATTTGTTTAGTCTGGAAAAGAGAAGACTTAGAGGGGACATGATAACAGTTTTCAAGTACATAAAAGGTTGTTACAAGGAGGAGGGAGATAAATTGTTCTTATTAACCTCTGAGGATAGGACAAGAAGCAATGGGCTTAAATTGCAGCAAGGGATGTTTACGTTGGACATTAGGAAAAAGTTCCTAACTGTGAGGGTGGTTAAGCACTGGAATAAATTGCCCAGGGAGGTCGTGGAATCTCCATCACTGGAGATGTTTAAGAGCAGGTTAGACAAACAGCTGTCAGGGACGTTCTAGATGGCGCTGGTCCTGTCATTAGTGCAGGGGACTGGACTTGATGACCTCTCGAGATGTCTCCCAGCCTTATAATTCTATGATTCTATGATTTCTTCCATGTAGCTCAGGCTGTTAAAATGTCCGCCTGCAGTAAGAAGGAGCTTTCTGCTGGGACCCCAGAGGCAAAGGGGAAAGGCCCAGCAACTGCTGAGGTACTCAGAGTAATTCTCCTTGATTGTTCTGCTGCAGGGAATAGCTGCATGCTTCCAGGGGTGGGGGTGGCTGGGGGTGGCTGAGGGTGGGGGGGTGCTGCAGTTGAAGGCAACATTTCCTCAGGGAGGGAGGAGGGTGTGACACTGCTCCCCATATTCTTCACAGTGATATGATGATATGATTGTGACATAATTGTGATGTATTTTATGCAAGAGAAGTCATGCAAAGTGTCATTGGAAAGGTTATGATGTGATGAATATGATTATCCTATTTGTGTGCATGTATCATTTTGCTATTCACATCCAATCTTTTTAGTGTATTTAGCTTAGTTCGTGAGTTTTTTATTTGCTAGGTAATCTGCTTTGATCTGTTTGCTATCACTTGTAATTACTTAAAATCAAACTTTCGGCGATAATAAACTTGTTTTTGCTCTATAGTAACTCCTCACATTACGTTGTAGTTATGTTCCTGAAAAATGCGACTTTTAGCGAAATGATGTTAAACGCATCCAATTTCCCCATAAGAATTAATGTAAATAAGGGGGTTAGGTTACAGCTTGTGTCAGGGTTCCCTCCCGACTCTGAACTCTAGGGTAAAGACGTGGGGACTCGCATGAAGAGCTCCAAAGCTTCTTTCTACCAGCTTAGGTTAAAACCCCCAAGGTACAAAATTCCCTGCACCCTGAGAAATGCTTCTCTCACTGCCACCATCAAGTGTTTTAAACAGGAATCCGGGAAAGGAACCAGTTCCCCTTCCCCCCAAAATACCCTCTCCAGCCCGTACACCCCCTGTCCTGGGAAGCTTGAGAATAATCTCCTAACCAATTGGTTACACAGTGATCTAAAAAAAATCCCACCCCCGGGGTTTTAAAACCATAGAAAACAGTCAGCTTCTTAACAGAAGGATTTTATTAAAACAAAGAAAGTAAAATCATCTCTGTAAAATCAGGATGGTAACTATTTTACAGGGTAAGAGGATTTTATAGCACTGCATCAGACCCTCTCCATCGTCCCTTTATATTTATGACAACCCCAAAAACCATTAGTTAGTAATATGAACGCCCACATAATGAATAGTAATTGCTGTGATGGGTTGGGATCACAGAAATCAGGCTTAACACAGATATAAAAACCTCACCCGCTCCGGATTCTTCCTTTTACAGGCTGTAGAACTAGCCTGGGTCCAGCAATCATTCACACCCCGTATTGTCTTTGTCCTTTGTTCAGTCTTTTTCAGGTGTGTCTTTGGGGGGTGGAGGGCCTCTCTCTTTAGCCAGCTGAAGAGAACATGGAGGGGTCTTCCAAGGGCTTTTATAGCCTTTCCCCTACTCCCTGTGTAGCATCACCTTACCCTGGAGTTTTGGGATCACATGGGCAAGTCACCTGTCCATGCACCCTCATCATTCCAGCCTGTCGCATTCCTGGGGAGGCCCAGATGTGGATTGGGGTCTGCACCTCCTATTGTCTGTGTAAGTGTTTCTTGACTGGTCTCTTTACATGCACATACCTTTCTCGAGACATGATTCCAGGCTCTTAAAAAGGCTACATACAAAACGAGCAAATATAAAACCAATATTCATAACTCCAACTACAACAATGATACATGCATACAAAAAGGAGGAATAGATTCAGTAGATCATAACTTTCCCAGAGATATGTTACGTGGCACATGTAGCATAAAACATATTCCAGTTACATCATGTATACATTTATAAGCCTCTCCCCATAAAGCTTTAAGGGGTACACCGTCACAATCGCCATACCATGAATATAATTATACCCGCTCCTGTTTACTGTTTACAGCATTAAACACATGTTTCCTTACAACAATTGTAACCACAAATTTCCGTATTCGGCGATTTACACAGTGGTGGGGATGGGATCCATGACCCTGAACACATTTATGTAGCTGGGAAAAAGCCGGTAGAGGAGACATAACACTACTTCATACAACACGTATTCTTTAGACAACTACATTTCCTATGCAGCTGCAACACTTATCTATCCTTAACAAGCAAAAAGGGGGGGGATGAGTAGCTACATCAGTCCAGGTACAATGTGCAGGCAGTTTAGTTGCTCGTTGGGATGCATTCATTCCTTGGGGGGCTTGGGCTTCTAAAACCTGCGTTTGGCGTTGTTGACACGGAGCTGCCTTAGCAACTCTGTTAAAAAGTCGCAGTTTACCCAGGTGGGTTCCGGCCCGGCCCGAGCCCAGTTAGGTTTGCTTATATTATCGGTTCATTGATTGTCCAGAGAGAAATGGGCTTTTGTCCAAACCAACTTAACCACTTGGTATGGAATCAGGCAGTACGCACCGGTTTGATTATTTAGAGCAATACGTTTTACAGACACATCTCTGCACCAAAGTTTGGACAGCAAAGAGCTCCCAGCCCACACCCATTGTAGGCACCCTGCCTGCTACAGGCCCCGAGAAGGGAGGAACAATGGGGAGCTGAAAGCTAAGGAAATCCGCCAGACAAAGGTCTCTGCCCTCAGGAATTTGTTGTTGAGCTTCAGGGCTCACACGCTGTACGATGCACAACCTCACCTTACTGCCACACAACTCTGCTCCCAAGCCTCAGCTATTTCTGTTTGGCTTCCTGGCTCCCCTCTCTGCTCCTGAGTGTCCTGTGGGCCCCAGACCTGGGTCCTCACTGCACTCAGTGCAAGCTCCTGTAGCACATCCCACCCCAACCCCGGAGCAGAGGGAGCCCAGTTGGGCGGGAAGGGAGGGGGACAGAGGCAGAGATGTTCCAGCTACTGATGGAGGGAGGGAAAGAGAGAAGTTTTTCCAATGTGTAAAGCAATCCACATTGGAAAAAAATAACCCCAACTCTACTTACAATATGATGGGGGGTAATTTAGCTACAACTAATCAGGAAAGAGATCTTGGAGTGATCATGGATAGTTCTCTGAAGACGTCCATGCAGTGTGCAGCGGCAGTCAAAAAAGCAAACAGGATGTTAGGAATCATTAAAAAAGGGGATAGAGAATAAGATCTTATTGCCCTGATATAAATCCACGGTACGCCCCCATCTTCATTACTGCGTACAGATGTGGTCTCCTCATCTCAAAAAGGATATACTGGCATTAGAAAAGGTTCAGGAAAGGGTAACTAAAATGATTAGGGGTTTGGAACGGGTCCCATATGAGGAGAGATTAAAGAGTCTACGACTTTTCAGCTTGGAAAAGAAGAGATTAAGTGGGTATATGATACAGGTATATAAAATCATGGGTGGTGTGGAGAAAGTGAATAAGGACAGTGAATAAGGAAAGTGAATAATATAAGAATGAGGAGCCACGAAATGAAATTAATGAGCAGCAGGTTTAAAACAAATAAAAGGAAGTTCTTCTTTACACAGCGCACAGTCAACCTGTGGAACTCCTTGCCTGAGGAGGTTGTGAAGGCTAGGTCTATAATAAGGTTTAAAAGAGAACTGGATAAATTCATGGAGGTTAAGTCTATTAATGGCTATTAGCCAGAATGGGTAAGGAATGGTGTCCCTAGCCTCTGTTTGTCAGAGGGTGGAGATGGATGACAGGAGAGATCACTTGATCATTACCTGTTAGGTTCACTCCCTGTTGGGCACCTGGCATTGGCCACTGTCAGTAAACAGGATACTGAGCTCGATGGACCTTTGGTCTGACCCAGTACGGGCATTCTTATGTTTTTAACTAAGCAGGGCCTTGGGGGAATAGGTGGGGCAGGTGTAGGAGACTTGGGGGAAAATGTGGGGCAGGGGCAGAGTCTTGAGGGAATAGTAAGAGAGGGAGCAGAAGCTTCAGGGGTCCAGTTACCTGAAATTAGAAAGGTGGAAACCCTATGAGTTAATGAGTTGTAACCAGACCGATTCCAAAGCTGGCAATGCACAGTAAGATCAGGAAAGGGTTAAATGTCTCTATGACTGCCCAGTCCGTGATTCAGGGAAGAGTGCCCAGCACCATGTCACCAGCCAGCTCTGCACGGAGTCAGTCAGAGAGTCAGAGGATCAGGAGAAAACTTTAGGTCCCTTTATGAGTAAAGAGCCGGAGCACCCAGCCCCGGATCTGTCTGGTCCTCACCCCGTAGATAATGGAGTTCAGCATGGAGGGCATCAAGTAGAACACGTTGGCAATGAGAACATGGAAATGCATGGACACATTTTGGTGAAACCGATTAGTGAGAGAGAAGAAGAGACCTGGGATGTAAAAGACTAAGATGGCACAGAGGTGGGAGATGCAGGTCCCAAAAGTCTTGAGACGAGCCTCCTTTGTGGGGAGGCAGAAGATGGCCCGTAAGATATGGATATAGGACACAATAATAAATATCACATCCAGACCCATCACACAGAATAGCACAAAGAGGCCGTAGTAACTATTGACACGGATGTCGGCACAGGCCAGCTTAGCCACGGCCATGTGGGAGCAATATGGCTGGGGAATGATGTTAGTTCTACAATATGGCCACTGCCTCAAGAGCAAGGGATAGGGCAATACGGCTATGCCACCACGCAGCACTGCAGCCAGACCAATCTTACCCACCACAGGGTTTGTCAGGATGGTGGAATGTCTCAGGGGATGGCAGATGGCCACATAGCGATCCAAAGCCATGGCCACAAAGATCCCAGACTCAGTCACTGAGAAGCCGTGAATGAAGTACAGCTGGGCGAGACAGGCACTGAAATTGATCTCCCTGGAATTGAACCAGAAGATTGCCAGCATTTTGGGTAGGATGGACGTAGACTCGACCAGGTCGGTGACGGCCAGCATGCAGAGGAAATAGTACATGGGCCCATGGAGACTCGGCTCCATCTTCACGATGAACAGAATGGTGAAGTTACCCAGGATGGCTATTGCATACATGGTGCTGAAGGGGATGGAGATCCAGACATGGGCCGCCTCCAGGCCAGGAATGCCCAGCAGGATGAAGGTGGAGGGGTTGGTGAAGTCGGTTGAGTTGGAATCTGACATAGAGTAGGGGAGAAAGTGTCAAACTCCGAGGCAGAACGGTGTCTCCTGCACGTACCGTAAGTTTCACTGAATTGCTGTAACGTGCCCACAATCAAGGGTGATTTTCGCAACACAAATGCCTGGATGGAGAGACAATGTTAATATGAGACACTACATGCACTACTGGAGGCTGTTCTCATGGGTGAAGAAGATCGGTCGCTCTTCACACACAGAAAAATGACATTTTCATTATTGAGAGAAATGAATTATGAACAAATGACCCTTCTAATGCCAATTCCATATTTTATGTGCTCCATGTATCAATAAGGTGTGATGTGGGAAACAGTATAGGCACCAGAAGGGAAAAAAAAGAGTGTAGATACTGGTTATCCATTATTGTTCCGTAATGCAATGAAAGCCAGGCTAGAAAGTGCATACTGTAGCGAGTTCCACATTCACCCGGTGGCTCAAAATCTGAGTGTAGACATAAAGCAAACCTTTGCCAAGACATGTGCCAGGGGAAACATCCCACCTAGAATAGACCTCAGGGAAAAGACCACAGTGTCATTTAGAGCAGTTCCTTGGAAACACCTGCTCATTTGAAACAGTGGCCAAACAGAGACAATCTTGGGATACCTAAGGAATGGGATGGAGAATAACCTGCGCTGGACACACCCTCAGTTTTGGTCACCCAGTGTCCATAAAAGATAAAACGTATATAAAAGGGGTTTCTGAGAGAGGGTATCAGGAATGGGAGGGATAGCTCAGTGGTTTGAGCATTGGCCTGCTAAACTCAAGGTTGTGAGTTCAATTTTTGAGCGGGCCATTTAGGAATCTGGGTCAAAAAATGTGTCAGGGGACAGTAATTGGTCCTGCTAGTGAAGGTAGGGGACTGGACTTGATGACCTTGGAAGGTCCTTCCAGTTCTAGGAGATTGGCATATCTCCATTAATTATTATTAAAAATGGGGTAGCCTGTCCCTTGTGCAAAGTCTGAAAAGCAGAGAATGGTTTTGTTTAGTGAAGATCCATAGAAGGGAGATATGATAGAGGAGAGGATAATAAAGAATTGAAATTATTACACTGAAATGGACAAAAAGAGAAGGTTCCCTACTGGAAATATCTATAGACACTTTGTGCTTCAAAAGGGCTAATTCCAGTAAGATGAGGCAAATTATCAGGAGAATTGTTTGGGAGGAAAAATTTAGACAGAAAATTATGAATGAAAATTGGGAGTTCTTTAAGAAGAGTTCATTAGATAGAAGGCAGAAATTGGGCGGGGGCGGGGGCGGGGGGGAGAAATACATAACAAAAGGGGAAAATGGAAAATAGAAAGGAAATAATACAAATGGGAAGTTATGAAAATTAATGAGGGACGTTAAAATATCATGGAAATATCGATGATTGGCAGAGTTAAGGAGCGGAAAAAGGAGGTTATTAAATATATGATGAATGAAAGAAATCTTAGAAAATGTTTAGGGTGATTCCTACGGGGAGAAAGGAAGCGTGTTTATGTTGGAGATGTAAGCAGAGTCAGGATGAGCTTCACCCTGACATCTGGTGGCAAGGTGTGGGAAAGAAAGTCAGGGGCTGACCTCATTTACATAGGCACACCCACCCCACCTACCATGAGCCCAAGCAGCCCAAATGGTCACGTTGGCTGCTGTAGGATCCCCAGTTGTTCTGTTACTGGGGCAGAAGAATAAACTGTTGTTGTCCTGATTGTGTGAATCAATGACAGTGGCCTTTTGTTATGACAGAGGGACTCGCCATCAACTAAGCAGCACTCGCTAGGCAAGGGACATGGGTTCCAAAACTCAGTGAATTGAGAAAAGCTGGGGACAGGTTTTTGTGCAAGGTGATATGGGCCTTTTCTGAAGGTCCTAGTTGTACCTTCTCCACTGTAGAGTATCAGAGCTAATTGTGATTCTATTAGAAGTCTAGTTATTGCTGAACTAGCTTCACTTTGGGCCCAGGGTGCACCTGTACTGAGGCCCCCTTTACTATAAGCTGAAATCATTAAAGTACGAACATTCCTAAGAGCTGAGATCACTGAGTGCTGTGTTGTCGGGGGGGGGGGGTGAAGATATATTACTGAGTGGCTGGTGGAGCGGAGCAGCTGGCAGAGTGGAGCGGCTGACACGACGGCTGGTGGAGCAGAGTGGAGCGGCTTCCTGTGAAGGCAGCAGTAGAACCTCACAGAGAGGCAGGCGGTCTGCCTTGTACAACGTAAGGTGCCTTTTTACCTTCCCCCCCCACCATTTCCACGGGGGGTTGGGGAGGGACACTCTGCAGATGAACTTTTGAACTCTGGGGCTGCACTGACCAGGGACAGAGACTTTTGGGTGCTGGACTTTGGGGTTGTTGGACTTTTTGGACTTTGGGTGACTTTTGGATTGCTGGACTTAAGAACCAAAGGGAGAGGACACGGCCCAATATGCTGGGGTGGGTCTTGTCGCTCATGGTTTGGTCCTGAATCCTGTTTGTGGTGTTTTCCCAACATAATGCCGCATTGTTTCTCTTGGACATTAAAAAGCTTTTGCTACACTCAGACTCTGAGCTTGCGAGAGGGGAAGTATTGCCTCTTAGAGGCGCCGGAGAGGGAGAGTGATGTATATTTGTCCCAGGTCACTGGGTGGGGGCTCGATCCAGTTTTGAATTGTGTGATTGGAACGGAACCCCTAGCTACTGATCCTGGGCCTTGTTGCTGCTAACTCTGACTGGCAGAAGGGTTATAGAGAAAAGGTAGATGTGTTCAAGAAATAATTTTGTTCTGCATTTGGAAAGAAGCTCACATTCCGGTCCATTAGCATCAACAGTCAAACACCAGAGTTATGAACTGACCAATCAATCACACATCTCATTGTGAACCAGAAGTCCACATTCAGGCAGCAAAGGCAGAAGAAATGAAGAAAGAAAGAAAGAAAGAAAGAAAGAAAGTAAGAAAGAAAGAAAGAAAGAAAGAAAGAAAGAAAGAATCAAATGCAGGACAGGTCTGTGTTAAACGTAAATTACAAAAAATAAAGGTAATGCTGAAAAAAAGCTTTCATAAGGTACGGAAAAGCTGATATTCAATTAGTTCAAATAAAGTTTGGAATATAATTAATGCCGGTCAACAACATGAAGTATGGAAAACTAGTCTTGTCCCCTAAATCTGGTTTCATCCCTTAATGAGAGTACACATTTGGCTGATCAAGGGAACCGTGCAGATGCAATAGACTTTGATTTTTCTGAGGCATTTGATTTTGTAGGGGAAAATAATGAACACTCCACAATACCTGTGGAGCACACATTAAATGGACTAAAAACTGGCTAACTGACAGATCTCAGAAAGCAGATGTCAGTGGACCATTGTAAGTGAATGGAGGTGTTTCCAGTGGGGTTCCGCAGGGATCAATTCTAGGCCTGATGCTATTCAACATTTTAATGAATGATCTGGAAGCAAATAGAAAATCACTGCAGATAAAATTGTGGCTGACCCAACAATTGGCAGAGTGGATACAATGAGGAGGCTGAGGCAGGCATAGCAATTGGTCTGGAGTATTTTGTGAGCGGGGCCATTCAAACAAAATGGGCCATGCAAATAAAATACAGTCACATGCAAAGTTAGCTTCTCAGAACAGGGAATGCGGGCCCGACCCTCCAAATAGGGCACTATATTATGGAACACAGTGAGCTGGGAAAGGATTTAAGAGTCACTGGGGAGCTCCCAGTGTGAGGCTGTGGCCAAAAGGCCTGATGCGATCCTTAGATGCATAAACAGGGGGTTGGTGAGTTGGAGCAGTGGAAGGATTTTACCTCTGTACATGGCATTAGTGAAAACTGACTGTCGAGTCCGGGGATTCACATTTATAAAAGGATGTTGAAAAATTGGAGAACGTGCAGGAAAGAGCCACATAAACGATTGGAATTGGCAGTAAATGCGGGAGAGTGAGAGACTTAAGGAGATTCATCTGTTTATCTTAAATAGGAATAACGGGATCTGTAATCTAGCGGAGAAAGGCAGAGCAAGGCCCAATGGCTAAAAGCTGAAGCCAGACAAATTCCAGTTGGAAATGAGGGCCAAAGGTTTAGCACTGAGCGTGATTAACCATTGGGACAAACTGCGAAGGGAAGTGGTGGATTCTCCAACTCCCCATGTCAACAGATCCAGACTAGATGCTTTTCTGGGAGATCTGCTTGATGGCTTCTCTACGCTTGAATTGCTACAGTGGTGTGGCCATAATGCTTTTGTAGACACTACTTACACCGATGGCAGGGGTTCTCCCATCAGCATAGGTAATCCACCTCCCTGAGATGTGATGACAAGGTGAATGGAAGCATTTATCCATCGACCACAAGCTGTCCAGATGGGAGTTAGGTTGATTTAGCTACATCTGTCAGGGGATTGGATTTTTCTTGCTGTTTCAGAAAAGGGAAATGCAAGGTTAGGTTGTATTAGCGGAGGCATAGCATGCAAGTCTCAGTAAGCGATCGCACTGCTCTATTCAGCTCTGCCCAGGCCTCAGTTGCAGTACTGTATCCAGTTTTGGACACTGCTGTATAGAAAGGATGTAGGGAATCTTTAAATGGCCCGGAGGCTAGTGAGAAAGATGTTGAAAGGGATGGAAAACGAGCCATAAGAGCCAGCTGACGTAAGCGGGTGTGGTTAGTTTGGCAAAGAGGAGATTGAGGGGGATATGAGAGTGGTCTTCAAATACATCGAAAGCTGCCGCAATACAGATCGAGGAAAGCTCTTGTCTCTTGCTGCAGAGTGCAGAAGAGGGAATGGTTTCAAATCTCAGGAAAATCTTCCTACCCGTAAGAACAGAGGACAATGAAAGCGACGACTCTAATAGTTGTGGAGGCTCCTTCACTAGAAATGTTGCCGAGCTGGGTGGATAAGCCATGTGTCTGGGACGGTTTAGACCAGGGGTCTCAAACTCGCGGCCCGCGGGCCTCATGCGGCCCACAGGGTTCTTCCCTGCGGCCCGCCAAGCTCCCGCGGCCCCCTCCCCTCCCCTCCCCTCCCCACCGCAGCGCGCCGCGTCCCCAGTCTACCTCCAGGCCAGGGCTGGGCAAAATACGGCCCCGGGCCGGATCCGGCCCCTCAGGGCTTTGGATCCGGCCCGCGGATTGGCTCACCCCATGGTGCTGAGGGCCCCCCGGCTGCTCCGGGAAGCACCTGGGGGGAGGTGGAGCTGCTCCGTGAGCTCCTGTTGCCTGTGGTTAACTGCCCTGAAGCTGCCATTGGACGGGAACGGGGAACCGTGGCCAATGGGAGCGTCGAGGGAGGTAACCACGGGCAACAGGAGCTCAGGGAGCTCTTTGCTCCCCATCCCGCCCGGGGCCGTAGGGAGCCTGTGTCCGGACTCCGGAGCGGAGGGGCTGGGGGCAGGCAAGGAGGGAGCCTGCAGCACCAGGCTGGAACCCGAACCCCTCCTGTGCCCTGCACCCCAACCCCTTCCCTGAGCCCCCTGCCACACCCAAACCCCCTTCCCTGAGCCCCCTGCTGCACCCGAACCCCCTTCCCTGAGCCCCCTGCCGCACCCCAACCCCTTCCCTGAGCCCCCTGCCACACCCAAACCCCCTTCCCTGAGCCCCCTGCTGCACCCGAACCCCCTTCCCTGAGCCCCCGCCGCACCCCAACCCCTTCCCTGAGCCCCCGCCGCACCCCAACCCCTTCCCTGAGCCCCCTGCCGCACCCCAACCCCTTCCCTGAGCCCCCTGCCGCACCCGAACCCCCTTCCCTGAGCCCCCGCCGCACCCCAAGCCCCTTCCCTGAGCCCCCTGCCCCACCCAAACCCCCTTCCCTGAGCCCCCGCCGCACCCCAAGCCCCTTCCCTGAGCCCCCGCCGCACCCCAAGCCCCTTCCCTGAGCCCCCTGCTGCACCCGAACCCCCTTCCCTGAGCCCCCTGCCACACCCCAACCCCTTCCCTGAGCCCCCTGCTGCACCCGAACCCCCTTCCCTGAGCCCCCTGCCACACCCCACACCACTCCTGCACCCTAACCCCCTGCCATGAGCCCCCTGCCGAACCTCACACCCCCTGCCACACCCCACACCCCTCCTGCACCCCAACCCCTTCCCTGAGCCCCCTGCTGCACCCCAAACCCGCTGCCACACTCCACACCTCTCCTGCACCCCAACCCCTTCCCTGAGCCCCCTGCTGCACCCCAAACCCGCTGCCACACCCCACACCTCTCCTGCACCCCAACCCCTTCCCTGAGCCCCCTGCTGCACCCCAAACCTGCTGCCACACCCCACACCCCTCCTGCACCCCAATCCCATCCCTGAGCCACCTGCCAAACCTCATACCCCCTGACACACACCACACCCCTCCTGCACCCCAACCCCTTCCCTGAGCCCCCTGCTGCACCCCAAACCTGCTGCCACACCCCACACCTCTCCTGCACCCCAACCCCTTCCCTGAGCCCCCTGCTGCACCCCAAACCCGCTGCCACACCCCACACCCCTCCTGCACCCCAACCCCCTGCCATGAGCCCCCTGCCAAACCTCACAACCCCTGCCACACCCCACAACCCTCCTGCACCCCAACCCCTTCCCTGAGCCCCCTACCACACCCCACACCCCCTGCCACACCCCACACCCCTCCTGCACCCCAATCCCATCCCTGAGCCCCCTGCTGCCCGCAACACCCCTTCTGCACCCCAACCCCCTGCCCTGAGCCCCCTGCCACACCCCACACCCGCTGCGACACCCCACACCCCTCCTGCACCCCAACCTCCTGTCCTGAGCCCCCTGACACACCCCACACACCCTGCCACACCCCACACCCCTCCTGCACCCCAACCTCCTGCCCTGAGCCCCCTGTCACACCCCACACCCCCTGCCACACCCCACACCCCTCCTGCACCCCAACCCCTTCCCTGAGCCCCATGTCACACCCCACACCCCCTGCCACACCCCACACCTCTCCTGCACCCCAACTTCCTGCCCTGAGCCCCCTGCCACACCCCACACCCCTCCTGCACCCCAACCCCTTTCCTGAGCCCCCCGCCGCCCCCACACCCCTCCTGCACCCTAACTTCCTGCCCTGTGCCCCCTGCCGCACCCCACACACCTCCGGCACCCCAACTCCCTGCCCTAAGCACCATGCCACACCCCAACCCCCTGCCGCACCCCAACCCCCTTCCCTGAGCCCCCTTCCCTGAGCCCCCTGCCGCACCCCACACACCTCCTGCACCCCAACCCTTTTCCTGAGCCCCCCGCTGCCCCCCACACCCCTCCTGCACCCCAACTCCCTGCCCTGAGCCCCAGGCCACACCCCAACCCCCTGCCACACCCCACACTCCATCCTGCACCCCAACCCTGCCCTGAGCCCCCTGCTGCAACCCGCACCCCTCCTGCACCCCAACCCCCTGCCCTGAGCCCCCTGCCTCACCCCACACCCCTCCTGCACCCCAACTCCCTGCCCTGAGCCCCCTGCTGCACCCCACACCCCTCCTGCACCCCAACCCCCTCCCTGAGCCCCCTGCTGCAACCCGCACCCCTCCTGCACCCCAACCCCCTGCCCTGAGCCCCCTGCCACACCCCACACCCCCTGCCACACCCCACCCCCTCCTGCACCCCAACCCCCTCCCTGAGCCCCCTGCCGCACCCCACACCCCTCCTGTACCCCACACCCCTCCTGCAACCCAACCCCCTGCCCTGAGCCCCCACCGCACCCCACACCCCTCCTACACACCAACTCCCTGCCATGAGTCTCCTGCAACGCCCCACACCCCTCCTGAACCCCAACCCCTGCCCTGAGCTCCCTGCCACACCCCACACTCCTCCTGCACCCCAACCCCCTGCCTGAGACTCCTGCCACACCTCACACCCCTACTATACCCCACACCCCTCCTGCACCCCAACTTCCTCCCCTGAGCCCTCTGCCACACCCCAGACCCTCCTGGAGCCCAACTTCCTGTCCTGATCCCCCTGCCGCACCCCACACCCATTCTGCAACCCCAACCCCTTCCCTAAGCCCCCCTCCTCACCCCACACCCCTCCTGCACCTCAACTCCCTGCACTGAGCCCCCTTGCCACACCCCAACCCCCTGCCACACCCCACACACCTCCTGCACCCCAACCCCTTCCCTGAGCCCCCTGCCACATCCCAACCCCCTTCTACACCCGACACTCCCTCCTGCACCCCAACCCCTTCCCTGAGCCCCCTGCCACACCCCACGCACCTCCTGCACCCCAACCCTCTGCCCTGACCCCCCTGCCACACCCCACACGGCCTCCTGCCCCCCACTAACTTCCCTGAGACCCCTGCTCACCCACACCCCTCCTGCACTCCACCCCCTGCCCTGCGCCCCCTACCACACCCCACACCCCTCCTGCACCCCACCCCCTTCAATGAGCCCCCTGCCGCACCCCACACCACTCCTGCAACCCAACCCCCTACCCCAAGCCCGCTGCTGCACCCTGCCGGCAGGGGCGGGGGTGCAGTGGGGAGCGGGGCCGGGTGACAAGGCCTTGGGGCCAACGTGCGAGTCCTCATGTGGCCCTCCTGGGGATTTGAGTTTGAGACCCCTGGATTACACTCAACACTTCCTGCATCTTAGCACAGGGTCAGACTTGCTAACCGTTGCATTCCCTTCTCACCCTCTGTTTCTACAATGTAAAATCCTACAGTGGACCAGGTCTTAGTCAAACACGAATTATGGAGTTCAATACAGGAGGAACTGGGTGAAATGTAATGGCCTGTATTATAGAGGAGGACGATCTAATTGTCCCTTGTCATCTTAAACCCCATGAATCTATCAATATACAAAATAGATCAGACATTTATATTTAGTGTGTCTCACAACACACGAGCAAGGGAAAATCCAGTTACACTGAATGTATAACACTGATCACAGAACATTATTTACATTATATCTACTTGGACTGTGAATTCCTTGCCATAGACGTAATTGGAGCCAAGAGCTGAATGGGATTCAAAAATGGATTGGTCAGCGTAGGTGCTGCTGGGGGCATCACCTTTAGTAGAGGCTGCCTGACACCTTCCATGAGAAGACCTCATTTTCGGTTGCTTATAAGTTTGATAAACTTTTAAGTGTTTGGACTGAAATTTCCCACACTGGGTGTCTGCTTCTGGCTGAATTGTTTCTTGAAAGTTTGAGGCTGAACATTTCAGCTGATTACTCCAATGAAGCAAGGAGAGAAGATGTGTTGCCCATGTTGAAAAATTCTTATAACTGTTACATTGAGGATCCCGAACACATCCAACCTTTCCAGGAGATTAAAGTCAGAAAGCAGCCTCCCCTCCCACTGTGAGAGCATGCCAGGATGCCTGGGTTCTGCTGGGAGGGGAGTGGGGTCTGGGGGCTTGGAGCAGGGAGGGGCGGGGATCCAGGATGCCTGGGTTCTGTTGGGAGGAGCGTGGGGGTCTGTGGAAGGGGCTGGGAGCCAGTCTCTCAATACTGGGTTACTGGGCAACCAAATGGCAGACGAAATCTAATGTTGGTAAATGCAACATAATGCACACTGGGAAACAGAATTCCAACTATACATATAAAATGGTGGGGTCTAAATTAGCTGTTACCACTCAAGAAAGAGAACTTGGCATCGTTGTGGATAGTTCTCTGAAAACATCCACTCAATGTGCAGCAGCAGTCAAAAAAGTGAACAGAATGCTGGGAATAATTAAGAAAGGGAGATAACAGGACAGAAAATATCATATTGCCTCTTTCTAAATCCATGGTACGCCCACACCTTGAATACTACGTGCAGAGGTGGTCACCCCATCTCAAGATATATTGGAATTGGAAAAGGTTCAGAAAAGGGCAACAAAAATGATTAGGGGTCTGGAATGGCTTCTGTATGAGGAGAGATTAATAAGACTGGGACGTTTCAGCTTGGAAAAGAGACGACTAAGGGGGGATATAATTGAGGTCTATAAAATCATGACTGCTGTAGAGAAAGTAGATAAGGAAGTGTTGTTTACTACATCTCATAATACAAGAACTAGGGGGTCACCTAATGAAATTAATAGGCAGCATGTTTAAAACAAACAAAAGGAAGTATTTCTTCACACAACGCACTGTCAACCTGTGGAACTCCTTGCCAGAGAATGTGAAGGCCAAGACTATAACAAGGTTCAAAAAAGAACTAGATAAATTCATGGCGTATAGGTCCATCAATGGCTTTTAGCCAGGATGGGCAGGGATGGTGTCCCTAGTCTCTTTTTGCCAGCAGCTGGGAACGTGTGACAGGGGATGGATCGCTTGCTGGTTACCTGTTCTGTTCAGTCCCTCTGGGGCACCTGGCACTGCCCACTGTTGGAAGACAGGACACTGGGCTAGACCGACCTGTGGTCTGACCCATTATGGCCATTCTTATGTACTTACGTTAACAGCCAGAGCACTGAAATGCCAGAGGAGGAAGTGACAGTCTCTGTGCATTAACACACAGCTGGCTCCTGAGATCTTTACTCAGCTCTTACTCAAAGGGAGTTTTGCCTTATCAGGGACTGAGCAAAGTATGGGCCAGAACCTAAACATTTGGCCTCGTATTGTACATCTACTAACCCCTGTCATCCTGAAGGTTCCCCTGTGCCACTGAAATGCAGCCACCTCGGGGCTGGGGACAATCAGCTGGGGCAAGTGGGGATGCACAAAAAAGAATGACATTTTGACCCATCATACTGCAGGAAACACACCCCCTGTGGCAGGGGCCCTGGGATATTTAATGGCTGTGCAGTGCGAAAAGCACAATAGACTGCGGCTACGTTTACACTACCCGCCCGATTCGGCGGGTAGCTGTCGATGACACTGACACCGGAACTCCAGCTCCGCGCGACGAGTAAGCGGAGTCGACGGGGGAGCCTGCCTGCCGCCGTGTGGACCAGCGGTAAGTACTTCTGAAATCGATCTAAAATATTCGACTTCAGCTACGTTATTTACGTAGCTAAAGATGCGTATCTTAGATCGATCCCCCCACCTCCCCAGTGTGGACCAGCCCTAACTCTCTATCTCATCAAGCAATGTTGCACTAGGTTTGTCGAGCAGGGGAGCTCCTCAGCAAGAGATGGTACCTGTGAATCCTGAGATGGAAGTGTCCTCCCTGGGAATCCCCCTCCGGTAGCCGCGTCCCACACCTCTCTCACGCCAGCATCTGCAGCAGCATCCCACGCCGAGAGCCGACACTGTGGTATGAACTGCTTATTATATAGCTCTTTGCAATCCCTGTGGACTTCACTAGGCCTCTAGGGGAGAAGACACATCTGGATGTAAACAGGCTGGAGACTGGAGACACTCTAGCCAATGTCTCTGTTTCCATTTCTGTGCTTCTGTGCTCTTTATCCAGGTTTAGCAGTAAACAGTAATTAAGGGACCTTCCCAAAGGAAGATCAGAACATTCGAGCTCTGTGCTGAGTGGGAGAGGAATTGGCTGCTGTGTATATTTATTTATATTTTAAAATTATAGTTGATTAGGAAGAAAACTCGGGATAATGTGTAAATCTCTATGCTCTGTAAATGCCCAGGATGGCTGGTTGGATAGTAGACAGACAGATCTGGAGAAAGATGACTGTGGGGAGACAGGTTTCAGTGTAGTAGCCGTGTTAGTCTGTGTCAGCAAAATGAAAATAAGAAAGAAAAACTTGTAGCACCTTAGAGACTAACAAATTTATTTCAGCATAAGCTTTCGTGGGTTAGTACCCACTTCATCAGACGCATGGAATGAAATTATATTTCAGACAGATATTTATACAGTCAGAGAAACATGATGGTCCAGGTGTATAGACCAATCTTAAGAGGCTAATTATTTGAGAGGAAACATGACAGCAGGGGAAGAAAAAGCTTTTGAAGTGATAAACAAGATGGTCACACAGGTGTGAATGAGGATCGTTAACTTAAGGGAAATAGATTCAATTAACATAATGGCCGAGCCATTCCAAATCTCGATTTAATCCGGAGGCAACGCAATCTAGTTTGCATATCAATTCGAGTTCAATAGTTTTCTGAAGACACACAGGGCTGTCACTAAGGGATCAGTAATCAATAATTCTCATCAGTAACTATCATCATACAGACAGGTTTCAGTGTAGCAGCCGTGTTAGTCTGTGTCAGCAAAAAGAAAATAAGAAAAATACTTGTGGCACCTTAGAGACTAACAAATTTATTTCAGCATAAGCTTTCGTGGGTTAAAAACCCACTTCATCAGACGCATAGAATGGAACATACAGTGAGCAGATATTTATACATTCAGAGAAACATGAAAACGTGGGAGTGTCTATATCAACGTTCAGAGGCTAATTAATTGAAAGGAACTGTTATCACTTCAAAAGTTTCTTTCCTACTGATAATCAACATGGCCCATTACAGACAGTTGACACAAAGGTGTTAAGGGTATTTAAGGAGGGGAAATAAATTCAATTAACGTAATGACCGAGCCATTCACAGTCAATATTCAAGCCTAAGGTGATGGTATCTAGTTTGCATAATAATTCCAATTCCACAGTTTCTCGTTGGAGCCTGTTTTTGAAGTTTTTCTGTTGCAAAATTGCTACTTTTAAATCTGTCATTGAGTGATTAGGGAGGTTGAAGTGTTCACCTACTGGCTTTTGAATGTGATGATTCCTGATGTCAGATTTGTGTCCGTTTATTCTTTTGCGTAGAGACTGTCCGGTTTGGCCAATGTACATGGCAGAGGGGCATTGCTGGCACACGATGGCATATATCACATTGGTAGATGTGCAGGTGAACGAGCCCCTGATGGTGTGGCTGATGTGATTAGGTCCTATGATGGTGTCACTTGAATAGATATGTGGACAGAGCTGGCATCGGGCTTTGTTGCATGGATAGGTTCCTGGGATAGTGTTTTTGTTGTATGGTGTGTGGTTGCTGAAGAGTATTTGTTTCAGGTTGGGGGGCTGTCTGTAAGGGAGGACTGGTCTGTCTCCCAAGATCTGTGAGAGTGAGGAATCATCTTTCAGGATAGGTTGTAGATCTTTGATGATGCGCTGGATGATGCGCTGGAGAGGTTTCAGTTGGGGACTGAAGGTGATGGCTAGTGGCGTTCTGTTCTTTTCTTGGTTGGGCCTGTCCTGTAGTAGGTGACTCCTGGGTATTCTTCTGGCTCTGTCAATCTGTTTTTTCACGTCAGCAGGTGGATTTTGTAGTTTTAAGAATGCTTGATAGAGATCTTGTAGGTGTTTGTCTCTGTCTGAGGGATTGGCATATATCACATCTATCAATGTGATATTCAAAAGCCAGTAGGTGAACAGTTCAACCTCTCTAATCACTCAATGGCAGATTTAAAATTGGCAATTTTGCAACAGAAAAACTTCAAAAACAGATTCCAACGAGAAACTGCGGAACTGGAATTAATATGCAAACTAGATACCATTGCCTTAGGCTTGAATATTGACTGTGAATGGCTCGGTCATTACGTTAATTGAATTTATTTCCCCTCCTTAAATACCCTTAACACCTTTGTGTCAACTGTCTGTAATGGGTCAAGTTGATTATCACTTCAAAAGTTTCTTTCCTACTGATAACAGTTCCTTTCAATTAATTAGCCTCTTAACGTTGATATAGACACTCCCACCTTTTCATGTTTCTCAGAATCTATAAATATCTCCTCACTGTATGTTCCATTCCATGCATCCGATGAAGTGGGTTCTTAACCCACGAAAGCTTATGGTGAAATAAATTTGTTAGTCTCTAAGGTGCCACAAGTATTTTTCTTATTTTCTTTTTATCATCATACTGGGCAGAACCTTTCATTGAAGGGTCTTCCAAACACCTAGCAAAGGAGAGTGACTATGATCATATCCTCATTATACAGGTAGGTAAACTGAGGCAAAGGGTGACGTGACTTGGTGAAGGTCAGACAGAGAATGACACACGGACACCACGATTTTCCTGCCGTAACCACAGACTCTCTGTCATTAACTGAAGGCTCGAGAAGAGGGAAATGGAATCACAGTCTATCGGGCCTGCTCATTGGGGGCGTGTGACAAATTTCCCTGGGGTGCAAACTGGAATATGGTTACTGTTGAGCTCTCTGGAATACTCTGCCTACTAGCCCAGGTACTGACCTCCTCCCCTCTGTCAGGTGGGTCATGTGCATTTTCACAGACAACCATTTCTTCAGTACGAGCCACATCCTGTCTTAAAGACACAGAGTTCCTTTTCAAAAACCCACCAGAAGCAAAGTCCTGAAAAAACAGGACCTGGATTAGGGAACTACCCGTCACCCGACTCTCCGTCCCCGAGAGGGTCAGTTGTGTGACTGCTCCCCTCCGGGAGTCCATTCCATGGTTTCCTCTCAAACCCTGAGCCACAAGGTTGAGTACCTGGGTGCACAGAGGCTGAGCCGGCCATTCTGTCCTGGGTCTCCTCTCTCAAGTGACCGGAGACATTCCTCTTCTCCCACCTTTCCTTCCCCAGTTTCCTTCGCTTCCCACCCTCCCCCGGGACACAAACCCCTGTGCTCTCTAGGGTGGGATCTATCCCCTGCTCAGCTGTGAAGGGCTCACAGCTAACAGCCTGGACAGTTGTGTTACTGACAGATGCTCCGCCCCGCTCCCTTCCTGAAGTGGTGTTACCTCCTGCTACAGTGTCAAAGTTACCCTACTCCACCTCCTCTGTGGTTTCTACAATTCCATCACCCGTCTCTGGGCTCCACTCTGGGACACATCTTCCTGTGCTCCCTAGCATTGTGTTTATTCCTGGCTTAGCTGCAACATGGGCATTTCCCTCCCAGACAGGCCATAGACTCTCCTCCCCACGCTGAGGAGCCGCTGCCTTCAGCTGTGGGGCAGGAGCTTGTCTCAACCACCCCCACCCCTGGAAGCATGCAGCTTCCCCCTGCTGCAGAGAAATCAAAGAGAATCTCTCAGCAGTTCCTGGGACTTTCCCTCTGAATTTCCAGCAGAGCACTCCTTCCTGGTGCAGGTGAACACTTTAATAGCCTGCGCTTCATGGGAGAATTCATGCCTAATTTTCATATCAATACGGTTATCATCTGCTACCTCCACTGACAATACAGTTTCCACACCCTCGGTTTCTGTGTGCACTTTCGGAAAAGGCACAAGGCTTTTGTAACCTCTGTGACGGTGTCCCCATAAGACTTTATGGGGAGATGCTTATAAATGTATATATGATGTAACTGGAATATGTTTTATGCTACGTGTGCCATGTAACATATCTCTGTGAAAGTTGTGATCTACTGAATCTATTCCTCCTGTTTATATGCATGTATCATTGTTGTAGTTGAAGTTATAAACATTGGTTGTATATTTGCTGGTTTTGTACATAGCCTCTGTAAGAGCATGGGGTCAGGGTCTGGAGAAAGGGATGTGCAGGTTAAGAGCCCAATCAAGAAACTCTTAAAGAGACAAAAGAAGTTGCAGACACCAATCCACCTCTGAGCTTGGCCAAGAATGTCACTGGGCTAGTTACTGAATTGTGCATGGACATGTGACTTGCCCATGTGATCCCAAAACTCCAGGGTAACATGATGCTACACAGGGAGTGGGGAGGAGCATCCATCCAGGGGAGAAAGTCTATTTAAACCCCTGGGAGACCCCTCCATTTTGTCTTCAGCTGGCTAAAGCGAGAGACTCTCCACCCAACAAGGACACACCTGAAAGAGACTGAACAAAGGACAAGGACAATAGGGGGTGTGAGCAATTGCTGGACCCAGGCTAGGGGGACTATATCTGAAAAGGGACGTTTGCTGGAACTGGTGAGGTCTTTATCTGTATAGAGTGTGATTAGACACAGACTTGCGTGTTTTATTTTATTTTACTTAGCAATTCACTTTGTTCTGTCTCTTATTACTTGGAATCACTTAAATCCTACTTTCTGTACTTATTAAAATCACTTTTTACTTATTAAGTTACCTGGAGTACGTGTTAGTACCTGGAGGGGTCAAACAGCTGTGCATATCTTTCTATCTTTGAAATAGAAGGCGAACTATTTCTGAGTTTACCCTGTATAAGCTTTATACAGGGTAAAACGGATTTATTCAGGGTTTGAACCCCATTGGGAGTTGGTCACCTGGGTGTCAAAGGCAAGCGCACTTCCTGAGCTGCTTCCAGGCAGGCCTACAGCTGTTAGGGGACGTGGTTCAGACCTGAGTCTGGGTTTGCAGCAGACCAGTGGGTCTGGCTCGAACCAGACAGGATTCTGGAGTCCCAAGCTGGAAAAGGCAGGAAAGCAGGGGCAGGAGTAGTCTTGGCACATCAGGTGGCAGCAGCTCCAAGGGGGTTACTGTGATACCAACCCGTCACAGATACACAGCCAGCCTCACTAGGGCCTGTTATCACCCAACACAACAGCCGGTGGCACCACACACCCACGTGAGATACCGGAATGCTTTACCCGAGCCACCCCTCCATTTACAGTGGAGCACCAGACAATTTCCCAGCTCCCCAGCCTGGCACCCCTGCTGCAGGAGAAACCCAGAATTATATGATCTTGCACTGCACAGAGATCGGTACTGTGCAAGTTCATTAATACAGTTTGTCCCCCCGCGACACACACCTCGATGTGGGGAAGATATCCAACAGCCTTTGTTTCCCAAACTGAGATTTTCCCAGACACTTCACTCAAAAGTCAGGTGAGGATAAAACACGTTTATTAATGACAGGAAATTCAATTTTAAGTGATTATCAGTGATAGCAAACAGATCAACTCATATTACTTAGCAAATAACCACAAAAGCTAACTAAGCCTCATATGCTCGATAGATGGGATTTGAATTAGCAATATCTCACCCTGACTGATGATACAAGCAATTCACCAAGCTTCCAGAAACAGCCTAGAAATCCCTTTAGCCCGGGACCAGCACTTCCCCCAGGTTAATCTTTGTTCCTCCTGTATATCCAGATGTTCTCTTGTGTGCGGAGTGAAGACAAGTGGTGATGGCAATCCCCATTTTTTATACTATTTTATATGATGGGAACCCTTTCTTCCAAGCTAAGTTCCCGGCCCAGTTTGTGGAAAATTACAGATACCAAAATGGAGTTCATGTCATGTGGTGTGGTCACGTGACCTTGCATGACATACTGAGTCATAGCAGCCAGAACTCCTATTCTGGCTGAAACACTGAGTCCATTGTCTTTGGTGATGGGCCACTTGCACGGTGTAGCCTCTTCATCGTTGTGCCCAGAAGACTTGCTGTGCGTGTTTTCAAGTTCACAACATCTTTCAGTAACACACATGGCAAAACTTTATAACGTCACATACAATGAGAATGTTAGAGATGGAAAGAAGGAACAGGAGCACCCAGAGGTGGACTGAGTAAACAAACTCCTTTATTGCAGTAATTGTTCCCCTCGACCCAATCGTCGAGAAAGGGCCAGGTTAATGACATTACACTCTTGTAAATACACACATTTGCTACAACACCCCCAAACACTTTATTAGTTATAGAACGCCCATATAATGAATAATAATCACCATACCATGAATATAATTATACCCGACATTGTTTACTGTTTACAGCATTAAACACATGTTTCTTTACAACAATTGTAACCACAACTTTTCTTAATCAGCAATTAACAGGGCGGGGGGAGGAGCCATGACCCTGAACACATTTATGTAGCTGGGAAAAAGCCGGTAGAGGAGACATAACACTACTTCATACAACACGTATTCTTTAGACAACTACATTTCCTATGCAGCTGCAACACTTATCTATCCTTAACAAGCAAAAAGGGGGGATAAGTAGCTACATCAGTCCAGGTACAATGTGCAGGCAGTTTAGTTGCTCGTTGGGATGCATTCATTCCTTGGGGGGCTTGGGCTTATAAAACCTGTGTTTGGTGTTGTTGACATGGAGCTGCCTTAGCAACTCTGTTAAAAAGTCGCAGTTTACCCAGGTGGGTTTCGGCCCGGCCCGAGCCCAGTTAGGTTTGGTTATATTATAAGTTCATTGATTGTCCAGAGAGAAAAGGGTATTGTCCAAACCAACTAAACCACTTGGTATGGAATCAGGCAGTACGCACCGGTTTGATTATTTAGAGCAATACGTTTTACAGACACATCTCTGCACCAAAGTTTGGACAGCAAAGAGCTCCCAGCCCACACCCATTGTAGGCCCCCTGCCTGCTACAGGCCCCCAGAAGGGAGGAACAATGGGGAGCTGAAAGCTAAGGAAATCCGCCAGACAAAGGTCTCTGCCCTCAGGAATTTGTTGTTGAGCTTCAGGGCTCACACACTGTACGATGCACAGCCTCACCTTACTGCCACACAACTCTGCTCCAAGCCTCAGTATTTCTGTTTGGCTTCCTGGCTCCCCTCTCTGCTCCTGAGTGTCCTGTGGGCCCCAGACCTGGGTCCTCACTGCACTCAGTGCAACTCCTGTAGCACATCCCACCCCAACCCCGGAGCAGAGGGAGCCCAGTTGGGCGGGAAGGGAGGGGGACAGAAGCTGAGATGTTCCAGCTACTGATGGAGGGAGGGAAAGAGAGAAGTTTTTCCAATGTGTAAAGCAATCCACATTGGAAAAAAATAACCCCAACTCTACTTACAATATGATGGGGGCTAATTTAGCTACAACTAATCAGGAAAGAGATCTTGGAGTCATCATGGATAGTTCTCTGAAGACGTCCATGCAGTGTGCAGCGGCAGTCAAAAAAGCAAACAGGATATTAGGAATCATTAAAAAAGGGGATAGAGAATAAGATGGAGAATATCTTATTGCCCTGATATAAATCCACGGTACGCCCCCATCTTCATTACTGCGTACAGATGTGGTCTCCTCATCTCAAAAAGGATATACTGGCATTAGAAAAGGTTCAGAAAAGGGTAACTAAAATGATTAGGGGTTTGGAACGGGTCACATATGAGGAGAGAATAAAGAGTCTACGACTTTTCATCTTGGAAAAGAAGAGATTAAGTGGGTATATGATACAGGTATATAAAATCATGGGTGGTGTGGAGAAAGTGAATAAGGACAGTGAATAAGGAAAGTGAATAATATAAGAATGAGGAGCCACGAAATGAAATTAATGAGCAGCAGGTTTAAAACAAATAAAAGGAAGTTCTTCTTTACACAGCGCACAGTCAACCTGTGGAACTCCTTGCCTGAGGAGGTTGTGAAGGCTAGGTCTATAATAAGGTTTAAAAGAGAACTGGATAAATTCATGGAGGTTAAGTCTATTAATGGCTATTAGCCAGAATGGGTAAGGAATGGTGTCCCTAGCCTCTGTTTGTCAGAGGGTGGAGATGGATGACAGGAGAGATCACTTGATCATTACCTGTTAGGTTCACTCCCTGTTGGGCACCTGGCATTGGCCACTGTCAGTAAACAGGATACTGAGCTCGATGGACCTTTGGTCTGACCCAGTACGGGCATTCTTATGTTTTTAACTAAGCAGGGCCTTGTGGGAATAGGTGGGGCAGGTGTAGGAGACTTGGGGGAAAATGTGGGGCAGGGCCAGAGTCTTGAGGGAATAGTAAGAGAGGGAGCAGAAGCTTCAGGGGTCCAGTTACCTGAAATTAGAAAGGTGGAAACCCTATGAGTTAATGAGTTGTAACCAGACCGATTCCAAAGCTGACAATGCACAGTAAGATCAGGAAAGGGTTAAATGTCTCTATGACTGCCCAGTCCGTGATTCAGGGAAGAGTGCCCAGCACCATGTCACCAGCCAGCTCTGCACGGAGTCAGTCAGAGAGTCAGAGTATCAGGAGAAAACTTTAGGTCCCTTTATGAGTAAAGAGCCGGAGCACCCAGCCCCGGATCTGTCTGGTCCTCACCCCGTAGATTATGGAGTTCAGCATGGAGGGCATCAAGTAGAACACGTTGGCAATGAGAACATGGAAATGCATGGACACATTTTGGTGAAACCGATTAGTGAGAGAGAAGAAGAGACCTGGGATGTAAAAGACTAAGATGGCACAGAGGTGGGAGATGCAGGTCCCAAAAGTCTTGAGACGAGCCTCCTTTGTGGGGAGGCAGAAGATGGCCCGTAAGATATGGATATAGGACACAATAATAAATATCACATCCAGACCCATCACACAGAATAGCACAAAGAGGCCGTAGTAACTATTGACACGGATGTCGGCACAGGCCAGCTTAGCCACGGCCATGTGGGAGCAATATGGCTGGGGAATGATGTTAGTTCTACAATATGGCCACTGCCTCAAGAGCAAGGGATAGGGCAATACGGCTATGCCACCACGCAGCACTGCAGCCAGACCAATCTTAGCCACCACAGGGTTTGTCAGGATGGTGGAATGTCTCAGGGGATGGCAGATGGCCACATAGCGATCCAAAGCCATGGCCACGAAGATCCCAGACTCAGTCACTGAGAAGCCGTGAATGAAGTACAGCTGGGCGAGGCAGGCACTGAAATTGATCTCCCTGGAATTGAACCAGAAGATTGCCAGCATTTTGGGTAGGATGGACGTAGACTCGACCAGGTCGGTGACGGCTAGCATGCAGAGGAAATAGTACATGGGCCCATGGAGACTCGGCTCCATCTTCACGATGAACAGAATGGTGAAGTTACCCAGGATGGCTATTGCATACATGGTGCTGAAGGGGATGGAGATCCAGACATGGGCCGCCCCCAGGCCAGGAATGCCCAGCAGGATGAAGGTGGAGGGGTTGGTGAAGTCGGTTGTGTTGGAATCTGACATAGAGTAGGGGAGAAAGTGTCAAACTCCGAGGCAGAACGGTGTCTCCTGCACGTACCGTACGTTTCACTGAATTGCTGTAACGTGCCCACAATCAAGGGTGATTTTCGCAACACAAATGCCTGGATGGAGAGACAATGTTAATATGAGACACTACATGCACTACTGGAGGCTGTTCTCATGGGTGAAGAAGATCGGTCGCTCTTCACACACAGAAAAATGACATTTTCATTATTGAGAGAAATGAATTATGAACAAATGACCCTTCTAATGCCAATTCCATATTTTATGTGCTCCATGTATCAATAAGGTGTGATGTGGGAAACAGTATAGGCACCAGAAGGGAAAAAAAAGAGTGTAGATACTGGTTATCCATTATTGTTCCGTAATGCAATGACAGCCAGGCTAGAAAGTGCATACTGTCGCGAGTTCCACATTCACCCGGTGGCTCAAAATCTGAGTGTAGACATAAAGCAAACCTTTGCCAAGACATGTGCCAGGGGAAACATCCCACCTAGAATAGACCTCAGGGAAAAGACCACAGTGTCATTTAGAGCAGTTCCATGGAAACACCTGCTCATTTGAAACAGTGGCCAAACAGAGACAATCTTGGGATACCTAAGGAATGGGATGGAGAATAACCTGCGCTGGACACACCCTCAGTTTTGGTCACCCAGTGTCCATAAAAGATAAAACGTATATAAAAGGGGTTTCTGAGAGCAGGTATCAGGAATGGGAGGGATAGCTCAGTGGTTTGAGCATTGGCCTGCTAAACTCAAGGTTGTGAGTTCAATTTTTGAGCGGGCCATTTAGGAATCTGGGTCAAAAAATGTGTCAGGGGACAGTAATTGGTCCTGCTAGTGAAGGCAGGGGACTGGACTTGATGACTTTGGACGTTCCTTCCAGTTCTAGGAGATTGGCATATCTCCATTAATTATTATTAAAAATGGGGTAGCCTGTCCCTTGTGCAAAGTCTGAAAAGCAGAGAATGGTTTTGTTTAGTGAAGATCCATAGAAGGGAGATATGATAGAGGAGAGGATAATAAAGAATTGAAATTATTACACTGAAATGAACAAAAAGAGAAGGTTCCCTACTGGAAATATCTATAGACACTTTGTGCTTCAAAAGGGCTAATTCCAGTAAGATGAGGCAAATTATCAGGAGAATTGTTTGGGAGGAAAAATTTAGACAGAGAATTATGAATGAAAATTGGGAGTTCTTTAAGAAGAGTTCATTAGATAGAAGGCAGAAATTGGGCGGGGGGGCGGGGAGAAATACATAACAAAAGGGGAAAATGGAAAATAGAAAGGAAATAATACAAATGGGAAGTTATGAAAATTAATGAGGGACGTTAAAATATCATGGAAATATCGATGATTGGCAGAGTTAAGGAGCGGAAAAAGGAGGTTATTAAATATATGATGAATGAAAGAAATCTTAGAAAATGTTTAGGATGATTCCTACGGGGAGAAAGGAAGCGTGTTTATGTTGGAGATGTAAGCAGAGTCAGGATGAGCTTCACCCTGACATCTGGTGGCAAGTTGTGGGAAAGAAAGTCAGGGGCTGACCTCATTTACATAGGCACACCCACCCCACCTACCATGAGCCCAAGCAGCCCAAATGGTCACGTTGGCTGCTGTAGGATCCCCAGTTGTTCTGTTACTGGGTCAGGAAGAATAAACTGTTGTTGTCCTGATTGTGTGAATCAAGGACAGTGGCCTTTTGTTATGACAGAGGGACTCGCCATCAACTAAGCAGCACTCGCTAGGCAAGGGACATGGGTTCCAAAACTCAGTGAATTGAGAAAAGCTGGGGACAGGTTTTTGTGCAAGGTGATATGGGCCTTTTCTGAAGGTCCTAGGTACTAGTTGTACCTTCTCCACTGTAGAGTATCAGAGCTAATTGTGATTCTATTAGAAGTCTAGTTATTGCTGAACTAGCTTCACTTTGGGCCCAGGGTGCACCTGCACTGAGGCCCCCTTTACTATAAGCTGAAATCATTAAAGTACTAACATTACTAAGAGCTGAGATCACTGAGTGCTGTGTTGTCGGGGGGGGGGTGAAGATATATTACTGAGTGGCTGGTGGAGCGGAGCAGCTGGCAGAGTGGAGCGGCTCACACGAAGGCTGGTGGAGCAGAGCGGAGCGGCTTCCTGTGAAGGCAGCAGTAGAACCTCACAGAGAGGCAGGCGGTCTGCCTTGTACAACGTGAGGTGCCTTTTTACCTTCCCCCCCCACCATTTCCACGGGGGGTTGGGGAGGGACACTCTGCAGATGAACTTTTGAACTCTGGGGCTGCACTGACCAGGGACAGAGACTTTTGGGTGCTGGACTTTGGGGTTGTTGGACTTTTTGGACTTTGGGTGACTTTTGGATTGCTGGACTTAAGAACCAAAGGGAGAGGACACGGCCCAATATGCTGGGGTGGGTCTTGTCGCTCATGGTTTGGTCCTGAATCCTGTTTGTGGTGTTTTCCCAACATAATGCCGCATTGTTTCTCTTGGACATTAAAAAGCTTTTGCTACACTCAGACTCTGAGCTTGCGAGAGGGGAAGTATTGCCTCTTAGAGGCGCTGGAGAGGGAGGGTGATGTATATTTGTCCCAGGTCACTGGGTGGGGGCTCGATCCAGTTTTGAATTGTGTGATTGGAACGGAGCCCCTAGATACTGATCCTGGGCCTTGTTGCTGCTAACTCTGACTGGCAGAAGGGTTATAGAGAAAAGGTAGATGTGTTCAAGAAATACTTTTGTTCTGCATTTGAAAAGAAGCTCACATTCCGGTCCATTAGCATCAATAGTCAAACACCAGAGTTATGAACTGACCAATCAATCACACATCTCATTGTGAACCAGAAGTCCACATTCAGGCAGCAAAGGCAGAAGAAATGAAGAAAGAAAGAAAGAAAGAAAGAAAGAAAGAAAGAAAGAAAGAAAGAAAGAAAGAAAGAAAGAATCAAATGCAGGACAGGTCTGTGTTAAACGTAAATTACAAAAAATAAAGGTAATGCTGAAAAAAAGCTTTCATAAGGTACGGAAAAGCTGATATTCAATTAGTTCAAATAAAGTTTGGAATATAATTAATGCCGGTCAACAACATGAAGTATGGAAAACTAGTCTTGTCCCCTAAATCTGGTTTCATCCCTTAATGAGAGTACACATTTGGCTGATCAAGGGAACCGTGCAGATGCAATAGACTTTGATTTTTCTGAGGCATTTGATTTTGTAGGGGAAAATAATGAACACTCCACAATACCTGTGGAGCACACATTAAATGGACTAAAAACTGGCTAACTGACAGATCTCAGAAAGCAGATGTCAATGGCCCATTGTAAGTGAATGGAGGTGTTTCCAGTGGGGTTCCGCAGGGATCAATTCTAGGCCTGATGCTATTCAACATTTTAATGAATGATCTGGAAGCAAATAGAAAATCACTGCAGATAAAATTGTGGCTAACCCAACAATTGGCAGAGTGGATACAATGAGGAGGCTGAGGCAGGCATAGCAATTGGTCTGGAGTATTTTGTGAGCGGGGCCATGCAAACAAAATGGGCCATGCAAATAAAATACAGTCACATGCAAAGTTAGCTTCTCAGAACAGGGAATGCGGGCCCGACCCTCCAAATAGGGCACTATATTATGGAACACAGTGAGCTGGGAAAGGATTTAAGAGTCACTGGGGAGCTCCCAGTGTGAGGCTGTGGCCAAAAGGCCTGATGCGATGCTTAGATGCATAAACAGGGGGTTGGTGAGTTGGAGCAGTGGAAGGATTTTACCTCTGTACATGGCATTAGTGAAAACTGACTGTCGAGTCCGGGGATTCACATTTATAAAAGGATGTTGAAAAATTGGAGAACGTGCAGGAAAGAGCCACATAAACGATTGGAATTGGCAGTAAATGCGGGAGAGTGAGAGACTTAAGGAGATTCATCTGTTTATCTTAAATAGGAATAACGGGATCTGTAATCTAGCAGAGAAAGGCAGAGCAAGGCCCAATGGCTAAAAGCTGAAGCCAGACAAATTCCAGTTGGAAATGAGGGCCAAAGGTTTAGCACTGAGCGTGATTAACCATTGGGACAAACTGCGAAGGGAAGTGGTGGATTCTCCAACTCCCCATGTCAACAGATCCAGACTAGATGCTTTTCTGGGAGATCTGCTTGATGGCTTCTCTACGCTTGAATTGCTACAGTGGTGTGGCCATAATGCTTTTGTAGACACTACTTACACCGATGGCAGGGGTTCTCCCATCAGCATAGGTAATCCACCTCCCTGAGATGTGATGACAAGGTGAATGGAAGCATTTGTCCATCGACCACAAGCTGTCCAGATGGGAGTTAGGTTGATTTAGCTACATTTGTCAGGGGATTGGATTTTTCTTGCTGTTTCAGAAAAGGGAAATGCAAGGTTAGGTTGTATTAGCGGAGGCACAGCATGCAAGTCTCAGTAAGCGATCGCACCGCTCTATTCAGCTCTGCTTAGGCCTCAGTTGCAGTACTGTATCCAGTTTTGGACACTGCTGTATAGAAAGGATGTAGGGGATCTTTAAATGGCCCGGAGGCTAGTGAGAAAGATGTTGAAAGGGATGGAAAACAAGCCATAAGAGCCAGCTGACGTAAGCGGGTGTGGTTAGTTTGGCAAAGAGGAGATTGAGGGGGATATGAGAGTGGTCTTCAAATACATCGAAAGCTGCCGCAATACAGATCGAGGAAAGCTCTTGTCTCTTGCTGCAGAGTGCAGGAGAAGAGGGAATGGTTTCAAATCTCAGGAAAATCTTCCTACCCGTAAGAACAGAGGACAATGAAAGCGACGACTCTAATAGTTGTGGAGGCTCCTTCACTAGAAATGTTGCCGAGCTGGGTGGATAAGCCATGTGTCTGGGACGGATTAGACCAGGGGTCTCAAACTCGCGGCCCGCGGGCCTCATGCGGCCCACAGGGTTCTTCCCTGCGGCCCACCAAGCTCCCGCGGCCCCCTCCCCTCCCCACCGCAGCGCGCCGCGTCCCCAGTCTACCTCCAGGCCAGGGCTGGGCAAAATACGGCCCCGGGCCGGATCCGGCCCCTCAGGGCTTTGGATCCGGCCCACGGATTGGCTCACCCCATGGTGCTGAGGGCCCCCCGGCTGCTCCGGGAAGCACCTCGGGGGAGAGAGAGCAGCTCCGTGAGCTCCTGTTGCCTGTGGTTAACTGCCCTGAAGCTGCCATTGGATGGGAACGGGGAACCGTGGCCAATGGGAGCGTCGAGGGAGGTAACCACGGGCAACAGGAGCTCAGGGAGCTCTTTGCTCCCCATCCCGCCCGGGGCCGTAGGGAGCCTGTGTCCGGACTCCGGAGCGGAGGGGCTGGGGGCAGGCAAGGAGGGAGCCTGCAGCACCGGGCTGGAACCCAAACCCCTCCTGTGCCCTGCACCCCAACCCCTTCCCTGAGCCCCCTGCCGCACCCCAACCCCTTCCCTGAGCCCCCTGCCGCACCCCAACCCCTTCCCTGAGCCCCCTGCCACATCCGAACCCCCTTCACTGAGCCCCCTGCCGCACCCCAACCCCTTCCCTGAGCCCCCTGCCGCACCCCAACCCCTTCCCTGAGCCCCCTGCCGCACCCGAACCCCCTTCCCTGAGCCCCCTGCCGCACCCGAACCCACTTCCCTGAGACCCCTGCCGCACCCCAACCCCTTCCCTGAGCCCCCTGCTGCATTCGAACCCCCTTCCCTGAGCCCCCTGCCGCACCCCAACCCCTGCCCTGAGCCCCCTGCCGCACCCCAGCCCCCTTCCCTGAGCCCCCTGCCGCACCCCAACCCCTTCCCTGAGCCCCCTGCCGCACCCCAACCCCTTCCCTGAGCCCCCTGCCACACCCGAACCCCCTTCCCTGAGCCCCCTGCCACACCCGAACCCCCTTCCCTGAGGCCCCTGCCGCACCCGAACCCCCTTCCCTGAGCCCCCTGCCGCACCCCAATCCCCTTCCCTGAGCCCCCTGCCACACCCGAACCCCCTTCCCTGAGCCCCCTGCCACACCGCACACCCCTCCTGCACCCCAACCAACTGCCATGAGCCCCCTGCCGAACCTCACACCCCCTGCCACACCCCACACCCCTCCTGCACCCCAACCCCTTCCCTGAGCCCCCTGCTGCACCCCAAACCTGCTGCCACACCCCACACCCCTCCTGCACCCCAACCCCTTCCCTGAGCCCCCTGCAACACCCCACACCCCCTGCCACACCCCACACACCTCCTGCACCCCAACCCCTTCCCTGAGCCCCCTGCTGCACCCCAAACCCGCTGCCACACCCCACAACCCTCCTGCACCCCAACACCTTCCCTGAGCCCCCTGCCACCCCCCACAACCCTTCTGCACCCCAACCCCCTGCCCTGAGCCCCCTGCCACCCCCCACATCCCTTCTGCACCCCAACCCCCTGCCCTGAGCCCCCTGCCGCACACCACACCCCTCCTGTACCCCAACCCCCTTCCCTGAGCCCCCTGCCACACCCCACACCCCTCCTGCACCCCAACCCCTTCCCTGAGCCCCCTGTCACACCCCACACCCCCTGCCACACCCCTCCTGCACCCCAACCCGTTCCCTGAGCCCCCTGTCACACCCCACACCCCCTGCCACACCCCACACCTCTCCTGCACCCCAACTTCCTGCCCTGAGCCTCCTGCCGCACCCCACACACCTCCTGCACCCCAACACCTTCCCTGAGCCCCCTGCCACCCCCCACACCCCTTCTGCACCCCAACCCCCTGCCCTGAGCCCCCTGCCACCCCCCACACCCCTTCTGCACCCCAACCCCCTGCCCTGAGCCTCCTGCCGCACACCACACCCCTCCTGTACCCCAACCCCCTTCCCTGAGCCCCCTGCCACACCCCACACCCCCTGCCACACCCAACACCTCTCCTGCACCCCAACTTCCTGCCCTGAGCCTCCTGCCGCACCCCACACACCTCCTGCACCCCAACCCCTTTCCTGAGCCCCCTGCCGCACCCCAACCCCTTCCCTGAGCCCCCTGCCACATCCAAACCCCCTTCCCTGAGCCCCCTGCCGCACCCCAACCCCTTCCCTGAGCCCCCTGCCCCACACCAACCCCCTTCACTGAGCCCCCTGCCGCACCCCAACCCCTTCCCTGAGCCCCCTGCCACACCCAAACCCCCTTCCCTGAGCCCCCTGCCGCACCCGAACCCCCTTCCCTGAGCCCCCTGCCGCACCCCAACCCCTTCCCTGAGCCCCCTGCCGCACCCCAACCCCCTTCCCTGAGCCCCCTGCCGCACCCCAACCCCTTCCCTGAGCCCCCTGCCGCACCCCAACCCCTTCCCTGAGCCCCCTGCTGCACCCGAACCCCCTTCCCTGAGCCTCCTGCCGCACCCGAACCCCCTTCCCTGAGCCCCCTGCCGCACCCCAAACCCCTTCCCTGAGCCCCCTGCTGCACCCGAACCCCCTTCCCTGAGCCCCCTGCCGCACCCCAACCCCTTCCCTGAGCCCCCTGCCGCACCCCAATCCCCTTCCCTGAGCCCCCTGCCGCACCCGAACCCCCTTCCCTGAGCCCCCTGCCCCACCCAAACCCCCTTCCCTGAGCCCCCTGCCGCACCCCAACACCCTTCCCTGAGCCCCCTGCCGCACCCCAACCCCCTTACCTGAGCCCCCTGCCGCACCCCAACCCCTTCCCTGAGCCCCCTGCCGCATCCCAACCCCTTCCCTGAGCCCCCTGCTGCACCCGAACCCCCTTCCCTGAGCCTCCTGCCGCACCCGAACCCCCTTCTCTGAGCCCCCTGCCACACCCCAAACCCCTTCCCTGAGCCCCCTGCTGCACCCGAACCCCCTTCCCTGAGCCCCCTGCCACACCCCAACCCCTTCCCTGAGCCCCCTGCCGCACCCGAACCCCCTTCCCTGAGCCCCCTGCCGCACCCTAACCCCTTCCCTGAGCCCCCTGCCGCACCCCAACCCCTTCCCTGAGCCCCCTGCCGCACCCGAACCCCCTTCCCTGAGCCCCCTGCCGCACCCCAACCCCTTCCCTGAGCCCCCTGCCGCACCCGAACCCCCTTCCCTGAGCCCCCTGCCCCACCCAAACCCCCTAACCTGAGCCCCCTGCCGCAATCGAACCCCCTTCCCTGAGCCCCATGCCGCACCCGAACCCACTTCCCTGAGCCCCCTGCCGCACCCCAACCCCTTTCCTGAGCCCCCTGCCGCACCCCAACCCCTTCCCTGAGCCCCCTGCCGCACCCAAACCCCCTTCCCTGAGCCCCCTGCCGCACCCCAATCCCCTTCCCTGAGCCCCCTGCCACACCCGAACCCCCTTCCCTGAGCCCCCTGCCGCACCCCAATCCCCTTCCCTGAGCCCCCTGCCACACCCGAACCCCCTTCCCTGAGCCCCCTGCCGCACCCCAACCCCTTTCCTGAGCCCCCTGCCGCACCCCAACCCCTTCCCTGAGCCCCCTGCCGCACCCGAACCCCCTTCCCTGAGCCCCCTGCCGCACCCCAATCCCCTTCCCTGAGCCCCCTGCCACACCCGAACCCCCTTCCCTGAGCCCCCTGCCGCACCCCAAGCCCCTTCCCTGAGCCCCCTGCCGCACCCCAACCCCTTCCCTGAGCCCCCTGCCGCACCCAAAACCCTCCTGCACCCCAACCAACTGCCATGAGCCCCCGGCCGAACCTCACACCCCCTGCCACACCCCACACCCCTCCTGCACCCCAAACCCTTCCCTGAGCCCCCTGCAACACCCCACACCCCCTGCCACACCCCACACACCTCCTGCACCCCAACACCTTCCCTGAGCCCCCTGCCACCCCCCACACCCCTTCTGCACCCCAACCCCTTCCCTGAGCCCCCTGCCACCCCCCACACCCCTTCTGCACCCCAACCCCCTGCCCTGAGCCCCTTGCCACACCCCACACCCCCTGCCACACCCCACACCCCTCCTGCACCCCAACCCCCTGCCCTGAGCCCCCTGCCACACCCCACACCCCTCCTGCACCCCAACCCCCTGCCCTGAGCCCCCTGCCACACCCCACGCCCCCAGCCACACCCCACACCTCTCCTGCACCCCAACCTCCTGCCCTGAGCCCCCTGCCACACCCCACACCCCCTGCCACACCCCACACCTCTCCTGCAACCCAACTTCCTGCCCTGAGCCTCCTGCCGCACCCCACACACCCTGCCACACCCCACACCCCTCCTGCACCCCAACCCCTTTCCTGAGCCCCCCGCTGCCCCCACACCCCTCCTGCACCCCAACTTCCTGCCCTGAGCCCCCTGCCGCACCCCACACACCTCCTGGACCCCAACCCCTTTCCTGAGCCCCACGCCGCCCCCCACACCCCTCCTGCACCCCAACTCCCTGCCCTAAGCCCCATGCCACACCCCAACCCCCTGCCGCACCCCAACCCCCTTCCCTGAGCCCCCTTCCCTGAGCCCCCTGCCGCACCCCAACCCCCAGCCATGAGCCCCCTGCCGCACCCCACACCCCCTGCCACACCCCTCCTGCACCCCAACATCTTGCCCTGAGCCCCCTGCCACACCCCACACCCCCTGCCACACCCCTCCTGCACCCCAATCCCTTCCCTGAGCCCCCTACCACACCCCACACCCCTCCTGCACCCCAACCCCTTCCCTGAGCCCCCTGCCACACCCCACACCCCTCCTGCACCCCAATCCCTTCCCTGAGCCCCCGTCACACCCCACACTCCCTGGCACACCCCACACCTCTCCTGCACCCCAACTCCCTGCCCTGAGCCCCAGGCCACACCCCAACCCCCTGCCGCACCCCACACTCCATCCTGCACCCCAACCCTGCCCTGAGCCCCCTGCTGCAACCCACACCCCTCCTATACCCCACACTCCCTCCTGCATCCCAATTCCCTGCCCTGAGCCCCATGCCACACCCCAACCACCTGCCACACCCCACACTCCCTCCTGCACCCCAACCCTGCCCTGAGCCCCCTACCACACCCCACACCCCTCCTGCACCCCAACCCCCTCCCCTGAGCCCCTTGCCACAGCCCACAACCCTCCTGTACCCCACACCCCTACTGCATCCCAACTTCCTTCCCTGAGTCCCCCGCCACACCCCACACCCCTCCTGCGCCCCAACCCCTTCCCTGAGCCCCCTGTGGCACCCCACACCCCCCCGCCGCATCCCACGACCCTCCTGCACACCAACCCATTCCCTGAGCCCCCTGCCGCACCCCACACCCCTCCTGCACCCAAACACCTCCTCAACCCCAACTCCCTGCCCTGAAACCCCTGCCACACCCAACACCCATCCTGCACCCCAACCCCCTCCCTGAGCCCCATGCCACATCCCACACCCCTCCTGCACCCCAACCCCCTCCCTGAGCCCCATGCCACACCCCACACCCCTCCTGCACCCTAACCCCCTCCCTGAGCCCCATGCCACACCCCACACCCATCCTCCACCCCAACTCCCTGCCCTGAGCCCCTGCCACACCCCAACCTCCTGCCACACCCCACACCCATCCTGCACCCCAACCCCCTCCCTGAGCCCCTGCCGCACCCCACCCCTCCTGCACCCCAACCCCTTCCCTGAGCCCCCGTCACACCCCAAACTCCTGCCACACCCCACACCCATCCTGCACCCCAACTCCCTCCGTGAGCCCCCTGCCACACCCCACACCCCTCCTGTATCCCACACCCCTCCTCCACCCCAACTCCCTGCCCTGAGCCCCCTGCCACACACCACACCCCTCCTGCACCCCAACCCCTTCCCTGAGCCCCCTGCCACACCCAACACCCATCCTGCACCCCAACCCCCTCCCTGAGCCCCCTGCCACACGCCACACCCCTCCTGTACCCCACACCCCTCCTCCACCCCAACTCCCTTCCCTCAGCCCCCTGCCACACCCCACACCCCTCCTGTACCCCACACCCCTCCTGCAACCCAACCCCCTGCCCTGAGCCCCCCACCGCACCCCACACCCCTCCTACACACCAACTCTCTGCCATGAGTCCCCTGCCATGCCCCACACCCCTCCTGAACCCCAACCCCTGCCCTGAGCTCCCTGCCACACCCCACACTCCTCCTGCACCCCAACCCCCTGCCTGAGACTCCTGCCACACCCCACACCCCTACTATACCCCACACCCCTCCTGCACCCCAACTTCCTGCCCTGAGCCCTCTGCCACACCCCAGATCCCTCCTGGAGCCCAACTTCCTGTCCTGAGCCCCCTGCCGCACCCCACACGCATTCTGCACCCCAACCCCTTCCCTAAGCCCCCCTCCTCACCCCACACCCCTCCTGCACCCCAACTCCCTGCACTGAGCCCCCTTGCCACACCCCAACCCCCTGCCACACCCCACACACCTCCTGCACCCCAACCCCTTCCCTGAGCCCCCTGCCACACCCCACACCCCTCCTGCACCCCAACCCTCTGCCCTGACCCCCCTGCCGCACCCCACACTGCCTCCTGCACCCCACTAACTTCCCTGAGCCCCCTGCTCACCCACACCTCTCCTGCACTCCACCCCCTGCCCAGCGCCCCCTGCCACACCCCACACCCCTCCTGCACCCCACCCCCTTCAATGAGCCCCCTGCCGCACCCCACACCACTCCTGCACCCCAACCCCCTACCCCAAGCCCGCTGCTGCACCCTGCCATCAGGGGCGGGGGTGCATTGGGGAGCGGGGCCGGGTGACAAGGCCTTGGGGCCAACGTGCGAGTCCTCATGTGGCCCTCCTGGGGATTTGAGTTTGAGACCCCTGGATTACACTCAACACTTCCTGGATCTTAGCACAGGGTCAGACTTGCTAACCGTTGCATTCCCTTCTCACCCTCTGTTTCTACAATGTAAAATCCTACAGTGGACCAGGTCTTAGTCAAACACGAATTATGCAGTTCAATACAGGAGGAACTGGGTGAAATGTAACGGCCTGTATTATAGAGGAGGACGATCTAATTGTCCCTTGTCACCTTAAACTCCATGAATCTATCAATATACAAAATAGATCAGACATTTATATTTAGTGTGTCTCACAACACACGAGCAAGGGAAAATCCAGTTACACTGAATGTATAACACTGATCACAGAACATTATTTACATTATATCTACTTGGACTGTGAATTCCTTGCCATAGACGTAATTGGAGCCAAGAGCTGAATGGGATTCAAAAATGGATTGGTCAGCGTAGGTGCTGCTGGGGGCATCACCTTTAGTAGAGGCTGCCTGACACCTTCCATGAGAAGACCTCATTTTCGGTTGCTTATAAGTTTGATAAACTTTTAAGTGTTTGGACTGAAATTTCCCACACTGGGTGTCTGCTTCTGGCTGAATTGTTTCTTGAAAGTTTGAGGCTGAACATTTCAGCTGATTACTCCAATGAAGCAAGGAGAGAAGATGTGTTGCCCATGTTGAAAAATTCTTATAACTGTTACATTGAGGATCCCGAACACATCCAACCTTTCCAGGAGATTAAAGTCAGAAAGCAGCCTCCCCTCCCACTGTGAGAGCATGCCAGGATGCCTGGGTTCTGCTGGGAGGGGAGTAGGGTCTGGGGGCTTGGAGCAGGGAGGGGCGGGGATCCAGGATGCCTGGGTTCTGTTGGGAGGAGCGTGGGGGTCTGTGGAAGGGGCTGGGAGCCAGTCTCTCAAAACTGGGTTACTGGGCAACCAAGTGGCAGACGAAATCTAATGTTGGTAAATGCAACATAATGCACACTGGGAAACAGAATTCCAACTATAGATATAAAATGGTGGGGTCTAAATTAGCTGTTACCACTCAAGAAAGAGAACTTGGCATCGTTGTGGATAGTTCTCTGAAAACATCCATTCAATGTGCAGCAGCAGTCAAAAAAGTGAACAGAATGCTGGGAATAATTAAGAAAGGGAGATAACAGGACAGAAAATATCATATTGCCTCTTTCTAAATCCATGGTACGCCCACACCTTGAATACTACGTGCAGAGGTGGTCACCCCATCTCAAGATATATTGGAATTGGAAAAGGTTCAGAAAAAGGCAACAAGAATGATTAGGGGTCTGGAACGGCTTCTGTATGAGGAGAGATTAATAAGACTGGGACGTTTCAGCTTGGAAAAGAGATGACTAAGGGGGGATATAATTGAGGTCTATAAAATCATGACTGCTGTAGAGAAAGTAGATAAGGAACTGTTGTTTACTACATCTCATAATACAAGAACTAGGGGGTCACCTAATGAAATTAATAGGCAGCATGTTTAAAACAAACAAAAGGAAGTATTTCTTCACACAACGCACTGTCAACCTGTGGAACTCCTTGCCAGAGAATGTGAAGGCCAAGACTATAACAAGGTTCAAAAAAGAACTAGATAAATTCATGGCGTATAGGTCCATCAATGGCTTTTAGCCAGGATGGGCAGGGATGGTGTCCCTAGTCTCTTTTTGCCAGCAGCTGGGAACATGTGACAGGGGAAGGATCGCTTGCTGGTTACCTGTTCTGTTCAGTCCCTCTGGGGCACCTGGCACTGCCCACTGTTGGAAGACAGGACACTGGGCTAGACCGACCTGTGGTCTGACCCATTATGGCCATTCTTATGTACTTACGTTAACAGCCAGAGCACTGAAATGCCAGGGGAGTAAGTGACAGTCTCTCTGCATTAACACACAGCTGGCTCCTGAGATCTTTACTCAGTTCTTACTCAAAGGGAGTTTTGCCTTAGCAGGGACTGAGCAAAGTATGGGCCAGAACCTAAAAATTTGGCCTTGTATTGTACATCTACTAACCCCTGTCATCCTGCAGGTTCCCCTGTGCCACTGAAATGCAGCCACCTCGGGGCTGGGGACAATCAGCTGGGGCAAGTGGGGATGCACAAAAAAGAATGACATTTTGACCCATCATACTGCAGGAAACACACCCCCTGTGGCAGGGGCCCTGGGATATTTAATGGCTGTGCAGTGCGAAAAGCACAATAGACTGCGGCTACGTCTACACTACCCGCCCGATTCGGCGGGTAGCTGTCGATGACACCGACACCGAAACTCCAGCTCCGCGCGACGAGTAAGCGGAGTCGACGGGGGAGCCTGCCTGCTGCCGTGTGGACCAGCGGTAAGTACTTTTGAAATCGATCTAAAATATTCGACTTCAGCTACGTTATTTACGTAGCTGAAGTTGCGTATCTTAGATCGATCCCCCCACTTCCCCAGTGTGGACCAGCCCTAACTGTCTATCTCATCAAGCAATGTTGCACTAGGTTTGTCGAGCAGGGGAGCTCCTCAGCAAGAGATGGTACCTGTGAATCCTGAGATGGAAGTGTCTTTCCTGGGAATCCCCCTCAGGTAGCCGCGTCCCACACCTCTCTCACCCCAGCATCTGCAGCAGCATCCCACGCCGAGAGCTGACACTGTGGTATGAACTGTTTATTATATAGCTCTTTGCAATCCCTGTGGACTTCACTAGGCCTCTAGGGGAGAAGACACATCTGGATGTAAACAGGCTGGAGACTGGAGACACTCTAGCCAATGTCTCTGTTTCCATTTCTGTGCTTCTGTGCTCTTTATCCAGGTTTAGCAGTAAACAGTAATTAAGGGACCTTCCCAAAGGAAGATCAGAACATTCGAGCTCTGTGCTGAGTGGGAGAGGAATTGGCTGCTGTGTATATTTATTTATATTTTAAAATTATAGTTGATTAGGAAGAAAACTCGGGATAATGTGTAAATCTCTATGCTCTGTAAATGCCCAGGATGGCTGGTTGGATAGTAGACAGACAGATCTGGAGAAAGATGACTGTGGGGAGACATGAGCATTTTCTGAAGACACACAGGGCTGTCACTAAGGGATCAGTAATCAATAATTCTCATCAGTAACTATCATCATACAGACAGGTTTCAGTGTAGTAGCCGTGTTAGTCTGTGTCAGCAAAAAGAAAATAAGAAAAATACTTGTGGCACCTTAGAGACTAACAAATTTATTTCAGCATAAGCTTTCGTGGGTTAAAAACCCACTTCATCAGATGCATGTAATGGAACATACAGTGAGCAGATATTTATACATTCAGAGAAACATGAAAATGTGGGAGTGTCTATATCAACGTCCAGAGGCTAATTAATTGAAAGGAACTGTTATCACTTCAAAAGTTTCTTTCCTACTGATAATCAACATGGCCCATTACAGACAGTTGACACAAAGGTGTTAAGGGTATTTAAGGAGGGGAAATATATTCAATTAACGTAATGACCGAGCCATTCACAGTCAATATTCAAGCCTAAGGTGATGGTATCTAGTTTGCATAATAATTCCAATTCCACAGTTTCTCATTGGAGCCTGTTTTTGAAGTTTTTCTGTTGCAAAATTGCTACTTTTAAATCTGTCATTGAGTGATTAGGGAGGTTGAAGTGTTCACCTACTGGCTTTTGAATGTGATGATTCCTGATGCCAGATTTGTGTCCGTTTATTCTTTTGTGTAGAGACTGTCCGGTTTGGCCAATGTACATGACAGAGGGGCATTGCTGGCACATGATGGCATATATCACATTGGTAGATGTGCAGGTGAACGAGCCCCTGATGGTGTGGCTGATGTGATTAGGTCCTATGATGGTGTCACTTGAATATATATGTGGACAGAATTGGCATCGGGCTTTGTTGCAAGGATAGGTTCCTGGGTTAGTGTTTTTGTTGTATGGTGTGTGGTTGCTGAAGAGTATTTGTTTCAGGTTGGGGGGCGGTCTGTAAGGGAGGACTGGTCTGTCTCCCAAGATCTGTGAGAGTGAGGAATCATCTTTCAGGATAGGTTGTAGATCTTTGATGATGCGCTGGATGATGCGCTGGAGAGGTTTCAGTTGGGGACTGAAGGTGACGGCTAGTGGTGTTCTGTTATTTTCTTTGTTGGGCCTGTCCTGTAGTAGGTGACTCCTGGGTACTCTTCTGGCTCTGTCAATCTGTTTTTTCACGTCAGCAGGTGGATTTTGTAGTTTTAAGAATGCTTGATAGAGATCTTGTAGGTGTTTGTCTCTGTCTGAGGGATTAGCATATATCACATCTATCAATGTGATATTCAAAAGCCAGTAGGTGAACAGTTCAACCTCTCTAATCACTCAATGGCAGATTTAAAATTGGCAATTTTGCAACAGAAAAACTTCAAAAACAGATTCCAACGAGAAACTGCGGAACTGGAATTAATATGCAAACTAGATACCATTGCCTTAGGCTTGAATATTGACTGTGAATGGCTCGGTCATTACGTTAATTGAATTTATTTCCCCTCCTTAAATACCCTTAACACCTTTGTGTCAACTGTCTGTAATGGGTCAAGTTGATTATCACTTCAAAAGTTTCTTTCCTACTGATAACAGTTCCTTTCAATTAATTAGCCTCTTAACGTTGATATAGACACTCCCACCTTTTCATGTTTCTCTGAATCTATAAATATCTCCTCACTGTATGTTCCATTCCATGCATCCGATGAAGTGGGTTCTTAACCCACGAAAGCTTATGGTGAAATAAATGTGTTAGTCTCTAAGGTGCCACAAGTATTTTTCTTATTTTCTTTTTATCATCATACTGGGCAGAACCTTTCATTGAAGGGTCTTCCAAACACCTAGCAAAGGAGAGTGACTATGATCATATCCTCATTATACAGGTAGGTAAACTGAGGCAAAGGGTGACGTGACTTGGTGAAGGTCAGACAGAGAATGACATACGGACACCACGATTTTCCTGCCGTAACCACAGACTCTCTGTCATTAACTGAAGGCTCGAGAAGAGGGAAATGGAATCACAGTCTATCGGGCCTGCTCATTGGGGGCGTGTGACAAATTTCCCTGGGGTGCAAACTGGAATATGGTTACTGTTGAGCTCTCTGGAATACTCTGCCTACTAGCCCAGGTACTAACCTCCTCCCCTCTGTCAGGTGGGTCATGTGCATTTTCACAGACAACCATTTCTTCAGTACGAGCCACATCCTGTCTTAAAGACACAGAGTTCCTTTTCAAAAACCCACCAGAAGCAAAGTCCTGAAAAAACAGGACCTGGATTAGGGAACTACCCGTCACCCGACTCTCCGTCCCCGAGAGGGTCAGTTGTGTGACTGCTTCCCTCCGGGAGTCCATTCCATGGTTTCCTCTCAAACCCTGAGCCACAAGGTTGAGTACCTGGGTGCACAGAGGCTGAGCCGGCCATTCTGTCCTGGGTCTCCTCTCTCAAGTGACCGGAGACATTCCTCTTCTCCCACCTTTCCTTCCCCAGTTTCCTTCGCTTCCCACCCTCCCCCGGGACACAAACCCCTGTGCTCTCTAGGGTGGGATCTATCCCCTGCTCAGCTGTGAAGGGCTCACAGCTAACAGCCTGGACAGTTGTGTCACTGACAGATGCTCCGGCCCGCTCCCTTCCTGAAGTGGTGTTACCTCCTGCTACAGTGTCAAAGTTACCCTACTCCACCTCCTCTGTGGTTTCTACAATTCCATCACCCGTCTCTGGGCTCCCCTCTGGGACACATCTTCCTGTGCTCCCTAGCATTGTGTTTATTCCTGGCTTAGCTGCAACATGGGCATTTCCCTCCCAGACAGGCCATAGACTCTCCTCCCCACGCTGAGGAGCCGCTGCCTTCAGCTGTGGGGCAGGAGCTTGTCTCAACCACCCCCACCCCTGGAAGCATGCAGCTTCCCCCTGCTGCAGAGAAATCAAAGAGAATCTCTCAGCAGTTCCTGGGACTTTCCCTCTGAATTTCCAGCAGAGCACTCCTTCCTGGTGCAGGTGAACACTTTAATAGCCTGCGCTTCATGGGAGAATTCATGCCTAATTTTCATATCAATACGGTTATCATCTGCTACCTCCACTGACAATACAGTTTCCACACCCTCGGTTTCTGTGTGCACTTTCGGAAAAGGCACAAGGCTTTTGTAACCTCTGTGACGGTGTCCCCATAAGACTTTATGGGGAGATGCTTATAAATGTATATATGATGTAACTGGAATATGTTTTATGCTACATGTGCCATGTAACATATCTCTGTGAAAGTTGTGAACTACTGAATCTATTCCTCCTGTTTGTATGCATGTATCATTGTTGTAGTTGAAGTTATAAACATTGGTTGTATATTTGCTGGTTTTGTACATAGCCTCTGTAAGAGCATGGGGTCAGGGTCTGGAGAAAGGGATGTGCAGGTTAAGAGCCCAATCAAGAAACTCTTAAAGAGACAAAAGAAGTTGCAGACACCAATCCACATCTGAGCTTGGCCAAGAATGTCACTGGGCTAGTTACTGAATTGTGCATGGACATGTGACTTGCCCATGTGATCCCAAAACTCCAGGGTAACATGATGCTACACAGGGAGTGGGGAGGAGCATCCATCCAGGGGAGAAAGTCTATTTAAACCCCTGGGAGACCCCTCCATTTTGTCTTCAGCTGGCTAAAGCGAGAGACTCTCCACCCAACAAGGACACACCTGAAAGAGACTGAACAAAGGACAAGGACAATAGGGGGTGTGAGCAATTGCTGGACCCAGGCTAGGGGGACTATATCTGAAAAGGGATGTTTGCTGGAACTGGTGAGGTCTTTATCTGTATAGAGTGTGATTAGACACAGACTTGCGTGTTTTATTTTATTTTACTTAGCAATTCACTTTGTTCTGTCTCTTATTACTTGGAATCACTTAAATCCTACTTTCTGTACTTATTAAAATCACTTTTTACTTATTAAGTTACCTGGAGTACGCGTTAGTACCTGGAGGGGTCAAACAGCTGTGCATATCTTTCTATCTTTGAAATAGAAGGCGAACTATTTATGAGTTTACGCTGTATAAGCTTTATACAGGGTAAAACGGATTTATTCAGGGTTTGAACCCCAGTGGGAGTTGGGCACCTGGGTGTCAAAGGCAAGCGCACTTCCTGAGCTGCTTCCAGGCATGCCTACAGCTGTTAGGGGACGTGGTTCAGACCTGGGTCTGTGTTTGCAGCAGACCAGTGGGTCTGGCTCGAACCAGACAGGATTCTGGAGTCCCAAGCTGGAAAAGGCAGGAAAGCAGGGGCAGGAGTAGTCTTGGCACATCAGGTGGCAGCAGCTCCAAGGGGGTTACTGTGATACCAACCTGTCACAGATACACAGCCAGCCTCACTAGGGATTGTTATCACCCAACACAACAGCCGGTGGCACCGCACACCCACGCGAGATACCGGAATGCTTTACCCGAGCCACCCCTCCATTTACAGTGGAGCACCAGACAATTTCCCAGCTCCCCAGCCTGGCACCCCTGCTGCAGGAGAAACCCAGAATTATATGATCTTGCACTGCACAGAGATCGGTACTGTGCAAGTTCATTAATATAGTTTGTCCCCCCGCGACACACACCTCGATGTGGGGAAGATATCCAACAGCCTTTGTTTCCCAAACTGAGATTTCCCCAGACCCTTCACTCAAAAGTCAGGTGAGGATAAAACACGTTTATTAATGACAGGAAATTCAATGTTAAGTGATTATCAGTGATAGCAAACAGATCAACTCATATTACTTAGCAAATAACCACAAAAGCTAACTAAGCCTCATATGCTCGATCGATGGGATTTGAATTAGCAATATCTCACCCTGACTGATGATACAAGCAATTCACCAAGCTTCCAGAAACAGCCTAGAAATCCCTTTAGCCCGGGACCAGCACTTCCCCCAGGTTAATCTTTGTTCCTCCTGTGTTTCCTGTTCTCTTGTGTGCGGAGTGAAGACAAGTGATGATGGCACTCCCCATCCTTTATACTCTTTTATATGGTGGGAACCCTTTCTTCCAAGCTAAGTTCCCGGCCCAGTTTGTGGAAAATTACAGATACCAAAATGGAGTTCATGTCATGTGGTGTGGTCACGTGACCTTGCATGCCATGCTGAGTCATAGCAGCCAGAACTCCTATTCTGGCTGAAACACTGAGTCCATTCTCTTTGCTGATGGGCCACTAGCACGGTGTAGCCTCTTCATCGTTGTGCCCAGAAGACTTGCTGTGCGTGTTTTCAAGTTCACAACATCTTTCAGTAACACATACATGGCAAAACTTTATAACGTCACATAGAATGAGAATGTTAGAGATGGAAAGAAGGAACAGGAGCACCCAGAGGTGGACTGAGTAAACAAACTCCTTTATTGCACTAATTGTTCCCCTCGACCCAATCGTCGAGAAAGGGCCAGGTTAATGACATTACACTCTTGTAAATACACACATTTGCTACAACACCCCAAAAACTTTATTAGCTATAGAACGCCCATATAATGAATAATAATCACCATACCATGAATATAATTATACCCGACATTGTTTACTGTTTACAGCATTAAACACATGTTTCTTTACAACAATTGTAACCACAACTTTTCTTAATCAGCAATTAACAGGGCGGGGGGAGGAGCCATGACCCTGAACACATTTATGTAGCTGGGAAAAAGCCGGTAGAGGAGACATAACACTACTTCATACAACAGGTATTCTTTAGACAACTACATTTCCTATGCAGCTGCAACACTTATCTATCCTTAACAAGCAAAAAGGGGGGATAAGTAGCTACATCAGTCCAGGTACAATGTGCAGGCAGTTTAGTTGCTCATTGGGATACATTCATTCCTTGGGGGGCTTGGGCTTATAAAACCTGCGTTTGGCGTTGTTGACACGGAGCTGCCTTAGAAACTCTGTTAAAAAGTCGCAGTTAACCAGGTGGGTTCCGGCCCGGCCCGAGCCCAGTTAGGTTTGGTTATATCATAAGTTCATTGATTGTCCAGAGAGAACTGGGTATTGTCCAAACCAACTTAACCACTTGGTATGGAATCAGGCAGTACGCACCGGTTTGATTATTTAGAGCAATACGTTTTACAGACACATTTGTGCACCAAAGTTCGGACAGCAAAGAGCTCCCAGCCCACACCCATTGTAGGCACCCTGCCTGCTACAGGCCCCGAGAAGGGGGGAACAATGGGGAGCTGAAAGCTAAGGAAATCCGCCAGACAAAGGTCTCTGCCCTCAGGAATTTGTTGTTGAGCTTCAGGGCTCACACGCTGTACAATACACAGCCTCACCTTACTGCCACACAACTCTGCTCCCAAGCCTCAGCTATTTCTGTTTGGCTTCCTGGCTCCCCTCTCTGCTCCTGAGTGTCCTGTGGGCCCCAGACCTGGGTCCTCACTGCACTCAGTGCAAGCTCCTGTAGCACATCCCACCCCAACCCCGGAGCAGAGGGAGCCCAGTTGGGCCGGAAGGGAGGGGGGACAGAAGCTGAGATGTTCCAGCTACTGATGGAGGGAGGGAAAGAGAGAAGTTTTTCCAATGTGTAAAGCAATCCACATTGGAAAAAAATAACCCCAACTCTACTTACAATATGATGGGGGCTAATTTAGCTACAACTAATCAGGAAAGAGATCTTGGAGTCATCATGGATAGTTCTCTGAAGACGTCCATGCAGTGTGCAGCGGCAGTCAAAAAAGCAAACAGGATGTTAGGAATCATTAAAAAAGGGGATAGAGAATAAGATCTTATTGCCCTGATATAAATCCACGGTACGCCCCCATCTTCATTACTGCGTACAGATGTGGTCTCCTCATCTCAAAAAGGATATACTGGCATTAGAAAAGGTTCAGGAAAGGGTAACTAAAATGATTAGGGGTTTGGAACGGGTCCCATATGAGGAGAGATTAAAGAGTCTACGACTTTTCAGCTTGGAAAAGAAGAGATTAAGTGGGTATATGATACAGGTATATAAAATCATGGGTGGTGTGGAGAAAGTGAATAAGGACAGTGAATAAGGAAAGTGAATAATATAAGAATGAGGAGCCACGAAATGAAATTACTGAGCAGCAGGTTTAAAACAAATAAAAGGAAGTTCTTCTTTACACAGCGCACAGTCAACCTGTGGAACTCCTTGCCTGAGGAGGTTGTGAAGGCTAGGTCTATAATAAGGTTTAAAAGAGAACTGGATAAATTCATGGAGGTTAAGTCTATTAATGGCTATTAGCCAGAATGGGTAAGGAATGGTGTCCCTAGCCTCTGTTTGTCAGAGGGTGGAGATGGATGACAGGAGAGATCACTTGATCATTACCTGTTAGGTTCACTCCCTGTTGGGCACCTGGCATTGGCCACTGTCAGTAAACAGGATACTGAGCTCGATGGACCTTTGGTCTGACCCAGTACGGGCATTCTTATGTTTTTAACTAAGCAGGGCCTTGTGGGAATAGGTGGGGCAGGTGTAGGAGACTTGGGGGAAAATGTGGGGCAGGGGCAGAGTCTTGAGGGAATAGTAAGAGAGGGAGCAGAAGCTTCAGGGGTCCAGTTACCTGAAATTAGAAAGGTGGAAACCCTATGAGTTAATGAGTTGTAACCAGACCGATTCCAAAGCTGACAATGCACAGTAAGATCAGGAAAGGGTTAAATGTCTCTATGACTGCCCAGTCCGTGATTCAGGGAAGAGTGCCCAGCACCATGTCACCAGCCAGCTCTGCACGGAGTCAGTCAGAGAGTCAGAGGATCAGGAGAAAACTTTAGGTCCCTTTATGAGTAAAGAGCCGGAGCACCCAGCCCCGGATCTGTCTGGTCCTCACCCCGTAGATAATGGAGTTCAGCATGGAGGGCATCAAGTAGAACACGTTGGCAATGAGAACATGGAAATGCATGGACACATTTTGGTGAAACCGATTAGTGAGAGAGAAGAAGAGACCTGGGATGTAAAAGACTAAGATGGCACAGAGGTGGGAGATGCAGGTCCCAAAAGTCTTGAGACGAGCCTCCTTTGTGGGGAGGCAGAAGATGGCCCGTAAGATATGGATATAGGACACAATAATAAATATCACATCCAGACCCATCACACAGAATAGCACAAAGAGGCCGTAGTAACTATTGACACGGATGTCGGCACAGGCCAGCTTAGCCACGGCCATGTGGGAGCAATATGGCTGGGGAATGATGTTAGTTCTACAATATGGCCACTGCCTCAAGAGCAAGGGATAGGGCAATACGGCTATGCCACCACGCAGCACTGCAGCCAGACCAATCTTAGCCACCACAGGGTTTGTCAGGATGGTGGAATGTCTCAGGGGATGGCAGATGGCCACATAGCGATCCAAAGCCATGGCCACGAAGATCCCAGACTCAGTCACTGAGAAGCCGTGAATGAAGTACAGCTGGGCGAGGCAGGCACTGAAATTGATCTCCCTGGAATTGAACCAGAAGATTGCCAGCATTTTGGGTAGGATGGACGTAGACTCGACCAGGTCGGTGACGGCCAGCATGCAGAGGAAATAGTACATGGGCCCATGGAGACTCGGCTCCATCTTCACGATGAACAGAATGGTGAAGTTACCCAGGATGGCTATTGCATACATGGTGCTGAAGGGGATGGAGATCCAGACATGGGCCACCTCCAGGCCAGGAATGCCCAGCAGGATGAAGGTGGAGGGGTTGGTGAAGTCGGTTGTGTTGGAATCTGACATAGAGTAGGGGAGAAAGTGTCAAACTCCGAGGCAGAACGGTGTCTCCTGCACGTACCGTACGTTTCACTGAATTGCTGTAACGTGTCCACAATCAAGTGTGATTTTCGCAACACAAATGCCTGGATGGAGAGACAATGTTAATATGAGACACTACATGCACTACTGGAGGCTGTTCTCATGGGTGAAGAAGATCGGTCGCTCTTCACACACAGAAAAATGACATTTTCATTATTGAGAGAAATGAATTATGAACAAATGACCCTTCTAATGCCAATTCCATATTTTATGTGCTCCATGTATCAATAAGGTGTGATGTGGGAAACAGTATAGGCACCAGAAGGGAAAAAAAAGAGTGTAGATACTGGTTATCCATTATTGTTCCGTAATGCAATGAAAGCCAGGCTAGAAAGTGCATACTGTAGGGAGTTCCACATTCACCCGGTGGCTCAAAATCTGAGTGTAGACATAAAGCAAACCTTTGCCAAGGCATGTGCCAGGGGAAACATCCCAACTAGAATAGACCTCAGGGAAAAGACCACAGTGTCATTTAGAGCAGTTCCATGGAAACACCTGCTTATTTGAAACAGTGGCCAAACAGAGACAATCTTGGGATACCTAAGGAATGGGATGGAGAATAACCTGCGCTGGACACACCCTCAGTTTTGGTCACCCAGTGTCCATAAAAGATAAAACGTATATAAAAGGGGTTTCTGAGAGCGGGTATCAGGAATGGGAGGGATAGCTCAGTGGTTTGAGCATTGGCCTGCTAAACTCAAGGTTGTGAGTTCAATTTTTGAGCGGGCCATTTAGGAATCTGGGTCAAAAAATGTGTCAGGGGACAGTAATTGGTCCTGCTAGTGAAGGCAGGGGACTGGACTTGATGACCTTGGAAGGTCCTTCCAGTTCTAGGAGATTGGCATATCTCCATTAATTATTATTAAAAATGGGGTAGCCTGTCCCTTGTGCAAAGTCTGAAAAGCAGAGAATGGTTTTGTTTAGTGAAGATCCATAGAAGGGAGATATGATAGAGGAGAGGATAATAAAGAATTGAAATTATTACACTGAAATGGACAAAAAGAGAAGGTTCCCTACTGGAAATATCTATAGACACTTTGTGCTTCAAAAGGGCTAATTCCAGTAAGATGAGGCAAATTATCAGGAGAATTGTTTGGGAGGAAAAATTTAGACAGAAAATTATGAATGAAAATTGGGAGTTCTTTAAGAAGAGTTCATTAGATAGAAGGCAGAAATTGGGCGGTGGGGGGCGGGGGGAGAAATACATAACAAAAGGGGAAAATGGAAAATAGAAAGGAAATAATACAAATGGGAAGTTATGAAAATTAATGAGGGACGTTAAAATATCATGGAAATATCGATGATCGGCAGAGTTAAGGAGCGGAAAAAGGAGGTTATTAAATATATGATGAATGAAAGAAATCTTAGAAAATGTTTAGGATGATTCCTACAGGGAGAAAGGAAGCGTGTTTATGTTGGAGACGTAAGCAGAGTCAGGATGAGCTTCACCCTGACATCTGGTGGCAAGCTGTGGGAAAGAAAGTCAGGGGCTGACCTCATTTACATAGGCACACCCACCCCACCTACCATGAGCCCAAGCAGCCCAAATGGTCACGTTGGCTGCTGTAGGATCCCCAGTTGTTCTGTTACTGGGTCAGGAAGAATAAACTGTTGTTGTCCTGATTGTGTGAATCAAGGACAGTGGCCTTTTGTTATGACAGAGGGACTCGCCATCAACTAAGCAGCACTCGCTAGGCAAGGGACATGGGTTCCAAAACTCAGTGAATTGAGAAAAGCTGGGGACAGGTTTTTGTGCAAGGTGATATGGGCCTTTTCTGAAGGTCCTAGGTACTAGTTGTACCTTCTCCACTGTAGAGTATCAGAGCTAATTGTGATTCTATTAGAAGTCTAGTTATTGCTGAACTAGCTTCACTTTGGGCCCAGGGTGCACCTGTACTGAGGCCCCCTTTACTATAAGCTGAAATCATTAAAGTATGAACATTACTAAGAGCTGAGATCACTGAGTGCTGTGTTGTCGGGGGGGGGGGGTGAAGATATATTACTGAGTGGCTGGTGGAGCGGAGCAGCTGGCAGAGTGGAGCGGCTCACACGACGGCTGGTGGAGCAGAGTGGAGCGGCTTCCTGTGAAGGCAGCAGTAGAACCTCACAGAGAGGCAGGCGGTCTGCCTTGTACAACGTGAGGTGCCTTTTTACCTTCCCCCCCCCCATTTCCACGGGGGGTTGGGGAGGGACACTCTGCAGATGAACTTTTGAACTCTGGGGCTGCACTGACCAGGGACAGAGACTTTTGGGTGCTGGACTTTGGGGTTGTTGGACTTTTGGACTTTGGGTGACTTTTGGATTGCTGGACTTAAGAACCAAAGGGAGAGGACACGGCCCAATATGCTGGGGTGGGTCTTGTCGCTCATGGTTTGGTCCTGAATCCTGTTTGTGGTGTTTTCCCAACATATGCCGCATTGTTTCTCTTAGACATTAAAAAGCTTTTGCTACACTCAGACTCTGAGCTTGCGAGAGGGGAAGTATTGCCTCTTAGAGGCGCCGGAGAGGGAGGGTGATGTATATTTGTCCCAGGTCACTGGGTGGGGGCTCGATCCAGTTTTGAACTGTGTGATTGGAACGGAGCCCCTAGATACTGATCCTGGGCCTTGTTGCTGCTAACTCTGACTGGCAGAAGGGTTATAGAGAAAAGGTAGATGTGTTCAAGAAATAATTTTGTTCTGCATTTGGAAAGAAGCTCACATTCCGGTCCATTAGCATCAACAGTCAAACACCAGAGTTATGAACTGACCAATCAATCACACATCTCATTGTGAACCAGAAGTCCACATTCAGGCAGCAAAGGCAGAAGAAATGAAGAAAGAAAGAAAGAAGTAAGAAAGAAAGAAAGAAAGAATCAAATGCAGGACAGGTCTGTGTTAAACGTAAATTACAAAAAATAAAGGTAATGCTGAAAAAAAGCTTTCATAAGGTACGGAAAAGCTGATATTCAATTAGTTCAAATAAAGTTTGGAATATAATTAATGCCGGTCAACAACATGAAGTATGAAAAACTAGTCTTGTCCCCTAAATCTGGTTTCATCCCTTAATGAGAGTACACATTTGGCTGATCAAGGGAACCGTGCAGATGCAATAGACTTTGATTTTTCTGAGGCATTTGATTTTGTAGGGGAAAATAATGAACACTCCACAATACCTGTGGAGCACACATTAAATGGACTAAAAACTGGCTAACTGACAGATCTCAGAAAGCAGATGTCAATGGCCCATTGTAAGTGAATGGAGGTGTTTCCAGTGGGGTTCCGCAGGGATCAATTCTAGGCCTGATGCTATTCAACATTTTAATGAATGATCTGGAAGCAAATAGAAAATCACTGCAGATAAAATTGTGGCTAACCCAACAATTGGCACAGTGGATACAATGAGGAGGCTGAGGCAGGCATAGCAATTGGTCTGGAGTATTTTGTGAGCGGGGCCATGCAAACAAAATGGGCCATGCAAATAAAATACAGTCACATGCAAAGTTAGCTTCTCAGAACAGGGAATGCGGGCCCGACCCTCCAAAAAGGGCACTATATTATGGAACACAGTGAGCTTGGAAAGGATTTAAGAGTCACTGGGGAGCTCCCAGTGTGAGGCTGTGGCCAAAAGGCCTGATGCGATCCTTAGATGCTTAAACAGGGGGTTGGTGAGTTGGAGCAGTGGAAGGATTTTACCTCTGTACATGGCATTAGTGAAAACTGACTGTCGAGTCCGGGGATTCACATTTATAAAAGGATGTTGAAAAATTGGAGAACGTGCAGGAAAGAGCCACATAAACGATTGGAATTGGCAGTAAATGCGGGAGAGTGAGAGACTTAAGGAGATTCATCTGTTTATCTTAAATAGGAATAACGGGATCTGTAATCTAGCAGAGAAAGGCAGAGCAAGGCCCAATGGCTAAAAGCTGAAGCCAGACAAATTCCAGTTGGAAATGAGGGCCAAAGGTTTAGCACTGAGCGTGATTAACCATTGGGACAAACTGCAAAGGGAAGCGGTGGATTCTCCAACTCCCCATGTCAACAGATCCAGACTAGATGCTTTTCTGGGAGATCTACTTGATGGCTTCTCTACGCTTGAATTGCTACAGTGGTGTGGCCATAATGCTTTTGTAGACACTACTTACACCGATGGCAGGGGTTCTCCCATCAGCATAGGTAATCCACCTCCCTGAGATGTGATGACAAGGTGAATGGAAGCATTTGTCCATCGACCACAAGCTGTCCAGACGGGATTTAGGTTGATTTAGCTACATTTGTCAGGGGATTGGATTTTTCTTCCTGTTTCAGAAAAGGGAAATGCAAGGTTAGGTTGTATTAGCGGAGGCATAGCATGCAAGTCTCAGTAAGCGATCGCACCGCTCTATTCAGCTCTGCTTAGGCCTCAGTTGCAGTACTGTATCCAGTTTTGGACACTGCTGTATAGAAAGGATGTAGGGAATCTGTAAATGGCCCGGAGGCTAGTGAGAAAGATGTTGAAAGGGATGGAAAACGAGCCATAAGAGCCAGCTGACGTAAGCGGGTGTGGTTAGTTTGGCAAAGAGGAGATTGAGGGGGATATGAGAGTGGTCTTCAAATACATCGAAAGCTGCCGCAATACAGATCGAGGAAAGCTCTTGTCTCTTGCTGCAGAGAGCAGAAGAGGGAATGGTTTCAAATCTCAGGAAAATCTTCCTACCCGTAAGAACAGAGGACAATGAAAGCGACGACTCTAATAGTTGTGGAGGCTCCTTCACTAGAAATGTTGCCGAGCTGGGTGGATAAGCCATGTGTCTGGGACGGTTTAGACCAGGGGTCTCAAACTCGCGGCCCGCGGGCCTCATGCGGCCCACAGGGTTCTTCCCTGCGGCCCGCCAAGCTCCCGTGGCCCCCTCCCCTCCCCTCCCCACCGCAGCGCAGCGCGCCGCGTCCCCAGTCTACCTCCAGGCCAGGGCTGGGTAAAATACGGCTCCGGGCCGGATCCGGCCCCTCAGGGCTTTGGATCCGGCCCGCGGATTGGCTCACCCCATGGTGCTGAGGGTCCCCCGGCTGCTCCGGGAAGCACCTGGGGGGAGGTGGAGCTGCTCCGTGAGCTCCTGTTGCCTGTGGTTAACTGCCCAGAAGCTGCCATTGGACGGGAACGGGGAACCGTGGCCAATGGGAGCGTCGAGGGAGGTAACCACGGGCAACAGGAGCTCAGGGAGCTCTTTGCTCCCCATCCCGCCCGGGGCCGTAGGGAGCCTGTGTCCGGACTCCGGAGCGGAGGGGCTGGGGGCAGGCAAGGAGGGAGCCTGCAGCACCGGGCTGGAACCCAAACCCCTCCTGTGCCCTGCACCCCAACCCCTTCCCTGAGCCCCCTGCCGCACCCCAACCCCTTCCCTGAGCCCCCTGCCGCACCCCAACCCCTTCCCTGAGCCCCCTGCCACATCCGAACCCCCTTCACTGAGCCCCCTGCCGCACCCCAACCCCTTCCCTGAGCCCCCTGCCGCACCCCAACCCCTTCCCTGAGCCCCCTGCCGCACCCGAACCCCCTTCCCTGAGCCCCCTGCCGCACCCGAACCCACTTCCCTGAGACCCCTGCCGCACCCCAACCCCTTCCCTGAGCCCCCTGCTGCATTCGAACCCCCTTCCCTGAGCCCCCTGCCGCACCCCAACCCCTGCCCTGAGCCCCCTGCCGCACCCCAGCCCCCTTCCCTGAGCCCCCTGCCGCACCCCAACCCCTTCCCTGAGCCCCCTGCCGCACCCCAACCCCTTCCCTGAGCCCCCTGCCACACCCGAACCCCCTTCCCTGAGCCCCCTGCCACACCCGAACCCCCTTCCCTGAGGCCCCTGCCGCACCCGAACCCCCTTCCCTGAGCCCCCTGCCGCACCCCAATCCCCTTCCCTGAGCCCCCTGCCACACCCGAACCCCCTTCCCTGAGCCCCCTGCCACACCGCACACCCCTCCTGCACCCCAACCAACTGCCATGAGCCCCCTGCCGAACCTCACACCCCCTGCCACACCCCACACCCCTCCTGCACCCCAACCCCTTCCCTGAGCCCCCTGCTGCACCCCAAACCTGCTGCCACACCCCACACCTCTCCTGCACCCCAACCCCTTCCCTGAGCCCCCTGTTGCACCCCAAACCCGCTGCCACACCCCACACCCCTCCTGCACCCCAACCCCCTGCCATGAGCCCCCTGCCAAACCTCACAACCCCTGCCACACCCCACAACCCTCCTGCACCCCAATCCCATCCCTGAGCCCCCTACCACACCCCACACCCCCTGCCACACCCCACACCCCTCCTGCACCCCAATCCCATCCCTGAGCCCCCTGCTGCCCGCCACACCCCTTCTACACCCCAACCCCCTGCCCTGAGCCCCCTGCCACACCCCACACCCGCTGTGACACCCCACACCCCTCCTGCACCCCAACCTCCTGTCCTGAGCCCCCTGACACACCCCACACACCCTGCCACACCCCACACCCCTCCTGCACCCCAACCTCCTGCCCTGAGCCCCCTGTCACACCCCACACCCCCTGCCACACCCCACAACCCTCCTGCACCCCAACCCCTTCCCTGAGCCCCCTACCACACCCCACACCCCCTGCCACACCCCACACCCCTCCTGCACCCCAATCCCATCCCTGAGCCCCCTGCTGCCCCCACACCCCTTCTGCACCCCAACCCCCTGCCCTGAGCCCCCTGCCACACCCCACACCCCTCCTGCACCCCAACCCCCTGCCCTGAGCCCCCTGCCACACCCCACACCCGCTGCGACACCCCACACCCCTCCTGCACCCCAACCTCCTGTCCTGAGCCCCCTGACACACTCCACACACCCTGCGACACCCCACACCCCTCCTGCACCCCAACCTCCTGCCCTGATCCCCCTGCCACACCCCACACATCCTGCCACACCCCACACCCCTCCTGCACCTGAACCCCTTCCCTGAGCCCCCTGTCACACCCCACACACCCTGCCACACCCCTCCTGCACCCCAATCCCTTCCCTGAGCCCCCTGTCACACCCCACACCCCCTGCCACACCCCACACCTCTCCTGCACCCCAACTTCCTGCCCTGAGCCCCCTGCCGCACCCCACACCCCTCCTGCACCCCAACCCCTTTCCTGAGCCCCCCGCCGCCCCCACACCCCTCCTGCACCCCAACTCCCTGCCCTAAGCACCATGCCACACCCCAACCCCCTGCCGCACTCCAACCCCCTTCCCTGAGCCCCCTGCCCCGAGCCCCCTGCCGCACCCCAACCCCCTTCCCTGAGCCCCCTGACACACCCCACACCCCCTGCCACACCCCACACCCCTCCTGCACCCCAAACCCTTCCCTGAGCCCCATGTCACACCCAACACCCCTCTGGCACCCCACACCCCTCCTGCACCCCAATCCCTTCCCTGAGCCCCCGTCACACCCCACACCCCCTGCCACACCCCACACCTCTCCTGCACCCCAACTTCCTGCCCTGAGCCCCCTGCCGCACCCCACACACCTCCTGCACCCCAACCCTTTTCCTGAGCCCCCCGCTGCCCCCCACACCCCTCCTGCACCCCAACTCCCTGCCCTGAGCCCCAGGCCACACCCCAACCCCCTGCCGCACCCCACACTCCATCCTGCACCCCAACCCTGCCCTGAGCCCCCTGCTGTAACCCGCACCCCTCCTGCACCCCAACCCCCTGCCCTGAGCCCCCTGCCACACCCCACACCCCTCCTGCACACTCACCCCTTCCCTGAGCCCCCTGCTGCACCCCACACCCTTCCTGTACCCCGCACCCCTCCTCCACCCCAACCCCCTGCCCTGAGCCCCCTGCCACACCCCACACCCCCTGCCACACCCCACACCCTCCTGCACCCCAACCCCCTCCCTGAACCCCCTGCCGCACCCCACACCCCTCCTGTACCCCACACCCCTCCTCCACCCCAACTACCTTCCCTCAGCCCCCTGCCACACCCCACACGCCTCCTGTACCCCACACCCCTCCTGCAACCCAACCCCCTGCCCTGAGCCCCCACCGCACCCCACACCCCTCCTACACACCAACTCCCTGCCATGAGTCTCCTGCCACGCCCCACACCCCTCCTGAACCCCAACCCCTGCCCTGAGCTCCCTGCCACACCCCACACTCCTCCTGCACCCCAACCCCCTGCCTGAGACTCCTGCCACACCTCACACCCCAACTATACCCCAGACCCCTCCTGCACCCCAACTTCCTCCCCTGAGCCCTCTGCCACACCCCAGACCCTCCTGGAGCCCAACTTCCTGTCCTGAGCCCCCTGCCGCACCCCACACCCATTCTGCAACCCCAACCCCTTCCCTAAGCCCCCCTCCTCATCCCACACCCCTCCTGCACCTCAACTCCCTGCACTGAGCCCCCTTGCCACACCCCAACCCCCTGCCACACCCCACACACCTCCTGCACCCCAACCCCTTCCCTGAGCCCCCTGCCACACCCCAACCCCCTGCCGCACCCAACACACCTCCTGCACCCCAACTCCCTTACCTGAGCCCCCTGACACATCCCAACCCCCTGCTACACCCCACACTCCCTTCTGCACCCCAACCCCTTCCCTGAGCCCCCTGACGCACCCCACACACCTCCTGCACCCCAACTCCCTTCCCTGCGCCCCCTGCCGCACCCCACTCACCTCCTGCAACCCAACTCCCTTACCTGAGCCCCCTGCCACACCCCACTCACCTCCTGCAACCCAACTCCCTTACCTGAGCCCCCTGCCACATCCCAACCCCCTGCTACACCCGACACTCCCTCCTGCAACCCAACCCCCTTCCCTGCGCCCCCTGCTACACTCGACACTCCCTCCTGCACCCCAACCCCTTCCCTGAGCCCCCTGCCACACCCCACGCACCTCCTGCACCCCAACCCTCTGCCCTGACCCCCCTGCCACACCCCACACTGCCTCCTGTACCCCACTAACTGCCCTGAGACCCCTGCTCACCCACACCCCTCCTGCACTCCACCCCCTGCCCTGCGCCCCCTGCCACACCCCACACCCCTCCTGCACCCCACCCCCTTCAATGAGCCCCCTGCCGCACCCCACACCACTCCTGCAACCCAATCCCCTACCCCAAGCCCGCTGCTGCACCCTGCCGGCAGGGGCGGGGGTGCAGTGGGGAGCGGGGCCGGGTGACAAGGCCTTGGGGCCAACATGCGAGTCCTCATGTGGCCCTCCTGGGGATTTGAGTTTGAGACCCCTGGATTACACTCAAAACTTCCTGCATCTTAGCACAGGGTCAGACTTGCTAACCGTTGCATTCCCTTCTCACCCTCTGTTTCTACAATGTAAAATCCTACAGTGGACCAGGTCTTAGTCAAACACGAATTATGGAGTTCAATACAGGAGGAAATGGGTGAAATGTAACGGCCTGTATTATAGAGGAGGACGATCTAATTGTCCCTTGTCACCTTAAACCCCATGAATCTATCAATATACAAAATAGATCAGACATTTATATTTAGTGTGTCTCACAACACACGAGCAAGGGAAAATCCAGTTACACTGAATGTATAACACTGATCACAGAACATTATTTACATTATATCTACTTGGACTGTGAACTCCTTGCCATAGACGTAATTGGAGCCAAGAGCTGAATGGGATTCAAAAATGGATTAGTCAGCGTAGGTGCTGCTGGTGGCATCATCTTTAGTAGAGGCTGCCTGACACCTTCCATGAGAAGACCTCATTTTCGGTTGCTTATAAGTTTGATAAACTTTTAAGTGTTTGGACTGAAATTTCCCACACTGGGTGTCTGCTTCTGGCTGAATTGTTTCTTGAAAGTTTGAGGCTGAACATTTCAGCTGATTACTCCAATGAAGCAAGGAGAGAAGATGTGTTGCCCATGTTGAAAAATTCTTATAACTGTTACATTGAGGATCCCGAACACATCCATCCTTTCCAGGAGATTAAAGTCAGAAAGCAGCCTCCCCTCCCACTGTGAGAGCATGCCAGGATGCCTGGGTTCTGCTGGGAGGGGAGTGGGGTCTGGGGGCTTGGAGCAGGGAGTGGCTGGGATCCGGGATGCCTGGGTTCTGCTGGGAGGGTAGTAGGGTCTGGGGGCTTGGAGCAGGGAGGGGCGGGGATCCAGGATGCCTGGGTTCTGTTGGGAGGAGCGTGGGGGTCTGTGGAAGGGGCTGGGAGCCAGTCTCTCAAAACTGGGTTACTGGGCAACCAAATGGCAGACGAAATCTAATGTTGGTAAATGCAACATAATGCACACTGGGAAACAGAATTCCAACTATACATATAAAATGGTGGGGTCTAAATTAGCTGTTACCACTCAAGCAAGAGAACTTGGCATCGTTGTGGATAGTTCTCTGAAAACATCCACTCAATGTGCAGCAGCAGTCAAAAAAGTGAACAGAATGCTGGGAATAATTAAGAAAGGGAGATAACAGGACAGAAAATATCATATTGCCTCTTTCTAAATCCATGGTACGCCCACACCTTGAATACTACGTGCAGAGGTGGTCACCCCATCTCAAGATATATTGGAATTGGAAAAGGTTCAGAAAAGGGCAACAAAAATGATTAGGGGTCTGGAACGGCTTCTGTATGAGGAGAGATTAATAAGACTGGGACGTTTCAGCTTGGAAAAGAGACGACTAAGGGGGGATATAATTGAGGTCTATAAAATCATGACTGCTGTAGAGAAAGTAGATGAGGAAGTGTTGTTTACTACATCTCATAATACAAGAACTAGGGGGTCACCTAATGAAATTAATAGGCAGCATGTTTAAAACAAACAAAAGGAAGTATTTCTTCACACAACGCACTGTCAACCTGTGGAACTCCTTGCCAGAGAATGTGAAGGCCAAGACTATAACAAGGTTCAAAAAAGAACTAGATAAATTCATGGCGTATGGGTCCATCAATGGCTTTTAGCCAGGATGGGCAGGGATGGTGTCCCTAGTCTCTTTTTGCCAGCAGCTGGGAACGTGTGACAGGGGATGGATCGCTTGCTGGTTACCTGTTCTGTTCATTCCCTCTGGGGCACCTGGCACTGCCCACTGTTGGAAGACAGGACACTGGGCTAGACCGACCTGTGGTCTGACCCATTATGGCCATTCTTATGTACTTACGTTAACAGCCAGAGCACTGAAATGCCAGAGGAGGAAGTGACAGTCTCTGTGCATTAACACACAGCTGGCTCCTGAGATCTTTACTCAGCTCTTACTCAAAGGGAGTTTTGCCTTATCAGGGACTGAGCAAAGTATGGGCCAGAACCTAAAAATTTGGCCTCGTATTGTACATCTACTAACCCCTGTCATCCTGCAGCTTCCCCTGTGCCACTGAAATGCAGCTACCTCGGGGCTGGGGACAATCATTTGGGGCAAGTGGGGATGCACAAAAAAGAAATCTGACATTTTGACCCATCATACTGGAGGAAACACACCCCCTGTGGCAGGGGCCCTGGGATATTTAATGGCTGTGCAGTGCGAAAAGCACAATAGACTGCGGCTACGTCTACACTACCCGCCCGATTCGGCGGGTAGCTGTCGATGACACTGACACCGGAACTCCAGCTCCGCGCGACGCGTAAGCGGAGTCGACGGGGGAGCCTGCCTGCCGCCGTGTGGACCAGCGGTAAGTACTTTTGAAATCGATCTAAAATATTCGACTTCAGCTATGTTATTTACGTAGCTGAAGTTGCGTATCCTAGATCGATCCCCCCACCTCCCCAGTGTGGACCAGCCCTAACTCTCTATCTCATCAAGCAATGTTGCACTAGGTTTGTCGAGCAGGGGAGCTCCTCAGCAAGAGATGGTACCTGTGAATCCTGAGATGGAAGTGTCCTCCCTGGGAATCCCCCTCCGGTAGCCGTGTCCCACACCTCTCTCACCCCAGCATCTGCAGCAGCATCCCACGCCGAGAGCCGACACTGTGCTATGAACTGTTTATTATATAGCTCTTTGCAATCCCAGTGGACTTCACTAGGCCTCTAGGGGAGAAGTCACATCTGGATGTAAACAGGCTGGAGACTGGAGACACTCTAGCCAATTTCTCTGTTTCCATTTCTGTGCTTCTGTGCTTCTGTGCTCTTTATCCAGGTTTAGCAGTAAACAGTAATTAAGGGACCTTCCCAAAGGAAGATCAGAACATTCGAGCTCTGTGCTGAGTGGGAGAGGAATTGGCTGCTGTGTATATTTATTTATATTTTAAAATTATAGTTGATTAGGAAGAAAACTCGGGATAATGTGTAAATCTCTATGCTCTGTAAATGCCCAGGATGGCTGGTTGGATAGTAGACAGACAGATCTGGAGAAAGATGACTGTGGGGAGACATGAGCATTTTCTGAAGACACACAGGGTTGTCACTAAGGGATCAGTAATCAATAATTCTCATCAGTAACTATCATCATACAGACAGGTTTCAGTGTAGTAGCCGTGTTAGTCTGTGTCAGCAAAAAGAAAATAAGAAAAATACTTGTGGCACCTTAGAGACTAACAAATTTATTTCAGCATAAGCTTTCGTGGGTTAAGAACCCACTTCATCAGACGCATGGAATGGTACATACAGTGAGCAGATATTTATACATTCAGAGAAACATGAAAACGTGGGAGTGTCTATATCAACGTCCAGAGGCTAATTAATTGAAAGGAACTGTTATCACTTCAAAAGTTTCTTTCCTACTGATAATCAACATGGCCCATTACAGACAGTTGACACAAAGGTGTTAAGGGTATTTAAGGAGGGGAAATAAATTCAATTAACGTAATGACCGAGCCATTCACAGTCAATATTCAAGCCTAAGGTGATGGTATCTAGTTTGCATAATAATTCCAATTCCACAGTTTCTCATTGGAGCCTGTTTTTGAAGTTTTTCTGTTGCAAAATTGCTACTTTTAAATCTGTCATTGAGTGATTAGGGAGGTTGAAGTGTTCACCTACTGGCTTTTGAATGTGATGATTCCTGATGCCAGATTTGTGTCCGTTTATTCTTTTGTGTAGAGACTGTCCGGTTTGGCCAATGTACATGACAGAGGGGCATTGCTGGCACACGATGGCATATATCACATTGGTAGATGTGCAGGTGAACGAGCCCCTGATGGTGTGGCTGATGTGATTAGGTCCTATGTTGATGTCACTTGAATATATATGTGGACAGAATTGGCATCGGGCTTTGTTGCATGGATAGGTTCCTGGGTTAGTGTTTTTGTTGTATGGTGTGCGGTTGCTGAAGAGTATTTGTTTCAGGTTCGGGGGCTGTCTGTAAGGGAGGACTGGTCTGTCTCCCAAGATCTGTGAGAGTGAGGAATCATCTTTCAGGATAGGTTGTAGATCTTTGATGATGCGCTGGATGATGCGCTGGAGAGGTTTCAGTTGGGGACTGAAGGTGATGGCTAGTGGTGTTCTGTTATTTTCTTTGTTGGGCCTGTCCTGTAGTAGGTGACTCCTGGGTACTCTTCTGGCTCTGTCAATCTGTTTTTTCACGTCAGCAGGTGGATTTTGTAGTTTTAAAATGCTTGATAGAGATCTTGTAGGTGTTTGTCTCTGTCTGAGGGATTGGCATATATCACATCTATCAATGTGATATTCAAAAGCCAGTAGGTGAACAGTTCAACCTCTCTAATCACTCAATGGCAGATTTAAAATTGGCAATTTTGCAACAGAAAAACTTCAAAAACAGATTCCAACGAGAAACTGCGGAACTGGAATTAATATGCAAACTAGATACCATTGCCTTAGGCTTGAATATTGACTGTGAATGGCTCGGTCATTACGTTAATTGAATTTATTTCCCCTCCTTAAATACCCTTAACACCTTTGTGTCAACTGTCTGTAATGGGTCAAGTTGATTATCACTTCAAAAGTTTCTTTCCTACTGATAACAGTTCCTTTCAATTAATTAGCCTCTTAACGTTGATATAGACACTCCCACCTTTTCATGTTTCTCTGAATCTATAAATATCTGCTTACTGTATGTTCCATTCCATGCATCTGATGAAGTGGGTTCTTAACCCACGAAAGCTTATGGTGAAATAAATGTGTTAGTCTCTAAGGTGCCACAAGTATTTTTCTTATTTTCTTTTTATCATCATACTGGGCAGAACCTTTCATTGAAGGGTCTTCCAAACACCTAGCAAAGGAGAGTGACTATGATCATATCCTCATTATACAGGTAGGTAAACTGAGGCAAAGGGTGACGTGACTTGGTGAAGGTCAGACAGAGAATGACATACGGACACCACGATTTTCCTGCCGTAACCACAGACTCTCTGTCATTAACTGAAGGCTCGAGAAGAGGGAAATGGAATCACAGTCTATCGGGCCTGCTCATTGGGGGCGTGTGACAAATTTCCCTGGGGTGCAAACTGGAATATGGTTACTGTTGAGCTCTCTGGAATACTCTGCCTACTAGCCCAGGTACTGACCTCCTCCCCTCTGTCAGGTGGGTCATGTGCATTTTCACAGACAACCATTTCTTCAGTACGAGCCACATCCTGTCTTAAAGACACAGAGTTCCTTTTCAAAAACCCACCAGAAGCAAAGTCCTGAAAAAACAGGACCTGGATTAGGGAACTACCCGTCACCCGACTCTCCGTCCCCGAGAGGGTCAGTTGTGTGACTGCTCCCCTCCGGGAGTCCATTCCACGGTTTCCTCTCAAACCCTGAGCCACAAGGTTGAGTACCTGGGTGCACAGAGGCTGAGCCGGCCATTCTGTCCTGGGTCTCCTCTCTCAAGTGACCGGAGACATTCCTCTTCTCCCACCTTTCCTTCCCCAGTTTCCTTCGCTTCCCACCCTCCCCCGGGACACAAACCCCTGTGCTCTCTAGGGTGGGATCTATCCCCTGCTCAGCTGTGAAGGGCTCACAGCTAACAGCCTGGACAGTTGTCTCACTGACAGATGCTTCGCCCCGCTCCCTTCCTGAAGTGGTGTTACCTCCTGCTACAGTGTCAAAGTTACCCTCCTCCAACTCCTCAGTGGTTTCTACGATTCCATCACCCGTCTCTGGGCTCCACTCTGGGACACATCTTCCTGTGCTCCCTAGCATTGTGTTTATTCCTGGCTTAGCTGCAACATGGGCATTTCCCTCCCAGACAGGCCATAGACTCTCCTCCCCACGCTGAGGAGCCGCTGCTGTCAGCTGTGGGGCAGGAGCTTGTCTCAACCACCCCCACCCCTGGAAGCATGCAGCTTCCCCCTGCTGCAGAGAAATCAAAGAGAATCTCTCAGCAGTTCCTGGGACTTTCCCTCTGAATTTCCAGCAGAGCACTCCTTCCTGGTGCAGGTGAACACTTCAATAGCCTGCGCTTCATTGGAGAATTCATGCCTAATTTTCATATCAATACGGTTATCATCTGCTACCTCCACTGACAATACAGTTTCCACACCCTCGGTTTCTGTGTGCACTTTCGGAAAAGGCACAAGGCTTTTGTAACCTCTGTGACGGTGTCCCCATAAGACTTTATGGGGAGATGCCTATAAATGTATATATGATGTAACTGGAATATGTTTTATGCTCCATGTGCCATGTAACATATCTCTGTGAAAGTTGTGATCTACTGAATCTATTCCTCCTGTTTGTATGCATGTATCATTGTTGTAGTTGAAGTTATAAACATTGGTTGTATATTTGCTGGTTTTGTACATAGCCTCTGTAAGAGCATGGGGTCAGGGTCTGGAGAAAGGGATGTGCAGGTTAAGAGCCCAATCAAGAAACTCTTAAAGAGACAAAAGAAGTTGCAGACACCAATCCACATCTGAGCTTGGCCAAGAATGTCACTGGGCTAGTTACTGAATTGTGCATGGACATGTGACTTGCCCATGTGATCCCAAAACTCCAGGGTAACATGATGCTACACAGGGAGTGGGGAGGAGCATCCATCCAGGGAAGAAAGTCTATTTAAACCCCTGGGAGACCCCTCCATTTTGTCTTCAGCTGGCTAAAGCGAGAGACTCTCCACCCAACAAGGACACACCTGAAAGAGACTGAACAAAGGACAAGGACAATAGGGGGTGTGAGCAATTGCTGGACCCAGGCTAGGGGGACTATATCTGAAAAGGGATGTTTGCTGGAACTGGTGAGGTCTTTATCTGTATAGAGTGTGATTAGACACAGACTTGCGTGTTTTATTTTATTTTACTTAGCAATTCACTTTGTTCTGTCTCTTATTACTTGGAATCACTTAAATCCTACTTTCTGTACTTATTAAAATCACTTTTTACTTATTAAGTTACCTGGAGTTCGTGTTAGTACCTGGAGGGGTCAAACAGCTGTGCATATCTTTCTATCTTTGAAATAGAGTGTGAACTATTTATGAGTTTACCCTGTATAAGCTTTATACAGGGTAAAACGGATTTATTCAGGGTTTGAACCCCATTGGGAGTTGGGCACCTGGGTGTCAAAGGCAAGCGCACTTCCTGAGCTGCTTCCAGGCAGGCCTACAGCTGTTAGGGGACGTGGTTCAGACCTGACTCTGGGTTTGCAGCAGACCAGTGGGTCTGGCTCGAACCAGACAGGATTCTGGAGTCCCAAGCTGGAAAAGGCAGGAAAGCAGGGGCAGGAGTAGTCTTGGCACATCAGGTGGCAGCAGCTCCAAGGGGGTTACTGTGATACCAACCCGTCACAGATACACAGCCAGCCTCACTAGGGATTGTTATCACCCAACACAACAGCCGGTGGCACCGCACACCCACGCGAGATACCGGAATGCTTTACCCGAGCCACTCCTCCATTTACAGTGGAGCACCAGACAATTTCCCAGCTCCCCAGCCTGGCACCCCTGCTGCAGGAGAAACCCAGAATTATATGATCTTGCACTGCACAGAGATCGGTACTGTGCAAGTTCATTAATACAGTTTGTCCCCCCGCGACACACACCTCGATGTGGGGAAGATATACAACAGCCTTTGTTTCCCAAACTGAGATTTCCCCAGACCCTTCACTCAAAAGTCAGGTGAGGATAAAACACGTTTATTAATGACAGGAAATTCAATTTTAAGTGATTATCAGTGATAGCAAACAGATCAACTCATATTACTTAGCAAATAAAAGTTAGCACAAAAGCTAACCAAGCCTCATATGCTAGATCGATGGGATTTGAATTAGCAATATCTCACCCTGACTGATACAAGCAGTTCACCAAGCTTCCAGAAACAGCCTAGAAATCCCTTTAGCCCGGGACCAGCACTTCCCCCAGGTTAATCTTTGTTCCTCCTGTATTTCCTGTTCTCTTGTGTGCGGAGTGAAGACAAGTGATGATGGCACTCCCCATCCTTTATACTCTTTCATATGGTGGGAACCCTTTCTTCCAAGCTAAGTTCCCGGCCCAGTTTGTGGAAAATTACAGATACCAAAATGGAGTTCATGTCATGTGGTGTGGTCACGTGACCTTGCATGCCATGCTGAGTCATAGCAGCCAGAACTCCTATTCTGGCTGAAACACTGAGTCCATTGTCTTTGGTGATGGGCCACTAGCACGGTGTAGCCTCTTCATCGTTGTGCTCAGAAGACTTGCTCTGCGTGTTTTCAAGTTCACAACATCTTTCAGTAACACATACATGGCAAAACTTTATAACGTCACATAGAATGAGAATGTTAGAGATGGAAAGAAGGAACAGGAGGACCCAGAGGTGGACTGAGTAAACAAACTCCTTTATTGCAGTAATTGTTCCCCTCGACCCAATCGTCGAGAAAGGGCCAGGTTAATGACATTACACTCTTGTAAATACACACATTTGCTACAACACCCCCAAAAACTTTATTAGCTATAGAACGCCCATATAATGAATAATAATCACCATACCATGAATATAATTATACCCGACATTGTTTACTGTTTACAGCATTAAACACATGTTTCTTTACAACAATTGTAACCACAACTTTTCTTAATCAGCAATTAACAGGGCGGGGGGAGGAGCCATGACCCTGAACACATTTATGTAGCTGGGAAAAAGCCGGTAGAGGAGACATAACACTACTTCATACAACAGGTATTCTTTAGACAACTACATTTCTTATACAGCTGCAACATGTATCTATCCTTAACAAGCAAAAAGGGGGGATGAGTAGCTACATCAGTCCAGGTACAATCTGCAGCAGTTTAGTTGCTCGTTGGGATACATTCATTCCTTGGGGGGCTTGGGCTTTTAAAACCTGCGTTTGGCGTTGTTGACACGGAGCTGCCTTAGCAACTCTGTTAAAAAGTCGCAGTTGACCAGGTGGGTTCCGGCCCGGCCCGAGCCCAGTTAGGTTTGATTATATCATAAGTTCATTGATTGTCCAGAGAGAAATGGGTATTGTCCAAACCAACTTAACCACTTGGTATGGAATCAGGCAGTACGCACCGGTTTGATTATTTAGAGCAATACGTTTTACAGACACATCTCTGCACCAAAGTTCGGACAGCAAAGAGCTCCCAGCCCACACCCATTGTAGGCCCCCTGCCTGCTACAGGCCCCCAGAAGGGAGGAACAATGGGGAGCTGAAAGCTAAGGAAATCCGCCAGACAAAGGTCTCTGCCCTCAGGAATTTGTTGTTGAGCTTCAGGGCTCACACGCTGTACGATGCACAGCCTCACCTTACTGCCACACAACTCTGCTCCCAAGCCTCAGTATTTCTGTTTGGCTTCCTGGCTCCCCTCTCTGCTCCTGAGTGTCCTGTGGGCCCCAGACCTGGGTCCTCACTGCACTCAGTGCAAGCTCCTGTAGCACATCCCACCCCAACCCCGGAGCAGAGGGAGCCCAGTTGGGCGGGAAGGGAGGGGGACAGAGGCTGAGATGTTCCAGCTACTGATGGAGGGAGGGAAAGAGAGAAGTTTTTCCAATGTGTAAAGCAATCCACATTGGAAAAAAATAACCCCAACTCTACTTACAATATGATGGGGGCTAATTTAGCTACAACTAATCAGGAAAGAGATCTTGGAGTCATCGTGGATAGTTCTCTGAAGAATTCCACGCAGTGTGCAGCGGCAGTCAAAAAAGCAAACATGTGTGATGTTATGAGTATAATATAATATCTTATTGAAAGGTGACAGGGCCAGAAAGAGTTAATGAACTCACAGACTGACCTGACCCATGGCCGAACTTTAAAGACTGCTTAGGAAGAGATGTAAATGAATAGAACTGTGAAATGCAGCCGGCATTGTTAGAGATAGAAGAGTAGATGTTTGCTCAGGTCTTGTGATGTAAGCAAACAAGTTGTGTCTATGGCTATAGCTTTATTTCAAAGATCAAAAAAGCAGTATTAATATTTAGGAAGATACTTGAGTGAAATAGGATTATTGTCTATGTCTCTTTGAAGGTTGTGATAACCTGTGTCTGAACTGTGTAATGGATACATTATCCTGTGCTAATTGCCATGATGTTTGGAAGAAGGAACGTTCAGCCTATTGTTTTCTCAGGCCAAATGGCTGCTGGAAATGTATAAGAACCCTGGGACACGATCCTTCTTCATCTCAGATCTGCTTTGGGTTTCAAGAGGGGGAAACCTTAAGCCATAAGGATTGAGATCCCCTTTCACTGATTGGAGGGACCCTGAATTTGGACATTGGACTATAACCTATGGACTATTTCTAAAAGGACTTTTGGCAACTACAAGCTCATCTCTGCCATGTATCTGATCCTCAAGAATTGAATTCAAGTCTGTCTGTATATCGATCTTTTAACCAACACTCTCTCTCTTTTCTTTTTAAATAAATGTTAGTTTAGTTAATAAGAATTGACTAGTAGCATGTATTTGGGGTAAGATCTAAGTTATTATTTGACCTGGGTCTGGGGTTTAGTACTTTGGGATTGGAAGAACCTTTTCTTTTATATGTTGAACTAAGATTTTCAGTAATCATCATCATATCTGACGTGTGTGTCTGGATGGAAGCTGGAGGCTGGGTACTTTAAGGGAACTGCGTTGTTTGGACTTCTTAGTAACCAGTGAGGTACTATAGAAGCTGATTTGTGCTGGTTGGTAAATCCTGAATATTGGAATATCCACCAGCGTTTGGGGTTTGTTTGCCCCGTTCCGTTCGCAGTTCACCCTGATTGAGTGACCTCAGCTGGCTCCCACAGGCAGCACTGTAACAACAGGATGTTAGGTATTATTTAAAAAGGGATAGAGAATAAGATGGAGAATATCTTCTTGCCCTTATATAAATCCATGGTACGCCCACATCTTGAATACTGCGTACAGATGTGGTCCCCTCATCTCAAAAACGATATACTAGCATTAGAAAAGATTCAGAGAAGGACAACTAAAATGATTAGGGGTTTGGAACGGGTCCCATATGAGGAGAGATTAAAGAGGCTAGGACTTTTCAGCTTGGAAAAGAGGAGACTAAGGCGGGATATGATAGAGGTATATAAAATCATGAGTGGTGTGGAGAAAGTGAATAAGGACAGTGAATAAGGAAAGTGAATAACGTAAGAAATAGGAGCCACCAAATGAAATAAATGGCAGCAGGTTTAAAACAAATAAAAGGAACTTCTTCTTCACACAGTGCACGGTCAACCTGTGGAACTCCTTGCCTGAGGAGGTTGTGAAGGCTAGGTCTATAATAGGGTTTAAAAGAGAACTGGATAAATTCATGGAGGTTAAGTCCATTAATTGCTATTTCCCAGGATGGGTAAGGAATGATGTCCCTAGTCTCTGTTTGTCAGAGGGGGGAGATGGATGGTGGGAGAGAGATCACTTGATCCTTACCTGTTAGTTCCACTCCCTCTGGGGCACCTAGCATTGGCCACTGTCAGTAAACAGGATACTGGGCTGGATGGACCTTTGGTCTGACCCAATACGGCCATTCTTATGTTATGTTTTTAACTAAGCAGTACCTTGGGGGAATAGGTTGGGCAGGGGTAGGAGACCTGGGGAAAAAGGTGGGGCAGGGGCAGAGTCTTGAGGGAATAGTAAGAGAGGGACCAGGAGCCACAGGTGTCCAGTTACCAGAAATTAGAAAGGTGGAAACCCTATGAGTTATTGAGTTGTACCCAGACCAATTCCAAAGCTGACAATGCACAGTAAGATCAGGAAAGGGTTAAATGTCTCTCTGACTGCCCAGTCAGTGATGCAGGGAAGAGGCCCAGCACCATGTCACCAGCCAGCTCTGCACAGACTCAGTCAGAGAGTCAGAGGATCAGGAGAAAACTTTAGGTCCCTTTATGAGTCAAGAGCCAGAGCAGCCTGTTCCGGATCTGTTTGGTCCTCACCCCGTAAATGACGGGGTTCAGCATGGAGGGCATCAAGTAATACACGTTGGCAATGAGAACATGGAAATGCAGGGGCACATTCTGGTGAAACCGGTAAGTGAGAGAGAAGAAGAGACCTGGGATGTAAAAGACTAAGATCGCACAAAGGTGGGAGATGCAGGTCCCAAACGTCTTGAGCCGGGCGTCCTTTGTGGGGAGGCTGAAGATGGCCCTGAGGATCTGGATATAGGACACAACAATAAAAATCACATCCAGACCCATCACGCAGAATAGCACAAAGAGGCCGTAGTAACTACTGACATGGATGTCGGCGCAGGCCAGCTTCAGCACGGCCATGTGGGCGCAGTACGGCTGAAGGATGATGTTGGTTCTGCAATATGGCCACTGCCTCAACAGGAAGGGATAGGGCAATACAAGTAGGCCACCACGCAGCACCACAGCCAGACCGATCTTAGCCACCACGGGGTTTGTCAGGATGGTGGAATGTCTCAGGGGATGGCAGATGGCCACGTAGCGATCCAAAGCCATGGCCACGAAGATCCCAGACTCCATCACTGAGAAGCAGTGAAAGACATACAGCTGGGTGAGGCAGGCACTGAAACTGATCTCCCTGGAATTGAACCAGAAGATTGCCAGCATTTTGGGCAGGATGGACGTAGACACGACCAGGTCGGTGATGGCCAGCATGCAGATGAAATAATACATGGGCCCATGGAGGCTCAGCTCCATCTTCACGATGAATAGGATGGTGAAGTTCCCCAAGAGGGCTATTGCATACATGGTGCAGAAGGGGATGGAGATCCAGACATGGGCCGCCTCCAGGCCAGGAATGCCCAGCAGGATGAACGTGGAGGGGTTGGTGAAATCAGTTGTGTTGGAATCTGACATGGAGTAGAGTCAAAAATGTCCAACTCTGAGGCAGCACAGTGTCTCCTGCATGTACCGTACGTTTAACTGAATTCCTGTATGTGCCCAGGCTCTAGAGTGATGGTCGCAGCACAAATGCCTGGATGGAGAGAAAATGTTAATATGAGACACTACATGCACTACTGGAGGCTGTTCCCATGGGTGAAGCAGATTGGTCTCTCTTCACACACTGAAAAATGACATTTTCTTTATTCGGAGAAATGAATTATGAACAATTGACCCTTCTAATGCCAGTTCCATATTTTATGTTGCTCCACGTGTCAATAATGTGTCCTGATGTGGGAAACATTATAGGCACCAGCAGGAAAAAAAAAGAGTGTGGATACCGGTTATCCATTATTGTTCCGTAATGCAATGACAGCCAGGCTAGAAAGTGCATACTGTCGCGAGTTCCACATTCACCCGGTGGCTCAAAATCTGAGTGTAGACAAAAAGCAAACCTTTGCCAAGGCATGTGTTGGGGGAAACATCCCACCTAGAATAAACCTCAGGGAAAAGACCACAGTGTCATTTAGAGCAGATCCATGGAAACACCTGCTCATTTGCAACAGTGGCCAAAACAGAGACAATCTTGGGATACCTAAGGAATGGGATGGAGAATGACCTGTGCTGGACACACCCTGAGTTTTGGTCACCTAGCGTCCAGAAGGGATACATCTGATGTAAAAGGGGTTTCTGAGACAGGCTGTCAGAATGGGGTAGCCTGTCCCTTGTGGACAGACGGAAAAGTCAAGAACTGTTTAGTTTAGAGAAGAGCCAAAGAAGGAGATAGGACAGAGGAGAGGATAATAAAGAATTGAAATTATTACACTGAAATGGACAAAGAGAGAAAGTTCCCTACTGGCGACACCTATGGACACTTTGTGCTTCAAAAGGGCTAATTCCAGAAAACTGAGGCAAATTATTAGCAGAATTGATTGGGAGGAAAATTTAAGTCAGGAAAATGTAAATGAAAATAGGGAGTTTTTCAAAAAAGAGTTTTTTTAGATAGAAGGCAGAAATTGGGCCGGGGGAGTAATATATAAAAAATGCGAAAAGGGAAAATAGATGGGAAATAATACAAATGGGAATTTATGAAAATTAATGAGGGATGTTAGAAAATATCATGGAAATATTGATGATTGGTGGAGCCAAGGATCAGAAAAAGGAGGTTATTAAGTATATTATGAATGAAAGAAATCCCTGAAAATGTTTAGGATGATTCCTACAGGGAGAACACAAACTTTTTTATGTTGCAGAACAGGTGGATGTGTTCAAGAAATAGTTTTGTTCTGCCTTTGGAAAGAAGCTCACATTCCGGCCATTTAGCATCAACAGTCGAACACCAGAGTTATGAACTGACCAATCAATAACAAATCTCATTGTGAACCAGAAGTCTGCAGTCAGGCAGCAGAGGCAGAAAGAAAGAAAGAAAGAAAGAAAATCAAATGCAGGAGAGGTCTCTGTTAAATAGAGTGAGATTGTTAAATAGAGTGAGATTGAGGACTTCGAAATGAAAATACAAAATCGGTGTTAACTTTAAAAAAGAAAAAATTAAATTAAAAAAAAAAGGGGGGGGGGAGGGATAGCTCAGTGGTTTGAGCATTGGCCTGCTAAACCCAGGGTTGTGAGTTCAATCCTTGAGGGGGCCATTTGGGGATCTGGGGCAAAAATTGGGGATTGGCCCTGCTTTGAGCAGGGGGTTGGACTAGATGACCTCCTAAGGTCCCTTCCAACCCTGAGATTCTATGATTCTATGAAACGTAAATTATTAAAAAAAAAGATAATGTTGAAAAAAAAGCTTTGACATGGTAAGGAAATAATGGAAAAGCAGGTATTCAATTAGTTCAGAAAAACGTTGGAATATAATTAATGCCAGTCAACAACATGATATTTGGAAAACCATTCTTGGTAAATAAATGTGATTTCTTCCATTAATGAGAATATATGTTTGGCTGATCAAGGGAACCGTGCAGATGCAATAGATTTTGATTTCTCTGAGGCATTTGATTTTGCAGGGGAAAATAATGAACACTCCACAATACCTGTGGAGCACACGTTAAATGGACTTAAAACTGGCTAACTGACAGATCTCAGAAAGCAGATGTTAATGTGAATGGAGGTGTTTCTAGGGGGGTTCTGCGGGGATCAGTTCTAGGCCTGATGCTATTCAACATTTTAATAAATGATCTGGAAGCAAATAAAAAATCACTGCAGATAAAATTGTGGATGACCCAAAGATTAGAGTAGTGATTCCAATGAGGAGGCTAAGGCAGGCATAGCAATTGGTCTGGAGTATTTGGTGAGCAGGGCCATGCAAACAAAATGTTCTAATACAGTCATGTGCAAAGTTAGCTTCTCAGAACAGGGAATGCGGGCCCGGCCGTCCGACTAGGGCACTATATTATGGAACACAGTTACTGGGAAAAAGATTTAAGAGTCACTTTGGAGCTTCCAGTGTGAGGCTCTGGCCAGAAGGGCTGATGCGATTCTTGGATGCATAAACAGGGGGTTGGTGAGTTGGAGCAGTGGAAGGATTTTACCTCTGCACGTGGCATTAGTGAAAACTGACTGTCCAGAGTGTGGATTCATATTTATAGGCAAAGGCCTCAGTTGGAGTACTGTATCCAATTTTGGACACTGCTGTATAGAAAGGATGTAGGGAATCTTTAAATGGTCCAGAGGCTTGTCAGAAAGCTGTTGAAAGGGATGAAATACAAGCCATATGAGCAAGCTGAAGTAAGCGGGTGTGGTTAGTTTGGCAAAGAGGAGATTGAGGGGGATATGAGAGTGGTCTTCAAATACTTCAAAAGCTGCCACAAGAAAGATCGAGGAAAAGCTCTTTCAAATCTCAGGAAAATCTTCCTAACCGTAAGAACAGGAGGACAATGAAAGAGACGACTCTAGAATTTGTGGAGGATCCTTCACTAGATATTTTGCAGAAGCGGGTGGATAGCCATCTGTCTGGGATGGTTTAGACTCCACACATCCTGCATTTTAGCACGGAGTCAGACTTGCTAACCATTGCATTCCCGTCTCACCCTGTGACTCTATGTTTCTACAATATAAAATCCTACTGTGGGCCAGGTCTTAGTCAAACACAAATTATGTAGTTCAGTACAGGAGGAACTGGGTGAAATGTAACAGCCTGTATTATAGAGGAGGAGGATCTAATTTTGCCTTCTCAAATTAAACCCCATGAATCTATCAGTAAACTAAATAGATCAGACATTTATATTTAGCGTGTCTCACAACACACGAACAAGGGAAAATCCAATTACATTGAATGTATAACACTGATAAAAGAAAATTATTTACATTATATTTACTTGGACTGTGAACTCCTTGCCATAGACATAACTAGAGCCAAGAGCTGAATGGGATTCAAAAATGGATTGGTTAGCGTAGGTGCTGCTGGTGGCATCACCTTTAGTAGAGGCTGCCTGACACCTTCCATTAGAAGACCTCATTTTCAGTTGCAAATAAATTTAACAAACTTTTAAGTGTTTGGACTGAAATTTCCCACACTGGGTGTCTGCTTCTGGCTGAACTGTGTCTTGAACGTTTGAGGCTGAACATTTCAGCCGACAACTCAAATGAAGTTAGGAGAGAAGATGTGTTGCCCATGTTGAAAAATTCTTATAACTGTTACAGTGAGGATCCCGAACACATCCATCCTTTCCAGGAGATTAAAGTCAGAAAGCAGCCTCCCCTCCCACTGTGAGAGCATGCCAGGATGCCTGGGTTCTGCTGGGAGGGGAGTAGGGTCTGGGGGCTTGGAGCAGGGAGGGGCTGGGATCCGGGATGCCGGGGTTCTGTTGGGAGGAGAGTGGGGTCTGTGGAAGGGGCTGGGAGCCAGTCTCTCAAAACTGGGTGACTGGGCAACCAAGTGGCAGATGAAATCTAATGTTGATAAATGCAAAGTAACGCACACTGGAAAGCAGAGTTCCAACTATACATGTAAAATGATGGGGTCTAAATTAGCTGTTACCACTCAAGAAAGAGAACTTGGCATCGTTGTGGATAGTTCTCTGAAAACAACCACTCAATGTGCAGCAGCAGTCAAAAAAGTGAACAGAATGCTGGGAATAATTAAGAAAGGGATAGATTATAGGACAGAAAATATCATATTGCCTCAATCTAAATTCATGGTATGCCAATATCTTGAATACAATGTGCAGATGTGGTCATCCCATCTCAAGATATATTGGAATTGGAAAAGGTTCAGAAAAGGGCAACAAAATGATTAGGGTGTCTGGAACGGCTTCCGTATGAGGAGAGATTAATAAGCCTGGGACTTTTCAGCTTGGAAAAGAGATGACTAAGGGGAGATATAATTGAGGTCTATAAAATCATGGCAGGGAGGGATAGCTCAGTGGTTTGAGCATTGGCCTGCTAAATCCAGGGTTGTGAGTTCAATCCTTGAGGGGGCTATTTAGGGATCTGGGGCAAAAATTGGGGATTGGTCCTGCTTTGAGCAGGGGGTTGGACTAGATGACCTCCTAAGGTCCCTTCCAACCCTGATATTCTATGATTCTATGACTGGTGTAGAGAAAGTAGATAAGGAAGTGTTGTTTACTACATCTCATAATACCAGAACTAGGGGGGGTCACCTAATGAAATTAATAGGCAGCAGGTTTTAAAAAAATAAAAGGAAGTATTTCTTCACACAACACACTGTCAACCTGTGGAACTCCTTGCCAGAGAATGTGAAGGCCAAGAGTAGAACAGGGTTCAAAAAAGAACTAGAGAAATGTATGTAGGAAAAGTCCATCAATGGCTATTAGCCAGGATGGGCAGGGATGGAGTCACTAGTCTCTGTTTGCCAGCAGTGGGGAATGGGTGACAGGGGATGGATCACTTGATGATTCCCTGTTCTGTTCATTCCCTCTGGGGCACCTGGCACTGCCCACTGTTGGAAGACAGGACACTGGGATAGACGGACCTTTGGTCTGACCCATTATTGCCATTCTTATGTTCTTATGTTAAAAGCCAGAGCCCTGAAATGCCAGAGGAGGAAGTGACAGTCTCTCTGCATTAACACACAGCTGGCTCCTGAGATCTTTACTCAGTTCTTACTCCAAGGGGAGTTTTGCCTTAGCAGGGACTGAGCAGAATATGGGCCACAGCCTAAGAATTTGGCCTTGTATTGTACATTTACTAACACCTGTCATCCTGAAGGATCCTCTGTGTCACCGAAATGCAGCCACCTCGGTGCCAGGGGCAATCAGCCAGAGCAAGTGGGGGTGCACAAAAAAGAATGACATTTTCGCCCATCATACTGGAGGAACCACATCCCCTGTGGCAAGGGCCCTGGGATATTTAATGGCTGTGCAGTGCGAAAAGAACAATAGACTTACCCTCTATCTCATCAAGCAATGTTGCCCTAAGTTTCGTCGAGCAGGGGAGCTCCTCAGCAAGAGATGGGTACCTGTGAATCCTGAGATGGAAGTGTCTCCCTGGGAATCCCCCTCCGGTAGCCGTGTCCCACACCTCTCTCACGCCAGCATCTGCAGCAGCATCTCACGCCCAGAGCCAACACTGTGGTATGAACTGTTTATTATATAGCCTTTTGCAATCCCTGTGCGCTTCACTTGGCCTCTAGGGAGTAAGTCACATCTGGATGTAAATATGCTGGAGACCGGAGACACTCTAGCCAATGTCTCTGTTTCCATTTCTGTGCTTCTCTGCTCTTTATCCAGGTTTAGGAGTAAACAGTAATTAAGGGACCTTCCCAAAGGGAGATCAGAACATTCGCGCTCTGTGCTGTGTGGGAGAGGAATTGGCTGCTGTGTATATTTATTTCTATTTTAAAATTATAGTTGATTAGGAAGAAAACTTGGGATGATGTGTAAATCTCTATACTCTGTAAATGGCCAGGATGGCTGGTTGGATAGTAGACAGACAGATCTGGAGAAAGATGACTGAGGGGAGACATGAGCATTTTCTGAAGACACACAGGGCTGTCACTAAGGTATGAGAAATCAATAATTCTCATCAATAACTATCATCATACTGTGCAGAACCTTTCATTGAATGGTCTTCCAAACACCTAGCAAAGAAAAGTGACTATGATCATATCCTCATTATACAGGTAGGTAAACGGAGGCAAAGGGTGACGTGACTTGGTGGAGGTCAGACAGAGAATGTCAAACTGACCCCACGAGTCCTGATTTTCCTGCCTTAACCACAGACTCTCTGTCACTAACTGAAGGCTCGAGAAGCGGGAAATGGAGTCACAGTCATTCGGGCCTGCTCATTGGGGGTGTGTGACAGAGTTCCCAGGGGTGCAAACTGGAATATGGTTACTGCTGAGCTCTCTGGAATACTCTGCCCACCAGCCCAGGTAATGACCTCCTCCCCTCTGTCAGGTGGGTCATGAGCATTTTCACTGACAACCATTTCTTCAGTAGGAGCCACATCCTGTTGTAAAGAGACAGAGTCCCTTTTCAAAAACCCATCAGGAACAAAGTCCTGAAAAGTCAGGGTCTGGATTAGGGAACTCCACGTCACCCGTCTCTCCATCCCCGAGAGGTCAGTTGTGTGATGCTCCCCTCCGGGAGTCCATTCCACGGTTTCCTCTCAAAGCCTGAGCCACAAGACTTGAGTACCTGGGTGCACAGATGCTGAGCGAGCCATTCTGTCCTGGGTCTCCTCTCTCAAGTGACCGGTGAGGAGACATTCCTCTTCTCCCACTATTCCTTCCCCCAGTTTCCTTGGCTTCCCTCCTTTCCCCGGGACACAAACCCCTGTGCTCTCTAGGGTGGGATCTATCCCCTGCTCAGCTGTGAAGGGCTCACAGCTAACAGCCTGGACAGTTGTCTCACTGACAGATGCTCCACCCGCCTCCCTTCCTGAGATGGTGTTGCCACCTGCTACAGTGTCAAAGTTACCCTACTCCACCTCCTCTGTGGTTTCTACGATTCCATCACCCGTCTCTGAGCTACCCTCTAGGAGTGGGGCCTCAAACACACTGCCGGCGGGCCACATGCGGCCCACAGAGTTATTTCCTGTGGCCCGCCATAGGCGCCGACTCCACCGGCAGCCACGCTCCAAACATTACTGAGTGTTTATATTTTATTAAAACCCCTCTTTGCATTACTGTTTTTAAAAACTTAATACATTGACTTTTAATAGAATACTCTATTACTCTTCATTTTTTTCATTTTTGACTATACTTTTGTATCATTGTATGAAAAGGTTTCAGTGATGCGGCCCTCGGGCCAATCTCATGTGCCCCTCGTGGTGATTTGAGTTTGAGATCTTTGCTCTAGGACACATCTTCCTGTGCTCCCTAGCATTATGTTTATCCCTGGCTTAGCTGCAACGTGGGCATTTTTCTCCAAGACAGGCCTTCAGTTGAAGGCAGGAGCTTGTCTCAACCACCCCCACCCCTGGAAGCATGCGGCTTCCCCCTGCTGCAGAGAAATCAAAGAGACTCTCTCAGCAGTTCCTGGGCCTTTCCTCTTTCCCTCTGAATTTCCAGCAGAGCACTCCAATCGGACACATTAATAGCCTGTGCTTCATGGGAGAATTCATTGCTAATTGTCCTATCAATACAGTTATCATCTGCTCCCTCCACTGACAATGCAGCTTCCACACCCTCGCTTTCTGTGTGCACTTTAGCCAAAGGCACAAGGCTTTTGTAACCTACTAACAAAAGCTCTGCCATCTGTCCTGGCAGCATGACACCTTCTTGCACTATGCTCCTCGTAGGGAAAAGCAGGAGCACCCTGTCCTTGGGCTCAAATTGGTGGCCCAGGCCCCCTGACTGTAGTTTCTCTCCTGGGATCCTTGGGCCACCTGCAGATTTTCTTTCGTAAGGGCACCTGAAAATGCAGGATATAGTGCAAGAGTCCCTGGGTGGTCGATGGGATGCGTTACCAGGCCTCTCTCATTCCATCCAGCAGGCCATGGGGCTGTCGGTTATACAGGAGCTCAAAGGGGGAGATTGGGGCACTTCCCTATTAGCGATCAATAGAAGAGGCTTATCCTGTGTTTTCCCACACACTGGGCTGAGGGCTTTGTTTGAAAAAGCCCTGGAAACATTTTCATTTAGCCTCTTTCCTCTATTTTCATTTAGCTTCTATTCGGCACTGGTGAGGGCACATCTGGACTATTGGGCCCAATTTTGGGGCCCCCATTACAGAAAAGATGTGGACACATTGGAGAGTCCAGCAGAGGGCAACAAAATGATTAGAGGGCTGTCCCATCTAGATCTGTAGACATGGGGTGTTGGAGAATCCACCACTTCCCTTCGCAGTGTGTCCCAACATTTAATCACTCTCAGTACTAAACATTTGGCCCTTATTTCCAGGTGGAATTTGTCTGGCTTCAGGTTCCAGCCATTGGACTAATCTCTGCCTTTCTCCACTAGATTACAGAGCCCGTTATTAAACATTGTTTTCTCCCCATAAAACTCTCTGCTTGATCATCTTTTTGATAAGGTAAATAGATGAAGCTCTTTCAGTCTCTCTTAGAGGGATGATGCCCAGCACAGAATGGCTGGTTTAGCATCTGTGCACCCAGGCACCCAAACTGTGACTCGGGCTTTCAGAGGGAACCGTGCAAATAACTGGAGGGAAGCAATCACTCAACTGACCTCTCGGGAATAGAGAGAGGGGTGACAGAGGGCACCTCAATCCAGGTCCTGATTGACATCCTTGTGAAAACTAACTCTGTCTCTTTAAGACAGGATGCGGACCCTGCTGAAGAAATGGTTGTCGGTGAAAATGCTAATGAGCCACCTCACAGAGGGGAGGAGATACCTTGGACTGGTAAGAAACAGAAATCAGCTATGAAAGAGCTGATCGCAGAAGACACACCTCTTAGCCCAGGAAGCACCAATCACAACTCCCTAAGAAAGGGGAGTGGGGAACCTCCCAGTGCTGGGAGTGGGGAGCACAGGGAAAGCCCAAGGTGAAGAAGGGGTGGATTTTTTTGCATGGCCATACCCTGGGGTGGGAAGCAGCTCCACAGGGGGCTCGCCAACATAGAAAGTCCCCTTATATCTTTATCGCACTGAGCCCTGGCATACCAAGACCCCAAAGATGATCTTACACAGAGATCCCTAATGAAGGAGACACTGAGGGGAAAGGAAAAAACAGTAGTTAAATATGTGTGAAGGTTTAGGGAGGAGTTGAAAGACACAATGGGTACTGAACAAACCAAACTGTCCAAACAGAAGGCGTGGTATAATAAAAATACTTGGAAATGCCTACCTGTGATAAAAGATTTGGTGTTATTGGTAAATCTCATAATGCAAAGTTAGTTGCTAATAGTAAAGCTTATGACAAAAAAATTGGAACTGATGGTAAACCTATGAAAAGGTGTAGCCTTGAGCACATTGCTTCTGCATCAGTCAGTGACTAACACTCCTGCAGTGAACTAAAGGGGGAAGGGTGATATTCAGTGTCCCCAAACAACACCCCGGCACCCCCATATGTACCACGGTGATACAATTATTGTGTGATTTATACACTGTATGCCGTGAACGGTATCAGTGGAAAAGTTAAGATTTGCTGAATATGATTACCCTATTTGTATGTGTATGTCATTTTTATAGCTAAAGTTATGACAGTATGCATGGGCATGTGACCAGCTCATGGGACAGTGGACTCCATCTTGTGCCTTTACTTTTCCAGTAACTGTGCTGGAGACTTTTGTTTGGAAAAATGAAGTTCCCTCCCCATTGCAGAAGAAGGTGGACGTGATATCATCACTTGGCCTCACTCCCCCCACGATTCAACTCCTGTGAGCACATTAGGAACAAGGACTGAACTGGGGATGTGGCCCCAGGCTGAAGGGGTTACATGCCTGTGTATGGACAGTTGGTGGACTGCTTGTACCATCAGGGTGAGACACGGCTTCATTCAAATCCTGTCGAGTTTATAGAACTTACACTGCCATTTTGTTTAATTCTTAGGTAAGAAACTTTGAGCTGTGCGCTATTACTGATAATTACTTAAAATCCATCTTTCTGTAGTTAATAATACTTACAATCACTTAAAATCTATCCTTCTCTACTTAATACATCTGCTTTCTATTGATTTACCTATAACTGTGTGTTGTTAGAATTGCAAAAGGGAAATCTGCCCAGGAACAGGGGCTGGTGCATTCTCCTCTCCGCACAGATCAGGCTTCTGATCAGGGCAAGAGGATTCAGCTCTGGGGTCCTCGGCGGGAGAGCTGGGGGGAAGTGGCCGGAGCCTCTCTACTGTTGGTTCATGAACGGCTAGTGAAAGCTTTCATGTCACTGCAGTTGTGTATGGTTGTGTAAGTGCATGACCTGGCGAGGACTGCAGTTTGTCACAGCCTCACAATGTGAGAGGGAGACCAGGCTGGTATGCCAGCAGGGTCAGCAGAAGCCGTTTTTCAGGTTGAACCCCGGGGTGTTGTCAGACTACTACCGGTGTGGTGCTCTGCTCTGTTCAATGTTGATCTCAGTCGGCTGCGTGCGTGTTCGCTCTGTGTGCTGCCCCGGCTCTGCGCAGATCGCTGACACAGCAGACCCGAGAGAACCCCCAAAGACCACAGACTCTAGTAAGGTATGAAGGCACGTCGGCCAGGTTTATTGTTCAAATGAAGCACAGTGATACTTCCTGATAGACTCTACCAGGCATACTACGAATTTATGCTCCCTGACAATGTGGCTCAGTCTGTGGCGGGACTTTCCACTGCCCCCTAGGCCGGACAAAGACAACTCCTCGTGGGTGAATTCTAATACACAGGTACAAACAAGTTACACATCACTCCTGACATTTTGAGGTGCAACCCATCTACGTAACAAGGTACAACCCCTCTACGCAGTAAGGTGCTGCCTCCCACCTTGTACATGTTGGTTCGAACAAAACAACTCTATCCATCATATTACCCTTTTGCCCCTGTCTTTAGGATGGGCCAGCCTGTTCCTTGTTATCTGTGTGGAATGCACAAGTGTTCTGGTACCTTTTAGGTTTGTGTACTTTTGCAACATCAGCCCTTTCCTTGCCAACTTCTGTGAGCAGGGCCTGCCTCTGGCTCACAGCTTAACTTTGCTTTATGTTAGCAAAGTCTTGACCATTACTTCAGCTCAGGCCTTAGGCCTCATACTGGGCCTCTGATACAAAGGTTTATGTTTCAGGACCTCATCTTACTACACGGGGAAGTCGGTCATACCCAACGAACCGGCTCTGCTAAACCCTTAGTCCATTTCCCTCCTGTCATGCGCTCGGTTATTGACGGAGAGACCGCAGATACAGCAGGGAAGTCAGGAGTCCCGGGTTACGTCGGTCATTCTCTCTGTGACCTTGACCAATTCTCATTTCCCTTTGCCTCAGTTGGCTTATCTGTATTATGGAGCTAGGCCCATAATAATTTTCCTTAGTTGGGTGTTTTGAAGATCCTTCAATGAAAGGTGCTGCACAGTATGATGCTAGTTATTGATGAGATTTTTTTTTATCTCTGATCCCTTAGTGATAGTCTCCCCTCGCTCATTTTTCTCCAGATCTGTCTATTATCTACCTATCTATCCTGGGCATTTACAGGGTTTCAGACCCTAGGGAGCTCTAGGCATTATCTCTACTTTTCTTACTAATCAACTATATTTTTTAAACACACAGAGATCAGCCAATTCCCCTCTGACTCAGCACAGAGCCTGAATGTTCTCATCTCCTTTTGGGAAGGTCCCCTAATTATCATTTACTCCTAAAGCTGGATAAAGAGCACAGAAGCACAGACCTGGAAACAGAGACATTGTCTAGAGTGTCCCTGGTCTCCAGCCTGTTTACATCTAGATGCAGCTTCTCCCCTAGAGACTGAGCGAACCCCACTGGGATTACACAGAGCTATATTATAAACGGTGCACAGCCCTGTGATGGCTCTCGGCGTGGGATGTTGCTGCAGATGCTGGGGTGAGAGAGGTGTGGGACATGGCTACCTGAGGGGGATTCCCAGGGAAGAAACTTCTGTCTCAGAATTTCTGTCTCAGAACTTCTGTCTCAGAATCAAGGTACCCAACTCTTGCTGAGGAGCTCACCTGCTCGACGAATCTGACGTAACGTGGCATGAAAGAGAGTAAGTCAGTTGTCCTTTCCACTATGCACAGCCATTATACATCCGAGGGCACTTCCCACAGGGGATAAGTTTCCTCCAGAATCACTGGCCAAAATGTCAATGTTTTTTTTGCATCTCTGCCTTTCCCGGCTCATGTCCTACAGCCTCAAGGTGGATGCATTTCAGTAGCACAGTGGACCTTTCTGGATGAAAGCTTTTAGTAGATGAACAGTAGAAGGCCAAATTCTTAGTCTGTGGCCTGTAATTTGCTCAAGCACCACTGAGGGAAAACTCCTCATGGAGTAATAACCGAGAAAAGACCTCAGGAGCCAGCTGTGTGTTAATGCATAGAGACTGTCACCTCGTGCCCTTGCATCTCAGGGCTCTAGGTCTGATCTGTTATCTGACTTTTATCTACCTTCAGGCATGGAGGTGATAGGGCTCTGCACTGGAGAAATTATAAGAATTTTTCATCATGGGCAAGGCATATTTTCTCCTGGCTTCATTTGAGAAATCAGCTGAATTCTTATGCCTGAAATATTGAAAAAAACAATTCATCCGGAAGCAGAAAGCCAGAATGGGAAATGTCAGTCCTAACAGTTAAAGTTTGGCAAAATTATAAACAACTCAAAATCAGGTCTTCTAATTGAAGGTATCAGACAGCCTTAACAAAAGGGATACTCCCAGCAACACCTACAATGCTCATCCACTTCTGAATCCCATTCAGCTAAACTCTTCGCTCCAATATTGTCGGTGGCAAAGGGTCCACAATCTCCCGAGGCGTCTGTTCCGTTGTCCTCCTGTTCTTGCAGTTAGGAATTTTTTCTTGAGATTTAAACTCTCTTTGCTATGCTGTAGTTTGAACTCATTGCCTCTTGTCCCGTCCACTGTGGTAAGACAGTATAACTTTTCTCCTTCTTTTTATTGCAACTTTTCAAGCATTTGAAGAACACTATCATGCCCCCCCCAATCTGACTTTTTCCTGACTAAATAGGCCCAGTTCCTTCAGCCTTTGCTCCTATGACTTGTATTCCATCCCTTCAATGCTCTTTGGTCCTCGAGTCTGGATCCTCTCCAGTTTCTGTTTATCCCTTCTGTACATCGGTGACCAAAATTGGACACAGCACGCCAGCTGAGACATAACCAGTGCCCACTAGAGTGGTACTTGCACCTCCCATGACTAAAAACACCCACAATCGTTGACAAAGACCCATTGACAATTGCATTCTGAGATCTGTCAGTTACCCAAGAGTTTGTCCATTTAACGTGTGCTCTACTGATAGTGTAGAGTGTTCAATTTTTTATCTGAATGTTTTTCCCGTACTATATCAAATACCGCAGAGAAGTGTATTGCATCTATGTGGTTCCCTTGATCAGCCAAATGTGTACTCTTAGATGAAACAGGGGTTATTTCACAAGACCAGTTTTCCATGAACCGTGTTGCTGATTGGCATTAATTATATTCTGAGAGTTTCTTTTTAATTAACCCCATGTCAGCTTTTCCATTTTTTCCTAACCTTGTCAAATCTTTTTTTACACGTTCTCTTTATTTTTTAATAGTTTACATTTATCACAAAACTGTCCTGTATTTGTCTTTTTTGTTGTTGTTGTTTTGGATCTGCTGCTACCTGATTGTGTACTTGTGGTTCCCAATTAAGATGTGCACTTGATCGATCAGATCATAACTCTGGTGTTTGTAACTTTAAGGTTCTACTGTAGATGCTGTTTAACATCCTCTTTCAGTGCTAATGAACTACAAAGTATTTCATCACTTCAAGTGATATGAGTATCTCATGTTGCTTCTTTCCAAATGCAGACAATAATATTTCTTGAATACATCTTCCTTTTCTGGAAACTTAAGTTTCTTTCCTCCCTCTTCTAATTGGCCTACATTTTTTCTAGGATTTCTTTTCTTCGTAATATACTTAATAACCTTCTTTTTGTCATTCTTAGCCTTGCCAAGCATGGATTTTCCCCTGATGCCTTTGATGTCCCTTTTTTTTGCTATCTATTTTCTCTTTTCCCCATTTGTTGTACATTGCTTCCCCTCTTCCCACCTCTGCTTTCACTTTGCCATTCAACTGGGTTTTTAGCCCAAGTTGTCCACTTTCTTGACTGTGTAATCGTTGCTTTTTTTGCTAACAAATAAACTCTTCTTAAAGAAGTCCACATTTTCATTTCCAATTTTCTCTCTAAACTATTCCTCCCAATCTATTTTGCTGATAATTTCCCTCAACTTTGGGGTATTAGTTTTTGAAGCACTCAGTGTTTATAGATATTACTGTTTGAGAACTCTTCTCTGTTTGTCTTTTTGAATGTAATCAGTTCCATTCTTTTATTTGGTCTCCTCTGTAATATGCCCCCTTTTCTTAACTAAACAGTCCCAGACTTTTCAGTCTGTCTGCATATGGCAGTATTCTCCATTCTCATAGCCTAACTTGGAAACCCCTTTATATCTTCTATATCGTTTATAGAGAATGGGTGACCAAAACTGAGCATATTTCCAAAGCAGGTTATTCTCCATCCCATTCTTTAGGCATCCAATCATTATCTTTGTTTTGGCCACTACTGAAAATGAGGGATAACCAGTATCACACCTGTGTGTCCTGCTGGTGCCAATTAAGCTTTTTCATGCCACAACTTGGAGGAATTATTGACACACATAGCACAATCAAATATGGAATTAGCATTGGTAGGGTCAGTTGTTCATTACTCATCTCTCTGACTAATGAAAAAGTCTTTTTTTCAGTGTGTTAAGAATGGCCACTGTCTTCACCCATGATAACAGTCTCTAGTAGTGTATTTAGTATCTCATATTAACTGTTGGGGGTAGCATTTGATAGAGAGGGAAGGATCAACTCCAGAGGCAGGACCGTTCAGTCTATGATCACCGCTTATTGCATTAGAGGTGCTTGAAATCTTGCAAGCTGTACCGCCGGTTCCTCTCCTCCCTAACCCTGAGCAGTGAGCCCCGAGGTTTGTTTGTGTTTCCCCTTTATTGTAAGCATTAACCCTCCTCACTGCCTAGGTGGGCAGTTCTGGTCTTCTTCCTGGCCCAATAGTCGTTTCTTAAATATCCTGCTAAATTCTTCGCCCCTATTTATGTTTACTTCTGCCATGACCTTTTGTCACCCAATAAGGAGCTGTTTTGAGCATTTGAGTTTGGTAGCTTTGGCAGGTTTCTGTGTGCTTGTGTCATGGGACTTTCAGTGTTTGTGTCTGCCAGCTCTTAACCGACAGACTAGAGCATTTAGCTGTTTAACACCTGCAAGCTTGTGGTTTCAGAGTTTCCTTGTGCTTCTCTGTCGGCACTTTATCAGACAGACTCAATGAAGCCTAGAGATAATTCCCCCCCTTAACATTGTCTCTCCAGCCAGGTATTTGTTTTGCGACCATCACCCTAGACCTTGGGCTCTCATGTCAGATTCCAACACAACCAAGTTCAGCAACCCCTCCAGCTTCATCCTACTGGGAATTCCTGGCCTGGAGGTGGCCCATGTCTGGATCTCCATCCCCTTCTGCGCTATGTATGCTATAGCCGTTTTGGGGAACTTCACCATCCTGTTCATCGTGAAGAGGGAGCCGAGCCTCCATGTGCCCATGTACTATTTCCTCTGCATGCTGGCTGTCACCGACCTGGTCCTGTCCACGTCCACCCTGCCCAAAATGTTGAGCATCTTCTGGTTCAATTCCAGGGAGATCGATTTCAGTGCCTGCCTCACCCAGATGTACTTCCTTCGCTGCTCCTCAGTGATGGAGTCTGGGAACTTTGTGGCCATGGCTTTCGATCGCTATGTGGCCATCTGCCATCCCCTGAGACATTCCACCATCCTGACAAACCGTGTAGTGTCCAAGATTGGCCTGGCCATAGTGCTGCGGGGCGGCATGCTCGTACTGCCTTATCCCTTCCTGACGAGGCGTTGGACATACTGCAGAACCAACATCATTCCGCATACGTACTGTGAGCACATGGCTGTGGTGAATCTGGCCTGCACTGAAACTCATGTCAGTAATTACTACGGCCTCTTTGTGGCATTCTTGGTACCTGGTCTGGATTTGTTTTTTATCACTGTGTCCTATATTCTGATCCTCAGGGCCATCTTCAGCCTCCCCACAAAGGACGCCCGGCTCAAGACTTTTGGGACCTGTGTCTCCCACCTCTGGGCCATTTTAGCCTTTTACATCCCAGTTATCTTCTCCTCCCTCACTTACCGTTTTGGCCACAACGTGGCCCTATGGTTTCATGTTCTCATTGCCAATGTGTACCTCCTGGTGCCTCCCATGCTAAACCCCATCATCTATGGGATGAGGACGAAACAGATCCGGAAGTTGCTGCTCCGGCTCGTTACTCATAAAGGGACCTAAAGTTTTCCCCTGGTGCTCTGGCTCTCAGACAGAACTCCTTGCAGAGCTGACTGGTAACATGGTGCTGGGCCCTCTTTCCTGCCTCACTGACTGGGCAGTAAAAGAGATATTCAATTCTTTCCTGGCCTTACTGTGCTGTTCAGTGTGATAAACTGGGGAATCAGTCTGTGTTCTACTTATTAACTTAAAGTATTGCCATCTTTTTAATTGCTGGTAACTGGAACTCGCAGGCCTCACCCCCTGCCCTGCTTCTTCCCACGAGGGTGACCAGACAGCAAGTGTGAAAAATCGGGACAGGAGATGGGGGCTAATAGGAGCCTATATATGAAAAAGACCCCAAAATCAGGACTGTCCCTAAAAAATCGGGACATCTGGTCACCCTACTTCCCCAAAGACTGTGTCTCTGTTGTTCTCTCCTTTACTCCCATTCCCATCATTCCCTCGATCCTCTTCACCACCCCCACCAGCTGTACGGGCACCATTTCAGATTTTGGTCTGCGGGCAGCTTTAACTCTGATTAGAGGGTTCTAGGCTAGGCTCTTGAAAACTTTATTTTTTTTTGGCAGATAATTTAGCAATTAGCTGACAGGAGCACTGTATCTAATTCCTACATAAAAGATAGAAAAAAAATAAGATTAGACCCATTCATCTCTATTACTAACACGTTCTGACATCTTGTAGCAAGTCACTTAAGAGTCACTGGTTAGGTTTAAAATGTAATGTATATGTTTCTTTGTTACTAAGTCTGTGTATCGAGAGACCCACCCTGGGTTCTATCTCAACTCTGAGAGTGGAGATGGATCCAGTGGATGACAGCGGGGGAAGCGGGCAGATAAATCTGGGTTCTATATAAGTGTCCTATCTTCCAACAGTGGCCCATGCCATGTGCTTCAGAGGGAATAAACAGAAGAGCAAATCATTAAGTGATCCATCCTCTGTTCCTTTTCCCAGCTTCTGGCAAACAGAGTCTAGAGACACACAAAACATGGTGCTGAATCCCTGACAACCCTGGCTAATAGCCATTGATGGACCTATCCTCCATGAACATATAAGAACGTAAGAATCGCCTTAGAAGATCAGACCAAAGGTCCATCTAGCCCAGTATCCAGAGGGAATGAACAGACAGGTAATCATCAAGTGATCCATACCCTGTCGCCAGGGCTGGATTACCCAATAGGCAGACTAAGCACGTGCTTAGGGCACCAGCAAAGCAGGGGGCACCAAACAAAATGAGATTTTTTTGAAAAAAAATATTTGATATTTCAAAAAAAGCATCGAAGTAGTCATCATGGGAAAAATCAGAACTTTGTTAGACTTCCTTACACTCCACTCCACACTCTGCCCCCGTTTGTCTGTTCTCTTTGTATTACTTATCCCCAGCTAAACCAGGGGGGCGTCCTACTAACGTAGATCGAAATAATGTGAGGAGATCAGATCCTATCGTGTATTGCAATACATTTGTTTTATTATTGATGTATTCTTTTGAGTTATACATACTTGGTTCGTTTTTTTCTTTTATATATATATATATATAATATATATATATATACATAAAAAATAGTTGTGTATTTTTGTTTTTTTTAATTAGTTTTACATATTGTGGGGGGGGACACCATATCTTTTCGGTGCTTAGGGCGTCCAAAGGTCTTAATCCGGCCCTGCCTGTCGCCCACTCCCAGCTTCTGGCAATCAGAGGCTAGGGACACCATCCCTGCCCATCCTGGATAATAGCCATTGATGGACCGATCCTCCGGGAATTTATCTAGTTCTTTTTTGGTTCTTCTTGGAACCCTATTATGGTTTTGGCCTTCACCACATCCCCTTGAAAAGAGTTCTGCAGGTTGACTGTGAAGAAATACTTTCTTTCATTTGTTTTAAATCTGATGCCTATTAATTTCAGTTGGATGACCCCTAGTTCACATGTTATATGAGGGAGTAAGTAACGTTTCCTTATTACATTTTTCTACACCCATCATGATTTTACCTCATTTACTCCCATAGTCATTTCTTTTCCAAACTGAGAATTCCCAGTCTTTTCAATGACAGGTTTCAGAGTAGTAGCCGTGTTAGTCTGTGTCAGCAAAAAGAAAAGGAATACTTGTGGCACCTTAGAGACGAACAAATTGACTTCAGCATAAGCTTTTGTGAACTACAATCCACTTTGTCGGATGCATAGAATGGAACATACACTAGGAGGATATTTATACATTCAGAGAAACATGAAAAGGTGGAAGTAACCATACCAACTGTAAAAGGCTAATTAATTGAAAGGAACTATTATCAGCAGGGGAAAGAAACTTTGAAGTGATAATCAAGATGGCCCATTATGGACAGTTGACACAAAGGTGTAAGGGTAATTAACTAGGATACTAAACTAGGGGAAGTAGATTCAATTAACGTAATGAACGAGCCACTCCCAGTCTCTGTTCAAACCTAAGTTAATGGTACTGTATCTAGGACACATACTGTATCTAGTTTGCATATTGGGAGACAGACCAGTCCTCGCTTACAGACAGCCTCCCAATCTGAAGCAAACACTCACCAGCAACCACACACCATACAACAAAAACACTATCCCAGGAACCTATCCTTGCAACAAAGCCCGATGCCAACTCTGTCCACATATCTATTCAAGTGACACCATCATAGGACCTAATCACATCAGCCACACCATCAGGGGCTCGTTCACCTGCAGATCCCCAGGGTGTGGGGTCCCTCCCTCAGCTGCTAGCTCCAGTCCATACACTGCTTCCTCCCACAGGCACCCCCGCAGCTCCCAATGGCCACGGGAGATGCGGACCCGGTGCTTGGGGTGGGCGGAGTGCTCAGACTGCAGCTAGGGGTTGAGGAAGGGTCCTGTCGCTGCTTTCCCTCTTCCTCATCAATCAAAGGAAAATGCATATGTGTTTTCCCAGTTACCCCATCACATGTGCAATATGTGTCCTCCTTAAAATATCCCTTTCACTTTCCTTGTTCAGCGAGTATCCTGTGTGCTTTCTGTTTCTCAGACCTCAGCCACAAACACATTGCTGGATCAACAGACCTTTGTCACAGTATCTAGTGAGCCATTTATCCCATCAGTCACCATCAACATCTTCAGGGCAAATCCCAATGGAACACAGCCTCCTTGCACCCCGAGCGCTGCCTGGATTGGTCTCTGGTTAAGAGATTCTGGTTGTATAGTCAATCTATCATCACTCCCGAACTTCTGTTACACCTTGATTCTGAGCAGCTGAAGGAAACCAGGAGCACTGGAAATGTCAGCCCTGAGTTTCTCAGCCTTCCTCAGCCCCCTCATATCACTCCCATCCACGGGAGCTGGGGTACCCAATGTTCTGTAGATTTGCAGATTTGTAGCAAGCCTCCTGCCACAACATCCCCACAAAGGTTGAAGAAGGAAACAGGGCAGCAGTTGCTGCTGCATGAGCACCCACATCTTTCAAGCAGCCTCCAGCCCTGTCGATGAACCTGCCTCCTGCCAAGCAATCCCTCCAGCCTGGTTAATACCAAGCTGGGTGCAGTTTGCAGCTGCAGGCTACTGGATAGTAATGGCCAGGGACTTTGTTTTACCTGGATTAATAACCAGACTAATACATGTTGCATCTTTCCCAGCCAGATCAGCTCTGAGATACAGCAACTCCCAGAGCTACACCTGCAATTGCCACTGGAGTCAAGGCAATAACAGCCCCTTGAGTGTTTATACCTGGCACCCAAGGTGGGATGCACATTATAAGTGACAGAGAGAGGGAGACATGTGAGGGGAGGTTAGTTATCAAGCAAAGGGAGAGATGGAGCAAAAGTCACACAGAGGGGGAGAGAGAGAGAGGAAGTGAGAGAGAGAGTGAGAGAGAGAGAGATGGGACGAAACCCACTGGATCAGGGACTCCCTGTCTCTTCAGTTCTGGAGACCAATTTCCAAAGGAGAGACAAATACACTCCCTGACCCCAATCCAACAGTGCCCGGTTCAGGAAACATTTGCTTCAGGGGAATCCAGCTGGATCAGTCCTGGAATCTGAGCAGCTGGGGAAACACAGAGCAGAGGAGGCACATTCGGACGAAAAGAACATTTCCCACCTACTCCCACTCCATAACATAAGAACAAAAGAACGGCCATACATGGTCAGACCAAAGATCCATCTAGCCCAGTATCCTATCTTCCAACAGTGGCCAATGCCAAGTGCCCCAGAGGGAATGAACAGAACAGGGAATCCCTTCCTCTCAAAGTCCCTTAGCATCTGTGTAGCCATCCCAAGTTTGCTGTCAAAAACCCGCTCAATCTCGTGCAGCTAGAAGGTCCCGATGGCTGTCTCTGGGCCCCACACACTGTACCCACATTCCTTTGACTCGGAGCAGCAACAACACCTGCCTCTGGCTTTGGGTTTCTATCCCCACACTCGGGATGAAGCTTCTCTTCTAGTGCCTCCCTCTGGGTGTGGAGGCTACACACCAAGCGCCGAGGCCCTGAGACGAGTATCAGCTCAGATACTGATCACTCTCCACTTGATTCAGCACATTTCCTGAGCTCCCTCTTGGGTTCGCTCTGTTTCCAGTTTCTCTTTTTGGGGGCACATGATTGTTAAAGCAAAGAGACCCAGGCATGGTAAAAGGTCGTTGTGCGACACGTGGCCAGAATGCGGGAAGCAACTTGAAGGTTAGTTTGATCAGATTCAGAGACATGTAGGAAAGTAGGCAAATGGTAGTTAGGGCCATTCCACGTGAGATAGGCTAGAGCTTTGAAATGTGGATTGAATTGTTAAAGAAGTGGAAGAAGATTGTGACTGTGGCAGTCTATGTTTACCTATAGCTTGTTACAGTTTGACAATGTAAGCCAACAATTTCTACTAGGGCTGTGTTCAGATAATTCAGAGATCAAAAGGAAATATTATTAGATGAATCTTGGGTGTAATAATACCATTGTCTGTATGTCAGTTTGTGGTAAATCGTCTACAAACTGCTTAATTGATAATTACCTTATGTTAATCTAGGTAGTTAATTACTGGTGATATTTAGGAAATAGAAGTTTACTTCAGAAGTCTATTGTTCATGCCAGGAATTGTCTAAAGGCTCCTGTAACATGATGCATTTTACCTCAATCCTGCTTAAGCAACTCGAAAGCTCATCATCTCTACTATGAAATTGACTCTAGAACATAAGAACATAAGAACAGCCATGCTGGGTCAGGCCAAAGGTCTATCTAGCCCAGTATCCTGTTGTTGTATTAAAATAGAAATTAATGTTTCTTTTGGTATGCAACAAGCATAATTCAATATAAGCCCTAGGTTACGCCTGATTATTCTACGCCTGTCTATTAGAAAGAGATGTGTTGCCCAACTCACACACAAACGCTATACTAATTGGAATGCCTCTCAGTAAAATGTACAAGGTCGGTGTTAATTGTACCAGTATACATTAGACGAAGACTCTATTCTAAAGAGTGATAAGAACTTTGTAAAAACACCTGTCCTCTGGAACGGAACAATATGATTTGTTGTGATGTCATCCTTTATACGCCTTATCTTGCTTGTTTTCTTGTCCTTTGTAGCAAGTGGTATGAACAGCACTATTGAGACCTGTCATGCCCCAGTAAGTGTAAAAGTGTTCTGTTAAAGAAAGGAAAAGGATAGGTAAAATAGAGGGTGGATATGAATGCATGTTTGACTTGAATGGGTGGTAAAAGGGTAAAAGTGCCAGCCCGAGAAATACAACCCCCAACATCAATTGGCTGAAGAAATGCATGGAGTGAGATGACTGGGTGACCCCAAGGGCAAACCGGAATCCACAATCCACTCCCAAACACCGGAGCACACGAAGAACCGAAGAACAAGATAACATCAAGCTGTCATGGATGTGCCATCTGCTGATTAAACATCACTTCAAAAGTGGGAACAGTGATTGATTATCACTTCAAACGTAAAAGCATCAGATTGAAGCAAATGGCATAGAATGGTATAAGAATGAATTCCTATAAAAAACAGAACCTAAAGACTGAGGACTTTGAGTCTGGTTCTGCAACCACCCTCCAGGAGCATCAAATGCACATTTGAAAAGACGCAGCTCCATCCTCGTGTCCGGCTACCTAGCCAGTGACTTGGCACGAGCAACCTCCAGGCTGGTAACTATAACTACCTTCCAGAACTTTGTGTGAATGAATGACTGTGTCAGAGAATGAAATGTTATAGCTATAACTGATGGTTTATTCTGATTCTTTTTGTATTCCCAATAAATATGGCATTTTGCCTTGTCCCCTTTAATAAGATCCTGCTGATATTATTCTATTGGTATAACACTGTCTTCCGACTCAGGCCAGTGCTAGGTGCCCCAGAGGGAATGAACAGAACAGGTAATCATCAAGTGATCCATCCCCTTTTGCGCATTCTAAGCTTCTGGCAAACAGAGGCTAGGGACACCATCCACGCCATTCCTGGCTAAAAGCCATTGAAGGACCTATCCTCCATGAATGTATCTAGTTCTTTTTTGAACCCTGTTATAGTCTTGGCCTTAGCAACATCCTCTGGCAAAGAGTTCCACAGGTTGACTGGGAAGAAATACTTCTTTTAGTTTGTTTTAAACCTGCTGACTATTAATTTCATATGGTGACCTCTACTTCTTGTGCTATGAAAAGTAGTAAACAACACTTGCTTATCTACTTTCTCTACATCGTGATCATTTTATAGACCTCAATCATATCTCCTCTTAGCCGTCTCTTTTTCAAATTGAAAAGACCCAATCTTACTAATTACTCTTCATACGGAAGCCGTTCCATACCACTAATCATTTTTGTTGCCCTTTTCTGAAGCTTTTAAAATTGCAATATATCTTTTTTGAGATGAGGCGACCATGTCTGCACATAGTATTTAAAATGTCGGAGTACCATGTATTTATATAGAGATTTATTAACTCTCTTTACACCTGAATGTAAAATGATCTTTTCACCAATACGCTGTCACTTTTCTTTTTAAATAAACCTTAGATTAGTTATTGAAAAATGGGCACAAAGAGTGTATTTGGGTAAGATCTGAAATATTCATTGACCTGGGAGGTGAAGTGTCCAATCCTTTGGGATTGGTAGAACTGTTTTATATAATGAATAAGATTTTCAGTAATCATCATCATACTTGACTTGGCTGTCTGGAAGCCCAAGGCTGTGTGGTTTTAAGAGAATGGTGTTTTATCTTCTGTGTAAAGAATTGTGAAAGATTTTTTGTTGCTGGCTTCGTAAATGTAAGTATTAGAATAACCTCCTATTTTGGGGATTGTCAGCCCCATTCTTTGGAGTTTGCCCTAACTGAGGAATCTCAGTGTGGGGTCCCCTTAACGTGACCACATATCCCGATTTTATAAGGACAGTCCTGATTTTGGGGTCTTTTTCTTATATAGGATCCTATTACTCCCCAACCCAGCCCGATTTTCACACTTGCTTTCTAGTCACTCTAGGTCTCCTGTACCCTTGGTCACAGGTTGCTAAAACAATTCCTCTACTTTAGGCAGCACAAGAGGTACCCATATCCAGGTAGACACAGTACAACACCTGCACACCATTCTCTACCTCAGTGATCTTAAAAAACATAAGAACGGCCATATTGGATCAGACCAAAGGTCCATCTAGCCCAGTATCCTGTCCTCCGACAGTGGACAATGCCAGGTGATTTGGAGGGAACGAACAGAACAGCTAGTCATCAAGTGATCAATCCCCCACCATCCATTTGCAGCTTCTGGCAAGCAGAGTTTGGGACATCACCCCTGCCCATCCTGGAAAATGTCCATTGATGGACCGATCTTCCATGAATTTCCCTAGTACTTTTTTGAACGCTGTTATAGTATTGGACTTCAGAACATCCTTTGGCAAAGAGTTCCACACGATAACCTTGAGTTGTGTGAATAATTCCTTTGCTTTGTTTTAAACAAGTGGCCGATTAATTCAACTAATATATAACAATATAAAAATATAATAATGCCCCTATATAAATGAATGGTGCACCCACATATTGAATACTGCATGCTGATCTGGTAGCCAAACCACAAAAAGATATATTAGAATTGGAAAAGTTACAGAAAAAGTCACCAAAAATGATTAGGAGTATGGAACAGCTTCCAAACGAGGAGAGATTAATAAAACTGTCTATTTTTAGCTTTGGAAAGTAATGGCAGAGGAAGGGGGATATGAGAGATGTCTATACAATAATGAACGGTGGGGGAAATTGAATAAGGAAATGTTATTTATTCCTTCAAATAAAACAACAACTGGAGGTTACCCAAGGAAACAGCAGATTTAAAACAAACAAAAGGAAGTTTTTCTTCACACTCAACCACTGGAACTCCTTGCCAGATGATGTAGTGAGGCCTAAGACTATCATAGGATTCTAAAAAGAACTAGGAAAGTTCAAGCATGTTGTGTCACTCAGTTGCTATTTGACAGGATGGGCAGGGATGGTGTCCTCGGTATCTGTGTACCAGAAGCTAGGAATGAGCGACAGGGGATGGATCACTTGATGATTACCTGTTCTGTTCACTCCCTCTGCGGCTCCTGGCATTGGCCACTGTCAGAAGAGAAGATCCAGGGCTGGAGAGGCCATTGGTGTTACATAATATGGCTATATTGATGTTCTTATATAGACCCCAGATGTATCTGACCCCCTGCTGTAATCCACTACACCTCACTCCCCTACCAGAGCTGAGATAGAATCCAGGAGTCCTGATGGCGTCTCTCTCTCCACAAAATTAATACAATAAGAACATACATTAAAATTGTAAACCTAACCAGTGTTCCTAAAGTGATTTGCCAGAAGACTGCAGAAAATGTGTTAGAGCTGATTGGGTCTAATGTTTATTTAATTTTCTTCCTTTCATACAGACATTAGATACAGGGCTTCTGTCAGCTAATTAGTAAGGGTACATCTTCACTACCCACCGGATTGGCTGGCAGCGATCGATCTATCGGGGATCGATTTATCGCGTCTCGTCTAGACACGATAAATCGATCCTGGAACGCGCTCCCCATAGACTTCGGAGCTCCACCACCACGAGAGGCACAAGCGGAATCGATGAGACAGTGGCAGCGGTCGATTCGCCAACGACCTCATGGCCAGGTAAGTCAACCATCGATACGCCGACTTCACCTATGCTAGTCGCGTAGCTCAAATTGCATATCGTAGGTCGACATTTCCCCCCCAGTGTAGACCTGGCCTAGGTTACCTGCTAAAATACTAGAGATTTTAAGAGCCTAAGTAGAACCTGGAATCACGGTTAATCTCCCCTCCCCCCCAAAACCCCCCTGAAATAGCTCCCTTGCAGCTGTGCGAATTGGGGGGAGGGACGTGGAGATGATCCAGCAAGTGACAAGGGGAGAGGAAGAGAGCTGAGGCGCGAGCGACAGGGAGGTCCTGACAAGAAGAGGCAGAAAAGGGATGGGGCCTTCTTGGAAGGAGTGGCAAAGGGCAGGGCCTTGGGGGTCCTGTTACAAGGAATAAGAAATGTGGCAACTCAATGGGTTGTACACAGACTGACTCCCCAGGTTGTCACGGTGACACAGCACAGTAAGGCCAGTAAAGTGTTTCATGTCTCATTGATTGTCCAGTCAGTAATTCAGGGAAGAGGGCCCAGCACTATCTAACCAACCAGCTTTGCACAGAGCTCGATCTGGACATCTGAGCACCATGAGGAAACTTTAGATCCTTTTATGACTAAATAGTCAGAGCAACCTGTCCCGGATCTGTTTGGTTCTCACCCCATAGATGATTGGGTTTAGCATGGGGGGCACCAGAAGGTACACGTTGCCCATGAAAATGAGGAAATACATGGGCAGATTGTTACCAATCCGGTGCAGGAGGGAGAAGAAGAGATCTGGTATGTAAAAGATTAAGATGGCACAGAGGTGGGAGCCGCAGGTCCCAAATGTCTTGAGCCGGGCGTCCTTTGTGGGCAGGCTGAAGATAGCCCTGAGGATCTGGATATAGGACATAGCAATAAAAAACACATCCATACTGGGCACAGAGAATACCAGAGAGAGGCTGTAGTAACTACTGACACGGATGTCGGCGCAGGCCAGATTGACCACAGATATGTGCTTGCAGAACGTGTGGGGGATGATGTTGGTCTTGCAATATGGCCACCGACTCGCCAGCAAGGGATAAGGCAGTACGAGTAAGGAGCCACGCAGCTCCACGGCCAGGCCAATCTTCACGACCAGGCGGTTTGTCAGAATGGTGGAATGTCTCAAGGGCTTGCAGATGGCCACATAGCGATCAAAAGCCATTGCCACAAAAATCCCAGATTCCATTGCTGCAGAGCAGTGAAAGAAGTACATCTGGGTGAGGCAGGCACTGAAATTGATCTCCCTGGAATCGAACCAGAAGATGCTCAGTGTTTTGGGCATGATGGATGTGCACAGGACCAGGTCGGTGACAGCCAGCATGCAGAGGAAATAGTACATGGGCCCATGGAGAATTGGCTCCCTCTTCACGACAAACAGGATGGTGAAGTTTCCCAATATGGCTATGATGTACATGGTGCAGAAAGGGATGGAGATCCAGACATGAGCTGCCTCCAGGCCAGGAATGCCCATCAGAATGAAGGTGGAGGGGTTGGTGAAGTCAGTTGTGTTGGAATCTGACATGCAGTAGGGGAGAAGGTGTCCAACTCTGATGCAGAACGGTGTCTCCTGCACGTACTGTACGTTCCCCTGACTTCCTGTATGTGCCCAGGATCTAGGGTGATGGTCACAGTACAACTGCCTGGATGGAGAGACAATGTTAATATGAGACATTACATGGAGGCTGTTGTCATGGGTGAAGCAGATCGGTTGCTCTTCACACATTGAAAAATGATATTTTCATTGCTCAGAGAAATGAATTATGAACAACTGACCCTACTAATGCCAATTCCATACATGATAGCGCTCTATGCATGAATAATTCTAACACATTGCGAAGTGGGAAACCTTAATAGGCAACCTCAGCAAACAGGATTGTGGATACTGGTTATCCCTCATCGTTCCTGAATGCAATGAAATCCAGGCTACAGAATCCATGCTTTAGGGATTTCTCCATTAACATAGTTGCTTAAAATCTGAGTGGAAAATAACCAAACCTTTGTCAAGTAATGTGGCAGGGGAAACATCACAGCTTGAAAATACCTCCGGGAAAAGACCTGGGCTCCACGGAAACACCGGCTCATTCCCAGTAGTGGCCAAAAGAGAGACAATGTGCCGATGCCTGAGGAATGGGACGGACAATAACCAGCTCCAGACATGCACTCAGTTTTGGTCACCCAATCTCTATAAAGAATAGAGTAGCTAAAAAGGGCATTTGTGATACAGGCTATAAGACTGGGGAAGACTACCCTAATGAAACTTACTGAAAATCAGGGACTATTTATTTTAGAGAAGAGACAAACAAAGGAGCATATGATAGCGGAAAGGAAAATAAAGATTGGGACTTATTACATTCAAATGGACACAGAGAGAACACTTCCCAACCAGTAATATCTATAGACCCTTAATGTTTAAAAATTGCTAATTCCCCTAAAATGAGGCAAATAATGAACTAAACGCATTGGAAGGGGGGGAAATTGAGACAGAAAAGTGGGAATGACAATTGGGAGATATTTAGATGAGTTCATTGGTCAGCTAAAAAGCCACAATTTCACAGTGAAAAAGGTGCATAGCTTTGACTAAAAATCCGGTTCAGTGCGAAAGGGGAGGCAGCTGGCAGGAGCAGGGGACGGAAAGAGGAAATATGTATGGCAAGCAGTACAACTTGGATGTTATGAAACTTGGTAAGGACTCTTAAAGAGACCAGAGAAAAATCAACGCTTGACAGAGCTCCATATCACAAAAAGGAGGTTATAAGTATATTAAGAAGAAAAGAAATCCTAGAAAAGTTTTATAAAATTGATGAGAGGGAGAAAGTAAACTTGTTAATGTTGAAGAGAATGTAGATGTGTTCAAGAAATAATTTTGTTCTGCCTTCGGAAAGAAGCAGTAGGAGGCATTGATATCTGGATCCGGTTTTGTTCAATATCTTCATTAATGATCTGGAGGATGGTGTGGACTGCACCCTTAGCAAGTTTGCAGATGACACTAAACTGGGTGGAGTGGTTGATACGCTGGAGGGTAGGGATAGGATACAGAGGGACCTAGACAAATTAGAGGATTGGGCCAAAAGAAATCTGATGAGGTTCAACAAGGACAAGTGCAGAGTCCTGCACTTAGGACGGAAGAATCCCATGCACTGCTACAGACTAGGGACCGAATGGCTAGCCAGCAGTTCTGCAGAAAAGGACCTAGGGGTTACAGTGGATGAGAAGCTGGATATGAGGCAACAGTGTGCCCTTCTTGCCAAAATGTCTAACGGCATTTTGGGCTGTATAAGTAGGAATATTTCCAGCAGATCTAGGGACGTGATCATTCCCCTCTATTTGGCATTGGCGAGGCCCCATATGGAGTACTGTGTCCAGTTTTGGGCCCCACACTAGAAGAAGGATGTGGAAAAATTGGAAAGAGTCCAGCGGAGGGCAACAAAATGATTAGGGGGCTGGAGCACATGATTTATGAGGAGAGGCCGAGGGGGCTGGGATTATTTAGGCTGCAGAAGAGAAGAATGAGGGGGGATTTGATTGCTTCTTTCAACTTCTGAAAGGGGAGTCCAAAGAGGATGGATCTAGACTGTTCTCAGTGGTAGAAGATGAGAGAACAAGGAGCAATGGTCTCAAATTGCAGTGCGGATGTTTAGGTTGGATATTAGGAAAAACTTTTTCACTAGTAGGGTGGTGAAGCACTGGAATGGGTTACCTAGGGAGGTGGTGGACTCTCCTTCCTTAGAGGTTTTTAAGGTCAGGCTTGACAAATCCCTGGCTGGGATGATTGAGTTGGGGATTGGTCCTGCTTTGAGCAAGGGGTTGGACTAGATGACCTCCTGAGGCCCCTTCCAACGCTCATAGTCTATGATTCTATGGTATCACATGATCTGATGAAACACTTTCCTCTCAATTAGAATTCAAGGAGGATGTTAAATAACATCTATAGGAGAACCTTAGAGTTACAAACACAGAAGTTACGACATGACCAATCCACCGCACATCTCATCTGGAACCAGAAGTATGCAATCAGGGAGCAGCAAAGCCTTTAAAAAAAGCAAATACATTACAATTCTGTGTTAAACATAAAGTATTTAAAAAGGGAAGTAAACAAAGATTTCAAGAGGTTCAGAAAAAATGGAAAAGCTGGTATGGGATTAGTTAAAAATGAAAATCTGGGGTTATAATTAATGCCGGTCAACAGCAGGGTTTATAGAAAGTCAGTTTTGTCAAATAAATCTGATTTTATCCTTTAATGAGAGTACACATTTGGTTGATCATGGAAACTGTGCAGATGCAATAAACTTTAATTTCTCTCCGGCATTTGTTTTAATAATGAAAAATATACCGACTAAAAATGAACATCGTGCAATATCAGTAGAGCATGTGTAAAATGGATATAAACTGGCTAACTAACAGATGTCAGAAAGCAGTTCTCAATATACCATTGTCAGTGAATGGGGTGAATGGGGCTCTCCAGGGACTGGTTCTAGGCCCAAGGCTCTTCAAAATTTTCATCAATGATCTGGATGGAAATAGAAAATCATTGCAGAAAAAATATGCGGACGCCCCAAATATTTGCAGTTGGTCTTTTCAGGGTCCTTGCATTCCATAATAAAGTGCCTTCGTCTGTGTGTCAGGGCTGCATTCCAAAGATTAACTTTGGATGTGACTGTATTAAAACATTTTGTTTGCATGGGTCCAGCTCACTAAACGCTTTTACCTCTGCACATGGCATTGGTGAAACTGACTGAGTCCCATCCTGGGGTCTACATTTCAAAAAGGATGTTGAAAATTGGGGAGGCTGCAGAAAAGAGCTACGAAAATGATCGGCGGCTTGACAGTGAGAGACTTAACTTATGAACAAGACAATGAAGCGGAGAATTTCCTGGGGAGAAAACAACGGGTAATAATGGTCTCTGTAATCTAGCAGAGAAAAGCCGAGCAAGGCCCAATGGCTGGAGCCTGAAACCAGAGACATTCTTGTTGGAAATAAGGGCCTAATCTTTAGCACTGAAGATGATGAATCATTTGGACACACTACACAGAAAAGTGGAAGCTTCTCCATCTCCCCATATCTGCAGATCCAGACTGGACGCTATTGTGGAAGATCTGCTCGAGACTGGACGAGACCTAATCGGCTACAGTGGCGCTGCTGTAGCAGATCAGTGTAGACACTACTTACAGCAATGGCAGGGGTTCTTCCGTCAGTGAGGGCAATCCACCTGCCTGACAAGTGGTAGCTGGGGCAATGGAAGAATTCAGCCATTGGCCTCGTGCTGTCTACACCAGGGTTGGGCTGATATATCTACATCTCTCAGGGGTGTGGGGTTTCTGGCTGTTCACTATGTTTCATAAAAAGAAAATGCAGTTTGGGGTTGCATTAGCAGAGGCGTAGCATGCAAGTCACGGGAGGTGAGTACTGCTCTACTTGGTACTGGTTAGACCTCAGCTAGAGCACTGTGTCCAGTCTGGGTCACCCATTTATATGAAGGATGCAGAGAAAGTGGAAAGGATCTACAGGAGAGAGACTAACATAACCCAAAGGATGGAATAAAAACCATCTGAGCAAAGACCAAAGGAACGGGATATGTTTAACTTGGGAAACAGGAGATGGAATGGTGGGGGTGTTCAGATACCTAACTGTAAGAAGATTAGGACAATGGAACAGATGCCTCGGGAGGTTTTGGAAGCTCGAAATTTAATGGTATGTGTTATACAGGAGATGAGGCTGGAGGAGCTATTTGTACCTTCTAACTTTAAACCTTATAAATCTATCAATAAAGAAAGTAGATCGGACATTTATATTTACTGTGTACCTTCTGGTGCCCCCCAGTGTTGGCCTTCTCTTGTACTTCTAGTACACCTTGCATCCTGAAGGACCCAATGTGACTCTGAAATGGAGCCACCTCAGGTCTAGCAGCCACCAGCCAGCCTGAGGGCCCAGCAAGGGCATTTTGCCCTGGGACACTAGAGAAAACACATTCACTGTGGCAGGGGCCATGGGAAGTTTTAATGGATGTGAAGAACAGAAAGGACCCCAGACTTACGCTCTATCCCATCACATACATGTTACACTGGGTTTGTCGAGCAGGTGAGCTCCTCAGCAAGAGATGGGTACCTGTGAATCCTGAGATGGAAGTGTCCTCCCTGGGAATCCCCCTCCGGTAGCCGTGTCCCACACCTCTCTCACCTCAGCATCTGCAGCAGCATCCCACGCCGAGAGCCGACACAGGGGTGTGCACCGTTTATAATATAGCTCTGTGCAATCCCAGTGGGGTTCGCTCAGCCTCTAGGGGATTAGAAGCATCTGGATGTAAACTGGCTGGAGACAAGCCTCTTTGCGGTTTTGTACTATTCTTCCAGCTTTAGGAGTAAACAGTAATCAAGGGACATCTCCAAAGGGAGATGAGAACTCTGGGGATCTCCCCTGTGTCAGAGAGTAATTGGCTGCTCTGTGTATTTGTATGTTTTAAAATTGTTCTTGTGTAGGAAGAAAACTAGGGATAACATTAAAAGGGTTGCAGAGCAGTTTTTAAACATGGGGGAAAGCCGATCGTTGCAGAGAAGTACGTGAATCGGAGAGAGAATTCTCTTTCAGGAGGGTCAACTGATAGAGATTCTCTAGGTTTTAGTCAGGAGGAGAGGATGGAAAAGGATAAAGTAGGGGCCAATTCAGATGAGAAACTTTCACATAAAAAGAAACTTACACATCAGAAAAGGGCAGACAAATAAACAGTGACCAGTTTTTAAAGTGCTTGTACACACCTGCCAGAAGTCTAAATAATATAATGAGTGAACTAAAGTGCCTCGTGTTAAAGGAGGATATTGACATAATAGGTATCCCAGAACCTGGTGGAGTGAGGACTATCAATGGGACACAATCATTCCAGGGTAGAAAATATATCGGAAGGACAGAACAGGTCGTGTGTGTGTGTGGGGTGGGGGGGGCGGGAGTGGCACTATATGTGAAAGAAAATGTAGAATCAAATGAAGTAAAAATCTTAAATGAATCACATGTTCCATAGAATCTCTATGGATAGTAATTCCATGCTCTAATAAGAATATAACAATAGGGATCTATTACCGACCACCTGATCAGGACAGTGATAGTGATGATGAAATGCTAAGGGAGATTAGAGTGGCTATCAAAATAAAGAGCTCAATAATACTGGGAGATTTCAATTATCCCCATATTGATTGGGTACATGTCACCTCATGGCAAAATGCGGAGACAAAATTCCTCAATACTTTAAATGACTGCTTCTTGGAGCGCAGGATCTGGTCCAAAACAGGACCGCTTGGAAATAGTGACATAATATAATAACATTTAACACATCAACAGCCCAACACTGTGGCATTTAATTTCAGAAGGGCAACTATGCAAAAATGAGGGGGTTAGTTAAACAGAAATTAAAAGGTAAAGTGACTAAAGTGAAATCCCTGCAAGCAGCATGGACACTCTCTAATCTCATTTGATCATCACTATCACTGTCCTGATCTGGCATTTGTGTACAAGCACTTTAAAATCTGGTCTTATCCACGTGCTTCTCTGCAGCCATTGGCTTTCCCCCATCTCTTAGTTTAAAAACTGCTCTGCAACCTTTTTAATGTTAAGTGCCAGCAGTCTGATTCCACTTAGGTTTAGGTGGAGCCCATCCTTCCTCTATAGGCTCCCCCATCCCCAAAGTTTCCCCAGTTCCTAATAAATCTAAACCTCTCCTCTCTACACCATCGTCTCATCCACGCATTAAGACTCTGAAGCTTTGCCTGCTTACCTGGCCCTGCGTGTGGAACTGGAAGCATTTCTGAGAATGCCACCATAGAGGTCCTGGATTTGTCTCTTTCTTAGCAGCCTAAATTTGGCCTCCGGGACGTCTCTCCTACCCTTCCCTACGTCATTGGTACCTACATGTACCACGACCACTGGCTCCTCCCCAGCACTACTCATAAGTCTATCTAGATGCCTTGAGAGATCCGCAACCTTTGCACCAGGCAGGCAAGTGACCATAGGATTCTCCCGGTCATCACAAACCCAGCTATCTATGTTTCTAATGATCGAATCTCCCATTACTAACACCTGCCTCTTTCTACTGATTGGAGTTCCCTCCCGCGGAGAGGTGACCTCAGTGCAAGAGGATACCCCAACACTACCTGGAAGGAGGGTCTCAGCTATGGGAAGGTTTCCCTCTGCTCCCATTGACTGCTCTCCTTCCCTGGGGCTTTCATCCTCCTCAGCAGCGCAGGGGCTGTCTGACTGGAGGTGGGACAAGTCTACAGTGTCCCTGAAAGCTTCATCAACATAACTCTCTGCCTCCCTTAGCTCCTCCAGTTGCACCACCCTGTCCTCCAAAGCCCGTACACGGTCTCTGAGGGCCAGGAGCTCCTTGCACCGAATGCACACATACACCACGCGCCCACAGGGCAGGTAATCATACATGCGACACTGAGCACAATCAACAGGATAGCCCCCGCTCTGCTGCTGGGCTTCTGCCTGCATTGTCTCCTACAGCTACCTAGTCTAACAGTAAGGTTTTTGTTTAAATCAAGAAGTTCTGGTTATAGTTCGGGTTAAAGGTTTTAACGAATGGCACGTATACCTCGCCCCCTTCCCACTCCCCTTCCAAACTCCCTCTCGAAACTCCCTGTTAGCAGAGTCCTTGTAAACTGCTCTGGGGTGCTCTCTCTGCTCTGGAGACTTCTCTGACCCGCTGATCATTGAACACATTGACAGACCTTTTGTCACAGTATCTGGGGAGCCATTCATCCCATCAGTCCTGAACATGGGCATGTACCTGGCATGGTTCATTCTCATCCCCGATGCCTGCCCCTTTTGTGGCATGAGGGAGACCCTGGTATGTGCCAGGTTGCAGCCCGAATTCCATCTATTCCAGAATCTCATGTTGAGGTTCCGGCTGCACTTTTTCTCACACCTTTCCATATACGCACACCCCGTGTGTGGCCCCACAACGTCATGAGATCTCCACATCCTCTTTCTGGTGCTGTCCAAAGTAGCCATCTACAACACCAGGAGGATGCTGGATGGGGAATTGATCTGCTATTGGGGGGCCTATTTCTGTTCCTCCCTTGTCCCACACATCTGGGCAGAGTTCCTCTGGGTGGCATCCACTGCCTTCCTAGGCAGCTTTGAGGAGCAATGGGCTACTGTCTGGAGGTCTGTGCTCGGTGTCCCCTTCTGGATCTCTAGCTTTAAATTTATGACCCCCCAGTCCTGACCCTGTTATTTCTTACTTGTCCCCCAACTTCAGTTGAGTCCTGGGTTCAGTGTCTCTTCCAAAGCATCCAAAGAGGATGGATCTAGACTGTTCTCAGTGGTAGAAGATGACAGAACAAGGAGTAATGGTCTCAAGTTGCAGAGGGGGAGATTTAGGTTGGACATTAGGAAAAACTTTTTCACTAGTAGGGTGGTGAAGAACTGGAATGGGTTACCTTGGGAAGTGGTGGAATCTCCTTCCTTAGAGGTTTTTAAGGTTAGGCTTGACAAAGCCCTGGCTGGGATGATTTAGTTGGGATTGGTCCTGCTTTGAGCAGGGGGTTGGACTAGATGACCTCCTGAGGTCCCTTCCAACCCTGAGATTCTATGATTCCCTCAAGGCCGGGGGGGGGGGGGGACGGGACTTTTAGATGCCACCCTTCTCCTGGAATTTCAATATGGTCTCACACAGGCCTACATTGCAATCTATGGTTCAGGAATAAGCTGAAACTGTTTCAAAAAATTCCTTTGAATTTACAATAATTTAAAGCATCGTAAAGGAAAATGCAAGAGTGTTTACCCATTTACCCCATCACATGTGCAATATGTGACCTCCTGAAAGGGGATGAATCCCTTGATGATTACCTGTTCTGTTGATTCCCTTTAGGGCACCTGGCACTGGCCACTGTCGGAAGAGAAGACTATTGGTGTTACCCAATATGGCTATTCTGATGTTCTTCCATTAACCCCAGATGCATCTGCCCCCTGCTGGAACCCACTACACCCCACACCCCTCCCAGAGCTGAGATGTCCCGAACATACATTAAAATTTTAAACCTAACCAGTGTCCCTAAAATGATTTGCAACAAGATGGCAGAACATGCATTAGAGCTGAGTGGATCTAATGTTTCTTGAATTGTCTTTAATTCTGACAGTGCCCCTTTCAGCTAATTGCTATGTTATCTGCCAAAATACTAGAGTTTTTAGGAGCCTAAGTATCCCCTGGAATCACGGTTAAACTCCGCTCCCCCCCCCAAAAAAAACCCAACCCTGGAATGGATTCGTTTCAGCTCTGGATGGAGGGCGGAGGGACATGGAGATGATCCAGCAAGTGACAAGGGGAGAGGAAGAGAGGAGAGGTGCGAGCGACAAGGAGGTCCTGCGGAGAAGAGGCAGAGAAGGGATGGGCCTTCTTGGAAGGATTGGCAAAGGGCAGGGCCTTGGGGATCCTGTTACAAGGAATAAGAAAGGTGGCAACTCAATGGGTTGTACACAGACCGATTTCCCAGTCTGTCACGCTGACACAGCACAGTAAGGGCAGTCAAGTGTTTCATGTCTCTTTGACAGTCCAGTCAGTGATTCAGAGAAGAGGTCCCAGCACTATGTTACCAACCAGCTTTTCACGGAGCTAGGTCTGAATATCTGAGCACCAGGAGGAAACATTAGGACCTTTTATGACTAAAAAGTGAGAGCAACCTGTCCCGGATCTGTTTGGTCCTCACCCCATAGATGATGGGGTGTAGCATGGGGGGCACCAGAAGGTACACATTGGCAATGGAAATGAGGAAATACAGGGGCAGGTTATTACCCATCCGGTGCATGAGGGAGGAGAAGAGATCTGGGATGTAAAAGATTAAGATGGCACAGAGATGGGAGCCGCAGGTCCCAAATGTCTTGAGCCGAGCGTTCTTTGTGGGCAGACTGAAGATGGCCCTGAGGATCTGGATATAGGACACAGCAATAAAAAGCACATCCATACTGGGTACAAAGAATGTCACAGAGAGGCTGTAGTAACTACTGGCACGGAAGTCGGCGCAGGCCAGATTGACCACAGATATGTGCTTGCAGTACGTGTGGGGGATGATGTTGGTCTTGCAATATGGCCACCGACTTGCCAGCAAGGGATAGGGCAGTACGAGTAAGCAGCCACGCAGCACCACGGCCAGGCCAATCTTGGCCACCAAGCGGTTTGTCAGGATGGTGGAATGTCTCAGAGGATCGCAGATGGCCATGTAGCGATCAAAAGCCATGGCCACAAAAATCCCAGATTCCATTGCTGCAAAGCAGTTAATGAAGTACAGTTGGATGAGGCAGGCACTGAAAGTAATCTCCCGGGAATTGAACCAGAAGATGCTCAGCATTTTGGGGGGGATGGACGTGCACAGGACCAGGTCGGTGATGGCCAGCATGCAGAGGAAATAGTACATGGGCTCATGGAGACTCGGCTCCCTCTTCACAATGAACAGGATAGTGAAGTTCCCCAAGATGGCTATGACGTACATGGTACAGAAGGGGATGGAGATCCAGACATGAGCTGCCTCCAGGCCAGGAATGCCCAGCAGGATGAAGGTGGAGGGGTTGGTGAAGTCGGTTGTGTTGGAATGTGACATGGAGTAGGGGAGAAGGTGTCCAACACTGAGGCAGAACGGTGTCTCCTGTATGTACAGTACGTTCCCTTGACTTCCCGTATGTACCCAGACTCTAGGGTGATGTTCGTAGTACAAATGCCTGGATGGAGAGACAATGTAAATATGAGACACTACATGAAGCAGATTGGACACTCTTCACACACTGAAAAATGACATTTTCGTTATTCAGATAAATGAATTATGAACAACTGACCCCCTATTGCCAATTCCATACATGATAGCACTCCATGCATCAATAATTCCTACACATTGTGACGGGGGAAGCCTTAATAGGCACCTTCAGCAAACAGGATTGTGGATACTGGTTATCCCTCATCGTTCCTGAATGCAATGAAATCCAGGCTACAGAATCCATGCTGTAGGGATTTCTCCATTAACATAGTTGCTTAAAAGCTGAGTAGAAAATAACCAAACCTTTGTCAAGTCATGTGGCAGGGGATACATCCGAGCTAGAAAACACTTCTGGGAAAAGACCGGGGCTCCATGGAAACACCAGCTCATTCCCAGTAGTGTCCAAAAGAAAGTCAATCTGCCGATGCCTTAGGAATGGGACACCAATTATGAGAGGGAGAAAGTAAACTTGTTAATGTTGCAGAAAATGTAGATGTGTTCAAGAAATAATTTTGTTTCTCATTCGGAAAGAAGCAGTAGGAGGTATTCATATCGCATGAGGTGATTAAACACTTTATGCTCCATTAGAAGTCAAGGAGGATTTTAAACAGAATCCATAGTAGAACCTTAGAGATACGAACATCAGGATTACGAACTGACCGATCCACCACACATCTCATTTGGAACCAGAAGTATGCAATCAAGCAGCAGCAAAGCAAATACATTACAAATTTGTGTTAAACATAAAGTATTTTAAAAAGGGGAGTTAAAAAAGATTTCAGAAGGTTCAGAAACAATGGAAAAGATGGTATAGGATTAGTTTAAAATGAAACTATAAGTAATGCCAGTCAACAGTAGGGTTTATAGAAAATCTAGATAGAAATAGAAAATCATTCCAGAAAAAATATGCAGACGCCCCAAATATTTGCAGTTGGTCTTTTCAGGGTCCCTGCATTCCATAATAAATTGCCTTCGTCTGTGTGTCAGGCCTGCATTCCTGGGTCAGAGATTAACTTTGGATTTGACTGCATTAAAACATTTCATTTGCATGGGTCCAGCTCACTAAACGCTTTTACCTCTGCACATGGCATTGGTGAAACTGACTGAGTCCAGTCATGGGGTCCACATTTCAAAAAGGATGTTGAAAAATTGGGGAGGCTGCAGAAAAGAGCTACAAAAATTATTGGAGGCTCGGGAAAATGCTGGACGGTGAGAGCCTTAACTTACAAAAAGGACAATCAAGCGGAGAATTTCATGGGGAGAAAACAATGGGGAATAATGGGCTCTGTAATCTAGCAGAGAAAGACAGAGCAAGACCCAATGGCTGGAAGCTGAAGCCAAAGACATTCCTGTTGGATATAAGGGCCACATTTTTAGCACCTGAAGGCGATTAATTGTTTCGACACACCACAAAGAAACGTGTTCGATTCTCCAACTCCCTATATCTGCAAATCCAGACTGGACGCTATTGTGGAAGATCTGCTTGAGGCTCGGCTAGACCTAATGGGCTACAGTGGCTCTGCTGTAGCACATCAGTGTAGACACTATTTACACCAATGGCAGGGGTTCTTCCGTCAGTGAGGGCAATCCACCCTCACTTTAGTTGGGGAGGTAGTAGCTGGGGATATGGAAGAATTCATCCATATGCCTCCTACTGTCTCCACCAGGGTTGGGCTGATATATCTACATCTCTCAGGGGTGTGGGGTTTCTGGCTGTTCACTATGTTTCATAAAAAGAAAATGCAGTTTTGGGTTGCATTAGCATAAGCAAAACATGCAAGTCACGGGAAGTGAGTACTGCTCTACTTGGCACTGGTTAGACCTCAGCTGGAGCACTGTGTCCAGTCTGGGTCACCCATGTATAGAAAGGATGTAGAGTACCAGAAAGGATCTCGAGGAGAGAGACTAGGATAACCCAAAGGATGGAATAAAAACCATCTGAGCAAAGGCCAAAGGAACTGGGTATGTTTAATTTGGGAAAGAAGAGATGGAGCGGGGACATGACAGCGGTCTTCAGATACTTGAAAAGCTGCCATAGAAAAGGTGGAGAAAAGTTGTTCTCCCTTACCACAGTGGGCGGGGCAACAATGAATTGAGTTCAAACTACAGTATCGCAGATTTAGATGAGATCTCAGGAAAATGTTCCTAACTGTAAGACTATTAGGAGAATGGAACAGATGCCTTGGGAAGTTGTGGAAGCTCCTTTACTGGAAGTTTTCCAAAGGAGGCTGGATAGCCATCCGTCCTGGATGATTTAGTCACAACAAATCCTATATCTTGGCAGGGGGTTAGATTAGATGACCCTAGCAGTCCCATCTCACCCTGTGGCTCTATTATTCCATGATATAAAATCCTAGTGTAGACCAGGCCTTAGTCACACACAAGTCTTTGAGCTCAGTACAGGATAACTGGTGAAATTTAATGGTATGTGTTATACAGGAAGTGAGACTGGAGGATCTGTTTGTACCTTCTAACCTTAAACCCTCTAAATCTATCAATAAAGAAAGTAGATCAGACATTTATATTTCCTGTGTAACACACAAACAAGGAAATGTTCATTTATATTGGAAGTCTGATCATATAACACTCATAAAATAAAATACTTTACATAATCCATAATTAGCGTGCGGAACTCCTTGCCGCAGACATTATAGGAGCAAAGAGCTTAGGTGAATGGCATACATAAACAGAGTGTCCATTGTAGGTGGGCCTCGTGGCACCAACTTTGGTTAAGTCTGACACCTTCTATAAGGACAACTCTTTTTCAGTTGTTTATAAGTTTGCCAAACTTTAAGCGTTTGGATTCTAATTCAGTTCATTTGCAAATTTGACACCATCAGCTCAGGACTAAACAAAGACTGTGAATGGCTAGCCAGCTACAAAAGCAGTTTCTCCTCCCTTGGTGTTCACACCTCAACTGCTAGAAGAGGGCCTCACCCTCCCTGACTGAGCTAACCTCGTTATCTCTAGCACATTTATATCTGCCTCTGGACATTTCCAATGCTTGCATCCGATGAAGTGGGTATTCACCCATGAAAGCTTATGCTCCACTACGTCTGTTAGTCTATAAGGTGCCACAGGACTCTTTGTTGCTTCTACAGATCCAGACTAACACGGCTACCCCTCTGATACTTGGATTCTAATTGTCCATGTCTGGCATCTCTTTCTGGCTGAATTGTTTTTTGAACGTTTTGGGCAAAACAGTTCAGCCGAATTGTCGAATTCAGCCAGGAGACAAGATGTCATGCCCATGTTGAACAATTATTATAATTGTTCCATGGAGGAGCCTTAGCACCTCCACGATATAAAGTGTTGAAAACTGGCACAGATGTGGGGGGATAATAGGCGCCTATATTAGGAAAAAATCCCTGAATATCGAGACTGCCCCCCAAAAGTCGGAACATCTGGTCACACTATTTCCAACACATAAAAGTCAGATAACAGTGCCCCCATTAACAGCCAGAATCCTCAAATGCAAGAGCAGGAGGAGGCAGTCTCTGCATTAACACACAACTGGCTCCTGAGAGCTTTACTCAGTTCTGACTCCAAGGGGAGCTTTCCTCCTTGGGGACTGAGGAAAGTACGGGTCACGGCCTCAGCATTTGGCTTTTCTTGTACTACTAGTAACACCTTTCATCCTGAAGGACCCTCCAATGTGCCATCAAAATGGAGCCACCTCAGGTCTAGCAGCCACCAGCCAGCCTGAGGGCCCAGCAAGGGCATTTTGCCCTGGGACACTAGAGAAAACTAATTCGCTGTGGCAGGGGCCATGGGACGTTGAATGGATGTGAAGAGCAGAAAGGACCCCAGACTTACGCTCTATCCCATCACATACATGTTACACTGGGTTTGTTGAGCAGGTGAACTCGTCAGTAACAGATGGGTACCTGTGAATCCTGAGATGGAAGTGTCCTCCCTGGGAATCTCCCTCAGGTAGCCGTGTCCCACAACTCTCTCACCCCAGCATCTGCAGCAGCATCCCACGCCGAGAGCTGACACAGAGATGTGCACTGTTTATAATATAGCTCTGTGCAATCCCAGTGGGGTACGCTCAGCCTCAGGGGGATTAGCAGCATCTGGATGTAAACAGGCTGGCGACAAGCCTGTCTGCGCATTTGTGCTTTTCTTCCAGCTTGAGAAGTAAACAGTAATTAAGGGACCTCTCCAAAGGTAGATGAGAACTCTGGGGCTCTCCCCTGTGTCAGAGAGGAATTGGCCGCTCTGTGTATTTTTGTATATTTTGAAATTGTACTTGATTAGAAAGAAAACTAGGGATAATGCCTTGATCTTCATAGGTCTGATATCCTGTAAATGTCCAGGATGGATGGTTAGATAGAAGACAGACAGATATGGAGGCAGATGACTGAAGAGAGACATGTACACTTTTAGGAGGCACATGGGGCTGTTGCTAAGGGATCAGAGATCAGTTATTCTCATCAGTAACTATCATCAGACTGTGCAGAATATTTCATGGAAGGATCTTGAAAACAGCAAGCAAAGAAAAGTCACTATGGACATATTCCCATTATACAGATAGGTCAACTGAGGGAATGATTAGCAGGATGACAGACAGAACCAGGAGTCCTGATTTCCCTGCCATAAGTATGGTCTCTCCCTCACACCAAGAGGGAAATGGACTCCCGCTCTGGCATGGCCTGTCCGTTGGGTGGGATGCAGAGGAAAGGTAGGATGAGGGAGCTTGAGCATTCTCCATTCTCTGAAGATGAATCTGAGGTTTCCAGAACTAGTTGGAATTCGTGAGCTCCCTGCTCCTGGAAATTGTGAACTCTGGCACTCCACTTCTGCTCCCACTCACTTGCACTTAAAGAATGTTCCTGTGGGTGGAGTGCAGCCGGGGGCCTGTCCTCGGCACAGAGGCCTCACCCTCCCCACAAACCTGCCCTGGAACAAGCGGAACGGGGGTGCTATAGGCAGGCTAGTGACTGTATTAGTGTTTGCACTGGATTTGTTCTCTCCCTCTGGGTTCATTTCCTCCCAGCCTCTCCCAGGTGAAATTGAAATCGAATGTTCCAGAGTGAGTCAGACTTTCCAGGACTGACCCGGCTGGAGGGCGCTTGGATTCCCTAGTTTGAACTCTCTGCGTGGTCATCTGTCTAATTGGGGGTATTTCTCCGATGCGGAGCACCTGGGTTTTTAAGCACTGGAATTAGACTGAATTAATTCTCCTGTCTGATCCCAACAGGGGTGCCGTGCTCACCAGTATTCAAGTTACTAAGACTCTATAGCTGGCAAGCATTGGTTTGACCTAAAGGCAAAGGGGAGGTGAGGCTAGGCCCTGATTTGCCTGGATTATTTTGTTTATAATTTATGGCCATTATTTGTATTGTGGAAACCTCCAGAGGCCCAGCTCCTTGGCTGTTAGGAGCAGAGCACGTATTCGGGGGAACTAGATTGGGGTTAGCGAGAACGGGCCATTGAGTGGTGGCATCACCAGACACACAGCTGGGAGCGCAGGGGTCTCCGTTTGCTTTTGTAACTCTGCTCTAGTTCTTATCACACCTCCCTTCTTAGAGTGCAGACTGAGCCTCCTTCTTATAATATGGAAGGGGAGACCAGAGGAAAGAAAACGGTGGTGAAGAAATGAAGGACCCATCCTGGAGATGGAACAACTGAAACCCTCCAAGGAGTTGAAACTCTCGGGTAATGCAGCAGGTTCTGGGAAGAGATTCTGACAGAGTTTTGAAATATAGTTATGGAAGCAGCTGGGTTTAGTGAGAAAGACCAGCAGAAAACTGCAATCTTCTTAACCAGTGCAGAACCCGAGGCAGTGGACGTCTTTTCTAGCATGCAACTTAGGCTTTGTCTACACTAGCACTTTTGTCACTAAAATTACGTTGGATAGGGGTGTGGAAAAACACCCCCCTGACCAAGTGATTTAACAAGAATCAGGGAAAGCACCACTTGGAGTTCTCCTTCCCCCAAAATATCCCCCCAAGCCCGTACACCCTCTTTCCTGGGGAGGCTTGAGAATAATCTCCTAACCAATTGGTTACAAAGTGATCAAAAACCCAAACCCCTGGGTTTTAAGAGAATGGAAAAACAGTCAGGTTCTTAAAAGAAGGATTTTATTTTAAAAGGAAAAGGTAAAAATCACCTCTGAAAAATCAGGATGGAAAATAACGGTACAGGGAAATCAGATTCAAAATGCAGAGGATTTCCCCTCCTTCCAGCAAAGGAAGAATCCACAAGCAAAACAAAAAATAATCGAATACGCCTTGCCTGGCTATTACTTACAATTCTTGTAATATGAGAGACTTTTAGGATGGTTTATAGAAGAAGGAGTTTTCTGACCTGATGCTTCTGTGCTTCCCAAGAGAAGATACACAGAAAAATTGCAAAAAAATGCACAAAAGAAATTTTTTTGCAATACAAACAAAGTCTCCCCCTCCCCAGATTTGAAAGTATCTTCTTTCCCATTGGTCCTTTTGGTTAGGTGTCAACCAGGTTATTTGAGCTTCTTAACCCCTTACAGATAAGGAGGAATTCTTGGCTACCCTTAGCTGTATGTTTATGACATGCCCCCCCGAAATCACAGATGGTGCTTGACTGCCTGTACCACACTGGCTGTGATTTCTTCCTGGAGTGCTAGGAGAAAACAGAGTTAATAAGACACATGCACCTCTAGAGATACTACTGATTATATAAAAACTAACAATATGTTCCTTAAAGTGACAGGAGGATTCTCTGCATCTTGAAGTCTTTAAACCATGATTTGAGGACTTCAATAGCTGACTTGTTTAATTCAGATTTTTACTGGAGCCAAAGCAATGTCAGTTTTTAAAGGAAAAGCTTTTACCCATTTAGAGAATGGATTAATAATAACCAAAAAGTATTGGTTTTCTTTTTGAGTTTTTGTGCCTTTATATATTTGAGATTTTAAGGAAGCAATTTTTTTTGTGGGGATAGGATTCTTTTGTGCACAGACCAAACAATTTTTGCAATACTATTGCACAATTGTTTTCATGCATGACCAACAACCCACTGAGGTGAGGCGCTGCGTGGTTTTATTTGCGACCTTGATGTTTTTGTGACAGTGTGTTATCTACCTGTGCAACTGGGAGGGGAGTACTCATGCTGGAAAATGCCTTTCAAAACACATGAATACACCTTTATTTCTGTACAACTTTAATTTGTACTTTTGATCCGGGGAATTTTGTGAAAATGAACTTTAAGCTTTTTGTTTGTGTTTAGCTTTTGTCTATTGTTTGATTATTTTTTACTCTTTTTCTGATTTTTTTATTGCAAAGCTTTTAGATTTCATACTCCTGTGTTGAATTGCTTTTTTTCCTGCTTCTATTGGGGTTAAATTTGAATTTGCTACGGGATTTATTTGTTTGTGGGTTTTCCCATATCATTTCATGGCAGGCTTCTTTTTTGGCTAAAACATTAGCATGATGATTTTTCTTAGCATATGGCCCTATTTTACTATGAGTTGCACCTTTTGAATCATGGGCTGCTGTTTTGGAATGGACACTTGCACAGCCAATTAGCCAATATACTGTAAAAGTGATGCCTATTTAAGTGGATCTTTATCTGAGGATGTACACCCACAAGCATTCCATACTGGTACAAATTTGGAGAGTGAATTACATACCCAAGCTGAATCTCAGAAATAATTAAAGGGAAGTTTTTTGTAGTAATGGATAGTTTTTGACATTGCTTCAATACACACGCCACTGTTGCCAGTTTTGCATTTTGAGCAGAATCTAATACACGAGTTTAATATTTTCCAAACCATGTTCATTTCCCTTGGCTTTACTTTAATTTGGACATTGGTGGGTATTTGGTTTTGGAGGGATACCATACATTTTAAATCCTACACATATTTTTTCTTGATTATGGTAGTTGGAGTTATTCATGAAAAAGCGATTCGATTTTGTGATTGTATGTGGGATGGTATTAATGTGAAGAATTGATTTATGGATTTTTCTTGATCCGCATTTGGACATACCTGAGGGTTTTTAGAATATAAGACAGCCTTTGGCAATGGAGATTGGGTCCATACGCGTCTTACTGTAATATATTTGCCCTGCAATAACAAGGTCCAGTGTGCCTATTGAGCATTAGACACTTGTTTGGAATGCATATTGGAGTTTGGACCATTGTAATTAAGCCAATCCAAAATGCAAAATGTTTGATTGACCAGCTGATGGCTAACAAGTACTTTTCACAAGTGGAGTATTGAAGATCTATTTTTCTAGAAGCACATGCCACTGGTTTGATTTTCCATGTTTTTTTCCTGAGAAGCTTCTGCTGCACGTGCAGTTGTTCTCACAGATCCCTTTAGATGACATGGTTTGCTAGAATTTGGGGGTGATTAGCACAGGTGCCTGCATTACTGTTTGTTTTAACTTGACGAATGCATTTACACCAGGGGTCTCAAACTCAAATTACCACGAGGGCCGCATGAGGGTTAGTGCATTGGCCCGAGGGCCGCATCCCTGACCCTGCCCCCTCACTGCCCCCGGCCCCGCCCTCACTCCACCCCTTCCATTAGGCCCCACCCCTTCTCCGCCTCCTCCCCTGTGCGCACAGCTTCCCGCTCCTCCCCCCTTCCTCCCAGAAACCGTGAAGCCCACTGATGGCAATTAATTGACCTTTGACTAAGATCATGTTATCTCATCAAACCATCTCCTCCATAAACGTATCTAGCTTAATCTTGAAGCCAGATAGGTCTTTTGCCCCACTGCTTCCCTTGGAAGGCTGTTCCAGAACTTCACTCCTCTGATGGTTAGAAACCTTCGTCTAATTTCAAGTCTAAACTTCCTGATGGCCAGTTTATATCCATTTGTTCTTGTGTCCACATTGGTACTGAGCTGAAATAATTCCTCTCCCTCCCTGGTATTTATCCCCCTGGTATTTATCCCTCTGATATATTTAAAGAGAGCAATCATATCTCCCCTCAGCCTTCTTTTGGTTAAGGTAAACAAACCAAGCTCCTTGAGTCTCCTTTCATACGACAAGTTTTCCATTCCTCGGATCATCCTAGTGGCCCTTCTTTGTACCTGTTCCAGTTTGAATTCATCCTTCTTAAACATGGGAGACCAGAACTGCACACAGTATTCCAAATGAGGTCTCACCAATGCCTTGTGTAACGGTACTAACACCTCCTTATCTCTACTGGAAATACCTCGCCTAATGCATCCCAAGACCGCATTAGCTTTTTTTACAGCCACATCACATTGGCGACTCATAGTCATCCTGTGTTCAGCCAGGACTCCGAGGTCCTTCTCCTCTTCCGTTACTTCCAACTGATGCGTCCCCAGCTTATAACTAAAATTCTTGTTATTAATCCCTAAATGCATAACCTTACACTTCTCACTATTAAATGTCATCCTATTACTATTACTCCAGTTTACAATGTCATCCAGATCTTCCTGTAGGATATCCCGATCCTTTTCTGAATTGGCAATACCTCCCAACTTTGTGTCATCCACAAACTTTATTAGCACACTCCCACTTTTGGTGCTGAGGTCAGTAATAAAAAGATTAAATAAGATTGGTCCCAAAACTGATCCGCGAGGAACTCCACTAGTAACCTCCCTCCAGCCTGACAGTTCACCTTTCAGTATGACCCGCTGTAGTCTCCCCTTTAACTAGTTCCTTATCCACCTCTCAATTTTCATATTGATCCCCATCTTTTCCAATTTAACCAATAATTCCCCATGTGGAATTATATCAAATGCCTTACTGAAATCGAGGTAGATTAGATCCACTGCATTTCCTTTATCTAAAAAAATCTGTTACTTTCTCAAAGAAGGAGATCAGGTTGGTTTGGCACGATCTACCTTTTGTAAAACCATGTTGTAATTTATCCCAATTGCCATTGACCTCAATGTCTCTAGCTACTTTCTCCTTCAAAAATTTTTCCAAGACCTTGCGTACTACAGATGTCAAACTAACAGGCCTGTAGTTACCTGGGTCACTTTTTTTCCCTTTCTTAAAAATAGGAACTATATTAGCAATTCTCCAGTCAAATGGTACAACCCCTGAGTTTATAGATTCATTAAAAATTTTTGCTAATGGGCTTGCAATTTCATGTGCCAGTTCCTTTAATATCTTTGGAAGTTGCACATAGCAAGTGATTGGTTACATTTACGCTGCATTCATGTTTCCTTAGAAAATCTACTTTTAATCAATTGTAGGGGTTTTTTAAATTTGCTAATGCAAATACATGTGGTTTTTCCATGTTCCCTAATACTGGTTTTCATAACACAGCTGTTGTTTGATTGACCGCAAATGTTGCTAACCCTTTGGGTTGTTTTGACGATAAAGGGGATAATTTTGGATTTTTATTATTGATTATGCTGACTGAGGCTCAGGGCAGCCCAGCTAGATCAGGCCAGAAATCAGAGCACTCTGGAAAACACCAAGGGAAGAGGCGAGTTGGCCACCTTTGGGTGAAGAGACCATATTGTGGACACCACCCAGAAGGTTTGGGATGGGCTAGCCCCACTGCCCTTCCAGTCACAGTCTCCTATCATCTGTGTTGCAGCTCCAGGTTTTCTGTTACAGTCCTTTTAGAGCTCCCATGACTGGACACCCACCAGGAAGCTGTGTTTGGTTCCCACACACTGGCCCCATGTGCTGTTGAGTTGGAGCAGTCTTCAGGCCCTACTCTGGCTCTGGGTTTCTAGGCCCACTCTTGGGGTCGAGCTTCTATACTAGCACCTCCCTCTAGGAGCGGAGACGTACACACGAAGTGTCACGGTCCTGAGACTAGTTTTGGACCATCTCCTGCAGACTCTTCAATTGCTTCATCACACTCTTCTCAGACGTCCCCTTGGGCACACTCTTTTTCCAGTTTCTCTCCTTCAGGGGCACAGGATCATTAATGCAACCAAACCCGGGCTGTGCAAAAGGGATTGCTAAAATAATTCCTCTACTTTAGACAGCACAAATGGTCCCTCCCTTGGTGCTACCTGGAACTGGGGTACAGTTCAGATGTCTGTCTCACTAATATGGGGTCCCTCTTGCACTGTTGTGATGTTGTGACAACCTGGAAAACCCTTTTGACATTGCTCTCCATATATTTTATGGAAATATGCTTATGAGTGTTAATATGATGTAACTGGAATATGCTTTATGATAAAGATCTCTTGTAAAGTATCATAAAAAGGTTATAACCTACTGAATATATTCCTCCTATTTGAATGAATGTTTCATTCTTGTGTCTGAGATTAGAAATACGAATTACAATTCAGAGGTCCTACTGTAATTATGCAAAGTGTGGGCCATTAATGGCCGTTTAGAATCTTGATGGCTCCCATGACTAGGACAATTGATTGTAAATGGTTTATTTACCTGCAAACCTTCCTGTGTATGTGTGGCCCAGCGGGGTGGGGACCCAGAGAGACAAAAGATTCCCGCCTTGGGCCAAAGCTATAAAAGGGGGTGGAGCAGGACAAAGGAGTCTGTTAGTTATGAGAAAACCCCTGCTTACCACCTGAGATGTCTGCTGAAATGAAAAAGGACTGTACCAGGGGAAAGGACTGGGCCCAGATTAGGAAAGAGTCTAGTCTGTGAAATAAATTTATTGGAACATCTCTGAGGGTGCAATATATCTGTCCGTTATTACTTGAAACCACTTAAATCCTACGTTTTATACTTAATAAAATCACTTTTGTTTATTAATAAACCCAGAATAAGTGATTGATACCTGGGGGAGCAAACAGCTGTGCATATTTTCTATCAGTGATATAGAGGGTGAACAATTTACAAATTTACCCTGTGTAAGCATTATACAGAGTAAAAAGGATTTATATGGAGTTTGGATCCCATTGGGAACTGGGTGTCTGGGTTCTGGAGATAGGTAACCTGCTGAGCTGGTTTCCGTTAAATCTGCAGCTTTGGACACGTGGACTAGACCTCAGGTCTGTGTTGCAGCAGGCTAGCATGTCTGTCTCAACAAGGCAGGGTTCTGGAAGTCCCCAGCTGGCAGGGAAAACAGGCTCAGAGGTAATTTCAGCACATCAGGTGACAGTCCCAAGAGGGTCTCTGTGACCGAACCCATCACAACACTCCAAGCTTTCACTCACAAAAACAGTCACAGGGAGGGACCACACCCAGCTGTGTTTGTGAATGCTCTGGACAACCACTCATGAACCAACCATAAGGAAGTTCCAGGCAAAATACCCCCAGCTTCCCAGCCTAGGACGTCAGAGCTGTACCATCCTGTCCTGGTCAAAAGCCTGACCAGTATGCCTTTATTACCCATTTCACCTCTTCCTCGATGTGACGAGGACGATTCACAATCGTTTGTTAAATGAGCTCAGATTTCCCCCAAAATTTTAAGCAAACCTCACTGGTGTGAAGAAAGTCAATAAGGAAGTGTTATTTACTCCTCATAACACAAGAATTAGGGGTCACCAAATGTAATTAATAGGCAGCTGGTTTAAAACAAACAAAAGGAAGTATTTGTTCACACAACGCACAGTCAATCTTTGGAACTCTTTGCCACAGGATGCTGTGAAGGCCAAGACTATAACAGAGTTCAAAAAAGGACTAGATACGTTAATGGAGGATACGTCCATCAATGACTTTTACCCAGGATGGGCAGGGATGGTATCCCTAGCCTCTGTTTGCCAGAAGCTGGGGATGAGCGGCAGGGAATGGATCACTGGATGATTACCTGTTCTGTTCATTCCCTCTGGGGAACCAGGCTTTGGCCTTTGACAGAACACAGGATACTGGACAAGATGGACCTTTGGTCTGATCAAGTATGGCTGTTCTTGGGTTCTTATGTTCAGTAAGTGATTCAGGAAAGAGGGCTCTGGATGGCGCTCGGTCTCAGAACCAGAAGACCAGAAGAACATTTTAGGTTCCTTTATTAGTAAAGAGCTGGAGCAGCCTGTCCCGGATCTGTTTGGTCCTCACCCCATAGATGATGGGGTTTAGCATGGGGGGCACCAGGAGGTACACATTGGCACTGAGAACATGGAAATGTAGGGCCACATTGTGGCCAAACCGGTGCATGAGGATGGAGAAGAGAGCTGGGATGTAAAAGGCTAAGATGACACAGAGGTGGGAGCTGCAGGTCCCAAAAGTTTTGAGCCGGGCGTCCTTTGTGGGGAGGCCTAAGACAGCCCTGAGAATCTCAATATAGGACACGGTGATAAAAAACACATCCGGACCAGTGATGAAGAATGCCAAAGAGAGGCCATAGTAATTACTGGCACGGATGTCAGCACAGCCCAACTTGACCACAGCTATGTGCTCGCAGTACGTGTGGGGGATGATGTTGGTTCTGTAATAGGTGCACCGCCTCGCCAGGAAGGGATTGGGCAGTACGAGTATGCTGCTGCGCAGGAGCACAGCCAGACCAATCTTGGCCACCATGGGGTTTGTCAGGATGGTGGACTGTCTCAAGGGATGGCAGATGGCCACATAGCGATCAAAAGCCATGGCCACGAGGATCCCAGACTCCATTGCTGAGAAGCAGTGAATGAAGTACATTTGGGTGAGGCAGGCATTGAAATTGATCTCCTTGGAATTAAACAAGAAGATGCTCAGCATTTTGGGCAGGATGGACGTAGACAGGACCAGGTCGGTGAGGGCCAGCATGCAGAGGAAATAGTACATGGGCCCATGGAGGCTCGGCTCCATCTTCACGATGAACAGGATGGTGAAGTTCCCCAAGACTGCGATGGCGTACATGCTGCAGAAGGGGATGGAGATCCAGACATGGGCCGCCTCCAGGCCAGGAATTCCCAGCAGGATGAAGGTGGAGGGGTTGGTGAAGTCGGTTGTGTTAGAATCTGACATGAAGTACGGGAGAAGGTGTCCAAATCTGAGGTAGTAGAACGGTATCTCCTGCATGTACCGTACGTTCCCCTGACTTCCTGTATGTGCCCAGTCTCTAGGGTGATAGTCGCAGTACAAATGCCTGGATGGAGAAACAATGTTAGTATGAGACACTACATGTACTACTGGAGGCTGTTCTCATGAGAGAAGCAGATTGGTTGCTGTTCACACACTGAAAATGACATTTTCATTATGCAGAGAAAATAATTATGAAAAAATGACCCTACTTATGCCAATTCCATATTTTATTGTGCTCCATGTGTCATTAATTCCTACACATCGTAGTGTGGGAAATGATATAGGCACCAGCAGGAAACACTATGGTGGATACTCCTTATTCCTCATTTTTCCTTAATACAATGAAGCCCAGGCTAGAGAGTCCATGCTGTAGGGAGTTCCCCAAGATATGTGCCGGGGGAAAAAACCCAACTAGAACACACCTCAGGGAAAAGACCTGGGCATCATTGATAGCAGCTCCATGGAAACACCTGCTCATCTGCAGCAGTGGCGACAACAAAGACAATGTTTGGATGCCTAAGGAATGGTATGGAGAATAACCTGCTCTGGATATGTGCTCAGTTATGGTCATCCAGTCTCTATAAAGGCTATATTAGATAGAATAGGGATTTCTGAGACAGGATGTGAGAATGGGGGAGGCTGCCATACGCGGACAGACTGAAAAGGCTGGGACTCTTTCATTTAGAGAAGAGATACATAAGGGGGCATATGACAGATAACAGGAAAATAAACAATAGAACAGTTTACATTAAAATGGACAGACAGAGAACAGCTCCCAACCAGTAATATTTAGAGATACTTATTGTTTAAAAAGGCTAATTCCTCAAAGCTGAGGAAATCATCAGCAAAACTGATGGGCGGGGGGGGGAAATTTCTGACAGAAAAATGGGAATGAAACTTGGGAGTTCTTTAAGACGAGTATATTAAATAGCTAAAAAGCAACGATACCACCATCATGAATATGGACAAATCTGGTTAAAAATTAGGTCCAGTGGCAAAGTGAAGGCGGCTATTGTGGGACAGGGGGAATTCAATACAGGAACTCCTCACTTAATGTTGTAGTTATATTCCCAAAAAATGTGACTTTAAGCAAAACGATGTTAAGCAAATCCAATTTCCCCATAAGAATTAATGTAAATGGGGGGGGGGGGTTTAGGTTCCAGGGAATTTTTTTTCACCAGACAAGAGACTATATATATATAGTCTGTGTGTGTATGTGTGTGTATATATATATATATATATATATATACACACACACATACACACACAGTATAAGTTTTAAACTTAAACTCCCTAATTGATCAGCAATATAACAACAAAACAACGTTAACTGGGACGACTTTAAGTGAGGAGTTCCCGTATATAAAAATGGGGGGAAATCGGGAATATTATAGCAAGAACTACAAAAATCCTAGAAAAGTTTTAGGCAAAATTTTAGAGATAAAAAGGAAACTTGTTAATGTTGCACAAAAGGTGGATGTATTTCATATATATTTTTGTTCTGCATTTGGAAAGAAGCAGTATGAGGTACTCATATCACATGAGGTGATGAAATACTTTTTAGTCCATTAGCTGCCAAGGAGGACATTAAAGAGCATCTACAGTAGAACTTTAGAGTTACGAACACCAGAGTTACAAACTGACCAATCAACTACACATCTCATTCGGAACCACAATCAGGCAGCAGCTGAACCAAAACAAATAAACAAACAAAAAAAGGTATATACAGAACAGTACTGTGTTAAATGTTAACTATTACAAAGATAAAGGGAAAGTTTAAAAAACTGAACTTTTATGAAACAATGGAAAAGCTGATATGGGATGAGTTCAAAAAAAGTCAAGGAATATAATTAATGCTAATCAACAACATGGTTTATGGAGAAGTTGTCTTGTCATATAAACCTTTTTTCATGCTTTAATTAGAGTACACATTTGGTTGATCAAGGGAACCGGGAAGATGTACTAGACTTTGATTTCTCTGAGGCATTTGATTTAGTAGGGGAAAACATTCAGATAAAAAAAATGAACACTCTGCAATTTCAGTAGAGCATAGCGTAAATGAAATAAAATCTGGCCACCTGCCATCTCAGAAAGCACTTCTCAATGGGATGTTGTCAGAAAATGCAGCTGTTTCTAGTGTGGTTCTGCAGGGATCAGTTCTTGGCACAAAATTATTCAATATTTTCACCAGTGATCTGGAAATAAATATAAAATAACTGCAGATAAAATTTGCGCACGACCTACATATTGGCAGAGTGGTTGCAATGAGACGGCCAAGGCAGGCAGGCATATTGATCTAGAGTGTTTGGTGAGCTGGGCCCATAAAAAACGAATATTTTAATACAGTCAAATGCAAACTTATCCTCTCGGAAGAGGCCCGACCCATAGTCTAGGGCACTGTATTATGGAAGGCAGGGACCATGAAAATGATTTAGGGCTCACTGTGGATAGCCTAATCATTGTTAGCTCCAAGTGGAATGCTGTGGCCAAAAGGGCTGATTCGATCCTTGGCTGCTTAAACAGGGGTGTGGTGAGTTGGAGCATTGGTGAAACTGACTGCATCCAGTCCTGGGGTTCACATTCCCAAAAAGATGTTGAAAAATTGGAGTGGGTGGAGGAAAAAGCCACATAAACAATTCAGGGTTGGAGAAAATGACGGAGTGTGAGAGAGACTTAAAGAGCTTCATTTATTTATTTTAAATAGTAATATTGGGGTTTTTAATCTAGCAGAGAAAGGCAAAGCAAGACCCAAGGGCGGGAAGATGAAGCTGCTAGACAATTCCAGCTGGAAATAAGGACCAAAGAGTTTGCACTGCGGGTGATTAACCTTTGGGACAAATAGCGAAGGGAACTTGTGGATTCTCCAACTCCCCATGTCTGCAGATCCAGACTGGATGCTTTACTGGAGAATCTGCTTGAGGCCATAGTGCTTCAATGTAGACACTACTCACACAGATGGGAGGGGTTCTTCCTTCAGAGTAGGGAATCCACCTCCCCAAGAGGTGGTAGCTAGGTCGATGGAAGAATTCTTCAACTGAACTCAGGCTGTGTACACTGGCATAAGGTTGATATAGCTGCATCTCTCAGGGGTGTGGATTATTTTGCTATTGCAAAAAAAAGAAAATGCAATTTTCTGTTGCATTAACAGAAACGAAGCCTGCAAGATGATAGTACACCTCCACTCAGTTCTGATTAGTCCTCATCTGGAATATTGTGTTTAGTTTCGGTCAGAAATATATAGAAAGTATGTAGAGAAACTGAAAAGGATCCAGAGGCAAGAGACAAAGGCCACGTCTACGCTACCCGCCCTATTCGGCTGGTAGTGATCGATGTTCTGGGATCGATTTATCGCATCTCGTCTAGACACGATAAATCGATCCCAGAGCCACTCCCTATCGACACCGGAAATCCAGCTCTGCAAGTGGAGGAAGCGGAGTCGACGGGGAAGCCTGTCTGCTGCGGTGTGGACTGGGGAAAGTACCTTTTGAAATCGATCTAAGATATTCGACTTCAGCTACGTTATTCACGTAGCTGAAGTTGCGTATCTTAGATCGATCCCCCCCTCCCCTAGTGTGGACCAGCCCAAAGATGATCCAAGAATATAACAGAAGACATATGAGAAAAGGTGGAAGGAACTGGGTATTTTTAATTTGGAAAATAGAAGAGCAGGGGGGGGTGGGGATATGCCAGCAGTCTTCAGATACTTGAAAGGCTGCCATAAAAAAGATGGAGAAAAGTTGTTCTCTCTTGCAACAGAGGGCAGGACCAGAGGCACTGCGTTCGAACTACAGCATATCAGATTTAGACTAAATCTCAGGGAAAACTTCCTAGCTGCAAGAACAGTAGGACAATGGAACTGATGCCAAGGGAGGTTATGGAGACTCCATCAAAGGAGGATGTCCAAAGGAGGCTGAATAGTCATCTCTCTTGAATGGTTCAGATGCAACAAATCCTGCATCTTGGCAGGGGGATTAGACTAGCAAACACTTGTGGTCCCTTCTCACCCGGTGGCTCCATGATTCTATGATGTATCATCCTAGTGTAGAGGAGGCCGTAGTTAAACACAAGCCATTGGGCTCAATACAGGGGTAACTGTATGTCATTTAATGGCCTCTCTTATACAGGAATTCAGACTGGATGATCTAATGGGCCCTTCTGACCCATGAATCTATCCATAAAGAAAGTAGATCAGGCATTCATATTTACTCTCTCACACAAAACATGAACAAATTCATTGAAAGTCTGAACAGATAAGACTGATAAAAGACAATTGTTTCCATCATCCATATTTGGCGAGTGGAACTCGTTGCCAGATTTCATTGCACCAAAGAGCTTAGCTCAATGGGTTTCACAAATGGATTGGTCACTGTAGGTAGCGCTGGTGGCATCACCTTTAGTTCAGTCTGTCTGACACCTTCAATTAGGAGGCCTTATTTTCAGCTACTTATACGTTTCCCAAATTTTCAGCATTTGGATAGAAATTTTCCATGCTGGCTGTCTGCATCCGGCTGAATTGTTTTTTTAACATTTCAGACATAAGAATTTAACTGACTTCTTGAGGGAAGCTTTGAGAGATGATGTCAGGGTTCCTTCCCCACTCTAAACTCTAGGGTAAAGACGTGGGGACCTGCATTCAGAGCCCCTAAGCTTATTTTTACCAGCTTAGGTTAAAACCCCCAAGGTACAAAATTCCCTGCACCCTGAGAAATGCTTCTCTCACTGCCACCATCAAGTGTCTAACAGGAATCCAGGAAAGGAAACCACTTGAACTTCCCTCCCCCTCAAAATACCCCCTCAAGCCGTACACCCCCTTTCCTGGGAAGCTTGAGAACAATCTCCCAACCAATTGGTTACACAGTGATCTAAAAACCCATCCCCTGGGTTTTAACACCATAGAAACCAGGCAGCTTCTTAAAAGAAGGATTTTATTAAAACAAAGAAGGTAAAATCATCTCTGTAAAATCAGGATGGTAACTAATTACAGGGCACTCAATTTCCAAACTCAGAGAGATTCCCCCCCTCTGGACAAAACCTTAAAGTTACAGAAAAACAGGAATAACCCTGCTGACTACACTTACTTTAGAAAAGTGAGGTTTGGTGAGGAGACTGGTTTTCTGTAGGTTCTTTCTGTCTTCCAAGATCACTCTGACTCAGACAAAGCCACACACCAAGCTTTTTCCCCCTCCCAAGATTTGAAAGTATCTTGTCCCCTTATTAGTCAGATGCCAGCCAGGTCAGGTGTCAGTCTGGCTACCTGCATTTCTTAACCCTTTACTGGTCAGAGGATCTTATAGCACTGCATCAGACCCTCTCCCCCTTCCCTTTATATTTATGACAGATGTCTTGCCCATGGTGAAAAATTCTTATAATTCTTCCGGGGAGGAGACTTAACTAACAGCTCCATGCTTTCCAGCAGATAAAAGTCAGGTACCAGCCCCCTCCTTCCTGTTAACAGCCAGAGCGCTGATATGCAAGAGCAGGAGGTGACAGTCTCTGTGCGTTCACACACCGCTGACTCCTCAGGACTTTAGTCAGTTTTTACTCAAAGGGGAGTTTTGCCTCACTGGGGCCTGAGCAAAGTACGGGCTACAGCCTTTGAATTTAGCCTTGTTTTCTACATGTCCTGACACCTTTCATCCTGAAGGATCCCCCGCCCCACTGAAATGCAGCCACCTTGGGGCTGGAGGCCATTTTCCGGGAGGGTGGGGTAATAGCAAAGAGGGACATTTTGACACATGATACTGGAGCAAACTCATCCCCTGTGGCAAGGGAACTGGGATGTTTAATGGCTTTGCAGAGAGGAAAGTACCACAGACCTATTCTCTATCCCATCACGCCCACGTAGCACTCAGTCTGTCGAGCAGCAAGAGATGGTACCTGTGAATCGTGAGACAGAAGTGTCCTCCCTGGGAATCCCCCTCAGGTAGCCGTGTCCCACACCTCTCTCACCCCAGCATCTGCAGCAGCATCCCACGCCGAGAGCCAACACAGGGGTGTGCACTGGTTATAAGGTAGCTCTGTGCAATCCCAGTGGGGTTCGCTCAGCCTCTAGGGGAGAAGATGCATCTGAGAAAGAAGAGCTGCAGACCAGCCTGTCTGTGCTCCTGTGGTATTCATCCAGCTTTAGGAGTAAACAGTCATTAAGGGACCTCCCCAAGGGGAGATGAGAACTCTTGGGCTCTGGGCTGAGTCACAGAGGAATTGGCTGCTCTGTGTATTTGTGTATATTTTTAAATTATGGTTTATTAGTAATAAAGCCAGGTCTCCATAGGTTCTGAGGCCCTGTAAATGCCCAGGAAGGCTGGGTAAATGGTAGGCAGACAGATCTGGAGAAAGATGACTGGGGGAGACACAAACACTTTCTGCAAACACATTGGGCTGTCATTAAGGGATCAGATATCAGTAACTCTCACCATACTGTGCAGCATCTTTCATTGAAGGATCTTAAAAACACCTAGCAAAGGAAAGTCACTATTAACATATCCCCATTATAAGATAGGTAAACTGAGGTACAGGGTTATCTGACTTGGCCAAGGACACACGGAGAATAACAGACAGAACCCAGGAGTCCTGACTTCCCTGATGTAACCACCGTCTCTCTGTCAGTAACTGAGCGCATAATAAAAGGGAAATGGACTCACAGTCTACCAGGGTCTGTTCATTGGGTGGGTGTGATGGGCTTCCCCAAGATGCAAACCAGAACTGAAATACCGCCGAGCCCTCTGGCATACCAGTCTCGGTCCCCTCTCATACTGTGAGGCCGTGACAAGCTGCAGTCCTCTCCAGGTCTTGCACTGACACAGCCATACACAGACAGGGACATAGCCAGGTGTAGTTACATAAATGCTTTCACTAGCCATCCATGAACCAACAATAGAGAGGCTCCAGCTAGTTCCCCCCAGGTGCTCAGCCTGGGACCCCAGAGCTGTACCATTTTGCTCTGGTCAGGAGCCTGATCATTGTATGTTTATTACATGGAGAGGACGTACAGGAACATAGATGTTAAGTGATTGTAAGTAACAAGCGTACAGACCAAAGTTGGTTACCTAAGAAATAAACACAATCATAATCTAAGTTCTGTACACTGGACAGGATTTGAATCAAGCAGTGTCTCACCCGGATGGTACAAACAGTTCACCAGTCTTCCATGCACAGGCTAGAAACCCCTTCAGCCTGCGACTACATCCCAGTTCCCTTCCTAAGGTGTTTCCAGGTGTTGAGTTGTGGGGGGAGTGAGGCCAGTGATGATGTCGCTTCCCCCTGTTACATCTTCCGCCATGTGGAGGGAACGTCATTGTCCCAAACATTTTTAAGTGAAAGCTTCCAGCACAGTTATTGGAAAAGTACAGGAACAAGATGGAGTCCAGTGTCACATAAGCTCGTCACATGCATGTGCATGCTTCGATGAGTTGTAAAAGGGCTCAGTCGCTGGCTAGGACGTTCACAGGAAAGTCCATCAGGTGGGGATAAGCTGCTTTGAAGGCCCATGGTATTTCTTAATGGACCCAAGTATCAGAGGGGTAGCCGTGTTAGTGTGGATCTGTAGAAGCGACAAAGGGTCCTGTGGCACCTTATAGACTAACAGAGGTATTAAAGCATAAGCTTTCGTGGGTGAATACCCACTTGTTCGGATGCAAGCAGTGCAATGCATACCACTGCTTGCATCCGACGAAGTGGGTATTCACCCACGAAAGCTTATGCTTCAATACCTCTGTTAGTCTATAAGGTGCCACAGGACCCTTTGTCGCTTAATGGACCGTTACTTTGAATGGTTCCTCCTAAAATGTGCTGGCTACACTGGAGGTAAACTACCTTGTGGGTATTACCCAGGAGGAAACACATTGGAAATACTGGTGCATAGTCAATATTCATAACTTTAGGTACAAAAATTAGACATGTATAGAAATACATGGGGGGAGGGATAGCTCAGTGGTTTGAGCATTGGCCTGTATAGAACTAAGATAATCATATTAAGCAAATCATAACTTTTATATTAATACCATAGATGACACAATGTATATACAACATATCATAATCATATGACCATGGTACATAGGAGGGTGCCAGAGTGTTGCTTTGGGGCATAAGAACATAAGAGCAGCCATGCTGGGCCAGACCAAAAGTCTGTCTCACCCAGTATCCTGGCTTCCAACCGTGGCCAATGTCAGGTGACCCAGAGGGAATGAACAGAACAGGGAATCATCAAGAGATCAATCCCTACTCACTCATTCCCAGCTTCTGGCAAACAGAGGCTAGGGACACCATCCCTGTTCATCTATGCTAGCAGCCATTGATGGACCGATCCTCCATGAATTGATCTAGTTCTTTTTTGAACCCTGTTATAGGCTTTGTTTTCACAACATCCTCTGGCAAAGAGTTCCACAGGTTGGCTGTGCATTGTGTGAAGAAATAATTCCTTTTGTTTGTTTTAAACCTACTGTCTATAAATTTCACTGGGTGATCCCTAGTTCTTGTGTTATGAGAATGATTATGTTTCTGACCATTTTTCAACTGCCCCTGTAAACTTTGCCCCACCATCTCTGCCTGAACGCATAGCTCATGAATTGCTCACCAGTCTCGTGATAACTATTATGAACATTACGTGGCTGATCCTGCAGTATTTCATGAGCTGCAAATCTGAACAGGAATACTTGGTGTCTGCACGGCTGTGTGCCATGAAAAGAAACAATTCAAGGTGGAGGTTGGCATTCATGGGAGAGCTGCGCATGGCGGACTATCGCTATGGGGCTCAGGAAACAAGCACTGAGTGGTGGGATCGGATTGTGCTGCAGGTCTGGGAGGATGAGCAGTGGCTGGAGAACTTTTGGGTGCACAAAGCCACCTTCCTGGAACTGTGTGCAGAGCTCACCCCTGCACTGCTCTGCAAGGACACCCAAATGAGAGTCACCTCACGGTGGAAAAGCGAGTGGTGATCGCTGCGTGGAAGCTGGAAACTCCAGACTGCGTCCAGTCAGTCACAAATCAGTTTGGAATTGGAAAGCCCACGGTGGGGGTTGTGGTGATGCTAGAGTGCAGTGCCATGAATCGCCTCCTGCTGTGAACGAGAATGACTCCGGCCAATGTTCAGGTAATAGTGGATGGCATTTCTGTAATGTGATTCCCTAACTGCAGCGGGCTGATAGATGGTACACAGGTGCCGATTTTGGTTCCAGACCACCTTGTGATAGAATACATCAACAGATAGGGCTACTTCTCCATGGTATTGCAGGTGCTGGTGGATCCCTGGGGTTGTTTCACTGACATCAGTGCGGGGAGGTCAGGGAAGTTTCATGATGCATGCACTTTCAGGAACACTGGCCTGTATAGAAAGCTGCATGCAGGGACTTTCCTTCCAGATCAGAATATTGCAATCAGGGATGTGGAAATACCCATAGTGATCCTGAAAGACCCAGCCTACCCCTTACTCCCGCGGCTCATGAAGCCTTTCACCGAAAGGCTGGACAGCAGTAGGCTCAACCGGTGCAGAATGACCGATTAAAGAGTCACTGGCGCTGCCTTTTTGGCAGGTTAGACCTCAGTGAAGGAAATATTCCACTGGTCATAGCAGCCTGCTGTGCCCTGCATAGCATTTGTGAGGTTAAAAGGGAAAAGTTTCCCCAGGGGTGGAGCTCTGAGGTGGGTCACCAGGCGGCCAATTTTGAGCAGCACGATACAAGGGCTATTAAAGAGGCTCAATGAAGGGTGCGGGGTGGCTATTAGAACAGCCCCAGTAATGTGTCTTTCTGTTATTCATTCCGCCAAGCATTGTTTACTTGCCACCTTGAATGATTGTTGTAACTTGAGCATTAATTGCATCTGCTACTGTGCCCATGGCCACTATATGAATTTCTGCTGCAACCACTGACGGACGTGCTCCACCAATGTGTAGGAGCTGGTCCTGAAGGGCAAGTCTGCAGGAGCAAAAGAAACAATACCCGGAGTCAGCATTGTGAGTGCACTCACAGTCTTGAATCATACAAAAGTTACATCTCCCTCTTTCTCACTTTACCTTTGGCAAGCGTGCAGCACAGCAAGAGTCCTTAACATGGTGAGTTTGGCCCAGAGGGAGAATATGCAAGATGGGAGAAAGGGTCTGGGTGGTTTCAGAAGGGGATTGGTAGAAGCGCCTAGGGACACTAGTCTGTACACAGGCACTGTTTTCCACAGGCAGGAGTGATTGGAGCTGAAAGCTCATTTCTAA